>JAVJIX010000025.1:5220000-5820000 GCA_036785185.1 Paratrypauchen microcephalus | reverse complement strand
ACACTTGGCCCGGCTGTCTGTGTCTGGGAACATTTGGTTCAACTGGTCCACCTATCAAGGACCTGTTCCATTTCTTGCTTAGCTAACCCAATCTTTCAGTTTGTGTTCACGTGACATGGGTTAGTGCCTTGCTTCTCGGCTTCATTATACACTCGAAGGAAGTCTTTGTAGCGAGGTGCACAGCCCATCCAAGCCTCGCCAAAGCGAACTGCCCCAGTGAAAAGAAAGTCCCCCTCTCCAGCCCTTACTGCGCACTGAAGAGGGATCTTGATTTTCCCCGTCCAGCTGCGGACCCTCACGCCCCCAGACAGAAACACCTGGGTTTTCTGTCTGTACAGTCGGCTGACCTCCACAGTGACAGACCAGTGCTCCTGCTCCTCCTCCACCTTCCTTATAGTGCCCCGTGCCACTGCAAACACAAGAGAAACAACAGTTTTTAAAAGGTCCTATACTACACAAAATTGTGAGCTTTAAACTAGAATGTTACTAGAATGTTACCTTCTCAAAAACATACCTAGATTTGTGTTTTGTTTCATTCACACATTCGAATAACCATGTTCCACCTTATAATCGTAATATCATGTAGTGGTAGTTTTCAAGGTAACAGCTACTTTTTATCCTTTGTGCAGCAGAAATTGGGAATTCCAGGGCTGAAATGATCCAAATTATCCTAGTGAATATGTATGGAGTTTAAAAACACAGTGGAGCACATCCTATTTTATCACATGACATCACAAGTTGGAACAGAGCGTTTTCTGTTTGAGAGAAGAACACAGCCTAAATATGCAGGTTTGTGTGTTAAACATGTGTGAATGAAACAAAACAAAACTCCATGTTTGTGATGAGGAAACAACGTTATAACATAGATTAGAAAATAGCAACCGATACTCACCAAAGTCGTTTGTGCAGACGGCGAGAAGCATGTCCACATCATTGCAGGGCTGGCAAGGAGCTGGAAAATAACAAGAATGTAATTAAGCTTGGTGCCAACGTTTTTCATTCCTTCAGCACTTCCTGTATTTAATAGAGTCACAGAAATGAGTGTGGACAGTTACACAATTCTTCTCTTCATCTGCACATGGACTAAGACACTAAACAGCACTTCGGTAATAACCATCCACCATGTGACCTGCATCTCTAAGTGTTTATTTGTCCCCACAGACAGCAGAGGGGCGGTCAGCAGTCAAACACAGCTGGAAATAATGCAACTGTACAAAAGTCGAGTGGTTTGTGAAGAAAACCCTCTCCAATTGGGCAAATTCTGTTGGATATTTTCTTTAGTTACATTTTATGCATAATCCTCCTAAACTAAACATTCTATTAAAATGTATGATTTATTTTTAGATACATTTATCATATCATAGCATTAATTCTAAATGACCTTCATAGCTTAAGTCAGAAGTGAACATTTTATAACAAATACCATCTACACCAAAGCATTGTAACTATTACAATTGTGTAGTTAAAACCTCACTTGAGTAACTTTTGAAATGAACAAGACCACTAGGTTTGTAACAAATTGACTCAGAGAAACTGATATCTCTCATCTATATCAGAACAATTATAAGACCACAAGGTACTATTAGAAGCCCATAAGCATAATTGTTGTAAAATCGGTACTATTCTTTAAGCATTGTGAAAACACAACTAGCCAAAGTGGCCAGTAAGCAGAAGTTAAACTGAAGCCCTAGTCTGAAGTAACTTTGCTCTGGGGCACGTTGCACTTATGTGGACAGGCTGTCAGGACTGCCCAGTTGTCCAGTGTTTTACGACTGGAGAAAGGGCTCTAAATGAGAGCCCATGATTAGTTGACTCAGGTGGCCCTAAGAGCGCACTAACTAGGACGGCTTTATTATGGCTTCCTGAACATTCTGTAGTTTTCTTTAGCAGCTGAATGGCACGAGGGCACACCGAGTCAGCAAAGAGAGGAGCACAGGTGGATTTTCAAACGTCTTCATACAACGTACAATGAAAAAGAGTTTAAGATAAAACAGGAGCAACATTAATCCCAGCTGACAAATTGTAGCCCATGTTGTTATTTATTTCCACTGCAGACAGCAAAAAAATCCCATTTTATGTATAAAAAACCTGCTAACCTGCTGAATCTAATCACAAAATTCACAATACTATTTTTTTCAAAATCGTCCAGCCCTAATATAACCCACCTTCTGTGTTTATACCAAACAAAAATAATTTCCTGCAGGCCGATAAATATTACAGTTTAGACATTGTAATTGAAAACACCATTTGTTTTAAGCATGTTTCACACCTTGCCAGGAATACTTGTCAAATCCAAAGACTACAGTCCATAGATTTCTAAGCGGCTTAAATACGGTATTGAAGTCAAAGGAAAAGGGCAGTGGTGTCATGGGATTTTTGAAGTAATGATTTTCGTGCTAAAGAAGATATGCTGGGGGCTTATTTTTAGCCATCCTGTTTGAA
Organism: Paratrypauchen microcephalus; assembly: GCA_036785185.1. NCBI lineage: Eukaryota > Metazoa > Chordata > Actinopteri > Gobiiformes > Gobiidae > Paratrypauchen > Paratrypauchen microcephalus. The sequence continues at coordinate 5,817,558 of JAVJIX010000025.1, read as the reverse complement.
GTACAGGCTCTGAGGGTGAGGGGTGATTGTGTCGCTGGCCAGTCCGGGCTAGCTAGCACCTCGCGCCTCTGCCTTACCCCAGAGGTCAGGGGTCAAACAGCCATAAGCCGCCTGAGCTTAAGAACAGCTGGAGAAATGGGAGACTTCAGAGAGACTAACCTCACCCTCTTCCCCCCTTTGAAGTACGCCTACATGCTGCCATAGCCCAGGCAAACTAGGACCTAAAAAGTTGATGTTTTTTTTTCTTCTTGGTTCGAATGACAGACATGAAACAGAACCGCAGGAATGGAACAAGAGCCGACTCAGCATCTTGGTTTGGCCTCGGCACACGCTGCACTCGCTCTGATCCGACCACATCACACAGGCTCCGAGGGGCAAGCAAAGGGAGGGGCAGTGAGAGAGTGTCCCTGCAACATCTGGACCACGGCACATTCCCCCGAAATGGAGCAGCAACTCGCTAATACCACTTCAAACAGCTGCAAAGAGCCCGGAAAAGATGTATGGAGTACCAGAGGAATGGGAAAGAAAACACCATGATGATAAATAGACAAGAGAGAAATTAAGAGGTAGGAAATATTTAGAGGGAAGAATATGGGATAATTTAAGCGAAGGGGAGGGGCTGGGCTTTCAAAAAAGACCCTCCCAACATCTGGATGGACATACATTCCAGTGTGATGGTGAGCAACTTGATCCAAGCAGCACAGCGGAAAAATAGGGACCAAAGAGAAACACAGATTAAAGAAGCAATGAATCGTCAAGTCCAAGTTTGTGAATCATCCTGTGTTATCTCTGAGCATATCGTGGTGCTAGAGAGAGGCGCACTTATGTGGTGATCCAAATATATGGGCCTCTATAATTAATCTTCCCTCTGGTCTGGCACATAACGACGTAGGATATGAATATAGAGCCAGAGAGTTGTAAAAACAAATGTGGGCCCGATGATGATGGTGGAAACAAAAACAATTGCTAAGTGTAGTCTCGCAGCTTGACCCAGCGCAGGTTTGGCAGGTACGCAGCGTGAAAACAGACAATGGTTTTTCAGAGGAGGCCTGCTGTTCGGCTCGGTCCCTTCACACACACCATCAAAGGGGGAAAAAGATGAAAAAGCAGGAGGGTTCATTCTTTCTGGATAGATTTACACATTTTTCCATGAGATTTAAGACACACTTTCAAGGCTTTGTTTTTCTGGACCAATGCATAGCCAACTGTAAATTTATTTCCAGGTTAAAATACATAAGTGATATAGGTGTGGATAGCAGGGCTGAATGACGTTGGAAAAATTGTGAAATGTGGAAATTATTGAAAGTGCAATTTAAATCACAAAAAAACTTGAGAAGAAATTTAAATATGAACTTCTAAACACATACAAGAATCAGTTTCATAAAGAATAAGACTTTGACACCATTCAAATTCTTATTTTGATTTAGGAATGAATATATTTAGCAGTGTGTTTGATAGATTATGACTGGCTGAGAAGTGTATGGCTTTGACTGCACGTATCCAATTTCCCTGTCATTAAGGGAAGGGAAGTCAAGTACCCGAAAATTAGAGGCCTCACCCTTGGATGCCTCATTAAATGGACAAAAATCCCTAAAAAAGTACATTCACACAGACTTCTAATAATAAAAAATTATGTTATGTCTTACCATTGAGTGAATGTGCATCTGCCCCCAGTCTGTCATTGACCAGCTCGTACTGAAACGATGTGGCCCGGCGGCTGATGTCCATGTGTGGGACAGCTTCGATGAACAACGCCCCCTCCTGGATATTGAAACAATGGACTCTGCCTTGCGCTTGGTCCTGTTCTTGCAGTAACAGGCGCAGTTTTCCGGCCCGATCCAGGTATATGTTCGCTCCGCTAGATTCGGGAGAGGGTTTGATGCAGACTGAGAGTTTGGCCAGAGCTGGAGATACTGTGTTGGGCCTGAGGTTGACGATGATAGCCCCAGTGGGATAGAGCCACTCCAGAGAGCCCTGTGAGCAACGCAAGTACACCTGCTCCACATCACGCGTGTGACCTTCATGCATCAGACCACTGAAAAAACAAAGAGAGAAACAATTTAACTATGGGTATAAATGTAGTACAGGCTAACATGCAATCTTTTAAACCATATGCTTTTAAAATCAGCTTAGGGTTTTAAGATGTGGTATGACTCATGGAGTGCTTCTTTTGTCATTTTGTCATTTGTCATAAAAATTAGGTCATGAGTGACTCTAATGTAAGATTAAAACAAAGAACGATTGTTCAGTGAGGCGTATCGTACCATAATTAAAGTCACATTCACTATTCATCAAAAAAATAACTATCTATTGCTGTCCATTATTATTGTAAATCAAGGAAGGAAGGAATGGATGGAAACTGCATATCAATGTCGTGAGGCCTGCTTGTCATATTTCACACACTATTTCAATCCATATAATTTTATCCCTTAGCTTGAAGGAAGAAACCACACATCCAATTTGTACAAAAAGCCTCTGACAGTATGATACAGTTGATCAGTTTTCCATCCCAGAACAGCTCAAGGTGCAAACAGTAAGGACACTGAGCACATTCCTGGCGGAGCATTAAGCCCTGCCTGTGCACAAGACTGGCTGCATGACCAGTCACGAGCCGCAGCGGCCAGAGTGACCTCAGCTCCCGCGCTCGCTCCCCACGGCACATTGTTCCTGCTGCAGCCAAACGACTGTTGGCACGGAGCCTTTGGGAGACTGGAGGCAGAGCACGATGAATGGACATCAGGCTCTGGGCAGACAACAGCAGCAACAGTAGCTGTGGCGGCTGCATGCAAGTGCAAATGCAGGTCACGCACTGAACCTCCCCTTGCTTTCAAGCCACCAAAAAGACTGGAAGAGACTTGTCCGGGCAGCACTCCGGACTGTGGCGCCAGCAAGACCAACTGACTCCATCCACAAGTTAATGCCTGGTCAGGGTTTGAAAACTCAAGCCTGTCACTCACTTTGTGGCAAAACCAGCAGCAGGAAGCCATCAGGACTCTACCAGTGTACGCAGGCCAAGCCAGTGGTTGGGCTCTGAGTGGGGTGGGGACGCCCAGTTTCCTGAGATGCTAAAACTCAAATCAGTCAGAGATCTGAAGTAACCCACTGCACATGTGGAGCATCTGTATCTGAAGCGCCATAGCCAGGCTCTCTCTAATTAAGTCTTCCAAACTTCATCATCTCTGCAGGCAATTCAATGAGATTAGCCAAGAGCCATCCTAATCAACAACAGATTATTGGTAGAGACTCAAAAGTATTGAATGCTGCCCGCCCCTCCTGACTGGAGCAAACCAAACCACACTACCTCTCAAGTGCAAAACACACTGCAGCAGATGTCTGAAGGGAGCCAAGACTGTCCAAAGGGTCACTCTGGATATGGGATAATAAACAAGGGAAACCTATGTATAGCATACTTGGTGAAATATATTTGACAACATTAAGAAACCATACACACAGTACAGAAGTGTAGTGTTATGAGAAAAAAGTAGTTTAAAGCTTTTTCCTCATTGTAGGTTGAACAAAAGTTCTTCAACATATATGAAAATGGCTATATGTAATAAGTACTTAATAATCTAAATATGTTGAGAAATCATTAAGCATTACCTCTAATAGAAAAAAGGGAAAAAAAGTGATTCTATACTGTGACTAATGGGCAATTATCATATCGTAAAACTCCAGCAAATTAGACTGAGCAACAAGTCCCCTAACACATCTTCACATGTTGGCATTTCCACCTTCACTACAAATTAAGGTAAAATAAAATATCTAAACTTTTTCTTTTTCCATCTTTTGATCTTCATACTACACACTACCTTTTTTACTTAAGTGTTTAAATAAATGCCTGCTACATCGCCCCAGATCAGACCAAGTCGCCAAAGTTTCACTCTCTCCTTGTGCCCAGGACGCACGAATTACGCACATTGAAATTCACGTTTTAACAAAACTAGGAAGTTTTAATAAAGTTGGAGACACTTACCTTCCTTTCCAACTGCACTGGTCGCTTGAGTATTGGCAAAACGAATTCCGACAGAGAAAGAGAAGAGGCAGAAGGGAGCGCAGTAGCGGGGTGAGCATGTTGATCCAGCGGCTCACTTCGCTTCGCCTCTCCGCAATTCAAACTATGTGCAAGTCCGCCAACGCCGTTTCGCCAGCCTCATATCGTTCAGATTTAAACTCAAACCAGTCCAGCACGAGTAAAATAATCTTCTCTTTTCGGTAGCAGCGAATGGAAAAGTGCTTCTTCTCCTTGACCCTCCGTAAGACTTTGACAAACAGCGAGAGTAAACGCGTAAGAGACTCTCGCTCCGTCCCCGCAGCTCGTTGTGCGCACGTCATTCACTGTTCCCTGAAGTGAACACTGCTGCGTTCAGGGGCCTGTCTAGAGCTCAGACAAATCAGACTCGCGTCCACTTGACAAACAAGGGCCAGTGCGCAATAACAGATGTGGATGAAAGTGTTGTTTCTGCTGTTATTTACTCAGGCTACTTCTGTCGGGTCAGAGCTACTTAACTGAGTCCATCAGTGCCTAAGGCTATATTTGGTTTACTTTGATGGCTCATCTAAATAAAAAATATGCAATAATGTAATAATGTCTTACCAGTATTCTTATTAGAGCTGACGAAGCCTCTCGGATGAGCGGCGAAACGTTTTCAACCAAACATACTTTGTCCAGTTGACAAATTGAACTTCTCCTTTTATCATGGATTCTACCTGGACGACTGAGGGACTTTTCACGCATAATGTAATAAACCAAACGCATATATCGAACTGAGGGTAAACATTCTCTTTCAAAAGTCCCCAGTCTTTACATTTTATTTTTTTAGTAACTTTTTAGCAGCTTTACTTTGTACTTCATATGTAGGCCTAAGGTAAGGTAAGGTAAACAGTTATCCCAAATAATTATTAGGAGTTTATTAGACATTATTTATTATTTATGACATTATTTGGACACAGTAGCTCGCACACGGCATCACAATACATGTAATAACAAAGACCAAAAATATAATGTGTAATAATAAATTAAAAGATGAGTCAAGAAAGTGTCAGATCAAAGTCTCAAATCAAATTTATGATTCAAATACAAAGTACACCTGTTTTGCTAAAGATGCTTAGAAGTTTTGAGTATAACGTTCGCCCTTCAACTTTATTATTTTACTTGTGTCTATATTGCCAGGGCCTCCCATATGATAGCTAATAAGCACTGTAATTTGTAGTCTGTCAGCTAAAATTAGGTTGCAAACATAACCCCTAAATGAGATTACAGTATATGAAATGACAGTGACAGCTTGTGAAACTAAATATTGTTTGTCTCCCATGCTTTAAATGACATTGTGCAATCAAATGTCAACGTACCATCTCTTTACAAGTTGACCTGATTATTGTTTTTTTGAATGAAAGCTGCAGGGACTTGTTCGGCACAGGGTCCGTTACTACAGCATGCATCTGTAAACAGGCTCATGATCCTGGGAGGCATTATTATGAAACCTGGTGTTTTAAGTGCAGATCGTGCTTGGCTTTGGATTGGAAACTTGTTCGACAAGGAAAACCAGAGCTGTGTGTAACTGCTACTTTTCCTCTCCACTTTCTGGGGATATGGATTTTCGAGGCTGTTTGTATTTCTGGATCTGAGACTTGGCTGGGAGTGTAATTGTCCCGCAGTGGGCAGCTTGCCACTAAAGTCCCCCCAAAACCTCACATTTCTAATCAAGACATAATACATTTTGCAAATTTCCAAATCAGATTTTAATTTTACCACTGAGCCACAAAGCAAAGTAATAGTAAAGTTTGTGTAATCTACATTTACATCTCCTTTGTGCCTGTTGTAGCGTACGTCATCCCATTTACTCCAAATACAACAAAAAGAGCCGCTAAACGTGTCTAGACATGACGCAGAAAAGATCCACCACACTGCAAACACTGTCAACACCTATAGCAATTTGTTAGCAATGTTTTCACTATAATGTTGAGAAATGACAGAAAACTGCACTTTTAATACAATCAAAACCATGGAGAATGCTGTTTAATATTAGCCAGCACTCTAGTGTTTTTGATGTACAGAAATAGCTTGAAAACATGCGTTGTAACTGTGAGCAGGATCACTTCTACACAGATTTAACATGTAACTTAGCCTGGAGATGAAACCTGCTTGTCATGGAGATAGTTAAAGGTCCTACATTACACAAAATTGACTGTTGTGGGTTAGCCATGTTAAAATGTTGTTACCGCCTCAAAAACATACCTGGAGTTGTGTTTTCAAATTAAATCAAATCAAACAATATTTATAAAGCGCATTTCATACAAAAATGTAGCACAAAGCGCCTTACAGTGGTCAAGGATTAGAAGATTGACCTTTATTGATCTTGCACAGGAGAAGTTCTTTCTATATTTGACCCGGGGACCATCCCCATCATTTTGTTTGTTTTGTTTGTTTGTTTCCCCTCGTGATGTCATGAAGCGGTAGTTTTCAAGTTAACAGCCACCATTTACCTTTAGTCCAACAGAGATTGGCAATTTTGAAATCATCCAAATGATTATAGTGAACGTGTATGGAATTTAAAAACAGAGTGGAGCTCTTTCTTGTATTGCCACATGACATCAAAGGGTGGATCAGAGTGTTTTCTACGTGGGACAAGAACTCAGCCTAAATATGAATGATTTGTGTGTTAAACATGTGTGAATGAAACAAAACACAACTCCAGATATGTTTTTGATGAGGAAACAACATTTTAACACAGATCAGAAAACAATATGTGTAATGTGGGCGCTTTAAGTGTAATGCCTCACTGTGGAACATTCCAGGCGAATCAACAGCATAGCTTAAGAATGGGCTTGGCATACAATCACAAACCTAATCACAACAATACACAGGCACTAGTGTAATGCCAATCTAGTTCATTCTTCCTCAGCACAATAGTAGCCTTTTCACTTCTTTATTAAATGCCATTGGTCCCAAACCCAGATTCAGCAGTATTAGGGTGATTAGTGTAAGTTGGTAATGAGTACCTGGAACACAGTGAGAGTCTTTCATTTCCCAGAGGGACAGATTTGCTGTACTTGTTGTTCCAGTTGCCTGATTACTGGCAACCATATGTTTGTTTTTTCCACTGTTACCAAAGCTTCGAGCCAGCACGTTTTCCTTCGACCTCTTCACCTGTTTCAACCAGGCAGGAGTTAGACCAAAATGAGTGACAGTTAATCTAGCTTGTACAATAATTTTCCAGAATAATAATGACAGCATAACATGGAAGTCACTGGTTAAATTCCCAGATTAGTTTACTTTGGTGTACATGTGGTATTCCTCTTTCAAAGGCAGAAACAAATGGAGTTTTAAGAAGATAAAGAAAAGGCTTGTTGTAGTATTTTATTGAGGGGAGGGAGCCATTACGTTTATTGCCAGTCTTTCTGTCACCTACACAGAGCAACTAGCTTTAAAGGCTATGGCTACAGTGTAAAAGCTACAGAGACTGTAAGGGCAGGATGCCATTTTTATGACTGTTTGTCGATGTCATGTTCATGTGAATTGACTATTATGGCTTTCACTATTATTGGCCTACATGACATGGCATTGTATATGGGATCCAGTATCATTACAGTCTGTAAATCTGTTTAAACATACCCTTGTGTCTTGACTTTGAAGATTTCACACCTGCATGTGGAGAACACAGTGGGATGGTTCAAATGGGAAAAGGAAGTGAGCAAAAGTCAACACTTGTAAATGACACGTTTTTTTTTTTTTATGATTTTACATTGACTAAGCCAATAGCAGACAAAGAACCGAAGTACTACACATTATTGACTTTTCATGTTTGCCCAAGACTCCTGGTGACTAAAGTTAAATTTCAACAGCATGCTGCTCATGTGTTGTTTTGAAAACTAGTTTGAAGAATACCTCCAGTTAAACCCTCTTGTAGCAAAGCTAGTCCCAACCTGTTTGATTAGCCCTGCTATCTCGGACAGATAAAGTGCACGCCACACTAACACAAGCATGTCTGATATGTTGTGGAATGCGCACGCAGATTGTCAGGTGCTGATAGTATCAGAGACCGTCCGCCTGTCAGCATCCCTGTCTGGTACTTCTCCAGAACTTCAGAAATGCAGCTAATCTCATGTCACATTCCTCCAAGTAAACACGAACAACAAAACACAAAAGACCATGCACTGCAAAGGTTTGCATAATTCACAAGTATCTGGTATTTAAACTCAGAGGGTATAATTAAAATAAAGGTGAGCTGAGGTCATTGCTACAAAATGTTAAATATTGAGGACAGAAATACAGGTTCTGCTTACTGTAACCTTACTGTGGGTAATGATCTGGCAAACCCAAAAAGTGGGGAACATTCCACTTTCTTATTTATTTATTTATTTCATTTTATTTATTTATTTATTTATTTAGTTGCATTTGTTTGTTTGTAATGACATGTATGTTTGTGTGCATATTCATGATCATGCTCCATAAATAAAGAAAATAAAAACAATATTTCATTTAAACATATTTGAATTGGATACATATACAGCAATGATTACAAAATACACTGTTGAGAAAAACAGTTTGAATGCAGTGTATTTGTGAACAGCGTGACTTAATCATTTCTGTGCACTGAGCTGTTTTCAATATCCATCCATCCAGTCAGTTAGAAAATATGTGAGGAAAACATGTCACATTTGAAGTATGTAGCAACTGGTGCATCTCACTCAAAATTCCCTGAAGTTTTTGCAAGTCACACAAGACAAAGCCTGCCTTTTGTTTCACGCTGATAGTGCTGCACAGAACACGCTCCGTGCACAGACCCATATGTCCTGCTATGTTTTTCACTGTCAGAGGAGATACCAGGCCCAGATCCAGACTAGGAGAGGACCACGCTAAATTAGGCCCCGACTCCTCCAAGCTTCACCACTGCTCTGTCAGCTCCTTAATATCCTTCTGTCAGCGGCACTCAAAGACGTGATAAACTGCAGAAACTTCAGTGAGTGCTCATCCATGTGGACTGGGCCTCAGCAGGTGGGACTTCTTATAAGAGAGCTTGAGCAACACTGTGTGGGCTCATTGCGCAAAAACAAGTTAAATTGTATCCTGGTGGTTTAGCTCCGTTAATAGAGCATGAGAGTGTATACAGAAAGGCATCTTAGCTTGAAAAGGTTCCATACTGGGTTGGAGTTTGGATGCTACTGAAGGCTTCATTCCCAGTGATTACGTGTCAATGTAAGTGGTTTAAAATGAGGACAGATGCCATGAAAATTAATCACAATACAATTCCATCTTCTCAGTGGTCAAAAGTTTTTAAAATGGCTTCCATGACAGGGAAAATCGTGTAACAGAAAAGCAACCGGTTGTGTCTCCACAGATCCTAAGATTTGGAGCTTATTCCAGAGCTGTCATACAGTATGTTTGTCTGTGGAGATAGATAAGTTTAATGCCATATTGTGGAACATTCCAGGCATTCTCCATACAAAAGACAAAAGAGTTGTATACCCTTCACTAGAAAAGCTACATAGTGCACCTTTAACAGCTACGTATGTTTAAATAAAAAATGTGAATGTGGTCTATGGTCATAAAGTACAATGCAGTTTTCCTTGTACCTCTAACTACTTTCTGTCTTCAATTATGAACATGCACATATGGCGTTTGGCAGTGAACGATGCTGACGATAAAACCACACTTTCAGCTCATATCCTTTCTCTCTCCACCATCAACACACATGACTTCCGCCTTAAAGATGAGGCCCGAGCTCTGATTCTCAAGACGCCTTGCTGAGATACTGCTTTTGGCTCACACCTCTGCACATCCCACTCAAGGCCGTGAAACTTCTCCTGTAGTCATACTCATTGTTTGATTGGTAAGGATGCCCAGGGAGATGTATGCAGCAAACCTCAGCTATTAAGCCCACTGATTTCAAATGACAAGCATGATAGACTTGGAAACAGGCTGGGGGAGTCTTTGTTAAGTCCTAAATTCTCTGGATGATGAAAAGGAGATCAAATCCAGTTCTTTAAGAATATGGCATCATTCCGACATTCCTTTGCGTGAAAAACATTGCAAGGAAAACTTTGAGCAACTTAGAAGTGCACCCTAGAGAAGAGTCCGCAACCTGCTTGGCTCCATGGAAATGTCATTGCTTTGTCTAGAATGTACAGATCTATCACAAGACAAGCAGGTTACAGCACTATGTTACATTACAGTTCAGATCTGTGGAGAGTCACCCCTATTCACAAAAAAGCAATAGATGTGTTTAATGTCGTACCAATCAAAACATTCCAGGCATAGCAATAACATCTCCATGGAGACAAGAAGGTGGCGGACCCTCCATCAGAAAAGTTGCGCAGTGCACCTTTAACTAAACTACTTTGGCAATCGATTTCTGTGCCATGCTCCGTTGGTCTCGGTGTTAGTCATTTGAAATGGAAGTTAAAAGTAATACAGATTTGTTTTTTTTACAATGCGGGGGAGGTCATCTGTGTTCAATCAGAGAAGCAGTGAGCCACCAATGCCGAAGAGGTGCAGTCAGACTTTTGGATCACTGAAAATCAGTGACGAAGGTTGTTTTGCTTAAGGCTTTTTAGTCTTTAGGGAGCAGATCCTTGGAGAGATAGCATACCACTTGGCTGTCAGTTCCAATGTGGCGGCAGAGAAGAAATAGGCACCTACAGTTTCTTTAGAAAGGTGATTAGTGTAGGATAAAGTCACTTTTTGGGTTAAGTACCAGCTTGAGCCTATTGCTTATTTTTAGCTTATTATAATTAGCTTATTTTACTTTAGCTTATTTTATTTTATGTTTTTATACTTTTATAAATCAGTTTATATTGTGTTTAGTTTATGACAGGAAGTAACCCAGCGAAGCCTTAAGCAGGAAACTGGAGGCCCCTTTGAAGGGGAGATAATTATTAAATGATACTTAGAAATGTAGACATGTTTAACCACAAAAACCAAAGTGTTGCTTTATGACGCAAACAGAAAAATGCTTAATCATTGTGACTTACAAGATTTTAGTATAAATACATGTGTGTTAGAATCATTCTGGGCTCATGTCTCTTTGCCTTGAGGACATCAGCTCAGATTGATAAATCATTCGTGCTTCGGCATTTGTGTACAATCTGTGCTAAGAAAACCTATTTTTTTGTATTCACCTTTTTATCATCTTTTCATTAAAATCAACAAAGACAAGTTTTTGCTTCTCTGGTGAGTGTATTGCTTAGACCAATCGTCTGAGTTAGACTTACAGTGCCGTGAAAAAGTATTTGCCCCCTTCCTGATTTCTGTGTTTTTTGCATATTTATCACTCAAAACATTGTCAGATCATCAAACCAATTTTAATATCACACAGAAACAACCCAAGGAAAGACAAAATTCAGTTTTTGAATGATGATTCCATTTATTAGTGCACAAAAAAAATCTAAACCTATCTGGCCCTATGTGAAAAAGTAATTGCCCCCCCTTGTTAAATCACAAACTAACTGTGACTAACCACAGTTTTGAGAAAACTTAGTTCAGTTCTACATGCCACACCCACACCTGATTGTCACCACCTGTGTTGAATCAAGAAATCACTTAAATAGTTCCTGTCAAACAAAGTGAAGTTGGCTACAACATCTCAAGAACAAACACATCATGCCACGATCCAAAGAAATTCAAGAACAAATGAGAAAAAAGTGATAGAAGTCTATAATTCAGGAAAAGGTTACAAAGCCATTCCCAAAGCTCTGGGGCTCCAGCGAACCACTGTCAGAGCCATTATTCAAAAATGGAGGAAACTGGGAACAGTTGCAACCCTTCCCAGGAGTGGTCGACCAACTAAGATTACTCCAAGAGTGCGACGACGGCTCATTCAGGAAGTCACAAAAGAACCTAGACGCACATCGAAAGAACTACAGGCCTCGTTGGCCTCAGTTAAGGTCAGTGTTCATGACTCCACCATTAGAAAAACACTGGCCAAAAATGGCATCCATGGAAGAGTTCCCAGGAGAAAACCACTGCTTTCACAAAAGAACACAAAGGCTCGTCTCACCTTTGCCAAAAAGCACCTTGATGACCCTCAAGACTTTTGGAGAAACATTTTGTGGACCGATGAGTCTAAAATTGAACTTTTTGGAAGGTCTGCAGCCCGTTTCATCTGGCGTAAAAATGGCACAGCATTTGATAAAAAGAACATGGTGCCCACAGTAAAGCATGGTGGTGGCAGTGTGATGGTCTGGGCCTGCTTTGCTGCCTCAGGACCAGGACAACTTGCTGTGATTGACGGAAAAATGAATTCTGCTGTTTACCAGAAGATCCTGAAGGAGAATGTCCGGCCATCAGTTCGTGCCCTCAAACTCAAGCGCTCTTGGATCATGCAACAGGACAATGATCCAAAACACACCAGCAAGTCCACCTCTGAATGGCTCAAAGAAAACAAAATTAAGGTTTTGGAGTGGCCAAGTCAAAGTCCGGATTTAAATCCGATTGAGATGCTGTGGTGTGACCTTAAACGGGCAGTTCATACAAGAAAACCCTCCAATATGGCAGAATTGAAACAATTCTGCATAGAAGAGTGGGCCAAAATCCCTCCCCAGCGGTGTGAAAGACTCCTCACCAATTATCGCAAACGTTTGGTTACAGTTATTGCTGTCAAAGGAGGCTCAACTGGCTATTAGATTAAGGGGGCAATTACTTTTTCACATAGGGCCAGATAGGTTTAGATTTTTTTTGTGCACTAATAAATGGAATCATCATTCAAAAACTGAATTTTGTCTTTCCTTGGGTTGTTTCTGTGTGATATTAAAATTGGTTTGATGATCTGACAATGTTTTGAGTGATAAATATGCAAAAAACACAGAAATCAGGAAGGGGGCAAATACTTTTTCACGGCACTGTATATTCTGGGTGTGTATTTTAAACTGGGACTTGTGATAGAGTGTGGTTGTCTAAAAGCTAAGCTAAGGTTATAAGTGTGTGGTACTGCTAAGGTGAGAGGATAGGCAGTTTAACGTCAGGCATTATATGCCACCGGTCTAGAATGACCGGGACCACTGTCTAGATGGGGTCTCTGGAAAGAGATAGCTCATTGTGTCACCAGGGAACCGACAAAATATAGAAATAGATTCATAGTCCCCGAAATTAAAGGAAGACTTCTCTCTGAGGGAGGAGCAAGAGTATAGCGAATCACCGTTACCGGAGAGCAAGTAAAACACCTCCGATATCCCAGTCTCCTGCCTGACCAGATCAGCGAACGATATCCTAGATTAACGCCTAAAAAAGATTCTTTGTGGGACTTAATCCTCGGTATCAAGTAGTGTACGAACCCAGGTCCGGGCTAAACTATTGGTAGACGGGATCTTTAGCCTAAGTGAGGGGGAGGAGCTGTCGCACCTCACCCAAGGCCCAGGGGATACAAGGCAGTACGGGACCAGGCGCAGCGGCGTCTGAATCACCCCTGGGGCTTAAGTCAAAATTCAGCGACATGGCGCCCGAACAGGGACATGATTGATTTCTAGTCGGCAATTAGAAAAGATCAGGACCTCAGTTAAAGTTTAGATAACTCTACTGGGATTTAATCCGGATCTCTCCTAGGGATAATAGGTATCCTCGTAAACGTATAACCTCGAAAAAATAGGAGTTTGAAATAATACTGACGAGCCCTACCGTCTTAAGGAAAAGCTCGCGCCTCTGTTATAAGAGTCGTAAAATTCAGTGAAATACATTCCGAACGCGGGGAGCAGTTCGAAGAGGAATTATTCCAGGTTGGGAGGACAGCGTAAGACGATTAGAGGGAGTAGCTAACCTCTCTTCGATCCTAGCCGAATCCTGAACTTGATAATTACCTACTAGTTTAGGAAGCGTATTTTTGTGCCAGGGCACCAGAGCGAAACAGCAGCACTAATACGATCTTCAGCCTATCCGACCTGCACAGATACGGCAGGGGTTATAATAACCAGTTAGCGTATCACCCCCTGAAAAGCGCGCTTCAGGGCTAGAAATCCTGGTGAAGCTACACCTTGGCGGTAAAGGGGAGAGGAACTTGATCAAATCTTCTGAGCGCCCCTGAACGTGGGTCCAAGAAGACCAGGTCGGCAAACCCAGCGCCGTTGAATCCCGCCTGTGTGTAACTTTGTAACAGGAGTGGGTAGTTAAGACTGGATGAGTAAGTGAAATTCCGAGTAGTAGCTTACGCAAATCCTAGGCACGTATTTGACCTAGGTGAATTCAGGCAGTCGAATCTCTGGTATTTACACCAAAGACGCCTATATATTATTTAGGTAACAGGGTCTGAACGCGTGAAAGGTCAGTAGCGCCAGATTTGTACTTACGGGCCATAGTAGATTATCAACCTGAATTTACTGCGTTCGGCAGCGGCACCTACTTGAAAAGAAGTACAGCCGGTCAACGATTTTAAGGATAGGAGTGACCCCTCCACTAGTAGTTACCCCCAGGTTTTTTAATGGAATCAAGTGATTACGCCTCACCAAATATGTTACCGTCGACTGGCGGAAGAAGCCGCCTTGGCTCTAATCCTGAATCGACAGTACCAGATAGAATTATCCAGGTTTGGGCGATAGGCCCTTGTGCCATAATAAATGCAGACTTGGCAGAAGATGCCTTGTGGAAACTCTTCCCGAGGGGAAGAGCGTCCTTTCTAAACCCGCGCCGCGCCCCACATCCTACTGACGGAGCGGGTGTAGCTCAATGGGTAGCAGCTCGCTTTCCTCGTGCTCTAAAAGAACATGATGAGCAAATAGTAGGCCCGGAGAAGACGCTCACACAATGTGATCGTATGACTGTAGTTCATGAGGTGTTAACCCAGGTGATAAATGCCCATTATATGCCACATGATGATATAATAAGCCTCCACCAAAACCCTAAGAAAATACTAAAACAAACTCTAGAGAACGCCTTCTCACTTTGTGACGGCTGGGCTGTTATTACGGCACCGTTCGGCACAGGAGTTTTTGGTTATCCAGTATCTATGGCGGCAGAAGTCATGGTAGATGCAGCGGACGACTGGCTTAACTCACCTCTCAGCCGTGGAATGACCAGAAGAATTTATTTTATAATACAGAGTGGTCAGGAAAGAAAGGAATTTTTCAAGGTCCTTAAAGAAAAGTACGCTAACGAATATCCTATTAGAGAATTGTCTCAAGAAGCTGTAGACCAAAAGCGCCCCCTAGACAAGGAGCTATTCGCAGAACTAATGGATCTAGAGGCTCCGTTTAAAGATGACGAGGATTGGAGAAACAAAACAGATAACTTTCGTGATCCTATGAAGTGTAATAAGGGTCAAATGCTACAATATTTCGGCAGAGTACTAGGAAAGATGAAAGATAAAAAACAGACAGTTTATCCTGTAGAGGAGCTTAGCAGCGCGCGAAAGGCATATAGATCAGCTCCAGCTTCCCCGGTGCACATACCGACTGTACCCACAGCGCCGCCTCAAACTCCCTGCCAACCCAGGTTAGGTCACCCGCCGAATTATATAGAAACAGACTCACCCCTCCAAAGACTGGAACGGGAACAAGAACAGGCTTACGAAATAGAAAGTGCTCTCCACTCAGCAGGCCTAAATAGAGAACTGCCCCCTGCGTATCACGCAATAACCAGAGACGAGGACTATAGCGCTCCATTAACCCAATTATTCTATGGGGAGGACCTCGGTAACGAAGAAACCCCCGAGACCCCCTCGGATCAGTCTCAATTTAGTGTACTCCTGAGGAATGGGAAAATAGACGTAGGAGCTACCATGTCCACTAAGGATTTTATTACATATCAAAAGAGAAGGACGAACTCTCCAAAAGATCACATAACTCCTCCACCTGCTCGATGTTTGGTGTCAGAGGATATTATAAATAGTGACGATTCGGTCAGTCAAGCGGGGACCGAATACCGGGGGTTTGAATGCCAAGATCGACAGGGTTCACACTTTTTGACACAGGCCCCACTAGAGCCTCAGCGCCTAGACAACATAGAAGAAGCCCTGCAGCAAATACTAAAAAACCAGCAAGAACAACAGAGTAAGAATGAAGAAAATCACCAGAGAACAGTAGATCAGCTCCACAAACATAGTGAGGAGATAGGAACTCAGGCAGTGCAGCTCGAGAATTTTATGGCAAGAGCACAGGACCAGTTAAATCAAACAGCTCAACGGGTGGAGAAAGCCCGAGCCGCTGTAGAAGAGGGTAATGTTTTGACAGAGCGTGTGGAACAAATGCGGTTAGCAGACCAGGATATCCTGATAACTCATATAGGCCCTAAAAAGAAATTTAATATCCACGTTACCACCACGGCAGTGTGGGAAGGCTTAGAAAATAGGGTAATACTGCCGATTCCTCCTTGGAATGGAAGAGACCGCCCTCGAGGGCTAATTCCCTGGAGAGAAAAAGCAGATAAAAAACTCTTTGATGTACAGCTTGACGAAATAGCAAAAATAGTAACAAAAAGGACCTATGATCAACTAGGAAAACCTCTCCCCATATGGGTGGAGGGAGATGCAGCAGTCCCTGTGATATTTATAGTACCTTATACAGGAAATGTACAAAATCCAACAGTAATAGCGCAGAATGCCTGTAAGGAGATTATGAGTACGCAAAGAGGAGCCGTAGTACTGGATTTAAATATACCAGAAGGCTTCCACAGACAGTCCAAACAAGGCGCTAGGAAAGTGTGGGCAGCAGCAGCGGCAGCCTCCCTCATGTTGACTCCCCCGGATGAGATTAATTGCCTCGTATCGGACAGACTAGCCGCCCAGGGAATATACGAGCTAATACAAACCCTAGCCAGAGACCAGTTTCAAACATATATTATTAACTCTCCAGGACTAAGAACGGCTAGAAGAGGAAGTCCGCAAAGGACCCCTGTGAGGCCAATGACCCCAGGGCCAGCGGAGGAACCCGGTTACACCTGCATAGGAGCATTTAGCCCTTACGGAGCCTCTACTCCTGCAGGCTCTTCCGGAGTGCCCCTCCCGGAAAAACCTAGAGCAAGATTAGGATCTAGGTCAAGATCTAGAGATACTACTCGATCAGTATCCTGGAGAAATACTGAGAAGGAAGAAGTGTTTATGCCAGATGAAGAAAGTGACGGGTCAGCCCCCTTACCCCCGAGACTTGCCAGCCTGTATGGCATCTCTACCCCGGCGAATCCGCCTAGGATTCCTTTAAGACGTGCAAGGAGCACGGCAAAACCTAGGGATGGATCCAGGTCCACATCTGGAGGTTTAACTCCCCATACAGATGAGAGAGACCTTATACAATTTGAATCAGAGTCAGAGTCAGAGGAGGAAGACAGTCATAATCCTGCTCCTCCTCCCGTGAAATTTGTAAGAGCTAAACATGCTAGAGGAAGGCCCCTAATATGGGGAAATTATGATGCCACTAAATGGCCCATAGACCCAGACTCGGTATATCCTAGAAATGACCCTCAGGGCCACGGTTACGTCACTCAATTGCAGACAGAAATACAGGAGCCTGAATGGCACCGATATAAACAGGAACCAGACTGGTTTCCACAGAGGAGGGAGGAGAGACTACACGTTCTCCAATCCCCCACATCAGCACAAATAGGAAATTGGGAAAAAGTCTCTGCCCCATTTAAAAAGGCATATCTCGCCCAAGGGCACGATAAGCATAGGGAAAGTCTCATTAAGATATATCATGCACTCCCAGAAGATGGAGATCCTGATAATGACCCATCTGACTCCTCAGACTCCGAGGATGACAATAGGGACCACCACAGGAGAGGTAGAAGTGGCGACCGGAGAGGTAATGATAGAAATAGAGATGAAAATCAAGACAGGAATAGGAGGTCAAGAGGTCAGTCCCCGAGACACGACCTAAAGGAGACTAGGAAACTGTTAGCGGCAAGTGTCCTTAGTGGAGACTCCTCCATAAATGACCAAAGTCCTCAAAGATCCATGGTACGTACATCTCTCAAATTAACCCTGGGAGATGTTATGAAATCCATGCCTAAAAGACTCCCTGGAGAAAATAACACAGAATTGGCTAAAAGAATATGTGAAGAGCTAGAGGACGGATATTCTAAAGACCCGACATTCAGCAGATATGTCTCACGATTCTGTGACTTAAACTTGACTGATGGTCAAACTATACAAAACTTGGCAGATTCAGAAGAAACAGGCCTTTTTGATAATGGTCTTCAGAATAGGATTAATGAAGCCATAACTAGGACAAATGACGGAACACAGTCCCTTATCCAAATGTATTCACAACTCCTTCAGATGGGAGCAGATGAAACTCAGACCAAGAGAGCTTTGGCACAGATTAAAACAGGAGGAATAGCAGCTATGCTAGTGGAGTATAATGCAGCAATTGGTGCAACAGCAAAGGCTAGTATAATACGGAAAGCATCAGAGATCATGACAGCGTCCAAAGAGATTAAAAAGCTTAAAAATGATGACATACAAACTAAGCCAAAAAACGAATTAGCGGGGAAACGCGCTCCCCAGCAAGAAAGACGCGTAACCCAGAACAGAAATCCCAATCAGCAGGCTCAGAGGCCCCGGCAGAACATGCCACAACAGCAAGCACAGGAAAGGGGGACTCCCGCCCCATCACAAAATCAGAATACACAGCAAAACCCCCCAGAATTTATGTGGCTGGAGAGAGACAGAACTTTTACCCCAGGCCCTCAAATCAAAGGAACGATCAGGAGAGAGGCCAGGGAAATTTCTGGAATCCAGACTACAGGGATCCGAACCGGAACAATGGCCGGAGGAATCCTGGTGGTTGGCAGAACAGAGATCAGAGACCCAGAGCAGGGCCCTCGAATCAGTCAGGGAATGGTTTCAGGCCCAGAAACAACCAGAATCAGAATCCTCAGATGAGACAAATTCCCAGGGAAGAATGGGAGAACATGACTCAGGAGCAGAAAGACGAGAGAATATATTCTCTGGCGAAACGCAACAAGGAACAGGGAAAGAGCTTAACCATAGCACAACAGAAAATTTGGGATGCCAAGCACCCCCCAGGTCAGTAAATCCTAGAATGGCACCCTGGCAAGTTGAAATATGGCATAAAAATCAGAGAAGGAAAGCATATTTTGATACAGGAACAGATATAACTATAATCCCCGAAGAATGGGCAGGAAAAAGTCCCATAGTAGAAAGAAGATTAGTTACTTTAGCAAATGGAGATACAACTTTATTACCAATGGTAGAGTTTAAAGGAAAAAGAGTAGGATTAGGAAAAACAGCCCTTATATCACCTAATGATCAAGAATGGATTATAGAAAGCCCTCAAACATGCTGGATGAAGGAAGTAAATGTGCACACAGCACTATTAGAGGTAGTGGAAAAATCAGAAATTAAAAATAAAGAAAGATTAAAAGAAATTCTCCAAAAAGCGGAAGTAGCGAAATTTAAGAACGATGTAGGTCTAATGAAAACTGAACCATATGTAATAAAAGGCGGATGGCCAGGAAAACAGAGACAGTATCCATTAGGATCATCGGAAAAGGATTTTCATGAAATAATACAAGAACTAGTAAAATTAGGAGTGGTAGAGAGAATAGCTGAGCCACCCTGTCTAATGCCTGTACAAGCAGTTAAAAAGAAAGATGGGACAATCAGACCTGTTCACAACCTAAAAGAACTAAACGACTTAACAGTTAAAGATACTAGACAGATAGTGAATCCACGCCAGGCCATGTTAGATGTAAAACCAGGGAAATACAACTCATCTATAGATTTAGCAAACGGATTTTGGTCAGTACCCTTATCAGAAGATAGTAAACCAAAAACATGTTTTATGTTAAGAGGACAAGGATACATGTGGGCAAGATTACCACAGGGATTTGTAAATTCACCCAACGCATTTCAGGAGAGAATGGAGAAAATGTTGGAGGGATTACCAGTGGTTGTATACATTGATGACATTTTTCTAGCCACAGAAACAGAAAAGGAACATTTAGACCTATTGGAAGAAGTGATAACCCGTCTTAGAGAGAACGGCATGAAAATAGGGATACAAAAATGTGAAATTGGAACTTCAAAAGTAAAATATCTAGGACTATTGATAGGAAAAGATTGTATCACAGATATCCCAGGATACTTAGATGACTTAAAACCAAAAACACTCAGAGAATTAGAGAGCTGTTTAGGAAAGCTAGGATGGCTTAGAGGAATGTTACCTAACTATGCCCTGTTAATAAGACCAGTAGAGCTTATAAAAAACAAAGTCAGAAGGTACGACAAATCAATCGCAAAATTAGTAGAATGCAATAGGGAATTGACAGAGATTGAAAAAGAGGTTTGGAGAGCCACTTTACAACAAATATTGGACGCAAGAACATATTTGTCGCCCTTTAAAGGAGACAGACAGTTGGAATTAAGAACATATTTATCTGATGAAGGAGCTTATGTCGAGGTGAAAGAAGAAGGAGGAGAACATCCAATCTTTTATGTGTCACACAGATTTAATCCGACAGAAGGTAGATATGCAGTAGAAGAAAGGGAAATTAGAATACTCTTTAAAGCTTATCATGAAATAGTAAAAATGATGGGAACAGAAAAGAAAGTTACAGCTTTTGTACAAAGTCCTCTCACAAATGAAATGTCCAAAGAAACGATAGAGTTTGCAAAAGCATTTCAAGCCCGGTGGGGCAAGTGGAAACTTATGTTAACCGACCCAAATTGGACATTTAAAATGGTAGGATCAAAAGCGAAACCTAAACAAGACACTCAGGAGCAGGAACCATTCAGAGGGATATATAATATATTCACAGACGGCAGTAAAACTAACAAAGATGAAAAAGCTCATTGGGCATATGTAATATTTAAAGAAGATACTCAACTTTGTCAAGAGAAAGGAATTCTAGGAGAAACAGCACAGGAAGGTGAATTACAGGCCGTTGTCAAAGCATTAAGAGAACTCAAAAGAAGGAAAATTAAATCAGCTCGGTTGGTTACCGATAGTTGGTACGTAGCTGAAGGATTAAAAGAAAATATTAGATATTGGCAAGCCAGAGAATTCCAGAATTACAAAGGAAAAGAGCTAGAGCATAGGGATCTATGGATTGTTGTGGCACAATTGTTACAGGATATAAAATTATGGGTGACACACGTTAACAGTCATACGAAAGAGACAGATTTTGACCACATGGGGAACGCTATTGTAGACAAACTAGTGCAGTCTCGAGCAGTGAGAATTGGAACTCTTATCTTCCCAGAAAAATGGAAAAATGAAAGAGGCAAAATCCAAATACCGATAGAGGAACGAGAAGATTATGTAAAGGCAATACATCAGGCTTTATATCACGTAGGGATAGAGCGAACAAGAAAATGGATGCTCGATCATGATATCGAGGCTTCACCATTATTAGAAACAATTAAGATAATCAGAAATAATTGTGAAATGTGTAATTCAAAAAGGACATTACCCCCTATACCTTATGTGGAAGGACAAATAGCCATACCGGAAAAAGGAGTTAGTGCGTCCATGGATGTGGGACACTTACCGCCGGGATATGGACCGTTTAAAAAGTTTCTAGTAATAGCCGATAATGGAGGAGAATGTACTCGAGTATACCCAATAAAATCGGAAAATGCGAAAACAGCGATAGAGTGTGTAATGCAATATTTGCTCACAAACTCAATTAAAGAAATACGTTCGGATAACGCTTCGATGTTCATCTCAAAACAATTCGGCACATGGGCCGAAATGAATGGTTTAAAACATGTCCTTTCGGTCCCATGGCAGTCTAACACGAATGGAGTAGCGGAACGCGCGGTAAAAGCAACTAAGGAACAACTAGTATTATTTAAACACAACTGGCATAAACCTGGAAATCTATTTATAATAAATCAGCAATTAAGTTTGCCTAAACTAAAGCCGGTTACCAAAAAGGCTAACGAGCCCGTTGTATCGTTACAGCCTGGTGACGAGGTTTGGACATCCGCTGACGGAGAATACGCAGTGGTAGACTACATAGACGGTAACGTAGTATATACGAAAGATGGAGGCAAATATCACCCCAAGCAGCTCAGGCTCAAGTCTCACGGGTCATTCCATTAAAAAACAGGGCACTTTAAAACCCACCTCTCAGTCCCGAGTACCACCCGTTGTAGTCAATACCCCAGGTTGGGTGAAATCCGTGGGGATTAGTAATGTGGCAACGGTGAAGGATAGAAGGCATCTCTATCCAGGATTGGTCATTCTCAAATGTTGCAAAGAAAAGTATACCCTCACGGATGAAGAAATAGGGGATCCATCTAGGTGGCACCAATTGGCTGAGTACCACGGATGGGATTCACCAAGAATGGGGGAGATAGAGATATGGAAGGTGAAAGTAATCCCACCCCATACACCCCCTAACCACGGCCGAGACATTCAGTGGCGCCTTTATGAGCCAGGAATGTGTTGCCTCTGTGGGAAAGATGTCTTTAACAAAATATGGATGGGTAACTATGAAGATAAGCATAGGGACGGTAATCAGGAAAAGATTCAGGACCCGAGCGTTAGTACCCTCCTCAAAGGCATAGAATTGACGGGAAAAGCCCAGGTTACCTTCTGTGCTAATTGCTGGAACCTGGCAGGCTTTAAATATGAGGTGTGTAGAAAAGACTTACATGAAAAAGATGGATGTAAGTGTATGCGCCTTGATGGTCATTGGAACATCTGTGACGTAGGAGGATCCGCTCACATCACCCCAGCCCCTTTCTTGGCCCTGAGGCACAAGTATTGGAGTGAAGGATTGTGTGAGGGAGAATGTCCTTTGAGTCTAAAGCAGATGGTTGACCCTAAATTGTCCCTTATGGATCAGTATCATTACATGATCCTAATGTATCGAAAGCCTTTTAAAGGAGATATGAATGAGGAATTAGAAAAATATCCAGAGGAGGAAAAGCTTAAACAACAGCTCCAAGGCCTGTACCAAGAGAACAAATTATATTCTTGGCTTGTGGAATCCTGGGACATAGTGGATCCCATGGATAAGAAACCAGAGAAAAACCCAGCCTATGCCTGGAAAGGGAAGAAATTGAAGGGCATAGAACCTAAAGATTGGAAAATAGAATCTCTTGGAGGTAAAGTGGGGGAATTCTTTTACAGAGTAATAAAAGAAGACCCGGAAAAATGGAAAAATTTGTGGGTAAACACAGCACAGTTTTTGCCTCCTATTACTTTGGCACGTAAACGAGTGTTTATCACCAGCGGAACTCTCCCTAGGCATTCTGGAGAAAAAAAGGAGGTAATAATTGGGAATATGGTTAGGAAAATTATGGTGGTCACATGTTGTGGACCAATCCAAATGATTGTCCAGGCTAAGGTCCTCATGACAGGCAACCTCACAAGGGATATGACCTGGAACCGAGAACCTTTGACCATGATGTTGTATTTTGATGCCCTCAAATTGCCCTTACTCGTAGCGGGCCCCATGATCCCTCTTAAATACCTGAAGGCAGACTCTAGAAACTATTGGGATGAGCCAGGTTATCGGAGGCAGATAAAGACCCATGAAGAGGAAAGCAGGCCTGGTGGCCAGGAGGAATTGGTGATCTTCTCTCGCCCGTGGTATTTAGGTCCAGAGGGGGATAGAAAGGAACCGTTCTCTGAAGCCGCCTACAAAGAAGCAAAAATTACTCAACTTAAACACGCCCTTGAGATAGGAGACCTGACTCAGGAGGCATATGATTATGAGATGAGATTGTTAGAGTCTAATGTGGACCTAAATCCCAGAAAAAAGAGAGTCTCCTTTAAGACGTTTTGGAAGAAAGAGAAACTAACACCCCCTTCTGCTTCTACACAGATAGAAGACAGTAAGGTGGAGGAATCCTCTTCCGACTCTTCTGACAGGGACGACTTGCCTGAAAAAGATTCTAGGAATAGAAAGAAGTTAGGTAAGAAACCCAAATACAGTCCTAGCCTAAAATTCCTCAAAAAGTGGAATAAAGATAAGCAATAGAAATGGGACTTCTTACGGAGCTAAAGTATGCATGGAACAAAAAATATTACCATTATAAAGCAAAACTTAGATTGGCAACAAAGGATAAAGCAAAAGATATGCAACATTTGGATCCTGCAGAAATAGCTCGTAAACATGAAAAACGTAAAGAGAAATTAAAGAAAATAGAAGAGGCAATGAAAATTTCGTTGTTTGCCAAGATAATAATATTCATACTAATGATGCTAGTGATTTACTTATCAGTAACCGTAGTACAGAAATCCTATGAAGCCGTAGAGAAAACTCAGGTGGTCACCAGGAGGTGGAAAACTAAAACATCAAAATGTAATCAGTGCACAGTACTGACTCCAGTTGCAGAAATAGAGCAACAAATGCCAGTCAAAACGGGAGCAGATAATATCTTTAATCAAACAAAATGGATAATAGGATTAGTAAATTTTATAGGATTAAGGGGAGGTCTGAAAGGAGGAATAACTTATATACATGAGGTAAAACCACAGACAGAGGTCAAAAGGCCAAAGAGATCAGCCCCAGCTACAGCTGCAACAGTCACCGCGGCTGCAGCTGCTGCTGCTCAAACCACAGATATACCAGCTGCAGCAGCACCAGATAGTGCAGCTCCGATTAGCGCACTTCCTGAAGTTGCGACCACAACAACCACTTCCGCTGACACCCTGACTACCGTAACCATGGCCAACACAACTACTAGTAACATGCCCGACAGTACTACCACCACTAATTCTACTATAGCCATGACCGCCACTACTACTGATTCAGACCTGGATCTTGGATCTGGATCCGGACCTGAGGACATACTAGCTTGGAGTACTAGGACTGCTCCAGGAGCAGCTAACACTAGCGCATTTACCACTATTCTAACTAACCCTACGGTAGCCATGAGCTCTAATGACAAAATGGCGTCTACTCTCACAACTAGCGATATGACTAGCACCAAGGCAGAAGAGTTAGCCACAATGCAAAATCCAATAAACGATTTAGAAGAAAACAAATTCAATAGATGCGAGAGCAATTTTACAATCCCAGCTAGCAAGTGTAATATTACTTTTGACCCATATCGAGCAACATGCTTAGAAACTCAGCTAATGAAAGTTTTTATAAAAATGTCAATAAGAGCATACGAGCAAGCTTGTAACAGCTCAGCTAGCGACATGACGTGGGAAGACTTGGAGCAAAGTTATGGCGCAGAATCCCAAACGCTGAAAATAGTTCAGGTAGATTGGACTGCGGATAATATGTTATATATGAACGGTTTCTCTGTGAAACAGAATCAAAGTGTTACATGTACCAGCAAGGCCTTCGCTCAAACAGGAAGAAGGGGCTGGGAAATGAGCCCCGTAAAACATGTGATGATGGAAACTTGTCAAAAGATTAACAAAACTCATGTTCTAGCAGCGCCTAGGATTAGATACATAAACGCCGAAAAATATGAGCAAAAAGACTGGCCGGAAGAGATATGGAATGACGAATCCATGTTTGATAAAGATGACAGAGAAAAAGACCTCTCAAATGAAGTAAACCGGTTGT
Organism: Paratrypauchen microcephalus; assembly: GCA_036785185.1. Classification (NCBI taxonomy): domain Eukaryota; kingdom Metazoa; phylum Chordata; class Actinopteri; order Gobiiformes; family Gobiidae; genus Paratrypauchen; species Paratrypauchen microcephalus. The sequence continues at coordinate 5,792,138 of JAVJIX010000025.1, read as the reverse complement.
TGATAGATGGAGCTCCAACACCATTCTTATTAAATCCAGAATTTCAAGAACAGGGAAAAGTCAGAGACCGGAGGACAATGAGTGAATGGATTCAATCCACCGAGTGTGCAGCAGAAAAATTTAAAATATGGAGCACTATAAAGGCAAAAATACGCAATCATGTACGAAGTGTTATCGAAAAAGTAGGCATAAACGGAATGGCACAAAACTGCACCGAGTTAAGAGTGAGCACCTCTGATAAACCAACAATCACCATTGATAATAGTAAATGCCAGATACTCATTGAGAAAAATTCATCAGGCCTAATTTGGGACTCGTTTAAAAATTGTCTGTATATAACGCTCAACAATTCAATACCTATGTGGGCATCGGAACCTAACAGAGACTGGCACCATAGTATGAGAACCAAGTATCCAGGTAATATAAGACTAGGATTAGGAGGCAGTACAGAACTAAGACCAATTAGAAGTAATTCGTCCAATACAACATACACCTCCAAAGGGATATACTGGCGCTGGAATTTAATGACAATAAAAGACACAAGGGCCAACGGTCTTCGAGTAATGTTTACAACGCCAGACAAAACCTTAGAGACAATATTAAAAAGACTTCCGAGTGTCCAGAGAAGGTTGACCTATCACTTATTGAATCAGTACCAACGAAATCATTTGTTGTGTCAACCAAAGCATTCGCCAGGAGCCCAGGATGATTTTTGTATGCGATCAGTAATAGGCATAATTGTTCCGATGGTGACACAAAAAGGATATCAGGATTGGGTAACTAATAATCAGTCGTTATGGTGGAAAACTGCCAAAACGTGCATGGGACAATATTTAGGTTTAAATTTGACAAAAGCCAAATATGCTTATCAACTTATAAATGAAGTGGAAGAAAATCGCACGAGCAGATTAATTTTCCCCATGAGAGGGAAAAATTGGGAAGGAGCCATGTCTCATTGTTCCAGCCATCTACCCGTAATAAGAGAAGGAATTGAGATGGCAGCGGAAACTTGTCCATCAGTATTCTATGAGGCCTTCGAGTGGTTTCAGTTAGCAGGAATGCTGTTGGGACAAGGCCAAGGCTGGAATTCGTTTGACACAAAAGATATTGAGAGACTAGTGTGGCCATACATTCTCCATAGGAAAATAGCAGAGGATAAAGTAATGCACGAGTTTATGGCATTTCCAGAAGATCCTAGTGACTTAGATAGCCTGGCATTACTACGGGATAGGACAAAAACGGCATCCAGCACAGGAATAATATACGCGCCTAATGCGAACGATTTAGTGGCATGGGACGCTGACGAAGTATTTGAAGTAAATGTAACCGAATGGGGGTCACCATTCAGAGCAGGTACCTTAAAAAATGAAAGGATGATAGATGATTCTTCCTTTGACTACTTTGAAAGAGATCATGTATGCCAACCACATTTCATATGGAAAGACATTACTAAAATAACTAAAGGACCAAGAAAAAGTCATTTAAAACTAAAGAGCCAATGGGAAAAGTATAAGCAATTCCTTAGGAGGAATGAAACAAGGAACAGTACAGGAGAAATATTCATAGAAAGCTGGGCAGGCTATGTTATGCCCCTCGGTGATGAGGAGATGCTAATGAATGTGCGACATGAAGGTGGATTTACGCCATCTACTATGCTGGAAAGAGGACTATTTAAGGGGAGAATAGGACTTCCGTATAGGATTGATTGGATACTTCCTGACCATTTAAAAACAGTCAAGAAATTTAGAGGCCGAACCAAACGATGGGCGGACACGATTCAAACCGCATTCCCGTACATTCATACTACATTAATGACTACGGAAAGATCTTTGCATGCAATTGTCCGGGTATTACACGGGACAGATAAAGATGCTCGGGTCATACCAGGTAGTGCAGGCTTCATGCGTCAATGGATACCTTTAGAATCTCAAGAACAATATCCACAAATAAGGTGGCAACCTATCTCTAAGGAGTATTTACATTTTAACATAACACATTGGACAAAATGCGGGAAAACTTATAAAAGAACTAGTACAGTAGAGCTCGATCCCACGGACGGGGAGACAATTACGGTCTATAAGACCATAGAACTCCCAGACGGCGGCTGTAAAAGGCCCCAAATGTGGGGATGGATTCCATGTAACGCTACGCGATGCTATAACGAATCAAGAATTAACTTCACAAAAGGAACTCAAACTGAAACGTATAGATGGGGAACACATGGAATCCTATTGAAGAATAGGAAAAATACATGTTCCAGAACAGATATACATTACGCTGTACCGAATTGGCCTAGAGTAGAAGCACCTACAGGGTACCTGGAGAGCCTTAACCTAGGATATTTAATGTTTAATAGATACGTGTTTTATAGAGACATTTTGTGTAGGCGAGACAAAATAAATGGCAGAAGAACAAAAGCTCAGAATGACCATGACTTTTATCAGAACTACCACCAGTACAAAATGAACCAGAATTCTCCGTGGTTCATCCCTAAGCGCTGGGAGAACCGAACATGTACATATAACTACTATAACCCACCAAATATCGTAGACGTGATTGATCCTTTTACATGTAACGGATCAGATAAGCACTGGCAGAAAATTATAAGGCTTAGAGAGCCCGGTACGGGAGAACCAGGATGGTGGGGATTTACTAAAATGTTAACCAAGGCGGCAGTTTACGGTGTGGGTCAAGGAATAGTGGATACGGTGGACTCGGTTACAGAAATGTTAAAACTAATATGGAAATATGTGAAGTGGATTCTGATTGCTATGGCAGTATTAATAGCAATAGCCGTACTATCAAAAGTAATATCTACACTTAAATGTTTAAATTGGATATGTTGCTGCATATGTAAATTTGCCATGCGTCATAGAAAAGCAAGGCAGCAAAAAAAGGATAGGGAAGAATTGATATTAATCTCAAGAGCAGTCAAAGAAGTTAAACGCGACATAAAAAACATGAAAAGGGCAAAACGTCGTGGTACAGAAAGGGTACCTTTAGTTTAAGGTATTTTTGCTTTTCTGTTTCAGGAGTTTGCCAGAAGAAAAAAGAATAATGACAATAATTACCTACTTCGTCCTCAAGCAAGCCGAAGAAGAGGAGAAGGGGAATAATAGAATAAGATTTAATCTGTGGGCAGAACAGTGTATAGTGAAGGCATTGGCTTGTTTTATGACAATAGTAATAATTCTTCAAATATCTGCCCTGAAAATAGTAACAGATAAAAATGAGGCAATTGACTGCTCAATAAGACCCAATTATACAATAAAAGGTCCAAAATGCCTTTTAGAAATAAATCAGACTACTCTCTACAGTTGGTCGGGGTTCATAAGAATCAAGCGACTGTACAGGGTCAAAAGTTCATATAGGGCCAAAACCTTACAGAGAGAGGAGTTTGACCCTTATGCGAACTTTCACAACATTTGGTTGTCGGATGAAATTACCGCGAACGGAAATGTTTCGAAACGTCGAGAGGGCGATTTCTCTAAATTCTCGGAAAATGAGATATTCGATGCTGACTCTCTCAGACAGGAAGCTACGCGCCCTTTGAGCGTGATCATAACCACAGCGGTGTGGGTTGGGGCTGTCTGCATGTGCTTAGGCCAACACCTTGAAAACCGCGAGCGTCAACGGAAATCTTGGTTGCGTCAAAAGGAGGAGCCTGCCTCGGATAAAGAGAGCACCCTCTCCAGCGAACACCCAGGTCCTCAGCAGCACTGCAGAGCCACCACAACCCTTCACTGACTGATCAGCATCATTCTGACACCTGATATCCTTTGAGAATTATGGCTAATTGCTCCGACATTGCCAATTACTCCAGCGGTAACTCATCCTCCTCAGGGGGACTTGACTTCCAGGTAGGAACTCAATTCTTTGACATATTTGTCATAGCATGTATTATAGCTGCATTTGTACCCAGGAAGGACTGGCCAATGACCATTGCTGGCACGATTTCAGTGTTTGCGGTCTCATTGATCAGATTCTTTTCCCGAGGAGCATCTCCATTGCACGCTAGCATGGCGCTTTGGGTAGTAGGACACTGGCAGGCAGTGAGCCCAGCGCATCCTAAATTATGGTGGTTCCTCTGTTCAGTTGTGTATATCCTCGACACAATATATACAGAGGTAGCGGTACGCGTTTGCCAAATCCACCTTTACAACCCTGTAATGATAGGCGGGGTGCTTATTTATATAATAGGGACCATGGTAGCGGCAATTATTATGCTCCATGGTCTCAAGAGGAATTTACACAAATTAATTTATGATATGCTGTGTCAATGGATGATCATCTTCATGTGGATATTAATGCAACGAGCTTTAGGAGGAAATACAGTTTACGCAGCAATCTTTTACATAGGACATGTAATGGGACGTAGTTTCCCGATATTACCATTTGGAAGTGCAAGACGAGTTGCTAGTCTGGAACTTGACAATGTGGGTTCAACTCCTAATTCTCCTCTTTAACTTTTTCCAGAGCCAACTCATGGCAGGAGGAGATGGTTACTACCATTCCTTCTGGACTGAGGGAAGTAATGGAGGAAGGGATATCGGGGGCAAAACAGATACCTGGAAAATAGTTATGAAGGTCAAAGGAACCAACCCAGAACAAAACATTACCAATCCTAAGGATTTGCAGGAACATTGGATGTATCTTGCCAACCCTACCCCGACCCTGATAGAGTATTTAGGATCATTTGACGGAACCGAACGGCCAATGCATTGTGACATAGAATGCACCAGAGGAGTAATTTTCCTCACTCACGATGGAGAACAAACTCTCCAGGTGCCAATTCAAACAGGGCGTGGTAAGGGAATGTACTGGACACAGAGACAAAAACTCCCCTACAAAATTGCAGGCTGGGGCTCTGATGTCTGTATGCTTAGAGAAGGATTCCCAATTAATGAAAAAGAGGACAAAGTTATACTGGGTGAACTTTGGACCTTTAATTTCCCATCGTCCATAACCTTCCCGGCATTGACTTTGAAATGCCTGAGAGTTTATGTGAAAGCTTTGGGACCAGAAACTTGTGGGTGGATCAATAATGGCAACCTCCACAACACAAAATTTTACAAGGGAACAATATGCGCTATAAAACAGAACCAATTTGAAAACCCAATTCACTCAGAATATGATTATTTGGTGGATCCAGCTAACCCCTGGGGACCAAATAATATGCATGAAGGTCTTAGACCACCCGCTAAGGGCATAGCCCAAAGGCTGTTTTTGCAGCAAGTCAATTTCATCTTAGTAGCCCCCTGGCAGGGAAAAGATTTTAGTGCTAGGGCAGAACCATGGCTCCGGAAGAAGCTGGCTTCGTGGGAACTTCGCACCTCCCCTGTGGTCCGCGGAGGCTGGACTAAAGATCAGTGGCAGTGGATCAAGGATCTGGTGAGAGCAGGAGGCAACCGGCACGTACTTCCAGTGGGCTGGTACCATGAGAAAGGCAATGGATGGTGGGCTGCTTGGTGCGAGGCGAATGTTCCCCTTTATGAAGGCGACGGACCAGAGCATCGCTATGCTGCGGCACTGCATCACAGTTGGTCAGCTCGGCGTGCAGCAGGAGCAAGGGCAGCCAGTCCTGGTTCGGGCCCCACTTTGCCAAGGTCCCGACGTGATCCAGTTACCATCCGTGACTTTCCGTCACCGCCGCAAGGAAGCGGTAACCGGGATCAGAGCTGGAGACAACGTGACATGAAAAGAAGGGCCCCGATGCCTAACCCAGGTGTGGACACTCCGATTGGCGTCAGAATATCAGGTGACCAAGATATTCTGGATGAGATCACTCGAGTACTGCTGGCCCGGGTGGCGGTCTGGGCAACTCGGTCACCGGGGGTATCGGAAGGGAACGAAGTAGGCGTGCCGCCTCCCGCCAAGCGGAAGGAGGGCGAGCTCGAAAAGAATCCGACTGGCACTCCTGAACGGCCTGTGATGCGTGTACTCCGTCCTGTGAATACCCCGTCTCTTGATACCCTTGATGAGATTCCCGAAGGATCCGGAGGGGATTTGGAGACGGGAGAAAGATGGATGGAGACCACCCCAGAGAGCTCTCCGCAGTTTCTTGGCTTTAACGAAGACGAGGGAGCCCTCCAGATGATGGAGGAGCAGAGATATTCACCTTCATCCCCTCGAGAGTCACCAGCCTCACCTGATGCACCTAATGGCCCAGATTCTCCAGGCTCTGAGGACTATGGACCCAAGTGTGGAGAACATTGCGAATATTGTAATAAGGTAGTTGGAAAAGGACTGAAGGCTTTGGTTCTTTCCTCACCTAACCCTGCCCACCGCCGGATTGCCGCTAGTTTTCCGGATCCTGACGAGCCGCAAGACCTGCCGTTTGCTGAGTCATCCGAGGAGGACTCAGTCGATCCAGTGGATGCTATTAAAAAGGAGTACTAATACCACAGTGACATTCAGAGACTCTTATGTGTTGATCCTGACGAAGATTTCCGGAGGGGGACACGGAGTCCTGAAGACATCCGCATCATTTCAGGGACAGTGTAGGAACCTCTTTATGGGGCTCAAGCAGGTCCTGAGGGGGATGTAGGATAAAGTCACTTTTTGGGTTAAGTACCAGCTTGAGCCTATTGCTTATTTTTAGCTTATTATAATTAGCTTATTTTACTTTAGCTTATTTTATTTTATGTTTTTATACTTTTATAAATCAGTTTATATTGTGTTTAGTTTATGACAGGAAGTAACCCAGCGAAGCCTTAAGCAGGAAACTGGAGGCCCCTTTGAAGGGGAGATAATTATTAAATGATACTTAGAAATGTAGACATGTTTAACCACAAAAACCAAAGTGTTGCTTTATGACGCAAACAGAAAAATGCTTAATCATTGTGACTTACAAGATTTTAGTATAAATACATGTGTGTTAGAATCATTCTGGGCTCATGTCTCTTTGCCTTGAGGACATCAGCTCAGATTGATAAATCATTCGTGCTTCGGCATTTGTGTACAATCTGTGCTAAGAAAACCTATTTTTGTATTCACCTTTTTATCATCTTTTCATTAAAATCAACAAAGACAAGTTTTTGCTTCTCTGGTGAGTGTATTGCTTAGACCAATCGTCTGAGTTAGACTTATATTCTGGGTGTGTATTTTAAACTGGGACTTGTGATAGAGTGTGGTTGTCTAAAAGCTAAGCTAAGGTTATAAGTGTGTGGTACTGCTAAGGTGAGAGGATAGGCAGTTTAACGTCAGGCATTATATGCCACCGGTCTAGAATGACCGGGACCACTGTCTAGATGGGGTCTCTGGAAAGAGATAGCTCATTGTGTCACCAGGGAACCGACAAAATATAGAAATAGATTCATAGTCCCCGAAATTAAAGGAAGACTTCTCTCTGAGGGAGGAGCAAGAGTATAGCGAATCACCGTTACCGGAGAGCAAGTAAAACACCTCCGATATCCCAGTCTCCTGCCTGACCAGATCAGCGAACGATATCCTAGATTAACGCCTAAAAAAGATTCTTTGTGGGACTTAATCCTCGGTATCAAGTAGTGTACGAACCCAGGTCCGGGCTAAACTATTGGTAGACGGGATCTTTAGCCTAAGTGAGGGGGAGGAGCTGTCGCACCTCACCCAAGGCCCAGGGGATACAAGGCAGTACGGGACCAGGCGCAGCGGCGTCTGAATCACCCCTGGGGCTTAAGTCAAAATTCAGCGACAATTAGTTACGCAAAAAAAAAAAAAAACCTCACTGAAAACGTTAACAAGCTTACAGTTTACACAGGAATGGATAAGAAAAAGCAAGCGAGGAGGAGCGAAACGGAAACGCAGTCCAACAGAACAGTTGGCCCATTGTCCGAGTCCACTCAAAGTTTTATAGCAGCACATGCTTTGCCTGAAGAAACAAGCTATTTACAACACGACAGCCCAATCTTGTTATACAGCGAATGATGATGAGTGGATTTGGAAATTCTGATACAGTGGTCTGTTTGCCGGGATATTATAATGGAGAATGGTCTGTTGTCTGATGGGAATTTTCCTTATAATGAGTAAGAGATAGAAAGGCCAAATTTCACTGGAGTCATAGAGGACCCAAGTGGAGAAAGTGCCCTTGTCTGTAAAAGGGTCAGTGGTCATGTGACAGCAGGTGGTAGCTTCAGGGCAGGGCAGGGAGTAAAAATAGGAAAATCTATAAATGTTCAGCATAACTATTTGAGAAGTCCCTTATGACAAGAAGTTAAAGAGGCATATTATGTATTTTGGGGTAATTAGTATGAAACTATAACATACTGACCATTGTTGTTCATTAATAAACATAAACATAAAAAATAATATGGTCTGAAACTCCTTAATAAAAATAGGTCCATAGGCTTCGTGATGGGACTCCATTATAACATGGTCAAAATTAATAAAAGTTTATTTGTCCCTGTTTTATTTGTCCCTAAAGTAATACGTGAAGAGTCCCTCAGTCATCCAGGTAGAATCCATGATAAAAGAAGAAATTCAATTTGTCAACTGGACAAAAACGTTTCGCCGCGAAACGTTTTCAACCAAACAAACTTTGTCCAGTTGACAAATTGAATTTCTTCTTTTATCCCTAAAGTAATAATACTTTAATAATAAATACTTCAGGTTGGGAAAAAGACAGATCTTAAAGGAACACTGTAATTTTTTCATTGGGGGTCTGTCATCTGCTTGTTTTGTTCCACAATAGGGCATTAAACAGCTCTACCTAACAGTTACAGGTGTTTCTATTGCTCAAAAATACACAGAAAAATAGGCATTGAGCAGGCCTCTACACAGATCTGACCTGTAACTTGGTCCGGTTTGGTCTCCATGAAGATAGACAGGTGTAATACCATACTGTGAAACATTCCAAAGCCATAACATCTCCATGGAGAAAAGCATTTGACGGATCATCTACCAGAGAAGCTGAAACACAGTGCACCTTTAAGGATTCAAAACCAAAAAAAAGAACAACTTGAATTGTTAGAACACTTTTAACATTTGGCTCACAAAAAAGTGTTTTGGCATGGTCTGCGGCAATTCCAAGAGGTCATGCTTCTAATTACATACAATTATCCTGAGTTTAGGACAAACGTACCACACCCCCCGAACCTGCTGGATCTGCTGCTTCCTGTATCCATCTTCAGCTAATGAGAGGCTCTGTGCCAGCGCTGCCTTTGGGAGAATAATGAATGTCAGTGGGCACGTAGCTTTTTACTGTGGACTTAAATACCCCTGCAGTATGAGTGTGTATTTAATTACTGTTACATTGGCAAAAAAAAAAAATATATATATATAATATAATACTGAAGCAAAAAGTAGTAAATCATATTGTGTTGTCTGTATTGTGTCAATAAATCAAATATGAAATTTCAGTAATTAAAACACATAGGACTGCACATTAAATGTACTGAATACTACTACTACTACTATGCGTGAAAAGTCCCTCAGTCGTCCAGGTAGAATCCATGATAAAAGGAGAAGTTCAATTTGTCAACTGGACAAAGTATGTCAACTGGACAAAGTATGTTTGGTTGAAACATACTTTGTCCAGTTGACAAATTGAACTTCTCCTTTTATCACTACTACTACTACTACTACTACTACTACTACTACTACTACTACTACTACTACTACTACTACTACTACTACACATAACATTTAATTGTGTGTGTTGATTGTGTTTGTAATGTGTTTGTTCCACATTTGAAAGTGAAACTAAAATAAAGGAATCATCTGGTAAATATCTTGTGCATATATTTATTTACTTATATGTTTATAGCACACCTGTATACTTGTTCATATCTCATCATATATATTAATAGCGCTACTGTATAATTGTTTATAATGTTTACATCCCCTACATAGAGTAACAACAAAGTACTCCCACATGTTCATATTGCCCTATTTATCTGTACATAATTCTACAGCCATACTGTATATATTGTGTATACTGTATATTGTACTGTATATTGTATATATATCACACTTGCTGCTCCTTGCACTTCTGATTAGATACTAAACCTCATTTCGTTACCTGTATTTATACATGAGTAATGACAATAAAGTTGAATCTAATGTAATCTAATCTATTAAGTTAAAGAAACTTAATTCTAGTTGTATATTGCTGATGGCAGATGAATAGGGAACAGTTAGGCTGAGGTTGCCAAATCAGCATGAGATCAGATGAGGGATCATGAGAGCTAAGCACACTTAATAATTGTCCTTTGTTTGAGTTTGCACTTTACCCCTTGTAAAGGTTACCTAAGATGACTTACATCTAACTAAGTGTGACTTCAGATGGAGTTCTGTCACCAACTTGTCCAACCAGTTTGTAAACCGCAACCCAACAAGAGCGTACAAATTCAATATAGCACTATGTTAAGAATGGCACACTCCACGCACACCGCCAGGGTCATGTGCTTTAGCAGGTCAGATGTCTTGTGGAAAATTATCAGATAAGCTTAAGGCAAAAGAGACAAACAGACAACAAAATCCCTGCAAAAGTTAAACCATGGGGGTATTAAAAATATTAAAATGTCAAAATTCTTCCTAAATCATTCTTTTTTTATAATTTCTTTGGACATGTAAGCTGTGAATATCTTCAATAAAAGCAACTAGATGTGACTATTTATACAGGCAATAGCTGCTATTGTAAGCCTATGAATCCACCCTGATGCTAGAGAGTTCATCGTATTGTACGGGCTGACACCTGTTGGAACACTGGCTGTCATGACGTGACACGCATGGATGCAGGTGAATCACTGCCAGGTGAAAGACGGGTGGCAGGTGACAGGGCCATAACCACAGAAAACACACACACCTGAAAAAAGGACACGCAAGCAACTGGAACTGAACAGGACAACACATTTTAATTATTATTCATTATTCGGTCCATTAATTTGCTTTTAGATTCAGTCTAAAAAAGTGGATCTTTTTTAGACAACAAAAAAATTGTATTTTTAAATCCAAATTACAGTGGTACCTCGCCTTACGAAAGACTCTACAAACGAAAAATCCAAGTTACGAAACGCCTTCACGTTAAATTTTGGTCTCTAGATACGAAAGAAAGTTACGAAACGCGAAATCTCAAAAATTCAATTAATGCGCGCTCAGATGCGCGCTCAGATGCACGCCCCGAAACGTAAATACACTTTATCAACACACACGGGCTTAGGTTCCAGAGGTGGCCCGCGGTGGGAGAGGTCCGCGAGGTAGGACAACTTTGTATTTTGCAATTGTTCTACATGTTTTAGGGCTGTAAATGCCTCACCACACACATTCTACGCTTTTCTCAGACTGGAGTTGGGCTTTCTTCGCATTTCTCTCTCGTTTGAACACTCGAACTTTCATTTTCAACGGAATGTGTTGATAGTAGGGATGCAAATTATCGATTAATTCATTAATTGATAGTTGATTGACCTTATCGATCGATTAACGATTAACTGATAAGCAACGTTTTTCACCTGAATTTTAGTGTTTCAATAGGGTCTTTAAGAATATAAGCTATAGTAACATAACACTGAGTCAAAAATATATCATAGTATTATTATATTGTATATTCCTCAATTAATTATTCCTTAGTAAAAAGCAGACAAATGTATTGATGCTGAATAACATCCGCGCGGGACTCGGGGTCCAAGCCGCGGGCCAGCCGCGCAAAGCTCGGGGCCCGGGCCTTGGGCCGGCCACGTGGGACCAGCAGCGGGACCAGCAGCGGGACCAGCAGCGGGACCAGCAGCGGGACCAGCAGCGGCACGCAGCGGCGCATTCCTGGGCGCCGCGGTTCGATCTCGCCTCGCGCGTACACCCGGGCTGCTGAGCAGTGCCGTTGGCGCCTGCGGCCGGCTGTGAGTCGAGCTTGGCGCAGCGCGGTGCGCGGTTGCCTTGTTTCGTGACCACGCGGGTGCGCGTGTCCGCGATTAGCGATTAATTACAATTAATGCATTTTGTTCGACGTCTTAATCGACAATTAATCGTTAATCGATTAATTGTTGACATCCCTAGTTGATAGTGAAGCGTGGGGGGGGCACGGCTCGCCGAACGCGCGAGGGGAGCGGAGACACAACAACACATCATCAGTATGGTAAAACTAACCTGTCTCACGACGGTCTAAGCCCAGCTCACGTTCCCTTAGTGAGTGAACAATCCAACGCTTGGTGAATTCTGCTTCACAATGATAGGAAGAGCCGACATCGAAGGATCAAAAAGTGACGTCGACACGGCGCAAGGCCACGGGCGCTGGATGGAGCCGCGGCGACCGGGCCGTGCCTCCCCCTCGGGGCCGAGCACGTGCGGGCCGAGCACGCACGGGCGAGGCCAGTGGAAAGCCGCACGGGGTGATTTAATCCTGGTCTGGTCCCGGTTTGGTCCGGGTCTGGACCTGGTCCGGTCCTGGTTTAGTCCAGGTCCAGTCCAGGTCTAGACCAGAACTAAACCAGGTCTAGACCTGGTTTGTTCCACGTTTAGTCATGGCTCTACAGTCTCTTAGCCAATCAGGAAGCAGAACACAATGTTACACTATAAAAAAAATGTTACACTATAAAAAAAAACAACCTTGGAACGGATCAGGCCTTTTCCATTGAAATAGCTACTCAACTTATGAAAAATTCAAGTTACGAAACCACTTCTGGAACGAATTAATTTCGTAAGGTGAGGTACCACTGTATAATACTTATAGGCCTATTTCATGGAACGGTCAGATATGATTTTTCTTTGAGCCACTACTGAAATCCAATATTTTTATTATAATCGACGATACATAAATTGAGAATTAAAATTTCAATATTTACTAATTTGTCTGTTCTAAAAGACAGAGCTGATGCACTGAGGGAAATCTGACACGCAGAGGCTAGGGCATCTTAGAAAAAATATATAATTTTCAATATTGATCTGGGAAAACCCTTTGATATCACCGCTACTGAACCAACATAGAGTGTATCGATTATTCCAAGATCTTGGGCATTAAATTTGCATATAGTATATAGGCATATAGGCTCTTTGATGGAATAGTATACAATAAAAATATATTGTTTAATTGGGAGCTCTGTATTGGTCTTTTCCATTCAATATTTTATTTACATGAGAATATCTGTACTATTTATCATAGTTTTATCTCTGATTGTTTTTTCTTTTGGTTTTATGTCCGTCAGGCTTGACATATGATAAAATAAATCAGCCAGCAAAATGACCCCTAGACTCAATATTTACAGGTTAAACAAGACCTTTGTGCAAACTGATATATCCAAGACTGAGATTAAATGTGCAAGGACATGTGTCTATAGCCCAGACTACAAGCAAATCTAATCTACAGCTCTGAGCACCAGCCATTTTGAGAGCAGATCAAATCCAAGGGTATGTCCACAAACAAAGCCACATTTCAGAGGGGAGCTCCCTGCTCACCTCAGCCCGGTCTCACTCACTCCTCACCGGGCATCAGATCCACCACGGGCCCTGGTACTTGTCTGGAGCACAAAGACCTCATTGTACAGTCAGAGGTAACACTATAATTGCTGCAGTCTTTCTATTCAGGTGAAGAGCACATGCACTTTTGACACGCTGTGACATTTAGAGCTCTGTGGTTTTTGGCTGATGCACCTTTAATCTGAGCAGATAAAGAGGGAACGTGGGTGGTGTGAGCACCTGACACCTGACCGCAACGTTTGTATTATACAGCTAGAGTGACAGGGCTAATAACTCCACCATAGCTTTCCATATGCCAGCGATGAATGAAAGAGCCTGAAATATTAGTTATTTCACAACTCTTTCACTGGAAGAAACAAGATCAAAACAAACTGGAAAATATAACAATCTCAAAAAAGGTCTGAGCTGCACTGCAAATTCTCTGATCTGACTGCTATCAGGTTATTAACCTTGTTTTCAGATTTATTATCTACTTACTAGTTCTGAAACTGCTTAATTCTAGTGCAGTGGTAGTTTATTTTAAGATAACTTCAACTTCAAGTAAAATTATCTTGCTGTATGGACAGATAATTTCAGTACTTTTAAGTCATTTTCTGTTAGATTTAAGTGTTTATATCTTAAATTTTGGACAAGCTTTTTTGCAGTGTGGTGGTTATATCTCTAAATATTGAGTACAAACATGGACTAAGCATCTAGTCCTGGAGCGTTCAGTGACTTTCATGACAAATTGATTTTGAGATGCAAATTCGTGTGGATAGCCTATAACAGATCTTTAAAAGTGCATCATGTCACATTTCTATTGGAGGATCTACCTGTTTACTTCCAAAGAGATGTTTACGTACATTGCTTTGTCTGAAAAGTTCCACAGTATGGCATTAAATAAATGAACCATGTGTTTATTCAATTAGCGATGCTTAAAATACCTTGAAAACATGTATCCTTACTGTGAGTGAGGTTGTCTCTCCACAGATCTAACCTGTAACTTTCCTAGTCTGTCTGTCTCCATGGAGATAGATAAGCTGAATGCTATATGCCCCATTCCAGACTAAGCAATAACATCTCAATGGAAACAAGCACATTGCAAATCCTCCACAGTCATTTGTTTATTTCTGTGACTGCCATCCTGATCGCACACAAACCAAGATATACTATACTATAAACACACACACGAATCCTTAGCAGAGATGTTGCATGAGCAGCAATGATATAAATGCTCTGATTAGTCCTTATCTCTGGGCCTTGTATTTGACATGTCAAACCTCTCCTTCTCCCCACGTGGTAGACACATCCTGGAGATAGAGCTTTATCTCGACTAAAACTATAGAGGAAACTGTACTGAAGTCTGGGCGGGTCTAGCTGGTCCAATTCCAAGCTTTAGTTGAGTCTAGCACGAGGCCGCGAAGACCTCTCCCCGCCTTTTCATCTGCCTCGGAAACATCTGGACCCATCCGCGTGTGTCTTCTAGGAGGAGCGTGCCAGGAATGTTATCAATGTGCGAGTGTAGATTAGCGTCGTTGTCTAGAAAATAAATTCAGGAAATGCGCGAAGCAGATCTGCCAAGAGATATTTCGGCTTTGACATCACCTCCACTGCTAAAATTCCTATGAAAGACATCAGCAAGCCTCCTCCCTAATACTAACTCATTGCAGGGTGGATGACTACCCCATATTTCATGCACAAAACAAGCTCTTACATCCTTTATGCTCCTCTTTATTCTCAACAGTTACAGTTGCGAAAGAGATCTGTACACAAGGGTAAAATGGTCACGTATTTGAAAGTGTACAGTGGCTATTGTATCCAGAGGAGCAGGTGAGGAGACAAAGCTGGTGCATATGTGGCATGTCTCTCCTTGCCCAAACTCAAGCATTAGGCCTCAAAGTGTTGACAGAGCCAGACAGAGGGGAGGTCACAAGTCACACCTGCTGATCTAGCACTTCCTTCTCCAGCACATAGACTGCACCAAAACACATACAAGAGAGTCCACACATGCACATGCTGCTGAAAACACTTGTGATCATGTGTCATGTGGTAATACAGGTGCTCCACTGTGTTTTAAACTCCATACACATTCACTGAAATCATTTGGATCATTTCAGCTCTAAAATAGCCAATCTCTATTAAACATAAGGTAGCTGTTAACCTGAACTAACTACCACTATATGACATCACAAGGTGGAACAGAGCCTTTTGAGCTTTGGAGATGTAGACAGACTACTTATAATAAAGCATTACTTAAACATGTGTGAATGAAACAAAACACAACTCTGCATGTGTTTTTTAGGACACTAGATTGTAACATGGTTTAAAGCTCACAAGAATCCACTTTGTGCAATATAGGACTTTTAAATATATAACTATTAATAATAGTATATTTGTAACATACACATACAAATCTATCTCATCTTATTGATATTATTGCTGTCATATTTTTACTAAGTACTTTCAAGCTACTTTGGTAATTACTATCTTTGTAAATCAGTCTATAAATTCTAAGTCTAAGCACAAATAATCAAAGAAAAATAAGTTAAGAATGATTCAAGATGTCACTTGCAGTATTGTTTTAATTTTAAAAAGTTATATGAAAGATGGCTCTATTGTGCAAATGTATTTGACAATGATCAATAATACATAAATGTTAGATTATGCTATATGTATATGTGTCAAAAATCAAGGAGCATTGTTGACATCTAACTGTCTTAACACCTCTTTTCTGCTCCATTAGAAAACTAAAGAATCTGCAAAGCCAGTCTATAATAATAAAAAACAGAAGCTGCTAGTTCCCATCACAATGTACAAAAGACTGGAGTCTATCTATTATGAATCACTTGTTGACAGGTTATTATTCATTTTTACATTTGTTGGATAAAGTCTTGCGTACAACTTCTCTTTTAACTAAATATTAAAGGAAAACTGTCTAGACTACAAGGCAAACACGATTTCAGCTGAGTGCTGTACGGTAGAGGGCTGTAGGTGTGTGAGGAAGAGCGTGCCTGGTGTTTGGAGCGGGGAGAGGATGTGCAGGTCTGAGGTCGTGGTTTGGGGAATCAAGAGGAGGATGTAGTTCCTGTGTGGTGACTCCTGACCTGTCCCATCCTCTGTCCTACTGTAAACTGCTCATCAAATACAGGGATGCACAACTAGAACAGAGCAGGAGCCCGTGCCAGAGATAACACTTGGAAAACATGTCATGATTTGTGTCAAAATGAAAAATAAATGTTTGGTTTACAATGTGTTGTATTATTTTTGTATTTTTGGCAAAAGTCTGAAATTTAAATAATGTTGAAATCCAAGCTAATCCAAATTGAATACTTATAAGGCCTACAGATGATTTACATATTATATCATTCAACAGCAGGATTTTTTATTTGATTTTACTGAATCAGTGAAATCAAATAGGCTTCAATGTCATTATTTATTGAAATATTTTCTGCAACTTCAAAGTATTCTTCAAAATGTGTTATTATGACAGGCATAGTTCAAATAAGCGTATAAGTATACACAAAATTGACTCCTGTGAGCTTTAAGTCATGTTGTTTAAGCCATGTTGTTACCACTTAACCCTCCTGTCGTGTTCGGGTCAAATCTGACCGTTTTACAACTTATAATACTCATAAATATTATGTTTTTCATCTGATTACCTCAAGACTTTATGATATCCTCCACACTGTGGACTTGAACATATAAAAGTGATGATCACCTATTTCGTTCAATTTTGAGTGTTTTAATCAACCTTGTTACACCTGTGGTGTTCCCGGTCAAAAGTGACCGCCATAGGAAATGAATGGGTATCCAGAGTAAATTCATTCAATATACAGAAAACATCCCCATACACACTGCCCCAGCACACACACACACACACACACACACACACACACACACACACACACACACAATGTCTTTTTTGGGTACACATGTCTTTCTGCTTATGTGCCGATCCTCCCACGTGAACCAACTTCCTAATGATACAATGTATCACATGCTCACACAGACTAGATACTGTAGGTGTCTCTGACGCTCCTATGGAAAACCTTTGGTCAACACCATTTTTTTAGGGAAATAAGTCTGCTATCAAAGATCAAAGTCAGCCTTATTGGCAATTCTGCTATATGTGTTCAACATACAGTGAATATGCAGGTGTACATGGGGAAACCCAGTACTGGAAGGGCTGAAAAAACAGGGCATGCGTGTTGTGCTGGACATGACAACCGGTCTCCAAGGGCATAATATCACATGTGACAACTTCTTCACATCACATGCTCTTGGTCAGGAGATACTGAAAAGAAAGCTCACCATGGTAGGGACAGTGAAGAAGAACAAGCCCGAACTTCCCTCTGCGCTGGTATCGACCAGAGGAAGACAGGCACTCTCATCACAATTTGCATTCACTGACACTCACACTCTTGTGTCATACGTTCCCAAGAAGAACAGAAATGTCATCCTGATGAGCACAGTACACAAAGACGCCGCTGTCAGCACCACAGAGGACAGGAAGCCCCTGATGATCCAGGACTACAACAAGAACAAGGGAGGCGTTGACTGTCTTGATAAGGTAATGTAAAGTCTCATCATGCATTTTATTTTATTTTTATCTAGGTGAATCATAGCATTTTGTGTACGACAGATTGAATATTGTTCCTAATCTCTTATTATTTATTGTTCCTATATTGCAGCTTACTGGTACATACACCTGTAAGCGGATGACGGCTCGCTGGCCTGTGGCACTGTTCCACAACATCCTGGATGTGTTAGCTTTCAACACGTATGTGGTGTGGACAGCAATCAACCCAACCTGGAATCAGGGGAAAAGTTTCAAGAGGAGACTTTTCCTCGCAGAGCTGGGGAAAGCTTTGGGGACTCCTCTTATACAGCGACGCCAGCACATCAGCCTCCGCCAGTCTGGTTAGTAGCATGCAAGCTCCAGCCCCAGCCGCTGCCCTGGCTGCTCTCCCCCAACAAGGACATGGGCAGAAAAGGAAGCGTTGTGGCCTCTGTGCCCCTGGAGACATCAAAACGAGCCTGACATGCTGCAAATGTCATGCTTATGTTTGCAAGGCTCACTCTGACCTGAGTGTCACATGTCACTCATGTGCATGAATACACACACACACACACACACACACACACACACACACACACACACACACACACTGTTGAGTTTGGTGTTTGGTTTTCCATTTATTTTTTGTATTATATGTTCATTTTGTAGTTCATTTTTAGTGCCTAATTGTACTTTCACTGATGTTATTTAATGTTTACTTCTATAAATTGTCGCTAGACACTACTTTGAAACATTGTTCTCAACTAAAGAATGTTTAATAAAAAAATTGGTGGTGAAAAAAAAAATTTTTATGCTAATTTAAGAGCAGTTAAAACAGACCGGTCAATTTTGACCGGGAACACTAAAGTAGGGGGCTGGAGGCGAACACGACCGGAGGGTTAAATGACATACCTAGAGCTGCGTTAGAGTAACTTTTTATTAATGTTCCACCTTGTGATGCCATGTAGCGGTACTTTTCAAATTATAGCTACCTTTTACCTTTTGTTCAGTAGAGATTTTGCAATTCCAGGGCTGAAATCATCAAAATGATTCTAGTGAAGGTGTATGGAGTTTAAAAACACAATAGAGCACTTCCTGTATTACCACATGACATCACAAGGCAGAACAGAATATTTTCAGTTTGAGAGAAGAATGCAGGGTTTGTGTGTTAAACATGTGTGAATGAAACAAAACACAACTCCAGGTATGTTTATGATGAGGAAACAACAACAGAAAATAGTGTAATATGGGCCCTTAAATAGAAAGCAATATTCTTCAGTACATACTCGAGTCTCTTCAGTTGACCTAAACCACAGTTTCTTGCCTTCTGCACCTTTGTATTCTCATTCTCCATTGTGTAAGGCCTGAATTGTTACTGCATGACTTATCTCATCCATTACAACAACATGGTGTCTTGCAGAGGGTGCTCAGAGGCCCCAGCAGATCCCACTTAGTGAATGGAGCACGCATGGACTCTCATCTTCACTAATACAAATTGACGTGATCCTTTGAAGTCACGATGCGCAGCGTGGACCTGGGACAGTCCCAACAAAAGCACATCTGATCCTGGGCTGATGTGTCCGAGCCTGCCCACAGACCCCTGACAATGGGCGAGGCCAGGAGGGGCCCCCTTTTGCAACATGTCTGTGTACTTAAGACTGGACATGACTATGAGAAATTCAGTATAAATGTTTTGATCTAGGTCCCTTGACTTTTTCCATGCGGTATTTAGTATTTTCATTTAACCAAGTCTGGACATATTCATGGTTGGGCAAATAAATATAGATCTCTTTTCAGTTACAAATTATTCAATTTACAAATTTTTTTAAAGGGCCTATATTACATTATCTTCTGATCTGTTATGTTGTTTCCTCATCCAAAACATACTTGTGTTGTTTCATTGACACATGTTTAACACAGAAACTCTATTTCTCTCGCACTGAAAACACTCCTTGTGATGTCATGTGTAATACAGGAAGTGCTCCGCTGTGTTTTGAAAGTCCATACACCTTCAGTAGAATCATCTGCATAATTTCAGCCCTGGAATTGCCCATCTCTACTGAACAAAAGGTAAAAGGTAGCTGTTAACTTGAAAACTACCACTTTAAACATGTGTGAATGAAACAAAACACTACTCAGAATATGTTTTTGATTAGTCAACAACATCCTAACATGGTGTAAAGCTCACAAGTGTCAATTTTGCGTAATATAGAAGCTTAACCGTAATTCCTGGGGTAGAATTCCTGTTGAGGATTCCAGGGCTTTGGTATTTGGTACTGCAATAGTTTTCATTCTCATCCACTGATGAAATGCATTTGTTTGAGTATGTCACTCAACTCCAAAAGTGTATTTGAAGAAAATAGAAACCATCTCCACCACTGTTAGGGCAACTACTATGTGTGTGTGCCAATTAACAGTGATAACAGAAGCCATGAGGATATCTTGTTCTGAATCCAAGGCCTATGATACAATCAAGGAGAGAAAGGGTTATGCTGCGATAATTGTCCTTAAGTAAACGCAAATATATAGTATCCTGAATTGGACGATTGCTTCTGACACCACACCATTTGACCGTGTTGAGAAGCAAATGAATGCATGTACCGAGAATACGTATTCAGAATACTAAATTTGAGCACCTGTGTTGCTCTTTGATTTGGTGGTATTGATCACACAATTTAGACTTCAAACTTCACAATATTAATAAGAAAAATAAGAAACACTGCTCTTAAAGCATGTGCATACATCTGTACACTATAATTTAAATGCATCTTGGTGCAAAATTATTCTAAGCATTAAGAATACTGTACTCTGATTATACAAGGGAAAAAAGTCTATTTCAGATAAATGCCAAAAGAAACCAGCAGTCATAATAATATAATTATCATGTTGCTCACACTAGTTTCAGTAGAAACCTGTAATTTACAAATACTACTCCAGCCATAATGTGGTACACATACTGGTGCCATGTGGTGTGTGTGTGACTGATCTGTTTATACATCTCTGCTCAAGGCTTCGTACAATATTTACAGTGAATTATTGTGTGGATCTGAAACACAAGTCTGCTTTTATATCTCTATACCACTAACTAACCAAACGACTGTCTAAGGAATATGAAGGAATGTCATGGCTTCCCTATTCAAATTAAGCTCCATTTCATATAATCTATGTGATTCTCTTTTGGGAATATGAGCTGTCACTAAGTGCAAGGAAAAGTCTTTTTACACCTGTGGAGAACACTTCCTTGTTTGTCTTCAAAGTTGACACCAATATAAGCGTACAGATCCTATAGCCCTGGTACAGCCAAAGATGACCTCAGTCTAGAACCTTCCACTACATCTGGATCACTTTAGCTTTAGCATCAACAAGAAGTTCCACCTCCTCCTGCGACCCGCTGCACACTGCTTCCTTCAAATACTAAAACGACACAAATGAATTACAGGGCACAGCTAACAAAGAAGGCCCGTTTATGTATATTTCATGAGGTAGTGAAGAACTATTGTACTATGATTGTTTTGTTTGGAGGACAACAAAGAGAACGATTGAAAACAGAATGACAGAGGATATGGATATGTAGGATTTATTCAATGGAGAGGCCCATTTACAATCTATTATGGATTTTCTGTGAAGGAATTTATGTTAATAAGTATGCTAGAAAAATACAGAAGGGATTTATTAAGATGTTGTGCTGTGATAAAAGATTACAACACAAAGTTCAAGAAAGTCAACTGGATGTGATGTTTTGGATAACCATCTATCAACATCAAAAACTGGTCTTCATTTCGCTTCACTTGATCCACACGTTTTGCATAAAACAAAATGAAAACACATTGACAAAATTGTAGTTGCAACATTGACCATTTGCTGTTCTATAAACCTGTGCTCGTGCAACAGTGAAACAACAGTGCCTTTGTTTCAAGCGTGAAAAGTGGAAAAATAAGGAATCCGGCGTTGTGTTGTTAATTATTTTGAAAAAGATCTCTGCTCTGCTTCTGTGGCATGTCAGAAATACAGTATATGAGATCAGTATATGAGATGAAGTAGCACAGCTCTGTGGAGAATGCAACAACACAACCATACCAGCGAGACATTCCACTGTATGACAAATTGTCCTTAGGAGACATATCATTTTTAGCTGTCAGCACCTCTGGCTCCAAACCGACGCTTAACTATTGTTTTGATATAATTTGTCACATTGTCCAAGTTTTGTTTCAGTTATTGTACTTTTAATAACATCCCATTTTGTTTTATAAGTTTAATTCTACAAAGAAATGTATATATGCTACAATGGGTACAATGTGTTGATCTCATAGTCCAGGATAGGGGAACAGAGTAAGTTTTTCCAATAATACTGTTTGTTCCACTGAAATATCCAAAAGGTATATTCACAAACGTTTAAACT
The DNA here is from genome assembly GCA_036785185.1 of Paratrypauchen microcephalus. Classification (NCBI taxonomy): domain Eukaryota; kingdom Metazoa; phylum Chordata; class Actinopteri; order Gobiiformes; family Gobiidae; genus Paratrypauchen; species Paratrypauchen microcephalus. The sequence continues at coordinate 5,769,819 of JAVJIX010000025.1, read as the reverse complement.
GATCTGGATCATTTCTATTAGTGGCAAGACATTTGAACTTGAAAATTTGCATTTTAACAATATTCTTTAGAGCTAGTGCCCTGTATCTGTATTAGATATATTATTATACATTGTAAAAGTGCAATACTTTTCAACTGCACTGAATTCCAATTTCCATTGTTGATCCATGCCTTAAAACAATCTTTAAAAAAATGTGGGACTATTACTCATTCACATTAATATAAAACACTGCTGTGTAAAGTATTTTTTTCCAGTAGATGTTTAAAACCTTTGATTTTGATGCATCCTGCTTTGGGGAAATCTTGAGTGAATTCAACGTTAACAGTACATGTGTCGATTTGTCATTTTCCATCTATTGCTGTGCGTATCTGAACACATGGAAAGCATTTATTGCCTTGAGTTTTAAAGGTAACACCTGGACTTAGAGGAATTACAATAGTCCAGATGGAAAGTGTGAAAAGAGCAAAAGGCAAAGGCCCAGAATCAAAAACTAAAACCAAACCAGAGAGATCCAACTGCACTAAATGTGATCCTATCTCCACAGCAACTCATTGTGTGGACAGCGAGCAGTTTGTGAGCTTTGGCAGTGGCACACATCTCCCTCCCTGTGTAAGCCCCTCACTTATACCATCTATGAAAAGACTGACAGACACTAACATGGCAGTGGATAGAAAACCTGAAGTACAGAAGGCTTACTTCAAAAATATTTATCTAATACTGATAACACTGGATTGGATTTACTAGTGCCTCTCAAGACACCCAAAGCCCTTGTGTTTGTAAAGTACCTTATACAGGCATGTTGCTCAAATAAAAAAGGAAATGAAAAAAATGATGTCATAAAGCAGTGGTTTTCAAGTTAACAGCTACGTTTTACCTTTAGTTCAGTAGAGACTGGCAATTCCAGAATCCTACAAATTATTCTAGTGAGAATGTATGGAGTTTAAAAACACAGTATGTGGTCCAGGTCCAGGTATGTTTGTAAAGAGGAAACAACATTATGACATAGATCAGAAAATAGTGTAATATGAGCCCTTTAAATATGTTGCCTACTTTTAATAAAACAGAAAAAAGGACTATTTGGTTTGCACATAATTCGTGTATCATTTGTTCATTTGTTTTTCAAAATAAAACCAAAAATAAGAAAAGGAAAAAAACAACTATTTTCTTCATTATTTGTTTCCAAAACCAAAATGAAAAAACAGATAATGATTTGTTTTTTCAGTTTTTGATTTGGTGTTTAAATGAATAATGGATTGCTCCTGTACGTTTGTCCAGTGTGAGCGCAATCGAACCGCGTCCAGGCATGACACGGTTGAGACTTTGGCCCGGTTGTCTGACTAGGAGGGCGCGCAAAACAAACCTAATGGCCGCCGAGGAACTTGAGGATCATTATTATATGATTAAACAGCTTTTTGAGGATGGAAAAACGCATGCTGAGATTTATAACTCGCTGCGGCAGTTAGGTATTCAGAGATCCTCAGAAATGTTGGAAGATTCTGTGCTCAACACCAACTCAAGCGTAAAAGACATGTATCAAATGCAAAACTGGAAACTGCTGTCCTGTCATCAATACAACAGAAACGGGAAACAGACATCATCCGTTTTTTTCCATTATTGTTTTACACAAAAAATCTAAAACTGAAAAAACAAATCACTATATTTTTTTTTTTTTATTATTTTGGAGACAAATAATTAAGAAAATAGTTTTTTTTGTTTGTTTGTTTTCTTATTTTTGGTTTTATTTTGAAAAACAAACGATACCCGGATTGCACATCTTCATACCTATCGCATATCTTCATCAGATTCTCCTGTGTCCTTTTTTCTCCCCCAGAATAAGTCCAAAGTACTGATATAGGTGAATGCTTATTTTAATTGAATAATATTATTTTGACATAGCAGAACAGTTTTGGCTACTCCATGTACCTCTGAATCACTCTCAGAGGGGGAAGAGAGGGAAAATTAAAGAGGGGGGATTGGGAAGTGATGAAGTGAATAGAAGATTTGAGAAGGACGACATTCCTGAGCCAGCTGTGGGTTGGAGGGGGATTTCTGATTGAATGTCTGAAAAATAAAAATACTGGCCCAATGTTTGGTAATGAGGGGAAAGGAAGATTTTGAAAGGAAAAAAGTCCACATGATGAGAGAAGCAGGAGAGTTGGATTTTGCTGTCCTTAACCACAGCAGACTGGTGGCAAACCTCTACTGTCATACAAAATGGACACAGGAGAAGCAGCTTTTGGGCCAATAGCTGAATGCACGAATTCCTCTTAGACAGGTGGTTGTGGGGCTGTTTAATAAATACAGGGTTTAATTGCAAAAAGGAGAGTAAGAGAGGGAAGTCAAAGGCCAACTCAGACTATAAACAACAGCCTGGGGAAGCCATAATAAAGCTACTGCTCTTCAGGGAATAAGCATGGCCAGCTCCTCTCATAAGTCCATGTTAATGACTCACCCTTTCACTCTGGCACTGTGGGGCACCCTCTCCTCTCTCTGCTGCAGATCCAGGACTGGGGAGAAAACGCAACGTGTTACCTCATCAGAAATATGTTTAAAGTTGTGTTTTGTTTCATTCACGTATGTTTGAGTAATCTGTCTACATCTTCAAAGCTCAAAATGCTCTGTTCCACCTTGTGATGTCATGTAGTGGTAGTTTCCAAGTTAACAGCTACCTTTTATCTTTTATTCAATAGGGATTGGCAATTCCAGGGCTGAAATTATCCAAATGATTCTAGTGAACTGGAGTGTATTGACTCCAGGTATGTTTTTGATGAGGAAACAGCATTATGACATAGATCAGGAAACAGCGTAACATGGGCCCTTTAACATGTAATCGAACTGCATCTATAAGTGTGTACATAAATATTCAGTTTGTTTTGGGGCCACACCACCTCTTCAATGCCCAGTCTCATCTGATCTCAAGATAAGCAGGGTTGGACCTATTAAGTTTGGATGGGAGACCGCTGGGAAGAGCAGGTGCCACAGTGAGGCAGCAGTGGATTTACTGCAAACTATTGTTGTGTCCTTAGGCAAGACACTTCATCTGTGTTGCCTAGTACAAATGTGGTGTGTGAGTCAGAAGGGTGCAGTTTGGTCGCCTAACTTCAGCCAATCTAACTCAGAGCAGCTCATTTATAGGAGAACTGGCGGAGTAATTATGTGAAGGGATTCAACTGCCAGTGATATGCCTGATACTTTGCATCAGCCAAATTGAATTGTTATTAATAATGGCTAGTTAAAATGTAATTGTTAAGTGTTGTATGGAGAAAAAAAAAAGAAGTTTTTTTCACATTGCCATAGACGTAAGAATTCTTGATTTCAGAGTGACTTGAATAGACAGTGACATACACACACTTGTCATACTGTGTTTATGTTTATGGCGTTATGCCACCATGAGACACACTCACCATTGTTCTGGGTGCATGTAGAAACTGGTGTGTTGGCCCAAAGCCAATGAACGCAGCTCTGAAGGTTGTAGGAGGAGTAGAAGAGGTGACAGCCAGTAATTACACATAAGACGAACAGAATGCCTTTGTCTCATTGCACCTGTGGCGCAATAAAACACAAACATAAGCAAGAGCTGGCTGGAAATATATGACCCATCCAAATAAGTAATTACCGTAATTACCGGACTATAAGCCGATACGTTTCTCACACTTTGAACCCTGCGGCTTATAAACCGATTTGGCTAATATATGTATGGATTATTAATTTATCAACACAGCGGATGCGCACGCAGCCTGAGTGCAGAAAGCGCCGCTCTCTGTGCAGTGAACATGAAGTTACAACACTAGCTAGCGTTGTTGTCAGCGCACTAAAACAGTTTATCGCCGTGTGATAAAATAAGTTATGATGCTAAATGAGCATTAGTGAGTGAGATACGTCTTAATGACTCGTATGCATTAAATGCAGGTGAATGCGTAAATGACAAGAAGAAACGTCTCAAACTTCAGTAGTCGGACATCCACTCATACCTGATCGATACACCTATCCCCGCCCCCTGGGAGAGCCTGAAATCTGCTGAACTCCTACGAGACACTGACATGATCCCAGACAGGACAGCGGCTCTTTCTGCAGGAGACATGCGCAGTAGAGCGCCAAGAGACGAGGGTGCAAGAGCGAGACAGACAGGTGAAGAGAAGATGCACCGAGGAAGATGCTAGTTTGATTTTGTTTTGAACAGTTATTTTGCGCTTCATGCACACACCCTCCTCATGGAAAACACTTAAGATGCAGGTTTTAATCTAAAGACAATCAATCTGGCAGTTGAAGAAGTAAATAGAGCTGCTGCACGTGAGCTTGGCATCGATGAGTCGATGGTGAGAGGCTGGCGACGGCAGCGTGACGAACTGATTCAATGCAAAAAGACGACAAAAGCTTTCAGAGGCAATAAAGGAGAAGTGACTTTATTGATCTTCACACAGGAGAAATTCTTCTCTGCATTTAACCCATCCTGTTATTAGGAGCAGTGGGCAGCACATTACTGCGCCCGGGGACCATCTCCATGATCTTCTTGCTTCAGTTTTGGTCAGGACTTCAGCTGGAGGAATTTACCTATGGTGCATGTTTTGGGTTGATGGGGGAAACCGGAGTGCCCGGAGGAAACCCACCCAGACACGGGGAGAACATGCAAACTCCACACAAAGGCTCGGGCGATCTGGGGATTGAACCCAGACCATGCATGCAAACTCCACACATAAGACACACAGAAAGCCCTGGGCGACCCGGGGATCGAACCCGGAACCTTCTTGCTGAGTGTAAAAGCAGATTCTCAGAACTTGAAAACTTCTTGAAGACGTGGACACTTGTGGCTTATAGACAGGTGCGGCCTATATACAATGGTACCTCACCTTACGAAATTAATTCGTTCCAGAAGTGGTTTCGTAACATGAATTTTTCTTAAGTTGAGTAACTATTTCAATGGAAAAAGTTTTTTTTTAATAGTGTAATTTTTTTTTTTATAGTGTAACACTGTGTTCTGCGTCCTGAGACTGTAGACCCAGGACTAAATGTGGACTATACCAGGTCTAGACCAAGGTCTAAACCTGGACTGGACCAGGACTAAACCTGGACTAAACCAGGACTGGACCAGGTCTAGACCTGGACTGAACCAGGACTAGACCAGGTGGATTAAAGCGCCGCGTGCGGGTTTATTTCCTGGTTTCGTGCTAGCTCTGCTATTAGCGGCAGCACCAGTGTACCTCACGAGTCGCGGCTGAGGCGAGCAGCGACAGCGTGCGTGGGGGGAAGGGGGAGGGCAGAGAAGTGTGCACGCGGACACGTGTGATGCATGACCCGGCGCGGGGCTGCGAGCACGAGACCCGTGCTCAGGTTTGAGCACTGGTCCTCTAAACCAGGTCTAAACCTGGTTTAGAGGAGGCACGGTTTGAGCACGGGTCTCATGCTCGCAGCCCCGCGCCGGGTCATGCTGCGCTATCACACACGTGTCCGCGCACACTTCTCCGCCCTCCCCCTTCCCCCCAAGCTTCACTATTAATACATTTTGTTGAAAATTTATGAAAGTTTGAGTGTTTAAACAGAGACAAATGTGAGAAAAGTTTAAATCCAGTCTGAGAAAAGCGTATAATGTGTGTGGCTGAGCGCGCATCTGAGCGCACATTATTTGAATTTTTGAGATTTCACGTTTCGTAACTTGAATTTTCTTTCGTATCTAGAGACCAAAATTTAACGTGAAGGCGTTTCGTAACTTGGAATTTTCGTTTGTTGGGTCTTTCATAAGGTGAGGTACCACTGTATGTACAAAAATTAAATTCTTTGAAAATGTAGTTCATGCGGCTTATATTCAGGTGTGCTCAGGACGGTAATCACTTACAGAATACCATTTGTTTAGACAAACAAAATAATATTATTTTAATCTCATGGAAGATTACACATGCAGTTTAATTTGAATTAAGAATTAAGGAAAGGTAACTAAAGGATATGTGTCCTTTATGAGTCTTGTAACACTTTAAAAATAATGCTGCATATTAAAGGGATAGTTTTTTTTAATGTTAATTTGTATGGGTTTCCTTCTAAGTGCGGTAACACCGGCTTACCTCTGACAGTTTGCGCTCAGCCTGGTTCTGCTCGCGTTCTGGAGCTCAGGTAATTAGGTCGCGGGGAAGGTAGTGAGTTCGCGGGGACTCGTAATAAAGTTTGTTTTTCTTCTCAAAATAAAACATTTGTCTGAAAGGTGATATATTTGCGTCCCAAACAGTAAAATCACGAAAAATCCAGCAGCGTTGTTAGCATTCGCATATCTCGTCTCAATTCGTATAACTGCGCGCCTATTACTTATTATTAGCCTGTTAAATTTCAGCAGAAGTGAACGACGGATGTGGTCCGCCGTAAGGGGAAGTTTATGAGTGAACAGGCAACAAACAGGCAGCTAACTGGATATGAATCGAGACGAGATATGCAAATGCGAAAATACGCTGCTGGATTTTTCTGTTTGGGATGCTAATATATCGCCTTTCGGACAAATGTTTTGTTTTAAGAAGAAAAACAAACTTTATTACGAGTCCCCGCAAGCTCACCGGACCTAATTAACAGCTCCAGAACGCAAGCAGAGCCAGGCTGAGCGCAAACTGTCAGAGGTAAGCCGGTGTTACCGCACGTAACTTTTAGAAGGAAACCCATACAGATTAACATTAAAAAAAAAATAATAATAATAATATCCCTTTAAGGCTGAATTCTTTCAAACTGAAAACACTGTTCCATCTTAAACTTCATAAACCTTAATAAGGTTACTGACCACGGCAAAACCCCTCACAAGTCGCTCAGAGGGAAGAGAAGAAAATCGCATTAGAAGCTTTTTTTTTTTTTTTTCCAAAATTTGTGATTTTCATTTTTTGCCAAATGTGCTAGTTGAGATCATGAAGAAGTCACTCCATGTTTCAGATAACAGAACTGGTTGCTTTAAAAGCATACATTTTGTTTTTGAAATTGGCTAGTTTTTCGGAAAGAATCGGGGCATGTGTAAATGACCATAATTACCATACTGGCGGTACTGACCATTTACATAACAATTAACGCTCTTTTGTTTTTTTTTTCTTCCGCCAATCAGCTGTATGCTAGAAGCAAATCTTGTGGCTAATTAAGATGCGTAGCTGCATGTTATTTCATCACTGAATGAAGATGGACCAAGCAAAATGTAATCCAGATGAGCTGACGATGAAGGCGACTTTATTACATTGGAGAATATCCCTAATTTACATCTGAACTTAGATGAATACGATGAAGAATCTGTTGGTCTCGCAGCAGAGGAGCTGGATCATAAGATATTAGATGTTATAACTACAGTACCATTTGAAGAGGATAAAGACAGTGAAATGTACAGAATGCAATTGGATTTTTTAGCTGCTGAAAGACAGTGGCAGGATATGCAAATAATTGGACATCTCAAGGTAAACAAACATACGGTAGTTACATGGGATGACCACAGCCAGCAGAAAGCCCCCGACAAAAAGAAAGTGTCCCTGAACTACGTTCACACATTTCTCTTTCTTATGCAGGGCTCTCAAGTCTCACGCATTGAGAGTGTGACACACTCAATTCGACGTGTTCACACGCTCACACGCCACACATGGCATTTCTCACGCTGATTTTTTTTTTGTGTGCCCAGAAAATCGGTCTGTGTGGCTCAGTTTATGCAGGCACCGCGCGTTTTCAGCGAAAAAAACTCTCCCCCTCCTCGCCACCCCGCTCCCCGGAAAAAAATCAGCCAATCAGAAAATAGATTGTTCTGTTGTTGGGCAGACTGAAGAGTGTAGTTTCAGCTGCTAAGCGCACACTGCGGTGATGATAAAACAAACTGAGAACCATCAGGTAATAACTTCATTTATATAACTCTCATTAGTTGCTTTGTAGTTTAAGTTTGCTCTTTAGACAAACATTTACAGCAGGGCTCTCAAGTCTCACGTATTGAGAGAGACAATTCGACATGTTCACACGCTCACACGGCATTTCTCACGCAATTCAAGCCACCCCCCGCTCCTTGGGAAAAATTCTTCACTCGCACTAAAGTGCCTCTAAATGTTGACACTGCATACTTTAGGACATGTTTAAATATTAATTCAGCTTTCATGTGGTCATATTATTTCTGCATGAAGGGGAGATATTGAGCTGAAAGCAGGGGGCTTGTTTAATTGCCAACATTAGTATCATATTACTAGCCAAAACCTCCTTGATTTGTGATGGGCGATTAATTTGAATAATGCTTGAATTGCTAGACTAGTGTGTGAAGTGCTAGTGATTAAATAATGATTGCAGATACTGCAGTACTAGTTGCTAAATCATTAGCATCACAGTCAATGCTAACAGGCACCTAGACTAGGTGCTAAAAGCACCAGTCACTTCAAGCAATTCAAGCATTATTCCAGTAGACTACCAAAAATGCTTAATTTTACTTTATTGAATTACTGAATGGTTATATGGGTTTTTTGTTATAAAACCATTTCCATTTTAACAAAGTACTTTCTAATTCTGATCTGCCCTGAATGCTAACACCACACCACAATGACAGTGATGATCTTCAAAGGGAGGGCTTATCTTAATGTCCTACAAATGAGCACCATTCTGCCCCCCAGCTCTACAGTGAGACAAATCTTCAAGACGTCTTTTCTTAGTTTTGTGTTTTCAGATTTGAATCCTTTCAAATGGCCACAAATTCTTCAAATGTTCTCAGATTTCCATGTGTAAAAAAAAAGCTTAACTCAAAACGCCTCTGGGATGACTTGTGACTGGTTTTGCCGCTGTCAGTCACTTATGTATAGAATCATTTGGATAACCTTAGCCCTGGAATTAGCTATCTCTATTGAAAAAAGGTAAGATATAGCTTGAAAACTCTTCATGACATCACAAGGTGGAACAGAGCATTTTGAGCTTCGGAGAGATAGACAGTCTGATAATAAAGGATTACTCAAACATGTGTGAATGAAACACAATCAAAGTAAGGATATACGTACAAAGATTTCTTTGTGTGCATCCTTTATGGGTCTTGTACCACTCTGCAGCACTGAGATTTTCCAGTGAGATTCCTGATTGCTCCCAGACAGACAAGAGGATGGCAGTGCTGTGTGGCAAGAGTTCACCACATCAGAGAGAAGCTCCTGCTCAATGCCTGTGTGATCTCGCCGACAACACTGGCACAGGCACGCTTCCCTTTTCCTAACCCAGCCTCCCCTAACCACACAGATGAGAGGACAAGACCCATCATCTGTTCATTTGGGAAATCCCACATCCTGCAATTTCATCTGCCCGTCTGACAAAGAGGGACTTCGGAAATACTAGACATGATAGCATTATTGGGACTCAACAACTGAGCCTTGGACAAAAGTAGAAAGGAAAAATGTTGAGTTGTTGCAGTAATCACTTCAGGAAGACTTTATTTACAAAGAACAGGGAAAAAACGCAAGGTTAGTTTTATGAAGGACTATGAATGAAGACAGGTGTATCAAATGACTCTCCAAAAATGCAAATTTTAACTCATATGCTAAGGCACTGGGCCCTGCTGTAGTAAATACCCATATTCAGGACTCAGGGCCTGCTTGCGTGAAAATGAGGGTGTGTATTGTTCATGTTTAAAGGGCCCATATTATGCTATTTTCTGATCTGTTATAATGTTGTATCCTCATCAAAAACATACCTGGAGTTGTGCTTTGTTTCATTCACATATGTTTAACACACAGGCCCTGCATATTTAGGCTGAGTTTTTTTTCTCAAACAGAAAACACTCCACCTTGTGATGTCATGCAGTGATACAGGAAGTGCTCCACTATGTTTTTAAACTTTAAAGGAGAATTAACTTTTTTACAATCTTTGTAATAAAACAAGTTGTTTTACTCACCCATAGCACTTTGGTGTCATATGGAGCACTTCCAGAGATGTTTTAGATAAGCGATTAGCAATTAGCGTTCTCGGGGCATAGAGCACGTAATATATGCCCCGAGCGGTCTCCAAATAACACAAACTTTAGCACTTTTCAAATCATAGAAGTTCAATGTCTTAGTCTACGCCTTCGTTTGAGTCAAAAGTGGCCTGTAATCCGAGATTTATCCATAATTTACAGCTTTGCGTTTCATGTTTGGGTCCCGAGAGCTGAGAGCAAAATAAACTGTGACTCCGCACATGCGCACTGGCGTCCTCATCTACTCGAAACTATGGATAAATCTCGGATTACAGGCCACTTTTGACTCAAACGAAGGCGTAGACTAAGACATTGAGCTTCTATGATTTGAAAAGTGCTAAAGTTTGTGTTATTTGGAGACCGCTCGGGGCATATATTATGTGCTCTATGCCCCGAGAATGCTAATCGCTAATCTAAAACATCTCTGGAAGTGCTCCATATGACACCAAAGTGCTATGGGTGAGTAAAACAACTTGTTTTATTACTGAAATAAGGCTCAGATTGTAAAAAATGTTAATTCTCCTTTAAACATACACCTTCACTAGAATAATTAGGATGATTATAGCCCTGAAATTGCCAATTTCAACTAAACAAAAGGTAAAAGGAAGAGTTCACTTGAAAACTATACCACTACATGACATCACAAGGTGGAACTTTGGAGATGTAGACAGACTAATAATAAAGGATTACGCAAACACATATGAATGAAACAAAACAACTTCAGACATGTTTTTGTTGAGGTAAGAACATTATAACATGGTTTAAAGTTCACACAAGTCAATTTCACATAATATAGGATGCCCCAGTAGATTGCACTAGCCACATCCACTGTCTTATCTTCCTGTACTAACCCAAACCTCTCTCCTTCTCTTTTTCTCCTCTGAGCTCGGTTTAGCCTGCCCTCAACACATTTCCCCGCTCAAACACCAGTGACGCACATACCCCCCTGTTTCAAAGACATTTTCACAAAACCTTCAGTGTGTGTGGCGGTGTACAGTAAGTCTTTTCAGACATTTAAATGCATGGAGAACGTGTCTTGTGGAAACAGGCCTGGAGCAGCTGAAGAGGTTTCAGAGCCTACATCCCACACTGCGGATGGGAATGATTAAATATATTAGAGTGTAATCCCACCCCCACACACACCCCTCGCTCGAGATCTTAAAATAGAGAAATGAAGCTGGTGCGGGCGGATGTCTGAATTCCTCTGATTGGAAAACATTTATTAGGTCCATGTTTGCGATCTGCGGCTACACCATCAGTCTGACTATTGAAGAAAAAAATTAACTAAAATATTAAACTCTGAAAAAAAAAAAAAAAAAATACACTTCCATTTACTTCAAGGGGTACAATGTAATTTTTCTGGTGAGGGTTCCATCACCATAGATATGTTTGCTTGTAATGTTCCACAGTATGTCATTAGGGCGCACTCACACTAGGACTTGAGAACCGGGCTGTGCTCAGTCATGATTGCTATGGGTTCTATGTCCTGCACTCACACCGGTACAACTGAACCGGGCCACAGGCTGATGACGTCATTGCACGGCGCTGTTTGTTTACATGTCGCACAGCATAACTAAAACTTTAGCAGAGAATATATTCCAGTAAAATGAAATATCTATTAAATATCTATTAATAGTGAGGACGGCCGGAGACGAGGCTGCAAAACCTTTTTTGCTGTCCACAGTCCTTACTGAAGGTAAGCCCAGATTCACTATGTGTTTTAGAGCGAATTTTATTCACTGTTTTTATCTTATGAGTCACATCAGCGCACACACAGGGATTGTATAGTAAAGTCGTGCACGTGCATGAACATGAGCAAATGTGCAGTGCTTTGGCCCACCTCCTCCAATTGGGCCAAAGTCCCAACCAGGCCTAGCCAGGGCACAGTTCGATTGCGCTCACACTGGATAAACGTACCATGCTTTAGGGGCGATCTGGGAAATCCCAGGCTGCTTTCGTTTGTTCCGATCTGAAAGACAGCCTGGCAACTATGGCAAGCGAGCTCTCCCAATTCTGGGAGCCAATCAGAGAGCGGGGAGGGGTGGAAAGACGGTGACGCGTACTACGTGACAAACGGAAGCTTGTAGTTTGAACTGACAACTGACATGATTGGCTATGGGCTATGTATACGCCAAATGATAGACATTCGTAACGCCCAATAAACGGCCATTGGCGATCGTAAACCACACCTCCGTTGCGAGATATTTCGAATGTGGCTCCCAGACCATATATCACTTGTGATATGGTCAGGTGTAAACCAGGCAAGGGGCGATCCGTGCTTGGGCATGGTTCTAAAGTCCCAGTGTGAGTGCACCCTAAATGTATCTGGATTTGTGTTAAATTACAGATGTATTTACTGCAAAAAATAAATCATTTAAAAAGCGTTCTTACCGAGCGAGGTCTCCTCTCCACAGATGTGATATGTATTTCACCTGCTTGTCTCCACTATCAATCAAGGAATAAGGAATAAACAGATTAAGAATTTATTTATATTCAAAGTAACGGACAAGCATCAGTCAAAGAAAATAAGCCAATTTTTACTGTAAAATTACATTGTAATGTACTGTGAGCCATTGCCTTAAAACAAAAATGATAATGTCATTCACACATTTCACCATCTAAAAAGGTTCTAACCAACTTCACCATAAGGATTATAAATCATCTTGAACATATAATAAGTGGGCCCTTAGAATAACCAGGCTGGTCTGGGTTCTTCTTTATGGAAAGCCCTTTCAAACGACAGTCTCTGAGTTAGTTTATGCAAAACACATGTTCCACAAGTGGCTGGCACCGCTCCGGCCACAGAGATATTTATCATGTTAATACCCCGCACACGTCTGCCACGTTGTAACTGCTCCCGCCATTCACAGGAGGCCAGTCGCTAATGAGCCATGAACTACTAAAACTAAAGACAACAAGGGCTGTAGGCAACACTGCTGTATAGAAACACGCAACTAGAGCTTTGCACATTGTACAACTACAATGACATCAAAACTTAAATATAATAAATATCTGAGATATACTGGCCTAATACACTGGTTTAAATGTGACAAATATGGAGAAAACTATAAAATTACCCACAAAAGTGCAGAAATATCACTTTACTCTTGTTTGATAGATGACAACAGCTTTTTAGTTAGCTTTTTTACACAGATTGCAGTTTTGTTTTTTTTTTACTAAAAATAATATTAGTATATTCAGTATTAAAAAATAGCATATCCAAACAACATTTGTAATAGTAATAATTAGATATATTGCCCACCTCTGTTGGTACAGTGGCACGCCAAGTTTACTGCACAGATAACTCAACAGTTAAAACAGCCTTTTTGAATAAAAACAGTCAAAAATGTACACAAATGTGAATGTAAAAATGTCTTAGAGAAATTTACAGCTGTTGAAATTAGAAGTCAGGCTGTCCCATCAAATGAATAGCATACAAACACATAGTAACTATGGACAAAGGTACATTAAGACCAATCAGTGCATAATCTGATATGAGGCATGTGATGAGCTCTGCAGTGTCACAAATTCAGAAATATCCACAGTTAATCCTGTGCCCTCGAGAAAAATACGTCAACTACATTTCTGTGTCATGTCCAAACCACAAAAGCACTTGTAGTCCTACTAATTAAACATTGTTCACTCCAAGAAAAACATTGCTCATCTACAAAACTATAAAACGAAACAAAACTATAAAACTTATCCAAAAATGTATGACTATGAAAATTGTGGAAACCATTTAATTGTATTACCTTTATCATATTGTATCATGTTGTATTGCATTACTGATGCTACAGCTGCCTGTTTTGTATCAGTTCCACACCAGGATACAGGATCAGGACATACAATCTAACTAGAACTTCAAATATAACAATTTGACGTGCAATCTTGGAAGGAAAACTATAGCAGAAGTAATATTGTTATCTTTGGCTGCATACATATAGACACTGAACACATATGGTTCTGGTGCACACTTGGACCAATACAATAAAAGAGCTAAAACAGTCAAATACAATTTCAACGAACTATGATGAACTTAGTTTGACCATGTGAACTTGTCGAGGATAGTTTTACGAAACTGCAGCAATGATCTGGAATCAGTGTTTGTGACCTCTGTGTTAAGCTGCCAAACGTTGTAATTAAATCCAACTGGGCCCAGAGTTGACCCACAAACCCCAAATAAGGCCTATACTATATATCACAGACATTTTGGCTATTTTAGGATAAACTAAAGAAAGACATGCCTTGGCCAATTGGCAGTTTTTGAAATATTGAAATGAAACAGATTTGTTCTCTTGTTTTCTGGTTGACATAATAGCCCAAATTTAATACAAAAGGTAGCCATTTTCGAAAGTTAAAGTTATGTAGCTTTTCTTGTTAAAGATCACCTGTACGGAGTGGAATAGACTTGATACTCAATACTGATTCTGATACCACCATGATAATAAAAATACTCCTCATTTAGACAATGGATAGTAATTTTCAACATTAAATCATAGTACTTATTTAAAGGATCACAGATACACAGGTAGGTTCCATAGTTGTCCATGGGTGTTTACTAGTTTCTGTGGTCTTATACTAGTTCTGATACAGCTCAAGATCATTCTAAAGCCATTAAGAACCTGTGAACGTGACTGGCTATCGATGAGTATGATTATCAATACCTGCTCAAATGAGTATATAGTTTCAGTATTAGTTTTAGTATTAATTGGCGTCTGATGTTAGATACTACTTCGGTTATAATCCTACTGGCGATGGTACCAGTTTTCCTAAAATGGCTTTACAGGGAGTCAAGCAGATGATGCCACCAGGCCAAGTTACAGGTCATATCTGTGGAGAGGCAAACCCACTCGCAACATGTGAATGTATGTTTAGCAAGCAGTGTTGGGCAAGTTACTCAAAAACTGTAATGCACTACTTATTACTTGTTACTGTCATTTTAAAGTAATGCCTTACATTACAATATTACTCTAAATAAAAAGTAAGGCATTACACTACTTTTGCATTACTTTAGTTACTCTCGCCAAAATGACTGGAAATAAGGATTTGGCAATCTACAGTGCAAATCTCTCATGTGTCATGACTTTCACCTGCCATCCAGGAGGTTCTGGGAGCCTGCAGACTGAAAACCAACATGTTCAGTAATTGCTTCTTACCCGCTTACAATAACAAAAGATAAATCATCCTTTCCCTTCTTGCCACACCTTACCATGCACTCCAGCACCTGTTCACTGCCATCCTCTTCAATTCTGTAGCAAATGGCATTTTCACATTTGGTATACACATCTGTGAATATAGCCCATATGTATAGCTATTAAGATAGTTCCAGCTTTATTGCCCTCTAGGAGCTAGCACTATCCGATTCTTCTGGTTCTGTCATCCTTTGTCAGTCTGCCAGTTCGAGACGAAGTAAAAGGAAATGGAATGGTCTGCGCGGACTTTTATATCACTAGCTGATCTTGCGAAACTTTGTATGAAATGTAATGTTCTGCGCGGAATTATCAGATTCAGTAGCTGATCTCGCGGTGATCCGCGAACTTTGTATGAAGAAAACGCAAAACTCACAAAAACAAAGCAGGTTAAAAATGCATTGTAATGTGCATTACTGGCATTGTAACGAGTAATATATTACCGATTTTCTTCCCTGTAATGCGTTACATTACTGCGTTACACCAAAAAGTAATGCATTACAGTAATTAATTACTTTTGTAACGAGTTACTCCCAACACTGTTAGCAAGGTATTTTTTTTTAGCAATAAAACAGTTGTAATACAATCAACAGACAAAAGTAAACTAAAGTGCCTTTGTTGTATTTTTAAATGCTTTGGTATTGCTTTAGGTTTGCAAAAATAGCTTTCCCTGCCCTTTGATCGGCCTGTGCCTATGTATAAGACTCAATCTGGAGGCAAAACATAGTGAGCATCCCCTTGTAATCATCAGAAAACTCTTTCAGGGATGCATAATGAAAACCAAATGTTGAGCAGAGCCACAAGTGGGTACTGGGTTAGAGGAAGTGGCCACAAAGGCAGCCCAAGACCAAGGAGGAGAGGAGGGGACTGAAAGAAGGGGGGGGCTAGCTCTTTACATTTTGACCTAAGTTTGGCCCCACGCTTGTGCCTCAGATTGAGACCAGATTGAGTGCGCGAGGCCCTGGAGACGATTGAGTGACAGAATAATCTGAATAACACAGCCTCGACCAGCAGAGCGGCGCTATCACACTCCCCCAGGGCTATCTCTCTGAGCGACTGTTACCTTAGAAACTCCAGAGATCCTTAACTCAAGACTGATATTGCTGATAACACGGCACCTCGCCACTCACCATGGTAATGAAGCATGGGGCTCTTTTAAGGAAGTCTCAAGAATGGCATAGGTGAGTACATACCAATTCTTATGCAGCCTCTACCAAATTTTAAACTATCATGTGCTCATTTTGAATTTGCATATCACTCAATTGGACTTAATTGGAATTTTCAATAAAAATCTATAATAACTCTATAATCATCAGAATTAGATATATATTTTGAAACTAGGCAACTGATCTATAAACTATTTGCAAGCCATTCTATTCCCTGGATACAACAAAAGGAGGAGAAGCGACCTGATTGGCCAGAAGCTTAGCACTAAATCAAAAATAATAGAATCTTGCAAAAACAAAACATAGGCTTAACATTATGGCTCAGAGCACATCCCGCATACACATCACACGCAACTGCCGGACCACCCCAGAGAGCTGACCCGGCTGTGCCCTCCACCACCACCCCTCTGCTCTGGCGCCTGTCCAGAACAAACTTCTGCCTCTCCGTGGGGAACAGTGAAGGTCTGAGTCTGCACTACTGAGAAGGCTGCCAATGGTCATCCAGGCTCCAAGTCACACTTCCTGTAGACCCTCACACCAAGAGCGGCTGCCGGGTCAAAGGTCACAAACAACGGTAGTACAGCAGCAGCGCTAACATGGAGCAGCTGGATGGTCCCGGGCTTGAGCTCATTCCAGCCCATGCCCAGAACCAGAGGCACGAGCTCCACATCAGTCCACATGCAGTCACTGAGAAAGCACAAAAAAAGGCATGGAGAGGTTCAACCAAGGCAAAAAATACCGTGAATCAGCATCTCCCGAAACTTCTTTATATTACACATATTTTGGGGGTTAAAGGGCCCTGATCTATGTTATAATGTTGTTTTTTCATCACAAACATACCTGAAGTTGTGACTTGTTTCATTCACACATGTTTAACACAAACCTTGTGTATTTTGGCTGATTGCTTCTCTCAAACTGAAAACACTCTTCCACTTTGTAATGTCATGTGATAATACAGGAAACTGTGTTTTTAAACTTCACACACCTTCATTAGAATCATTTAGATCATTTCAGCCCTGGAATTACCAATTTCTTCTAAAAGGTAAAAGATAGCCGTTAGCTTGTAAACTACCACTTCATGACATCACAAGGTAGAACAGAGCATTAGATGTAGTCAAACTAATAGTACCTGATAGTACAGTGGTACCTCACCTTACGAAAGACCCAACAAACGAAAATTTCAAGTTACGAAACGCCTTCACGTTAAATTTTGGTCTCTAGATACGAAAGAAAATTCAAGTTACGAAACGCGAAATCTCAAAAATTCAAATAATGCGCGCCACACACATTATATGCTTTTCTCAGACTGGATTTAAACTTTTCTCACATTTCTCTCTCGTTTAAACACTCAAACTTTCATAGATTTTCAACAAAATGTATTAATAGTGAAGTGTGGGGGGAAGGGGGAGGGCGGTCTGTGTGTGCGCGGACACGTGTGTGATAGCGCAGCATGACCCGGCGCGGGGCTGCGAGCACGAGACCCATGCTCAAACCGTGCCAGGTCTAAACCAGGTCTAAACCAGGTCTAAATCAGGTCTGAACCAGGTCTAAACCAGGATTAGACCACTCTCTCTTGCATGCGTTTGTTCATGCGCTCAAACTGCGTGCGGTCCCGAGGGGAGTCCTCGCTGCTCGCCTCAGCCGTGACTCGAAACGAAACCAGGAAATAGAACCGCACGCGGCGCTTTAATCCACCTGGTTTAGTCCAGGTTTAGTCCTGGTCCAGTCCAGGTCTAGACCAAGGTCTAAACCTGGACTGGACCAGGTCTAGACCTTGGTCTAGACCTGGTATAGTCCACGTTTAGTCCTGGGTTTACAGTCTCTACGCAGGACACAGTGTTACACTATAAAAAAAATGTTACACAAAAAAACAAAAAAAAACAAAACTTGGAACGAATCAGGCCTTTTCCATTGAAATAGCTACTCAACTTATGAAAAATTCATGTTACGAAACCATTTCTGGAACGAATTAATTTCGTAAGGTGAGGTACCACTGTACAAGGTTCAGACTTAGAACTTAAAATAATTATTTCCGATCCTTAAATCTGAAACATTACACTAACATTCTAAATGTGTGTCCGGCTCACTTTAAAGCTCCAATTTACACAAACTTGAATGTTTTGAGCTGTGATGTGTCAAATGAAACAAAACATAACTCTGGGCATGTTTTGGATGAGGTATCAGCTTAATGAGGTAAAGCTCACAATATTCAAGTTTGTGTAAAATAGGAGCTTTAAAGTGAGCTGGGCACAAATTTACTGTTAGAATGTTAGTGTAATGTTTCAGATTTAAGGGTCGGAAATAACAATTTTAAGTTCTAAGTCTGAAACTTGTACTATCAGGTGTGAATCCACCCCGAAGCAACAGGATTTCTTTGTAAAATCAATTACAAAAAAGGGGAAAAGAAGAGGAAACATCAACTTATCTAAGGGGCTAATTATAAACTACTGTGAAAATATACCCATAATCTTATCTAATTAAGAAGACCTTGACAACTTTAAGTGATGATATTAGGCAGGAGTCCTTCGTCAGATACAAGACATTTTCCAGATGGCCACAAGTAACACTGAGCAGGCCTCGAGCGTATCATTTTTAACCCAAACAAACCAGCTAGCCAACAACCTCCTCCCTATACCCACCCATAGCATGTGTTAAAAGAATATATCCATGCCAAAGTCTTATAGGTCAGTGAAATACAACAAGTATGACATGGCCACAAGATTTCCAAGACCAAACATTAACAGCTAATAGGAGGTAGCAAGCTATTTAAAACAACCATTGAAAGCAATAAGAAGCAGGAAATAGACCATGACAAAAGGTTAGATCACTTTTAAGACGGTGGGTTTGAAATACCAAGTCCTCATTATGAAGCAAATGGACTTAATTACGCTCCCTAAGGCAATCAAAACAACATGTAGTTCAAACCTGACCTCATATTCAATTAGCCCATGTATCTTTTGACATCTTTGTGTGTTTGAATATAGATAACCCTGCATGTGCCATTAACTTGCGGTCTATAAAAAGGACACATGCGCAACAATTAACCCACATTGCCCTCTTATCCAGCGGAGAGCATTTCCAAATCACTATAATTCCAGACAAGGTTGTAATTTGCTCGGCCGACAGCGCATGCTTGGTGTGCTGTAGATTATGGCTTTTTGGAAACTTTTAAAGCCTGTGGTTTCCTGAAAGCACACCGCATCAGCTGTCATATTCATAATGACAGTGTTTCTTCTATTTCAATCAATCGTGTAATTACTGTGAATGCTATTTATGTAAAGGGGTAAAGTGTATGAATACTACTGCAATTTCTTTCCTTTATGATTTTGTCTATTCTCGTGTTTTGGGTACGCTCCCTCTCCCCTGGGTCCATATTGCTTCAGTTGCAGACTAATATAAATAGATGACTTCAATTAGGGTTCCAATAATTGCTAGTCTGTCTAAAATGACTCATAAAACCATAAAACTAATAGAGGGGCAATGGTCCCCAGGTGCTGAAGCCATACGACCCACAGCAGGAACACCTGGGAGAAATAAGCAGATAATTGCCATGTATAATAAATGTCAAGGTGAAAATTTAACTACAAGATATGGGAGATGTAGAATTATTGTAATATGTGGAAGTGTAATTTCTTATCTATTTCACTCTAAATTATTATTTTAAGAAAAACTTCATAAAGAAGATCTGCATTGGGTTTAAGCCAAATGCCCTTCAAGATACAATTTATGTCCATTTGTTGTATGCTTTGGGCAACGTAAGCACTGTCTGATTACATATGAGTGAACATAAGAAACCCTACACTACATGGTGCCTGTAAGAGACACAAACAAGAGGAGTTCCTCTTCTGCATATGACAATCAACTAATCCATTTGAAAAAGGATGTGATTTTCTTTACAGAGACCAGACATGACACATAATATAAACAAGAATGTCCAGTAATCAGAATCATAAGAGATGAGAGTTATGTGTTTTGTTCTGCTGTGATTGAATAAAGAACTATGGTTGATCATATAAACCATCAAATTCAAGGTCCAGTACATTCAAGGGTGCATGATCTTTTACACATGTCAGACTTCATTTCTTAACTTACTAAGATTTACAAGCCTCTAAATAACTGATGTCACATTTCCAAACATACACAAGGCATTAAAAATCATTCAAATTGGTGCAATTAGCAGAAATTGCCCAAGTCACCACCACACGTTTATTCGAGCTTGGAACCTAAATAGATGGTCTATCGCACACGTTTGTTTCTGTGATTGTTATGGTGGAGGTTTTCTAAACTTGAAGTAAAAGGACTGCTTATGATAATAAGAAGGCCTGAGCGGAGGAAAAAAATTATCAGAGAGCCACATTTGGTCCCCGGGCCATAGGTTAGACATACCTACTCTAAATGAATGGCTAAAAGTACATATTGAATAGGTTGGAGTGCATAATGGTTAATAGTGAAAACAGATGGTGTATTTGTAGTTAGCTCCTCCCTTCAGGCAGATATAGGCAGTGTCCACCAGCATCTGACCAGACCTGAAGCAGCAGCTTGGATGACCTGCGAAACGTATTTGACCAAATAAACTTTTGTCCAGTTGACAAATTGAATTTCTCCTTTTGTCATTAATAGTGAAAAACCAAGTCATGTTCAGATTTATTAATATTTTTAATGAATCTGTAATAGTAATGGTTCAAATGAGCAATACTATACTATGTACTGTGTAGAATCCCTCAGTCATCCAGGAAGAATCCATGGCAAAAGGAGAAATTCAATTTGTCCAGTTGACAAATTGAATTTCTCCTTTTGCCAATACTATACTATCTAATAAACCTCAGTCCCCACCTAAATTAACAACATAATTATCCAAACAGTCAACAAAGCAAAGTCCAGGGTCTTTCTGAATATCACACCAAAATGAATCACAGATCTTAAGCCCCTCCCTTCTGCCTCTGCTTTAAAAGGGCACCATTGTATTTGAAGCATCACCATGGTTACTGCAGACCAACTGTAAGCCTTTTCGAATTATTAGCATTCCTGGCTACCTTGAGCACTGTAGCAAAGCTCTGCCGTCACTCCACCTGCATTCAGAGAAAGATACTACTTTTCATTAGGATTTTCCAACAAGCCTGGAATTAATTAAAGTCGAATTATGGACAAGAGCAATACTGGAAAAACCCAGGACTTCAGCAGCTCCAATGAAAAGCAACAAAGGGCAACAGAAGACCAAATAACAAATATACAACAGCCTGCCTAAGCTAAGACAGAGATATTACTCAACATGCCAAAGTATTAATTCCAATTGTGAGGTTACAGTGGTCAGACCAAGGTCTAAAACAGGGATCTTCTTGTTTAGTAATACATTCGTAGAGGTACACAGAAATATTTTAGTTCCCCAAGTCCCCAAATATGTATTAAAATGCCATTCATATATTGGTTAGTACATGTAAAACAACAATTTAAGTAGAGTGTTAAACTAGCTCACATGTTGCTGCTATGAGCTGCTAATAAAAAGCATGGACTACTCCTGAAAGAACAAACGTTGCTCCATAGGTGACCATAGGGGCAGTGCTATCGGGGCTGGGACTGCTCCAGACTGTGGCACCTCCAGTGGAGCGGAGAAAGTAGGTCTGCCTGTGACCCAAGGGGAAGCCAGGCCGGTAACAATCTGCATCTGCTGCCAGAGCGGTCCAATAGAGGCCATTTCCCTGGAGTTTACACATACTAGTTTCAGTTTCACCCATCTCTGTTGTCCTTCTAGGTACATGCAGTGGATAAACAGCTCACCCGAAACCAAAAATGTAACCAAATATGACAAAGAAAGCTTTATACTGTTAGATATTACAAACAAAAATTATAAAGATCAGCAAGAAAACACAGAGCGATGACCTTGCTTCAGTGGTTCCAGGATCAATGATAAGATCTAGTCATTGACTGTGATAAGATTCAAACACCAGGGCTTACAAACAAGAACAACAGACAATGGAAAACAGTTCTCAATCTAGTTTTATTGTCAGTGTTTTGAATGTTACTTTTTTAAATCTAGTTTAGTCTTAGTCTTAAAGCAGGGGTCGGCAACCTTTACCACTCAAAGAGCCATCTGGACCCGTTTCAGACAGTAAAGAAAACACTGGGAGCCACAAAAACCCTTTTGAAATTTAAAATGAAATAACACTGCATATAAATTTTTTTAATAACATCTTTGTGCCATAGAATTACATTTTGAAAATGAACAAACTAAAACAAAATATATTTTAATTAAATACAGTGGTCCCTCACTGTTTCGCAGTTTTTTTTTTTTTTAGTGCATCAATACACATTGTGTTCTGCATCCTGATTGGCTAAGGGACTGTAGACCTTTGCCGATTCGTCAGTCATTCTCCTCCGTGTCTGCTGTACAGTAGGCTACAGAATGCGTTCAGTTTGCCAAATTTATTTAAACGTGATCACGAACAGTGTGACTCTGAAGTAGTGAGGACTAAGCGGTCTGGCATTTCAGCACATGCCAGAAGGGCCACGGCCGTGCGTCTCACCTGGGGCTGGTCGCACCGATCATGCTGCTCTATTACGGATTTGACCACGGATTTGAGATCAAATATAAGAATGATGTTTTTATGTGTTATTATTATTGTGAATGATATGGTGTGTAAATACTACATGGATGTGTGTGATTGTGTGTATTGGGTTAATGTTAGTGGGTGTATATTATGTTTTGCTATGTTACTGCATAATGAGATGTGTGTCAAAGTTAAATGTGTGATGCTGTGTGTGTGTATGTGTGTGTTTTAAGAGAGAAAATCTTTGATTGCTTTTATTGATATAGACCGTTGTTTTTTATCCATGTAACCAGGGACTGCGGATGGAAATTAGCTTTGTAGCTATACTCTGGTGCAGAACATCTCTGTCTTTGTACATAATGTCTCTGTACATTGTCCCTTCAAATAAAGACTAAACTAAACTAAACTAAACGAGTGCAGGTGCACATGTCCGAGCGCACACTTCTCTGGGTGGTCAATGTGCATCGGGAAGTAGCGGCGGTGTTTCCGCAGAATGAACTGGTGGAACCTGGAGTCCAGGCGGTGGAACCAGTCCTGAGAGCGCACGGATGCGTTCTCACAACAACAAAACCCACAACAGCGCAGCGGCGCCTCGGTCAGAGGAACTGTGAAATACACGCATATATATACACGCAATATAAAGCTGACTACTTCACGGATTTAGCCTATCGCAGGTTAATTTTACAATGTAACCCCCGTGTTAAATGAGGAACCAAAGTACTGAGCCGCATCACAGAGATCAAAGATCCACATGCGGCTTTGGAGCCGCGGGTTGCCGACCCCTGGTTTAAAGCATAGGCACAGTTAATTATTTTAGTTCCACTTGGTTTAACACAAGTCTCACGCTTTGAGAGTGTGACACACGCAATTCGACGTGTTCACATGCTCACACATGCGTCTAAACCAGGTCTAAACCAGGTCTAAACCAAGACTAAACCAGGACTAAACCAGGACTAAACCAGGACTAAACCAGGACTAAACCAGGTCTAAAACAGGACTAACCCGGCACTAAACCAGGACTAAACCAGGTCTAAACCAGGACTAAACCAGGACTAAACCAGGACTAAACCAGGTCTAAACCAGAGCCCTGGTTTAACAGGTTTTGCAATGTTCAGGTAACAGGACTCTGAAAAAAACAAAAAACAAAACAAAAAATCACTTTTCATTAAGTATATTGTACATCCTCACAAACTATCCACTTTTGTACATGTTAAATATTTAGTTTACCTTAGTTATCACTTGTGGCTGTGGGAGTCCCAACCAATCACAAATCTGATTTCTGTGGGTCCGTACAGTTGCAAGGTCACTCTCCCTGAAGTTGAAATACAAAATTACAATCAAACACTTGTTTTTTTATGCAACCAATTCAAGGTACACTATGTACATTTTCCAGAAATGCTTGTCTCATGAAGATGATTTTGCTTTGCCAAGAATGTTCCACAATATGACATTAAATCTCACTGGTCTACAAATTTTTGGACACGTTCCGCCTCCGAGATAAAAGTGGCTAAATCTCATTTATACTGATAAGATGAACTGAAAATCAATTGATAACTGTGCTGGTTAGCTAATGTATTCAAGATATTTAATGATATTGTTTTACATCAAAATCACATCCGTTTATAAAATAGATTTAGGCATTTTTGCTTAAAAATATTTATATTTTGAAAATATTTAACTTGCACTTCTTTATCCGTCAAGAAATAAACAAGAAATATTTTAAGACATCATGTGCACACAATTTCGAGGCATCTCTCTTATGTGAAATCAAAAAATATTTGATGTTAAAACTCTAGACATTAAAATGAATGTATTGGAATGTGCAGACAGGCTTTCAGATAGAACTGGTTGCTTATAGACACACTGTACCTTCTGATAAACTACCGTTTTTGCCTTATTTTGCATAAATTTCCTATTTTGACCAATACTGTATCTTGGAAATTACAGCCAGTCAGCACTTTTTCTTTTTAGTGACCTAAACCAAGAAAAAAATTCACTACTTTTGTTCCAGAAGCATTTTGCTTGTAGACCATTGTTATCTATTCTGTCATAAACATTCTGGCTGTGAGTAGGGTCACCTCTCCACAGATCTTAGCTGTCACTAGGCCTGGTTGTATCACATGGAGATTGATAGGTTTACTGTTCTTTAATAACTGTGGATAATTCCAGGCAAAGCAATAACATCTCCAGAAGAAAAGAAAAGAAACATTTAAATGCAAAAGTCACTTATAGCTTTAGTTTTAACATTTACAAATATACTGACCAGTTTGTGTCATTTAGGGAGGTCATGACATCATCCAGTATTTCGGGTTCAATTACATCATCATAGGCCAGCAGCATCTCGTACATTTGGCTGGCTGTGGTCTTTCTGATCTGTAGTTTTAGACAACAAACCCTCACATTTACTCAGGACAACAGAGCATTAATTTAAAGGCTATTTGGTGCACACTGGAGTCTGTCAACATTTTACAAACTCACCACAGGAAAAGAATGACAGAGTAGCATCAGCAACTGGATCAGAACTTTGTTTCTTACATCACCTTGGAACTGGATCAAGCCACAAAACCTGGAAGACACAAGTATTTAAAGTGGGAACATATATTCTGTCTACACATGCAAGAAGACTTTAGACTTACACTTTGATGCATGCATGCAACTTGGGAATCATTTTAGATTTCTTGATTTCTTTGCAAAGGGTCAAAAGCTCCACACAGAACGGGTGACTGAAAAAGAGAGGAAGTTAAATTTTGTGTTAATGATGGTATTAAAAAAAAAAAAAAACCTACTTGTCTTGTGTGGTGAATATTTCAAAACAGTTGTTTTCAAGCATCTGGTTAACCATCTTAAGGAATGGAATTGATACTCTGAAATAGACAGAATAATACCAAATAAAGAGGTAAGAAATTTGTAAAAAATTATAAATCAGGAGACAATTGATTAATAGTACCTGTCGTTATGAAGATTGTCTCTAAAAATACTCAAAAGGGAATCTCCAAATTGAGTGAGAGCAGCACAGTCTTTTTGGATGTCTTTTAGAAACTCGAATAAAGAATCGGAGGAATATTGCACCTGCAATTACAAATTTAAGAATGTAATTATAAACGGAATATAACACATTTTTGGAAAGTACACTTCATAGTCTAGGAAAAACACAAGAAAAGAAAATTAAAATCAAACATAAATATGGCAAATCTTACAACTCACTGTTATCCTTTAGAAAAAAAACATGGTAACTTTGATGATTGAATGCAATAATTTTATGAATAGCACAGTGAAAGTATAACTTCACTTGCTGACCATATATTTAGCATAAAATATAACGCTAACTATAAAGACACTAAACTCTGCCATTGCAGCAAATGGGACATAAACCTGGAAAATGCATTTAAATTCATGCTCCACATGAATCATATTTAATCATTACATCAACATAAAAGTACTACTTAGGCTGTTTATCATAAATTCAATGCCGACTCTTTCCAAAAAACACTAAAACGAGAACATGCAGTACTGTGTCATGTTGCTTAATGTTGGTTATTAAGGTAAAAGTTGAAGTGTAAGTTAATGCTTTGGCTCTCTGTGCTGTGTGAATAAAACCATGCGGAGTGGGAATGGTAAGCACTGGCTCAATGTTCGGCCCCAAACTCTGCACAAACATATCACTTTCTGTTGTCCAGAAACTACTTCTAGAGGAGCAAAAACAGACACAGGGAAAATGTAACATGACACTAACTGACTGTAAAACTAATATCAACTAATATCTCAACATCAAAAAGCTATTAATGTGGTAAAGTAAAAAAAAAACTCAAAAAACAAAAAAAGTGGTTTTGCTTATTTGGGCACCAGTTCATTTCAGTTACGTTATGCAGGCAGATTTCATTAACTGCAGTCGAGAGCCCAGTCTTACATCCAGGATAAAATCAAACTAAAGCAGTCACTTTGAGAATTTCTTTAGCACGGTTACAATGAGGTCAAGAGAAAGTTTTTGTTTGTGTAACCAATCCAAAACTCAACTCAATATCAAAATTTATGTCAAAAGTCTAAATGAATGGATGACTGAAATATTGTTACAATAATATTCAAGTTTATAGTGAAGCTTTTTAGTAATTTGAACTCTAGTCAGATGGCGCCCTCTGCTGGTCATATAGTCTGTGCGCTGCCTGCAATGAATTGTACAGCCTGTAAAACTTTCTTAGCAAATGGTCCAAATCTTCACCAGTGAAACTTGCTTGAACAAATGAGGCACCTGTCGCCAATATTAATAGTTTGATAATCATAATTTTTATAGTCATTTTCATGCTATTTCTTATGATCAAAGGAGAAGTTCAATTTGTCAACTGGACAAAGTTTGTTTGGTTGAAAACGTTTCGCCGCTCATCCGAGAGGCTTCGTCAGCTCTGGCCCTCATGCTGGTTAGACCCTGTGGCGTCCCTGTGGCGTCCAATTCCCTATTCAAGAATTGGACGCCAGAGAAATTTGAAATACAAAGAGACAGATTAGTTGATAGTTTCAGAGCTATTTCAGTGTAGTGAGCGCCGCCTAGGGCTGATAGATATGCTAATACAAGACGCCAGAGGAATTCGTAAAACAAAAGAGAGTAGCGGGGATAGGTTCAGAGCTTTGTTCAGGGTAATTAGCTCCTCCCTTGCAGCTAGATATAAACAGGGTCTAACCAGCATGAGGGCCAGAGCTGACGAAGCCTCTCGGATGAGCGGCGAAACGTTTTCAACCAAACAAACTTTGTCCAGTTGACAAATTGAACTTCTCCTTTGATCATGGATTCTACCTGGACGACTGAGGGACTTTTCACGCATGCTATTTCTTACCAAGATTTATGATGCGTGTTTACAATACAGATCCAGATCAGCCTTATTTCATCACCTTGCCAGTGAGTAAAACAAGTGAAATGTATTCATCTTGCTTGTCCAAACATTCAAATTTCATCATCTTTAATTTACAAATGCTTCGATGACTTTACTAATGACTCTATTATGACATTTACATTTCTACATAAACCTAAATAAATATGGAACTAAACTCATTTGGAGCATATACAAAAACAATGGGACAAGTCACACACGGCGACTTTTTGTTTGGTGACAAACGGGAGGGTTCTGGTCTGCTCCCCTTCCCCACCCTCCCATTTGTCACCCAACAAAAAGACGCTGTGTGTTACCTGTCCCATTGTTTTTGTTGTAATATGTTTGTGAATATTGTTATTGATGGTAGTGCATCTTTTTCTACTCTGTTATCTCCAAGTTGGCGCGCCCTCATGCACAGCGGCCCCTCCCCTGGCCGTCACGATCACTTCACTATCACTGTCTGCTTGGCCAGGGGGAAACGATATTTCGATTTCGCTGTATGTCATGTACATGTGGCAGAATTCGACAATAAAGCAAACTATGACTATGATATCACATAGGGCTGCTCTCCAGTTTTATGTGCACTTGTTAAAGGGCCACCTGCACCTCCCTCGGCCTTAACTGCCCCTCTTCACCGGTGCTTGATCATTTCAGAGGGCACTCCCCTTTGTGAGGACAAGCAAAACCAAGTCTTTTTGAGAGAAGGAAGCTGTTTGGAAAAGGCCTAACAATTATCAGACCAATTACAGGTAATCAAAAGTGTATGCTTACATCCAGTGAGTTTCAGAATGCAAGATTGGCATCGTGTGTAAAATTCCACTACTAATTCACCTGTACCAATATGTAATAAAACTATCAAATAGGTTAAACTAGTAAAACAAGTAATACTAACATAGGCTTATATGAATACAAAAGATGACCTGTTGCCTCTTTTGTTTTTGTGTGAGAAGAATAATCTAATTTCTATGACTACAGTGTGACGTGTTCATTCAGAGATGACCTACTGTGGACGCTGTGATCCCACCCACGGACACAGCGAGGCCCAGCAGGGTGTGATACTGATAGTGACTCAGGCCCAGCAGGCGGGTGATATACTGGAAGGCCTGGGATGGGGCTTTCCAGTTCAGAGTGGTTTTGGTCTCTCTGAAAAGCACAAAAACAAAATCAAAACAACACTAAAAATTAAAGGTGTGCAGATTAATGAAATGCTTGTATTGTGATTTTAATGTCTCCTATTCTGTAAAGCACTTTCAATTACTTTGTATATGATGCTATACAAATGAAATTGCTTTGCCTTGCCTTAACTTTTGTGGTGGAAGGTAAGTCACCTACTTGTCTCCATGGAGATGTTATTGATTTGCCTCAAAGATTCCACAGTATGCAAGTCAAGCAAATGTCCCATCAGGCCAAGTTACAGGCCCACTCACAGTAAGAACAACGCATGTTTTTCAAGGTATAATTCAATGAAAGATACTGATTAATGCTATATTGTGGATCATTCCAAACAATTACATCTCCATGGAGACAAGCAGGTTGCTGACCCTCCACCAGAAAGGTTACACATGCTATATACTTACAGGTTCACTATCTACACAAGATTAGTTTAATAAACTTACAAAGGAAAAATGGCCAACAGCTCCTCCTGGTGGGGAATGTGTGGTATTGCAGGGTCTTTGCTGTGGAGTAGCTTAAGGAAGATGTTGCCAGCGTGGGCTCTGTAGCGGTCAATCTTCTCTGCAGCCTGTTGTGCCAAGAAGCACATCATACGCCTGACCCTAATGTACAATGAAAAATATATAAATACAAAGTGCACACAATTTAAATTTGTTATAAAATATTTTTCCAACTCACAAGTCCGGTGAAAGGATTTCTGGACTAGTGCCACACACTAGCAGAGTCACATCCATCAAACTTGTCATTGATGCCTCTCTCACCCTGAGCAAAATTGAAGAAAAAAAAGAAAAGAAAACAGAATCATGAAATGTTATGTTTTTTTTTTTATGAATGTCATATTTTTTTTATGAATGTTAAATGTGTTTCATTCTGCCCTCATTTAGTACCTCATTTGCATTTTCCCACAGTGAATTCCATAACTTTACAGGCAAATGAGCTTCATGGCCCCAGGTAGCAATTTGTTTTTGTGAAGTTGTCTGATGCATTCTTTTAAAAGTCACCCCCCAAAACACGATTTTGATAAAACTCAGAATATATCCATATGATTATGTCTAACGATATATAAAAAGACATTTGGGGATAATTTCAGGGGAATTTAATGAAAAAAAAGAATAAGAATCATGTGATCATGTCACAAACAAACAACAAAAAAAGTCAAAATGTTCATCAGATCACACCCATCCCAAGTTGTTGGGACAAGTGACTAGCTTGGTGACATTCCTGGAGGGCAGGTAAGCTTGGCTTTAGGCTACAATTGAGACAGTGATGAAAATCATGTGGTTGTGTCCTTAGGTAAACAGAGCAGCATTCATGTTTGAGATACAGTGAGAAAAGGCACTCACCAGGACCCGACGTCCCCTCGACTATCAGTGGTGTAGTCGTTCATACTATTAAGCAACACTTCATAAACATCTGGCAGGTTTTCTGAGCAAAGAACTGAATCTGGGCATCCAGCAGCAGAGACTCCGGCTTTCAAACACACCCTGTTTAAAAAGAAAGGACAAAAAATAAATATACCTCAGTCCTACCTTCCAGGCAGGAAGGAAGGGGCAGTCAGTCAGGTAAGGCAGGAAAAGTAAGGATGATGTTGAGGTTTTATTGTAGTTTGCAGGCAATAGGAAGCCCACACAAAAGTAAAGAGAAGACCAAAATACACATAAAGCAGGAGTCAAATCAGGATTACATTTTTGCACAGTAGAATTAAACTGTACATTGCATATACCCAATTTGCAACTACTAATTTTGTCATGTAGGAACAGTTACCCATAATTTCCGGACTACTGAATATAACTAACTTTTCAAAGATTTTTTTTTTTTTTGTACATGTATAGGCCACACCTGTCTATAAGCTGCAGGTGTCCACATCTTCAAGAACATTTTCAAGTTTGGCGCATCTACCTTTATTGCCTCCGAAAGCTTTTGTTGTCTTTTTGCATCAAGTCAGTTCGTCACGCTGCCGTTGCCAACGTCTCACCATCGACGCCAAGCTCACGTGCAGCAGCTCTATTTCCTTCTTTGACAGCCAGATCCATTGTCTTTAACTTAAAAACTGCATCATATGCATTTCTTTGTGTGTTTTCCATGAGGACCATGTGTGTGTGAAGCGCAAAATAACTGTTCAAAACAAAATCAAACCAGCATCTTCCTCAGCGCATCGTCTCTTCACCTGTCTGTCTCGCTCTTGCACCCCATCACTTGGTGCTCTACTTCGCATGTCTCCTGTCTGGGATCGTGTCAGCGTCTGGGATCATGTCAGTGCGTTGTAGGGCTAGTTGTATCGATCAGGTATGAGTGGATGTCCGGCTACTGAAGTTTGAGATGTTTCTTTTCGTCATTTACGCACTCATCTGCATTTAACGAATACGGGCCATTAAGATGTATCTCACTCACTCATGTTCATTTAGCATCATAACTTATTTTCTCACACGGCGATAAACTGTTTTAGTGTGCCGACAACAGCGCTCGCTAATGTTGTAACTTCATGTTCACTGCACGGACAGCGTCCCTTTCTGCACTCAGGCTGCGTGCGCATCTGCTGTGTTGATAAACAAATAATCCGTCCATATATTAGCTGCATCGTTGTATAAGTCAGAGGGTTCAAAGTGTGAGAAAAAAGTAGCAGCTTATAGTCCGGAAATTACGGTATTATATTAGCTATATGGCTGAACATTAAAACTGAAATAAAAAAAGAGAGGTCAAAAATTAAGAAAAGATTATTACCTTTTTGGGTGCATAAAATACCCCTTTTAAAGGAGAGTATGTGGTCTACATGCTTATTGTTTAAAAAAAGATGTTTACCTTTTATTTGGGACATTTGTTTTGGAAATTTAAAAAAAAAATCTATATACACTCCCTTTAATTCTTTGGTGATAGTCTGTACTTACTGAGAAATCGCCTTGATTGCATCTCTCCTCGCTTCTGTAAAATTGCCTTCTTCCTGGCTCTTTACACACATCTGTCGTAGGCCTTCAAGGATCTGATGCAAGACAGACTGGATTTAGTCTAATAAATATGACTACAGATAAAATGGACAATGATTTAATGTTGAGAGCTTGACAGACCCTCTTAAGTTAACACACCTGTTTCATTTTGCTATGGATCAAAAATGTCGGCAAAGCACCTAGAGCCAGGGCAGATCCACAGCGTGTGAACATCTGTGGTCTTTGGAGACCGTTGACGTACTGAGATATCAAAACATCTGGACCCAAATGGACACAACTTTATGTAAATTATATTCACTGTTATAATAACTTTGTAATCTACAGGTTTCCTTACTTTGCACTTCAGGGTTAGCTTTGCCTGGTTCAATCTGGTAGTACTCCTCACATAACGCAGATAATGCAGTGACAACAGCAGCCTAAAGAAATAAAAAATACTAATATATAAACTAAATCAACTAAAACATTTTTAAAATAAAGAAACTAACCATAACGTTATCTAGAGCTCCACTGGACACAAGGTGAAGATTTTTTATGGTGTCATCAATTAACCACTGCCAGCCACCTGAAAACCAATGGCACTTTGTAGATAATGCGGTTTGTTTGCAGTAAAAAGGGAGACTTTGGGACTTACCAATGATCGGGTCGTCCTTAACAGGAAATTTGGAAAGGGAAAGCTTTTCAATGAGACAGCACACTGCAAAAGAGCACCAAAGCATAACTTTCATAATCTTTATCAGCTTCAATATCTAATCCCCTAATAATCTAATGTACCTGCAGGTCTCATCAGCTCTCCGCCGTAACCCCTAATTGAAAAAAATATAACATTTAAAAAACAAGAAAATCTTTTTGTAAAAAAAACAGTACAACTTTAAATAGTTACCTGTACTGTTTTCTGTCATGTATCTGAGGAAAATAAATTAATATAACTTATTTAATTTCAAGAGCATTAAAGTTTACATAGAAAGTATTTTAAAGAAGACAAACCATCTGATGAATATTTTTCAATCCTTCGATACACTCAGAGGAAATTATGTCAACCACCCCTCTGTCAAAACAAAATAAGCATTATCCAAGCATTTAAATAAGTTTAATATTATTATGATATTTTAACATAATGAATAGACAGCTGTACCTATCGGTTTGCAGGCCAAACTTATATAAAGCATGTGTGATTTCTGCACAGGCCAAAATGGCTCCATGGCGACTGTGGAGGTCGATGCCCACTGCCATCGGTAAGAGCTGTGGAAGAACTGAAACCAAACAAGAAAGGATTTATAATGAATCAATATTTTTATGCTTACACTATAATACTAATGTAAAGATAACAGCCACATTTACCTGTAGTTCCCATGTATTCAGGGGCTTGTGGTGTCAGGTTGTGGAGTGCTTTAGTGGAAAGTTCTCTAATAACACTGTAAAAATAACCATCAAACATAAATACATAAAAAGTACAATCATGATTAAATATGGATACTGTTATGAGAATCTATAGTATCTATATGAAGCTTACCTATCCCAGTGATTAATCTTCATTTCTATCAAATGGTCAATCAATGCTTTCGTGTACTCAGGGAAACTGGCTACATAAACACTGTAAGAGATTACTGGATTATTTCAATAAACTTTGTCTTTCTCAAACTTCGTCAATGTCTACCACATGTGGACCACATGCATGAGTATAATGATGAAGTTTGAGAAGAAACTTGTGTATATTTCACCTAAAGCAATGAAGAATCAACATCCCATTCATACCTTATGTTCAGATAACAGTTGCTGAGGTTACCAACAGCATAGTAATCTGCTGCCGTCAATATGTCAATGCCATGAGGGAATGTTGCCTATTATAAAAAAGAGAAAGTGAGAATTGTGTAACAAATCAGCAATATGCTATTAACTAGTGGTCACTTTTATTTTTCATATTATTAAGCCTT
The DNA here is from genome assembly GCA_036785185.1 of Paratrypauchen microcephalus. NCBI lineage: Eukaryota > Metazoa > Chordata > Actinopteri > Gobiiformes > Gobiidae > Paratrypauchen > Paratrypauchen microcephalus. The sequence goes on along the minus strand of JAVJIX010000025.1, from coordinate 5,736,107 downwards.
TGACATATACCAACAAGGCAAGTTTGAACAAGACATGAATAAAAGTTATAAAGTATTCGAAATGATTGTAATTCTATTCGTCATACGGTATACATAGTCAATACTGTGGTTACAAACCTGCCTGCCAACATTCTCCTGGAAGGCAGCCTGAAACAAAATGGGACATAAAGTTGATTTTTACCATGTAACTGTATCTCATGAAATGCACAGAGTGGATGAGTTGAGGACTCACAGACGCAGCTCGGCGACAGTTCACATCTCGATCAAACACAGCTGTGATCACCAGAGCACTATGGACACAACAAGACACTGTAGCACATATAGGGAAGATACTGAGAATTGCTGCATTGATATAATGTTATGTTTCAATGTGGAGACCTATACCCTATTGGCCCTTCTTCACTTTGACCCCAAATAACAGAAATCCCGCCTCCAGCTAAATTGTTTAGATTTATTCACTGGTCTACCATGAGGCCTTGGAAATAAAACCAGTGCTAAAATCACCTCATTACCCTCAACAACAGTTTATGATTTATATCTGCAGCTGCTACAATTAAAATGTATGACTGTGTAACTCTGGGCATAACTCTGTGCCCGCAAGTCACTTAGTCCAACATTTGCAAAAGTGAGTTTTCTCCAAATGTCATCAAGCTGTGACGAATTGAGCAGGAACCAGCTTGTCTAAAGACGAGTGCCAAACGGCGACCGAAACCTACAGCAACAGGCGAAACCTGGCAGTCCTGCAGACAGGAGAGGGCGGGTGCTGTCGCGACTCTGGTTAATACTACTAGAGGGGTTCAAACTGACTCTGTAGAGCTGGTCTGACTCTGCACAGTCAGGGCCACAGGTCCAAACATGCTCAGAGCCTGCTCTCTGCTGTGAGCAAGTTTGGCCTTACAAAGAGGCAATGTGCAGCAGGACCTGGGACTGTCATGACTGCACTGTGTATACAGTGTATATTTTAATCTTTCAACTTTATTATGTCTGAGACGAATTATCCTCAAACAACTACCAAACAACAATAATACATTAACGGAGTCTTCTAACATACAGACCATAAGAAAGGAATAAAGTTTTACATTGGCAAAATTGTTCAGTCCCTGTACAGCCACTAAAATATACTGCAAACCCAGACTCTTTATTTTATAGTACTGTAATAAATGTTGTTTCATGGTACTAAGGGTTAAAGTTAGGGTTTCGAGGGGTTAGGTTATGTTCTCACGTTGTTGGAGTATATTTAATGAAGTACATTGAGTGCATCTATGTGATCCCCCAGACAGAACTTAAGACACAGTTACACTTTACGGATATGAACTACAAAACACTGTTGTGCATGCATGTTTCCAATACATACATTCACCACATTTATTCTCAACCCTAACCACATTCTTAAATGGAATGGAGCTGATTTTATACTGTTCTGTAAAATCCCATTGTATATATTATTTTATTAAGCCTCACAATACAGGTTTAGCATAGACACTACATTAAACCAAATAGTAATGGCAGGGTGAGACTTTTATATTGTTCACTTATATGATGTCACAAGGAACAGCATATTTAGCAATAATCTGGTGTGGAACATCTCGGTTTTTATAAGCTTAATGTCTGTGTACATTGTCCCTTCAAATAACGATTAAACTAAACATGGATAATTTTTCCTCTTCTTAACTTAAACCAATCTTTATTCTCTGGGGCTTGTGACTGCAAATGAAATGAGCCCTGGCTGTAACCCACTCTGGCCAAAACCTGAGAATCCCTGGTAGAAGAATAATATTTAAGCTTTCGATGCTACAATTTAGTAAGTAAACAGCTACCTTGCAATCTGTATGACAAAAGGCGTGAGCTCCTTGGGTTCGTAGGCCCTGGCGAAAGACCAGCACACATAACAGGCAGCATCCCGCACATTGGAGCCCACACTGCAGGCTCCCCTCTTCTCCTCATAGGTCAGAGACTTGGTGATCAGTGGCACGACTGAAAACAGATATAAATACAATCTAAAAACCAAAAGAAACAGTATTATACAGCCTTTTACTGTGTAGCACAATAACAGTTTATCAATTTTTAGTGGCATGTGGATCCAAACTTGTCACATGCCAAAGCATGCTCATGCTAGTGCCTGCCTCTTGTCCTCCTTTCCCACTGTGGGAAAGTAGTCTTGTAATCACCTGCATCCAATACCGATCAAAGCTTGATGGTATTCACTTTACAAAGTACAGTTTACAGGGACAGACATGGTTTAATTTGCAATTTGCAATTTTACTGAGAAGTAATGAGAGGGACAAAAATAATATCATTGACAACACCATGGAAAGACCCTGATCACAAGGGATGCTATGGTTATTTACATTAAACAACAAAGAGGAAATATAAACATAAATGATGCAAGTGTCCCTATCCTTGTCATGTAAATCATTGCTCCAGGCCTGACTAATATCAGATACATCACTGTTGCCTCAGGGCCCTACTGTTTTGGTTAAAGCCCCACCCACTGTGAGTGAACACCTCAGAAAGGAGAAGTCACCACACCACTAACATCACTAATCACAGCGCACACATGCACGGTCACACGAAGAGCTTACCAAGACCTTGACGAGAAAAACATCCTTAAACCAAATTAAAAGTATCATCAGAGAATCATAGGTGTCTGACAGTCCTTTCCTCCAGCGACGAACAGCTAACATCATAACTTCAACCTGAGCAGGTAAGGCAATAAATTGTTTACTTAATTTGTTTGCTTAGAGGTTTATTCAATAGGCAACCTCAGCTGACACGAGGCTTCTGTTAGTCCATCTGATGCTTTGGTCATGTGAATTTGTAGTTCTAATTATTTCACCTGCCATTTGAGGAGATGTGCACCTGCTGCAGCAACTTCATTGGTTTGCTGTGAAAAGGAAGGATTTAATAACATTTGCAGTGACATGTCAAAAATAATAATGTAGAAATAAAATGGTTTTGCTGTATTTTTAAGTACCGGTAATTTGACTGTATAGGTGAATGTTAAGGTTACAAATTAAAGAAATGTATATACCGCATTTATCTGATCGTTTTGATGGACAAAAAAAAGTTGTTAATCGTTGAGAATAATAAATTTAAAGTTAAATAGGGCTTTAGACTGAATTTGAGTCCTTAGGGAGTGGCTGTGCATGCTCCTACAGTTGAACAGAAACTTGAGTGACAACTTCTTGCGACAGCGCACGACAAGCCGGTTCCTCCGTGTAGCTGCCAGCACCTAGCCTCACTTAACTCACTGCTCCAGGTGATGCTTCATTTCAAAGGAGAACCTCAAGGGCTTGAACCTGGTAGTAAATAGTTAGGATAATATCTATTGTGGAGGTACTGAAACTCAGCATTTAACTGAAACTGTCATGGGCTTTTTGTTACTGGTGCATCTTGGGAAAGGGAATTTCATCAGTCTGTGATGAATGAAGGATGAGTGCATCCCACAGGTGTAGTCATGGGAAGCAGGTGCCTTCTGGTTCCCACGCCAACAGCGCTGAGTTTAGTAGTGCTGCAAGTGAAAGCAAGTTTCCGCATGCCCTCCAGCTCCATGTTGATAAATGCTTAGTCTTGTTACACCTGCCGACAATATCTGGCTCTCCATTAACCGTTCGGTTGAGTGGAGTGCTATCCAAACCCACAATAAAAACACATTTGTAGAAAGTGTCTTATCAGCTAAAACACACTGCTGTTATGCAAACATTTGACCAAATATTTGCATAAGAAGCACAGTTTATCTTAAATTATACCCCATGTTCAACTGAGTGCAAATAAGCAGGAAAAGAAATAAACTAGCCTCAGGGTGTAGTGTTTTAAGTGGTTGAAGATTCGCCTTAGCAGCGAAAAACAAAGATGAGAAACCCTCTAGTAAGAAAAGACGCTTGGACCAGTCCGACTACTCTGTTAATCACAGCTTGACTAGTCGTACATAGAATAGGTGCCTCATTATAAAAGGTGTCTGCATATTTGACATAATTAAGTAAATGTTTTGGTTTGTGGTTTAAGGTGAACCAGAATGGAAACTACTCAGGAGCGAAAACCAAAGAGACCACACTACATTCCCAGGCCGCCAGGAAAACCATTCAAATACCAATGTTTCCAATGTCCTTTCACCTGCAATGAGAAGTCCCATCTATTCAACCACATGAAATATAACCTCTGCAAAAACTCCATCTCCCTTGTATCACAGAAGAATGGGACAACATCAAGACAGATCAAAACTACAGTCAAAGCTCTTGGGCCCAAAACTAAGGACAGTCCTAGTCCCTCCCCAGCACTTCAAAATCTTGATAAAAACATTAATGGGGAGAACAAAACAGAAGAGGATAAGAGCAAGGAGGACACAGATGAGGTAGATGTGGTATGCAATAGTCCAGACAATAAGGAGAGAGAGCGTTTGACCAGTCCAGTTGTTGATTCAGACAACACAGAAAATAATGAGCCGCCGTCTCTGCCACGCCCATCCGCCTTCTCCCCGGTAACACCAACAGGAACTGAGAAACCTTCAATAGTGAAGCTAGAAGATCCAAAGGCAAGCACTTTACACCAGCCTGGCTTTCCATGGGGTACTATGACGGCACCACCCGTTCCTTTAAAACCCTACCCCCCTCCGATGGTGCCTGAATACTCCCCATATCTCCTAACAGACCAGGGCCTCTACCCGTCATACTACCTCACTGCAAATCACCACAGAAGTGATTCAAACTCCAACTCTTTCAGGCCTGAGTTTCTGGACCCACAAAGGCCAGTTGTACCCCAACCTGTTACTCCATCTTACCCTCCGCTCTTCCCCCCATACACTTATCGATACTGCCCCTCTCTCCACCCCACTCCTCCTCTTCACTACAGCCTCTATAGACCACATGAACTTGCCATGCCAATAACAGGACCAAGGTATCTTCCTCTTGACATGTACAGTCCAAGCCTCGGGTCAAAAGACTACGAGTTTTACTTACAAAGCCGATCCAGTCATAGCACAGGCTCAGTAGAGGAGAACAACCAAGGGCAAAACAACGATAAAGCAACTAGACTCAGTCCTAAAGAGGGTTGTTCTGCCTCGGGGTCCCCTGATAGACCATGCAATTCAAACAATGTCCAAACAGATTCAGAGGGACCACATTACAGCCCTCCTTTCTCACAACCCAGCTGCCCTGACTCAAGAGAAGAAAGCTCTGCTGAGATTTTAATGCAACTCAGAAGACAGCATATGGACCCAGGGTAAGCTAAACTACTGATACTGTTTTTTTTGTTTGTTTTTTTTTTATGTTGAGAGTCATTCTAACTAGTCTTCTTAACATTTTCAGATCAGCTGATAAACAGAATTCAGTGGTTACTGACAACAGAGAAGAGGTAGCACCACTCAACCTCTCAACAAGAAGCCATGGCAGAGAAGACAGTTCTCCACTCAGACATGGCAATGACAGTTTAGGCAGAGAAGAATTGCCTCTCAATCTGAGTATAAGACCATCTCATGTCAGTCCCTCAGTTTGGAGCACAACCGAAACCCCCCAGTGGGAGATGGATGTGGAGATGGATGAAGAGGATGTTTGTGACCAAAGGCAGACAGCGGCTCTAGCACTTTGTCAACTGGCCAGTGCTAGCTCTGCAACCTCTTATGAGCTCAACAGAGGTGTCACAGAACTGAAAGAATCCTCAAGTACACTTCAAAATGCAACAGAGACTGAAGCAAAGATAGTGAAACGGAAAAACAAAGACAAATATGAAAATGACAACCACAAGCCGACAAAGAGGACAAAGACCACAGGACGGGCTGTGAGAAGGAGGCCTCGTTGCTGCTAACAGACCAACTACTGGAGAAATATAGGACTGGTGCCAAAGGACAAAAATGTCTTACCCTGAACAGTACAAGCCTCCACATGAAAATGTTATTTGACAATGTCAACGCTAAAGCACTGAAATTAAATTATTCAAAGGGGAGCAGGTGTAACACATTTATTGCCACAAGGACAGTAATAAAAAAAAGCTTATATATCTACAGATTAAATGTAAATGAATACTTTATGATACACACTATTGTTGATAAACAATGCAAATGTATTTAGACATTGAACAAATAAAATGTTTATATATCAGTCATCTGTCTTATGTTAACACCTACCATCTTTCAGTCTAGAAGGGAGCAGAAGCCCTCTCCTGCCCAGTTCTGCCAGGGCTAAACAGCCTCCGTGCCAGGCATTATCAGTTTCCTGAAAGCTTCAGTAAGACATACAATCAAATGAAAAAAATGATCAAAGCAAACTGGTGAATTCTACATATTCACAGTATGACAAATAGAAGAGGTATAAGATTTTATTTAAAACAGAAATGAGAAATTACCTGAAGCAGTCTAACACTGATCCAACCACCTCATCTGCCAGCTCTCTGGGAAGTCTTCCAGTCACACGCCCAATACTCAAACATAAAACAAGATATTTTAAATAATGTCTTAATTTACATAGAATGAAACAATCTTTTATTTTAAATGCTGAGGCTAAAAACAAGTTGTAAAAGATGCATAGCTACCCCTTAGCTGCAGACCACCGCACAATCGTTTCCTTATCTTTCAGTCCCACAAGAAGATGCTCTGTGTATGCAAAACATGTTTAGATATGATTTTCTTTCATAATAATTGTGTAAAATGTAAAGATCAAACCAACCAATCACAGTCTCCACCTCCTCTGGAATATCATAGTCCTCATCTAGTTGTTGTGGCTCTAAATTAGGACTAACAGGGACTATATTGGACTGGGGCATGGACAGGTTAGCAGCAAGTGAACGACTTCCTCTTTGATATCTGAAACAGTTTTGCATATTTAAGAATAAATAATTTATACATGATGATTTAATAGATTTAGTCTTGCCTCCAAGAAGCCAAACGTGGCTTGAGAAAAGTAAGGCCAAGCTTCTGGGTTAGTTTTACTCCTAGTTTACGCAGCATGGCTTGGTTACTATCAGACAGGTGTTTCTGCTCAAGACACTGAAGTACTGTAGGAGCTTAGGACAAAATGAACAACATGAACAAACAAAGTAAAATGAAATAAAAATCAAATATAAAGATGGGACTTACCATATTGAAGGAGATCATCTCGTTTTCCATGCTTAAAGAGTTTGGCCTAGAATGACAACCAAAAATGAGAACTTCGCACTTCTATCTCTTCATACGGGTGCGTTGGAGGCGAGGGAGCAAACCCAGAACACACAAGGAGAAAACAATCCCGCACTCCGTCTTACTTGCAAAATGAAAAAGTTTATTAAGACATGCAACGTTTCGGCCCTAGGCCATTTTTGCCTGATGAAGGCCTAGGGCCGAAACGTTGCATGTCTTAATAAACTTTTTCATTTTGCAAGTAAGACGGAGTGCGGGATTGTTTTCTCCTAGAATGATAACAAAATAGTATTAATTTTAAAACAGAAATATATTTGAGTTTAAACTATAGGTCTGACAGAGAGGTGTAAAAATATTTCAATCAATACAAAAACTAAAATTTTCCTCCCTGATCATAAACAAAATCAACAAAGTTGAGGTCCTTTAGGCTTGCCAAGAGTTTTTTCAGAGCCAGAGTGCCTACAGCAACATTTAGAAAGAAGTAATACACAAAACCGCTTTCTAAACATGCAGTGCCAGAGGATTGGCCAACAATACCACTGCTCGAGGGCTGAATTACTTGCTTTTACTTTGGATTTTAAGTCTCTTGTGGTGATTATAAAAGGAAATCTATGCATGTCTAAAAGGTATCAATATCATTTTTCAACAGTAATGTTCATTTTTATTTAGTAACCGTTTAGCTTTAAGCACACACCAGCAGCAGGTGCATTCTACACCTGTTAACACCATGTCAGGTGAAACGTACTAGTCATGTCAGCTCTTGCAAATTGCTTCGAGGACTTAATAGTGCGTTGCCAAATAACTACACTTGACTCACAGAAACTCAGCCGCTGATAATGCAGTATTTAGGGCGATGACTTTTATGCATTACCAGAGATTGCAGAATTCCATCCAGAATCATTATATCAGTCATAGACTGATCATTGGTCTGGGAAAGTGTGGTAAGGCTCCAGTCTAAGAAGTCTCCTAGGCGCTTCTGCTTCACATCTGGGCGTGTCATGAACCTGCAGAGTCATGTTCAAAACAAGCTTTGAAGATTGTACACAAACACGTAAGTGAAAACATGTAAAGGATTACACTGCCCTCTGGTGATTGATTATATTACAACTACAACTTAGCTGAAAAATATTTAAATTATTGTGTTCACTAAAGGCTTACATTTAACGTATTACAATTATCACTTGTTATACTTACTTTGATACCAGTACTGATGCAGCATCCCTAGGAGTGTCACTTACAACCAGATAAGACTGCAAAAACACAGTATTAATTTAGTATAAAGCATTATTGAACCCTCCCGTTGTCCTCATATTCTGTATACACCCCGTGTCCTCCCGGTCAAAATGACCCGTCTTCACTAAATCCCAAATATAAGCAGTTAATTGAATTTTAAACACCAAATTTTAAACACCAAATGTTTCTTCAAGCAAAATTCACCACACAATGTGTGAATACTTTAAAAAAAAAAATTGAACTATGTAAGAAAAATATACAACCCATAAAACAATACAACTCATTCAACTAAATTTTTGCACTTTTTTTTTTGCACTACTTGGCCAGAGAAACGAAATTTCGATTCACTGTATGTTGAACACATACGGCAGAATTGACAATAAAGCTGACTTTGATCTTTGATCATTGATCTAATTAGCACATGTAGGGCAGTATGCAAATGTACAGCTCTTGCATATACATTTCTTACAGCTAAAGTACACATTATGTGTTTTACGGTCCTTCTTTGGCAGGCAGAACAGACATCTCTTCCTCTTACTTGCCCAAGCTGGGGCAGCGGCAGTGGCAGCTGGATCCTCAGGTTGATCAGGAGTTCCTGCACTCTGTATAGCTTTGACAACTGCTGCAGGGGGACATGCTTCCTTCTTTCAATGAGTGGAGTTACAAGTGCCTTTCCTAGCTGCTCCAGGAACACCCTCCTCTTGTTCTGCTTACGAGGCATCCAGGTTGGGTTGATCTCTCTCCAAATCACAAAAGCATTGTAGAAGGAAACATCAATGATGTTGTGGAAGATAACCAGGGGCCAGCGGGCAGTCATTCTTCTGCAGCTGTATGTTCCAATCACCTTATCTAGGTTGTCCATGCCTCCTTTGTTACAGTTGTAGTCTAGAATGATGGATGACTTCCTGTCCTCACGATCACTAATGCCAGCGTCTGTGTGCAGTGTGCTCATAAGTACTACATTCTTATTTTTCTTTGGGATGTAGGAAACTAGGGTGGTGGTGGGCGTGAAGGCAAACTTTGATGAGAAGACCTCTCTCTCCTTTGTTGCAAGCAGTGCAGGTGGGACCTCAGGCTTGTTCTTTCGAACTGTGCCAACCATGGTGATCTTCATCTTCAGGAGCTGCTGTCCGAGTTCATAAGAGGAAGAAATTGTCACATGTCATATTGTGACCTCTCAGTCCCTCTGTCACATCAAGCACAACTCGCATCCCCTGGTTCTTCTCTGGGCCTCCAGTGGTCGGCTTCCCGGTGTAGACTTGGAGCTACCAAGCGTAGCTTGATTTGGCATCACAAGCCACCCATGACTTGATCCCATCGTTATAACGCACACTCATAGCTTCAGCACAGAGAGAATTCGGGGTAATGTCATCTGCAGCACCTTTATAACTTCTGGAAATCCACAGATCAAAGGCACTGTCCACGAGAAGGCCACCTGTGTTGTCTTGTCTTATTTACATCTGCTACTGATTGTTTGCATCTGCTACTGATTGATCTGAGACAGATCTAAAACATTCTCACATTCTGTGGTTTGTAAATAACTCTGTGACCGTGATTTTAATTGAATTTCACTGTTCGGTCATTTTGACCCGAAGACGACCTTTGTACCTTTTTTTGTACAGCATGCATGATAATGTGAATAAAGGCATCAAGTCACTTTTTCTAAAGTTTGGATCAATCTAGGAAAAGTCATAAAATTTCAAGTTAAAAAATTATCGTTAAGATGATTTTTGGGTGATTTTTAACACAGTGGCCGGTCATTTTGACCCGAGGACAACAGGAGGGTTAAGGCAGTAATTCATAAAATACTACAATATTACCACTTACTTTTGCAATGGCTAAAATACGATCCATAGTTGACTCTCTAGCGTGTCCTCCATCATGCTCTAAATGTCCATCCAGCCGAAAGAGATCAAAGGGTATTAGGCAGGTCATTGACAGCCACAATAAAAGCATGTAGCGGGTTTCCCATGTCTAAAAGATGCAAAGTGATTAACACTATATTATCAAACTACAATAAAGTGATGTTAAGCGTATGTTTTACACTTTACCTCGTTGTCTTTGGGATCTTGTCTTAATAGTAGGTCCAGAACAGGGTGAACATCAGCAACCTCGTGAGGAAACAGCTGCATGAAGACTTTATAGCCACGCACCTGGTTAGTGGTTCAAAATATTCAACAACTTCCACAAAATGTTTTGTTGTCATGTTTAATGCACAGTATGCAAAATCTACATGAACAACTGACAAACCTTGCAGATTATGTAGAGAAACTTGAAGCTTAGATGGACTAATGATGGCGGGGATGTTTCACTTCTTATAAATTCCAACAACATATTCACCATCCAATCTATTAGATGCAAAAAGTTGGTATTTAGAACATTAGACGTACTACCAACAAAATGGCAGAAATAGGAAATTATATGGTACCAAGATGGGGGTCAAGCAGATGTGGCTGCTCTTGATATCTGTTCATTATTACTGAAAAAAAGATACAACACAATCAATAGAAGTAAGACACCCCCAAAGTATTAATAGTAGCAGTAGTAGTAGTAATAATAGTAGTAGTAGTAAGCATCTCACCCAAAATCTTCTGCAATGTAACTTCAGTAGATCTCACATCCCCGTGAACTTCTGGCAGGCTAGAGATGATTGTTTTGGTCTCATCGCTGTCACTGAAACCTCCCAGTAAACACGTTTTAGCCAGAATATCGGACTCTCCCCCTTCACCTCCCGTCATACCACCGCCGTTATCAGGTAAAGCCATTTTTATCAATCCGTCTATTACAGATGTATTCTTTGTAACAACTAGCTAGTTTCAATTAGCATGTAGGTTTTTGCTTTGTTTTTTTCCCCATGTAAACATATACGCGAAACGATATCGGTGTTACGCGTGGAGTAACATACTAGTGATCTTATTAGCAATAAAGTAAAATGTATTTCTAGGTCATTTAAAAACACATCTTAGCATAAAGACGAACAACTGTTCCTGAAGTGCGCAAGTCATTGCGTTCACGCCCATGCTTGGTATGGAAGCCGACTTGGAACAAGCAATCAGGTGACATGGAAATCGGAAACGTTGCGCAAAATAAATTACAGAGACTTGTTTTGCTTTATTTATTTTATTATTATTGTTTACTGCTGTAATAAAATTGCCTTCTAAATACTTTATGTTTTAAAACAAACTGATTTTTTACACATAATTATACCTGCTATTTGTGAAGCTTTGATGGAACAGTACTTTTGATTCCTACACGTTAATTGCCTTTTTCTGTCACACGGATGAGTACATTACGTGTAGTGGGTTATCCATAGTATTTTACATTGCAATCTATAGGAATGTTTTGTGACAGCTCTGTATGCTCATACATTTTCAAGACTATTTTAGCAGATCTTTCATTATTCTTATTGAGGAGCCCCTGTAGCTATCCCCAAAGTGGTTCCAGTGATTCAGATAGTGGAAAAGTTGGTAAATCTGGTGTCTTTGTGCAAAGCCTGGGGCTTTGGGTATTTTCTCATGGTACGCAGAGTAAAAAGATTTATCAAACCCACCAAACATCCCCGCAATACCCAATTCAAACTCAGAATGACCATAAAAGGAAGCAGGATCAAAGATGACAGGACCCGCTGCACATTCTCCCACATTACCGCTCCATAAGTCACCATGAACCAAAGCAGGGACGATTTCCACATCTTTGAAAAACTGTGGAATCTGAAGCTAAAATAATAATAATAAAAACAGTAAATGGTAAACAAATCCTATTAATCACCATATAAATGAAATTACTCACCTGCAACTTTGCCCATAGTTCTCTCGATTCTCTGTCTCCATATGACTTCTCAATTAGATTTAGCTGATGGTCAAGTCGCTGTCTGGTGAAAAACATCACCCAGTCTTCCTGCCAGTCATTAGCCTGAGGGAGAGAAAAGCAAAAATTAAACCCTAACCCTAAGTAAAGTTGCTGTAAAATGAATTAGTTTATACAATTATATTCTTACGTGTGGTATGTATCCACAGCATGTAGGAACATCAAAGCCAAATTTTACCACCACACTTGAATCCATCTGTTCTGCTCCTTTTCCTAAAAAAGAAGTAATACTGCATTAAGTTTTAAATCTCACATTATGTCTTTAAATTACCAACTGTCTGTTGAGCTTTGTTTAGTTTTTCCAACTGCCTCTTGTTATAAAGATGCATGTCTGCTAATTCTTCTCCAAGGTGCTGTGAGTGCCTGCATAATGTAATTATGTAATTATGGCATTTGCACACCGCTTGTACCTGTGTTGCTGTGATGTAAAGGTATCTTACCTGCTGAGACATTTTATGTCCAGATGTTCCATTACAAATGCACATCCCCTGTCAAGTTCAATCACCTTCACAGGCTTCGGAACCTTAATTGTTGAAGTCTTTATGATGGCTTCAAGGCTGGCCATTTCACCATCAAACATCAATTTAGCCTAAAAAAAAGTTTTACAATAGGCTATAGTATTGTGTTACTATAATGTTTGTGTATGCGTGATGGCGTTAATCAAAGGCTAAATACAAGAGCGAAGACAAGTACATGAATTAATAAATGATTACCTCGCTTTTATGGTTTATCTTTACAAAAATCCTTCCGCTGTCAGTATCATAACTTTGGCCCTCGCTGATACAGCCGCCGCTTGCATGACCAATTAACCTGAGCATTGAAGTACCCAACTCTTGTTTTAGTGTGGCTTCCATAGCCACGATGTGGATTTATCGATGGTAAATACGGAGTAATTGTGTCTGTAAATAAAACAACAGTAAATAAACCACGCATGCAGACTATTGTGTTTCCTGTACCATTACCAATCAGAGAAAAGATACGACTTCCTGTTTGCTGTTGTCCAATCAGCATGGGACTCTGGGGTCACGTGGATATCACCATGGCGCTGGATGAGGCTTTCTGGCTTTGCTATGCTAGGCTCGTAAACTATGCTCGCTAATTGTTGTCGCTGGATAAAAAATCCGCCATGTCCTTGCGGACAAACAGACATGATCAAGATTGATACTTGTCTGCTACTTGGCGCGACGGGGGTGGGAAAAACCCTGCTATTAAAGCGTCTGCAAAATATCCTTTGGATTTAGCAGTGGCTACAGGGCTGAGCTAATGGTCATGAGAAGCAAAACCATTTGTCAGTGTTTTCTTGTTCTTTATGTACCTTCTGCTGCCATTTTTCTTAACATGTTTTATGGTTTAGTAGGCATGGCTTTGACGGTCTTGAGGAACCCCCTTCTACTTTGCCAACGGTAAACCACGCTTATGTTTTATGATGCTTTAGTACGACCTTAAATGTTCTTCTAAATTCTTCCTTTTCACAGGTGGGAACCAACTTAATAGACATCAGCTTGAAGAAGAGAAAGAAGGTGACATTAAGAGAGCTTGGGGGCTGCATGAGCCCAATATGGCCAAGTTATTACAGCGATGCCTCTTCAGTAATAGTAGGGTATTACCTTAAACAAGTTCAGTTGTGACAAGTGTGTCATAGTAATTCTTTGATGACATTTATAGTTCATGGTGGACGCATCCAACACTTCTCAGATATCTTCATCCTGCATCCAGCTCCTGTCAGTTCTGGCAGCTGAGCCTCTTCAAGATGTTTCTGTGCTGCTAATTTTTAACAAAAGGTATGTTTGAAACATGTAAAGTGTTTTTTTTTTTTATTATATTTTAATACTTTTAAACGTATTGCTATTATTGTATGTATTTCAGAGACATCCCTTGCTTAATGAGTCTTATCGAAATTAAGTCACTTTTCCGATTAGAAGATATTATTGCATCTGCCCCTCAATCAATCACAACAATGGAACTAAGTGCCTCCTCTGGACAAGGGCTTCAGGAGGTGCTTACCTGGTTGGAGTCTGTCACTGTTAAGTGAGCTTTTAAACTTATGCAGTGTATATTTGGCCATTGGTGCCTCTGGATTATTGATATAACCAGCAACTACTGTTATAAATGTTATAGATTTTTATTGTTTATTATATAATTGTATTATACTGATGAGCTGCTTGGATTGTTTTTATCTAATCAAACGGACTGCAAATGTAACATCCATCCATCCATTTTCTTCCGCTTATCCGGGGCCGGGTCGCGGGGCAACAGTCTAAGCAGGGACTCCCAGACTTCCTTCACCCCGGACATTTCCTTCAGCTCCTCCGGGGGGAGCCCAAGGCGTTCCCAGGCCAGCCGGGACACATAGTCCCTCCAGCGTGTCCTGGGTCTTCCCTGGGGCCTCCTCCCGGTGGGACATGCCCGGAACACCTCATGAGGGAGGCGTCCAGGAGGCATCCGGAACAGATGCCCGAGCCACCTCAGCTGGCTCCTCTCCACGTGGAGAAGCAGCGGCTCTACTCCGAGCCCCTCCCGTGTGACTGAGCTCCTCACCCTATCTCTAAGGGTGCGCCCAGCCACTCTGCGGAGGAAACTCATTTCGGCCGCTTGTATCCGTGATCTCGTCCTTTCGGTCATTACCCAAAGCTCATGACCATAGGTGAGGGTAGGAACGTAGATTGACCGGTAAATTGAGAGCTTCGCCTTTTGGCTCAACTCCCTCTTCACCACAACGGTCCGGTACAACGACCGCATCACTGCCGACGCTGCACCGATCCGCCTGTCAATCTCACGCTCCATCCTCCCCTCACTCGTGAACAAGACCCCGAGATACTTGAACTCCTCCACCTGAGGCAAGGACACCCCACCCACCCGGAGAGGGCAAGCCACCTTTTTCCGGTCGAGAACCATGGCCTCAGATTTGGAAGAGCTGATCCTCATCCCAGCCGCTTCACACTCGGCTGCAAACCGCCCCAGTGCACATTGGAGGTCCCGGTTCAATGAAGCCATCAGGACCACATCATCTGCAAACAGCAGAGATGAGTTCCTGTGGTTCCCAAACCGGATCCCCTCCGGCCCCTGACTGCGCCTAGAAATTCTGTCCATAAATATAATGAACAGAACCGGTAACAAAGGGCAGCCCTGGCAGAGTCCAACAAGCACCGGGAACAGATCCGACTTACTACCGGCAATGCGAACACAACTCCTGCTCCGGTCATACTGGGACCGAACAGCCCTTAGCAAAGGGCCCCGAACCCTGTACTCCCAGAGCACTCTCCACAGGAACCCACGAGGGACACGGTCGAATGCCTTCTCCAGATCCACAAAGCACATGTGGACTGGTTGGGCAAACTGCCATGCACCCCCGAGCACCCGATGGAGAGTATAGAGCTGGTCCAGTGTTCCCCGGCCGGGACGAAAACCACACTGCTCCTCCTGAATCCAAGGTTTGACTATCGGTCGAATTCTCCTCTCCAGCACCCTGGAATAGACCTTACCGGGAAGGCTGAGGAGTGTGATTCCCCGATAGTTGTAGCACACCCTCCGGTCCCCCTTCTTAAACAGAGGGATCACCACCCCGGTCTGCCAGTCCAGAGGTACTGTCCCCGACCGCCACGCGATGTTGCAGAGACGTGTCAGCCAAGACAGCCCTACAACATCCAGCGACCCGAGACACTCAGGACGGATCTCATCCACCCCCGGGGCCTTGCCCAAATGTAACATGTAAACCAAAAAATAAGGGGCCAGGGTATTTTTTTTTCTTATTTAAACCTAATGGACATTGTTTTGCATACACTTTATAATTGTGGTAACTTGTATTAAAAAAAAAAATAAAAACTTCTTTTTAATATTTACCAGATCATGTTGAAGCATTCAGAAGCTACATCATACATTTATTCCAGGCACCTTATGATGTCACATGTGCAAGTTTTGTGTTTTCCATTCAGCCCCATGTGCAGTGTTTGTAGTAGAAACAGTAAAAGCACAATAAACAGAAATCAAAGAGCTTTAAACATTCCTTATCAAACCTGTCGAAATATCAAACTGTGGTTTTCAATATTTTAGCAACTGCTCAACTTCACAGAAAAGTTCTTGTAGCCAATTTATTGGACTCAAAGCTGTCACATTTTTTTTTTTTACTTTACCAGGTAACGTGAACAGTCCTGTCCCAATGTTGCATCAATCTAGGGTTATATTATCACATGGCATTATATAACGACTAAGAATAGTAAAAGATGCATCAGATTTGTGCCATAGGAAATCATGGGAACTCATTCCCTACTGAAATTCCAAGTTTTATTTATTTTTTAGTTGTTCCTCATAAGAAAGGGTTTTGATTGGCTTGTGAGGCTTGTGCTGCCTGCATGCTGCCTGACAGGGGAAGCAGTGGCTCAGGCATGGTCCCCAGCAGGTCCAGGCCGGACTGGGTGGGGTGGGTGAAAGAGGAGGGGAGGCCGGCGGGCTGGTGGCTCAAAGGCAGAGGCAGCGAGGCACTATACGGAAGAGAGGCATTATTGGGAGCAGCAGAGATCAAACCAGACCCCATTTGATTCAGTGTTAGTTTAGGCTGCTCAGTTTGGAATGGATTATTGGCAGAAGGCGCACTCAGACCTTTGGAGAAATAAAAACAAAAATACATCAATGCCATGTTTAAGTAGACAGCTTCATTTGGAATTTCTGAGATTATTTACCTGACAAAAATGGGTTTTTATTCTTCGGCTCATTTACTGGGATTAAACTGTCCAGATTTACAAGTGAGGCTGCAGCTGGATCGAGGAATGACTCAGGTGTTCGACATGTGCGAGCGTTGGAAGCAGGAGGCAAGTTTTCCCTTAGATTCGTGAGGTCAAAAAGCTCCGGACTAGCCGCATCACCTCGCCCATTAATGCTTATCCATGGCTTCATCAAATAAATCAATCGGAAACGTTGCGCAAAATAAATTACAGAGACTTGTTTTGCTTTATTTATTTTATTATTATTGTTTACTGCTGTAATAAAATTGCCTTCTAAATACTTTGTTTTAAAACAAACTGATTTTTTACACATAATTATACCTGCTATTTGTGAAGCTTTGATGGAACAGTACTTTTGATTCCTACACGTTAATTGCCTTTTTCTGTCACACGGATGAGTACATTACGTGTAGTGGGTTATCCATAGTATTTTACATTGCAATCTATAGGAATGTTTTGTGACAGCTCTGTATGCTCATACATTTTCAAGACTATTTTAGCAGATCTTTCATTATTCTTATTGAGGAGCCCCTGGAGTGGTTCCACTGAGCCCCAAAGTGGTTCCACTGATTCAGATAGTGGAAAAGTTGGTAAATCTGGTGTCTTTGTGCAAAGCCTGGGGCTTTGGGTATTTTCTCATGGTACGCAGAGTAAAAGGATTTATCAAACCCACCAAACATCCCCGCAATACCAAATTCAAACTCAGAATGACCATAAAAGGAACCAGGATCAAAAATGACAGGACCCGCTGCACATTCTCCCGCATTACCGCTCCATAAGTCACCATGAACCAAAGCAGGGACGATTTCCACATCTTTGAAAAACTGTGGAATCTGAAGCTAAAATAATAATAATAATAAAAACAGTAAATGGTAAACAAATCCTATTAATCACCATATAAATGAAATTACTCACCTGCAACTTTGCCCATAGTTCTCTCGATTCTCTGTCTCCATATGACTTCTCAATTAGATTTAGCTGATGGTCAAGTCGCTGTCTGGTGAAAAACGTCACCCAGTCTTCCTGCCAGTCATTAGCCTGAGGGAGAGAAAAGCAAAAATTAAACCCTAACCCTAAGTAAAGTTGCTGTAAAATGAATTAGTTTATACAATTATATTCTTACGTGTGGTATGTATCCACAGCATGTAGGGACATCAAAGCCAAATTTTACCACCACACTTGAATCCATCTGTTCTGCTCCTTTTCCTAAAAAAGAAGTAATACTGCATTAAGTTTTAAATCTCACATTATGTCTTTAAATTACCAACTGTCTGTTGAGCTTTGTTTAGTTTTTCCAACTGCCTCTTGTTATAAAGATGCATGTCTGCTAATTCTTCTCCAAAGTGCTGTGAGTGCCTGCATAATGTAATTATGTAATTAAGGCATTTGCACACCGCTTGTACCTGTGTTGCTGTGATGTAAAGGTATCTTACCTGCTGAGACATTTTATGTCCAGATGTTCCATTACAAATGCACATCCCCTGTCAAGTTCAATCACCTTCACAGGCTTCGGAACCTTCATTGTTGAAGTCTTTATGATGGCTTCAAGGCTGGCCATTTCACCATCAAACATCAATTTAGCCTAAAAAAAAGTTTTACAGTAGGCTATAGTATTGTGTTACTATAATGTTTGTGTATGCGTGATGGCGTTAATCAAAGGTTAAATACAAGAGCGAAGACAACAACATTAATTAATAAATGATTACCTCGCTTTTATGGTTTATCTTTACAAAAATCCTTCCGCTGTCAGTATCATAACTTTGGCCCTCGCTGATACAGCCGCCGCTTGCATGACCAATTAACCTGAGCATTGAAGTACCCAACTCTTGTTTTAGTGTGGCTTCCATAGCCACGATGTGGATTTATCGATGGTAAATACTGAGTAATTGTGTCTGTAAATAAAACAACAATAAATAAACCACGCATGCAGACTATTCAGACCCTCCAGGAATTCGCGATGTTGCGATTTGCAACTTCAACGCAACTTCAGCCCATCCCCGTGAATTCAGGGTGTTGCAATTTTGACCAATCACCGCAACTTTTCCGCAATTTTTACTAATTTTGACCAATCATCGGCGACGTATTGAACGCCGACCAACTTCCTTCTGTGTAGGAGACATAACTGAGATGAGGTGCACGGTGCATTTGTGTGTGTGTGTGTGTGTGCGGCAGAGGCGGTGGGTCACGTGAGTGTGGGTGCGTGCACGTACGGAAGTGTGTGCGTGTAAAAGCGCGCGCTCACCTGTCACACAGACAGGCTTGGGGAGTAACGGATTACATGGAACGGCGTTAAGTAAAAGGATACAAAAAAAAGGTAACTGTATTCCCCTACAGTTACAAAGAAAAAGACGTAATCAGATTACAGGTAAATTTAGTGAAAATGGGGATTACTTAGCAGGATTACAATTTGAAAGCATTTTATGTTATTTCATTTTTTCTTTTAAAGCCAGAGGTCATATGTAGGGAAAACAGAACGTACAGACTCGCGCCGTGCGCCGTGCGCGCTCTGTGAAACAAACTTGCAGCGGCGCGCGCTGTGGAATACACTTGCAGCGGCTCGCACTGAACTTCACGCAGGTCGCGCACTACGGACTAAACTTGCAGCGGGCATGGTTTCAAAAAACGCATTTAAAACGGGTGGAAATTTAGGGAGAATTTTATTTTTTAAAGAAGACAAAGGGAACAACATCACAGTATAGTGCAAATTGTGCCTTCCAGCAGTTAAACACCTGTCAATGTCCAAGGATTCTACTTCCAATCTCAAGAAACATTTACAGGTAAGATCGCTAATATTAACACTTTGATACTGACAAGCCCTAAATGTCCTGCTTCAGTCATGTTATGTGTGAATATGAGTCATTTCTTTGTCTTGATTCATTGGTAGGAGCCAGTTTCGAGTTAGCTATCGACTAGCAAACTATTAGCAAGCTAGCTAACGTTAGGGTGACCATATGTCCTCTTTTGCCCGGACATGTCCTCTTTTCAGAGGCTGTCCGGCCGGAGTTTATAAAATCCTTCAAATGTCCGGGTTTTTGATTCCCTTGGAAACGCGCTCTGAGAGGCGGAGTTCGAGTCGAACCCCGGAACGTGTATTCATTCATTTACAAACAAGCGCGACACACACACACGCACGCACGCACGCACGCACGCACGCACGCGCACGCACACACACACACACACACACACACACACACAAGAAAAGACACAGAAAATGCCGAAACGC
This sequence comes from Paratrypauchen microcephalus, assembly GCA_036785185.1. Lineage (NCBI taxonomy): Eukaryota > Metazoa > Chordata > Actinopteri > Gobiiformes > Gobiidae > Paratrypauchen > Paratrypauchen microcephalus. The sequence goes on along the minus strand of JAVJIX010000025.1, from coordinate 5,715,961 downwards.
AAATGCAGTTTCACGGATGAATTGCAAAAAAAGTACCCCTGTTTTCGCCCGGGGCGTGACAAGTGGGAGGCAGAATGACCAGGGAGAGGAGGAAGGCAAGGAAGACTGAAGAAAAGGAAAAAGAAGGAAAAAGGGACTGTTGACTTGAGGCATTATTTGTATATTTTTTTTCATTAGCCATTAGACACATTATTTTGAAGAATGGGCTTACTGAACATTTAAGAATAGGCTAACTCTCTTTTTATTTTTGTTTTTTCTTTTTTCTTAACTAAGGTGTAAGTGTCAGCCTTAAGATTGCTTATATTAATAAATATATTATTTATAAAGCAACTGTTTGTGAGTGTTTTGGGCTATTTTTTAGTATATCCAGGTAAAGTGTTCTTTTCTGGGGAATTCAGAAGCACAAGTACGGTCACAAGTACACTTTGTGCATTTGTAGAACGATATTACAATATTTAAACATTATCTAGGCAACATAGTCATGTTAACTGATCCATGAAGACCCTTTAGACAATTCCGAGCAAAGCTGTCGTTAGATGTAGGCCAGCACGCAAGCTGGACGAACATCCTGTCCAGCTGCGGAGATCGGGCAAGATGACTGTCCCGGTAAAACTAAAACTTTAACTGAAAATATAATTTCGTTGAAGTCATAGGTGTTTAGGTGTTTGGTTTAGTGAGTGACCTTGTTTACTAGTGACTTGGCTTATAGTGATAACAGTTGTTAAAACTACACATAGAACTGTATTTGTCCTCCTAAAAACTTTTAATTGTATTGTAATTTTCTTGTTTTCTTGTTGTTATAGGATATTTGGTGTTAAAGTAATCCAAAAGTAACTGAAAGTAATCAAGTTACATTACTTTAATATTATAGTACCGGGATTACGTTACTGAATACATATTTTAAGGAGTAACTAGTAACTGTACCAGATTACATTTCTAAAGTAACCCTCCCAACCCTGCACACAGAGGAGAGAGTCAGGGTTGGGGTGTAGCCGTATTTTTTGTTGACCGCAAACCATTCATTCATTCATCTTCTTCCGCTTTTTCCATTCTCTGGGTCGTGGGGGCAGCAGTCCAAGCAGTGTTCCACTGCCCAGAACACAATCCACCAGCCCCCCAGAACACAATGCACCAGCCCCCATGCATTCATTCATCTTTCACGTTAATCTGTTCATCCTGCTGGTTTTCATGAGTTCCATTTCATCCTGCTGCGCTGTCATAGCTGTGTGCGCTCTTTTTGTAATAAATGCACAAAACGCATATCTGGATCTCAGCGTATCTGTCACCATAGCCTCCTCTTTGCGAGTCACAAATTTGCGAGCCATAGGACCCAACCTCATATTCTCGGCGGCTAAAAGGTTTGAGTTTGGAAGCCGCAACATTCTGCTTTACTTGCGTGTGACGAAACGAAACTGCGGCCGTGTCCCAGTTCCCAGAGCGCACAGCTCGGAGCGCGGCCCGAAGGGGGCTCAGACTGCAGTCAAGGAGGTGCACACTTGCTCAGCCCCGACTGCAGTCTGCGGACCGCTTAACGACTGCGGTCTTCAGACCGCGTGTTAACTGCGCATGGGACAAAAAAGAAGTGGGACAGCAGTCGTCGCGCCGGTGTTCTGGCGAAATGTGTGACGCACATGCCCTTCGGGCCACGCTCCGAGCCGCGCCCTCTGGGAATTGAGACACGGCTTCTAATGGCAAAGAAACATGTCTGCGGCCAGCTATTTGCCCACTAAAATAACAGCAAAAGACCGCGCGAAACAGTTCCCCTCCTTGTAGTAATTTATTTTCGATATTGGTAAGGTTGTTTTAGGACCATATCTGTGATCTCTGTGTGTTTATATTATTCTTTGTCAGTAATAACTCAGTATTCAAAATATTACTCAATTTTAATTACAAAAAGCGAAAATCGCAACTATTTATCGCAACTTTCACTTCCTTCCGCAACAAAATCGCAACAAAAACCTTAAAAGCATCGCAACTTTCATCGCAACTTTTTGGAAAAGCTCCCGCAAATTCAGGCATTTTAGCCCGCAACAATCACAAAAAATGCCCGCAAAATCCTGGGGGTCTGACTATTGTGTTTCCTGTACCATTACCAATCAGAGAAAAGATACGACTTCCTGTTTGCTGTTGTCCAATCAGCATGGGACTCTGGGGTCACGTGGATATCACCATGGCGCTGGATGAGGCTTTCTGGCTTTGCTATGCTAGGCTCGTAAACTATGCTCGCTAATTGTTGTCGCTGGATAAAAAATCCGCCATGTCCTTGCGGACAAACAGACATGATCAAGATTGATACTTGTCTGCTACTTGGCGCGACGGGGGTGGGAAAAACCCTGCTATTAAAGCGTCTGCAAAATATCCTTTGGATTTAGCAGTGGCTACAGGGCTGAGCTAATGGTCATGAGAAGCAAAACCATTTGTCAGTGTTTTCTTGTTCTTTATGTACCTTCTGCTGCCATTTTTCTTAACATGTTTTATGGTTTAGTAGGCATGGCTTTGACGGTCTTGAGGAACCCCCTTCTACTTTGCCAACGGTAAACCACGCCTATGTTTTATGATGCTTTAGTACGACCTTAAATGTTCTTCTAAATTCTTCCTTTTCACAGGTGGGAACCAACTTAATAGACATCAGCTTGAAGAAGAGAAAGAAGGTGACATTAAGAGAGCTTGGGGGCTGCATGAGCCCAATATGGCCAAGTTATTACAGCGATGCCTCTTCAGTAATAGTAGGGTATTACCTTAAACAAGTTCAGTTGTGACACAGTGTGTCATAGTAATTCTTCTTTGATGACATTTATAGTTCATGGTGGACGCATCCAACACTTCTCAGATATCTTCATCCTGCATCCAGCTCCTGTCAGTTCTGGCAGCTGAGCCTCTTCAAGATGTTTCTGTGCTGCTAATTTTTAACAAAAGGTATGTTTGAAACATGTAAAGTGATGATTTTTTTAAATTATATTTTAATACTTTTAAACGTATTGCTATTATTGTATGTATTTCAGAGACATCCCTTGCTTAATGAGTCTTATCGAAATTAAGTCACTTTTCCGATTAGAAGATATTATTGCATCTGCCCCTCAATCAATCACAACAATGGAACTAAGTGCCTCCTCTGGACAAGGGCTTCAGGAGGTGCTTACCTGGTTGGAGTCTGTCACTGTTAAGTGAGCTTTTAAACTTATGCAGTGTATATTTGGCCATTGGTGCCTCTGGATTATTGATATAACCAGCAACTACTGTAAAATGTTAGATTTTTATTGTTTATTATATAATTGTATTATACTGATGAGCTGCTTGGATTGTTTTTATCTAATCAAACGGACTGCAAATGTAACATCCATCCATCCATCCATTTTCTTCCGCTTATCCGGGGCCGGGTCGCGGGGCAACAGTCTAAGCAGGGACTCCTAGACTTCCTTCACCCCGGACACTTCCTCCAGCTCCTCCGGGGGGAGCCCAAGGCGTTCCCAGGCCAGCCGGGACACATAGTCCCTCCAGCGTGTCCTGGGTCTTCCCCGGGGCCTCCTACCGGTGGGACATGCCCGGAACACCTCCTGAGGGAGGCGACCAGGAGGCATCCGGAACAGATGCCCGAGCCACCTCAGCTGGCTCCTCTCCACGTGGAGAAGCAGCGGCTCTACTCCGAGCCCCTCCCGTGTGACTGAGCTCCTCACCCTATCTCTAAGGGTGCGCCCAGCCACTCTGCGGAGGAAACTCATTTCGGCCGCTTGTATCCGCGATCTCGTCCTTTTTCCGGTCGAGAACCATGGCCTCAGATTTGGAAGAGCTGATCCTCATCCCAGCCGCTTCACACTCGGCTGCAAACCGCCCCAGTGCACATTGGAGGTCCCGGTTCGATGAAGCCATCAGGACAACATCATCTGCAAACAGCAGAGATGAGTTCCTGTGGTTCCCAAACCGGATCCCCTCCGGCCCCTGACTGCGCCTAGAAATTCTGTCCATAAATATAATGAACAGAACCGGTAACAAAGGGCAGCCCTGGCGGAGTCCAACAAGCACCGGGAACAGATCCGACTTACTACCGGCAATGCGAACACAACTCCTGCTCCGGTCATACTGGGACCGAACAGCCCTTAGCAAAGGGCCCCGAACCATGTACTCCCAGAGCACTCTCCACAGGACCCCACGAGGGACACGGTCGAATGCCTTCTCCAGATCCACAAAGCACATGTGGACTGGTTGGGCAAACTGCCATGCACCCCCGAGCACCCGATGGAGAGTATAGAGCTGGTCCAGTGTTCCCCGGCCGGGACGAAAACCACACTGCTCCTCCTGAATCCGAGGTTTGACTATCGGGTCGAATTCTCCTCTCCAGCACCCTGGAATAGACCTTACCGGGAAGGCTGAGGAGTGTGATTCCCCGATAGTTGGAACACACCCTCTGGTCCCCCTTCTTAGGGATCACCGCCCCGGTCTGCCAGTCCAGAGGTACTGTCCCCGACCACCACGCGATGTTGCAGAGACGTGTCAGCCAAGACAGCCCTACAACATCCAGAGACCCGAGACACTCAGGACGGATCTCATCCACCCCCGGGGCCTTGCCCAAATGTAACATGTAAACCAAAAAATAAGGGGCCAGGGTTTTTTTTTTTTTTCTTATTTAAACCTAATGGACATTGTTTTGCATACACTTTATAAAATTGTGGTAACTTGTATTTAAAAAAACAAAAAACTTCTTTTTAATATTTACCAGATCATGTTGAAGCATTCAGAAGCTACATCATACATTTATTCCAGGCACCTTATGATGTCACATGTGCAAGTTTTGTGTTTTCCATTCAGCCCCATGTGCAGTGTTTGTAGTAGAAACAGTAAAAGCACAATAAACAGAAATCAAAGAGCTTTAAACATTCCTTATCAAACCTGTCGAAGAAATATCAAACTGTGCTTTTCAATATTTTAGCAACTGCTCAACTTCACAGAAAAGTTCTTGTAGCCAATTTATTGGACTCAAAGCTGTCACATTATTTTTTTTTACTTTTCCAGGTAACTTGAACAGTCCTGTCCCAATTTTGCATCAATCTAGGGTTATATTATCACATGGCATTATATAACGACTAAGAATAGTAAAAGATGCATCAGATTTGTTTGTGCCATAGGAAATCATGGGAACTCATTCCCTACTGAAATTCCAAGTTTTATTTATTTTTTAGTTGTTCCTCATAAGAAAGGGTTTTGATTGGCTTGTGAGGCTTGTGCTGCCTGCATGCTGCCTGACAGGGGAAGCAGTGGCTCAGGCATGGTCCCCAGCAGGTCCAGGCCGGACTGGGTGGGGTGGGTGAAAGAGGAGGGGAGGCCGGCGGGCTGGTGGCTCAAAGGCAGAGGCAGCGAGGCACTATACGGAAGAGAGGCATTATTGGGAGCAGCAGAGATCAAACCAGACCCCATTTGATTCAGTGTTAGTTTAGGCTGCTCAGTTTGGAATGGATTATTGGCAGAAGGCGCACTCAGACCTTTGGAGAAATAAAAACAAAAATACATCAATGCCATGTTTAAGTAGACAGCTTCATTTGGAATTTCTGAGATTATTTACCTGACAAAAATGGGTTTTTATTCTTCGGCTCATTTACTGGGATTAAACTGTCCAGATTTACAAGTGAGGCTGCAGCTGGATCGAGGAATGACTCAGGTGTTCGACATGTGCGAGCGTTGGAAGCAGGAGGCAAGTTTTCCCTTAGATTCGTGAGGTCAAAAAGCTCTGGACTAGCCGCATCACCTCGCCCATTAATGCTTATTTTGCCGCCATCCATGGCTTCATCAAATAAATCACCATCTAAGTCAAAATTATGTTAATTTCAGATAACAAGAGCAAATTGTGACTTGTCTGTTAGAGAGTCTGTCACTTTCTATGGAAATGTTTCCTGGAATAGCATTACAGTAATCTATCTACACAGGGACAAGCAGGTGACACCACAAGCCCATTAATCAGATCTTTAAGGAGCCGAGGCCACCCACAATTCACAATAAGATAACTGAAATTTAATCTAAAGATAGATATGTTTATGCCATACTGTGGAATATTCCAGGCAAAGCAATAACATATTAATGAAGACAAACAGGTAATGGACCCCAGCCAGAAGTCAAATAGTGCATCTTTAAAGATATAAATAAACTATGGACAAACCTGATGGGCTACCAGTACGAGGAGAGGGTACTTTTCCAGCTCCTTTAATCCGATCTGATGGTGCAGCAAATGGATCTACTCCTGAAATCAGAAAAAATCTGATATGAATATGGTGAAGATTGTAAATTTTAATGTTATGGACAATGACATGCACCTGTACTGTCAGAAGAGGCCCACGAGCTGCTGTTGGGGGCAGGGACATTGTTCAGTGGGGTGTCCCATAGGTCCGCGGAGGCCTGATATGGCTCCCAGGGCGGAGGAGGACTGCTTGGAGGTACCATCCATGGAGAATCAGGTCTCGACAGGTTGGTTCCTTCATCTTGAAAAAAATAAAATAAGAAATGGTTTCTGGCCATTTTTGAGACTTTAAGCGACACTGAATACCTACATCTAAACAGCTGGAAGAATGGGTATTATAGAATATGAACATGTTGAAGAATATTTTTTTCTGTATATGTACATTGATCAAGTTTTAACCAAGCTGCTTTAGGGTAGGAAAAAATCTGACAGATGATCACATGACCAGCATTGACTAAAAATCAATCCTGCTTTACCCAGTCAGCCAGGAAAACCAATGAAAACCCTTAGAAATTGTTTACGGCACGCTAGTTCAACAAAACAATTTTAAACATCAGATATATTTGAGACTTGAGACTGACCCAGCGAGTCCCATGGGTCCCTGCCTCCACCTCGCGCAGCTGCCTGGTGTAGGCCACTGTGAGGGTCCCGTGAAGGCGCATCCGCAGGCACTGCAAAAATATCTACCAAATCCATAAAAGCTGTCTGAGCAGAAAGAAAAGAAAAGTACAAAGTGTTAAATATGCCAAGTAATATGTAAAAGTCAGTCAAAATAATTTCTACTGTGATGTGTACTACTTGCTCTTAAAAACCCCATTTAAGATATTTCATACCCCAGTAATTCATACCCCGCCTTTAGTCTCCATCTCACGTTTGCTTTCTTCAAGAGCCCTAATCAGCATTGACTGATCTCCTTGACGAGTGAGTTGCTCCTGTCAATTAGCACACATACAAAAAAAAATCAATGCTTCAATAATAATAGCAGCTATTTTTTGAAGAAGAAGAAGAAGCAACTTTATTGATCTCACACTGGAGAAATTCTTCTCTGCATTTTAACCCATCATATATATTATATATATATATATATATATATATATATATATATATATATAAAGCTGGAGGATTTTACCTATGGTGCATGTTTTGGGTTGATGGGGGAAACAGGAGTGCCCGGAGGAAACCCACCCAGACACGGGGAGAACATGCAAACTCCACACAGAAAGGCCCAGGCGACCCGGGGATCGAACCCAGACCATGCATGCAAACTCCACACTGAACACACACAGAAAGGCCTGGGCGACCCGGGGATTGAACCCGGAACGTTCTTGCTGTGAAGCAAGAGCGCTAGCCACTCAGCTACCGTGCCGCTAGTCACTATTTAATGTTATGTAAAGAATACCTGCTGGTGCTCCTCTTTGCTCAAATTCAAGGCTAACTGAAGCTGGGCATCTTCATCCAAGTCCACGTTGTTGGTTGGTGCACGAGAGGGTGGCTAAAAAGAAAACACATATAAATAAATGAGAGTTTGACTGTAGTGCAGGACAGCATGTTTACGGTCTCCAACAACAATCCAGTACTCGAGATGCAGTTTTAAAACTCATAATACTGGTTTTGAAGCAGGAGACCTCTTGGGTTAGTGGAATAGAAAGTTGCAGGCTCATTGGATTAGTCTCAACCTTCTGATACTAGATTACTTTTTAAGGCGAAGTCCACAGATAAAATCCAGGCAGCGTTAAATAGTACATGCACTTATTGTTAAGGGAAAGGTACCCACTAAGAACGTAACTACCTTCTTTGAATCCTCCTTGCTGAGACTCATTGCGATTTGCAGTTGGGTCTGTTCATCAATATCCACAGTTGGAGGAGGTGGCTAGGGTCAAGTAGGAATGATTAAGAGGAAGTCTAATCAAAGATGAAAGTACACTTCACTGATCAATGAAGATTACAAAGATTTTATGGAGGTGAAATGGGGATGAATGATCAATTATAAGTAATGATCAATTTGATCATTAACATAGTGACACACACGATCAGAGCAGTTATGCAGCACACTCCCGCATGCAAGAGACACAGGGCCACTGTCATTCTCATAAAGATGAGAAGATAAAGAGCTGGAGCTTAGGACTGGATCAATGCATGCATCCTGTCAGCCTTTCACTCTTCCAGCAGCTTCTGTGCTGCTCAGAATCACGCACGCTGATTGGTCAAATTGCCATTATTGGCCACCATCAGAGACCGTCAATGATATCACTTTCTAAAGCTTTCTGGTAAATGGTAGCTTACAGCATGTAGTGGTGTTTAATGGCCTGAACAGATGGGGTGGAAGCATGGGAACCATTTTATGTTTTACTACAGCATTACTGGACAGGGTCTCACAGTGCATGAGATACCTTTTCACTCTCCTCTCGGCTCATGGCCAGGGCCAGTTGCAGCTGCAGCTCCTCTTCTCCACTGGTCTGAGGTCGAGCCTGCTCGATGTCTGGGGCAAGGCGAGAGGAGGAAGAGGAGGCTAAACAGAGGAAGAAAAGGATTTCAGTGTGTTATGAGAGATGACACAGCATAACGGCACAGTGAAAAATGACATGCCAGAGTTTCAGTGGCAAAAGAGAAAGAAAAGCAAAATAAACATTAGGATGATTTTAGCACTCATACGGAGGGTATACTGCCCATGCATGCTAATTCTATTCCACAGCCTGTTGTTTGAGACATTTGCTGGCATTGAGAACCATCGCCTGCCTAACTCAGCCTGCCCCGAGAACAATGGCCTGCCTGTGTGCGAGTCAGGCCAGTGGAGGGGAGAGGAATGGATGGGGCCTACCTTATTACCCTGAAACTGGGTGGGTTCCAGGATGCAGACTTGGGCAGTAAGGGGTCCCAGTGAACCAGCAGGGGCCAGGCAGTGGGTCACAGGGCTGAGAGGGCAGCATGGTGCACACTGGCAAATCTTGCTTTAGGAAATCAATCACTTCCACTGTGCTGCCTCTAAACATGGTAGTTGTGCTGAAATGCATGTTGGCAATTAGCTGGTGCCAACCGACTGACCCCCACCCACACTATACATCAGCATTTTATTCTATTTTAAAAATGCAACACCTGTCATCTTTTATTTTTATCCAGATATATGTAATAATAAGTAAAAACACAAAATATACATCACAGTTATACGTGAAGATAAAGTCTGTAGCAGTTTAACAGATACTTGGCATTAAGATCTCCATCAGCTAATGGTGCCTCGTGTGTACACATATTTCTGCTATTATTGATTTAAAAAATGAAAAAGTGAGTTCTAGCCAGTAAATGATAAACAGAAGGTTCTGAGATAATAAAAAGATCAGATAACGTCTGTGGGAAACATTATGCAGATGGTCCAAGATATTCATAGTTGTGGTATTTAATAAAGCCACAACTGGGTTTTGACTAGTGTCTTTGAATAAACACTGAGGGCCACAGTAATCACACACTTCCTCACACACAAAACCTTTGTAAAAGAGGAAAGGATACCAGATTGAATTTAAATAAGTTCATTATTGTCTGAAATGAGAATTGGTTTTGTTGCAGATACTTTCACATTTGTTTGAGAAAATGCAAACAAGGACTCTTCTCTTTTGTAAAATGGCATGAGTATGAAAGGAATGTTCAAATGGACAGTTCAAGAAAAAAAATGAATAAAGGCAAAAACAAAAAGCAAAACAAAACAAAAAAATTAAAAAATGTATGTAGAATGTATTTTTTATGTTACATCTGCCATTTATCAATTCATCTAGTGAACTTGTGACTTGTGCATTCCAGATGGATGACATGTCACATGAGTTTTTTGAACATTAGATAAAAGTTGACACTCAAATACAGCAGTGCAATTAATCAGTCGAGATTGAGATTCCGCCATTTGTAAGTGTCAGTGATATGCTTGGGTCTTTTTGATCGTGAGGTCTATAGCCAGTCCTGTGTCAGTAAAACATGTGGTTTGGAGTTCAGACTTTGGAGGAAGAAATGTGACTTTTTTGTGTTAAATGGAAATAATTCAGCTGTTTGTTTGTTTGTGTTTAGGAAATTAATATTAAAGGTGCATTGTGTAACTTTTCTGGTGGAGGGTCCGTGAAAGGCTTTCTCCGTTATTGCTTTGTCTGGAATGTTTCACAGTATGGCATTAAACCTTCTATCTTTTTTTTAATCTTTTATAAAACCTTCTATCTTCATGGAGACTAAACCAGACAAAGTTACAGGTCAGATCTGTGGAGAGGCAGCTCTGCTCACAGTCAGGCTTTTTGAGCTATGAAACCACAAATAAATGTAAGGTAGCGCTGTCTAATGTCACACTGTGGAGCATTCCAGGCAGAGCAATAACATATCCATAGAAACAAGCAGAAGACCCGCCAAACAAAAAGCTACACAATACACCTTTAAAGCCCTACACTTAAAGTACTTACAATGAAGAGGGGATGATGTTCTCCTGCACCTGCCTGGCTCATCTCCATAGGCTCCGGCGGGGTGACTGGTGCGGCGCCCTGGATAGGGAGGGGGCATGGACCCAGACACGGTGCTCACTCCAGCCATGCGCGTCTTGGTCTTCAGCGCCTGGCTCCTCTCCTTTTTTAGTTTCTCCTCGTCCCTCAGCAGAGCCACAAGCTGCTTGGCCTTCTCCCTCACATTGATGCCCTGGTCACGTCCGTCTCTGTCTAAATACTGGAAGTCCCTCAGAGTCTGAATAGAGTAGATTTTCTCCCTACACTCCTTCCACACTTGCTCTGAGCCAGTCTTCACGAGATAGTCCATCAGGGTTAGTGCTTTATAAACATGACGCCAGTTCTTACCATGGTCATTGAGCCTTTTCCATAGCATACCCATAACTTCAGCAATAGCCACTGCATTGAAAGTCAAATCTGCTATCTCTGCCATAAGAGAGGTGGGAGGTCCCCAGGGGTCATTGGAGGTGGCTTCCCTGACCTTGATCTCGGCCTCGGTGTAGTTGTTGACCACATTTTTCATCTGACGGCGAAGCGATGAGGTCTGCATATCTGTCTCTTACAGTAAACTAAATTTTAAAAACACAATCCACAGTCCAGATGTGAAGCCTCTGTTCAGAGTGGTACAGCCTTACATGCAAGATTTCTATAGAAAAATAAGGCACAAGTCATAGTCAAATTCACTATTTAAATAATTATATATATTGTTACTTAACTGTTATGGAATAAATGGAATTATGACTGTCTATAAAGGTAGTATACTCTTTGGAAGCAAAAGTACTCAAGTATCAAGCATGTTTATTTCATCTTTTTCATCTTTTTCAGAGGCTGGAAACAACCATGATAAGCCAAAAGATGTTACATAAGCTGTTTTAGGGATGTACAGTATATTAACTAATATCAACATGGGTTTAATGCACTCCTACCTCCCTATCAAATGAGATGTTGGCATAGTACCTGGAAAAAAACAATTCTTCATTGTATGGTGTATTTAATTTGCTCTAGCAGGAATTGTTGGAGGAGTGGCACACACACTTTACTGACAATTTGTAACAATGTTAGGATATTATTTTAGAAAGAAACTATATGTGACAACATTAGGTGGACATCACCAACTGATTGATGACTGCCTCACATTTTTAAACAATACATTCCCAATAAACTAAGCAGCAATAAAGTGTAATTGCACAGTATGTGTATCTTATGTAGCACTCAGAATCTATTACTACCTAATGTTCGGCCCATTATTACAGAGCAAACTGCAGTTAAACACATGCATGTTGAAAACCAATTACTACTTGATGTAGCATTTGCTTTTGGATACTTTTGATTACTTTTAAGGTTGTTAGAAGTGCTTTCTCCTGATCACAGAGTTAAATTGTACAACTGAACTTAAGTAACATTTTGCATAATAATATGGGCTAGACAGGAAGACTTTTATTTTTAAGCACGTCAAACAATAACAAAAACTCACCTCTAATCTATCTTCTATCTTGATTTTCACTACAACTTCTGACCTTGCAACCATTTCCCAGAAAAATACTTCCTTTTATAATCCAGAAATATGAGACGGAATACTTGTCTCTAATGTCAAGGAAATAAAGAGCGTTCTGTAGCCAGCTAGGGCCTATCTGTTAGTCCACAGCTGTTAGGGACCGTGGAAAAATCCGAGTGAAACTCCCCTAAAGCCCCTGTCCCAAACTGGGACGAGGAGCGCGCTCCATCAGAAGGCACGTTGCGTCAAACGCGATAAGGTTTGGAGTAGCGTGACTCAGCGAGCTATTATCATCTAAAAGTTAAAACCTAATGAATAAAATCTAGTTTAGCTTTCGCACTTCACTTTCCCTTTTACCTTCAGGTCATAGCTGCTCAGAGGGGTCCCAACTTGGGTAGGTTTTGGGTTAAAGGAGAAGAAACAGATACGCCTTCCCCCGTCGACATGTCCCGGAGCGTTCTCAATGCCCAAACTCCTGTGAAAGCAAAACAAGAGGGAAAAACAGATACGCGCTTGAAATCCACAAAAGTATCCGATTGGAAACAAGTTGAATATGGTTGAAAATGTAAGGAGAAAGTGGGGCTTGCAGATGGCACACTTAACACCCCCACCTCTTTCTAAAAACACAGTGAAAATGGATGGGAAGGGACGAGGCAGGGCGGAGGTGGGAGGGCCACCGCTCGGTGCATGCGGAGTCAGACTTAACCCGTTCACTGCTGCTGTGCTCGGAGCAGGTGAGGGGCTGGCTCCAAATGTAGGCCAACAAAACAGCATTTCTAAACCAATAACTAGACTTTCTGTGAGGTGAAAAAAAAATCTCTTCATTTTACTTCAAGCTAACATGTCCATTAAATTGAATTATGGAACAGATCTGAATTTGATTAGTACAAAGACAGGTCCACAGTAGAAATCACACCAAATTTGTCTATTTATAGGCACATATGTATTCTAATCATGTGCTAAACTGCCAGAATAGACCCTACATATAGGCTTATAAAATCATCAATCATTTTTTTTAAATATGGGCAAAAATTACAACTTTTTGTGCCAGAAAATGTCACATATGGTTAGGTCTGTGTATTACTAAACTGACCTTGTTACTGAACACAAACTTACATAAACCTGTAAATATTAACATACTTATATAAGTAATTGTATTTCTGACCTACAATGTTACCCTTTGACTTCTATATCAACACCAAAGAATAAGATGAAATTGTAGCCTAATTTCAAAGATCAAAAAAGATCAAAGTCAGCTTTATTGTCAATTCTGCCATATGTGTTCAACATAAAGTGAATCGAAATTTTGTTTCTCTCTGGGCAGGTAGTGCAAAAAAGACAGTGTACAAAATACAATATAAAGACAAAACACAACAAAAACTATCTATGACAAAAATCTAAATCTAAACTTAAAATCTAAGATCTAAAATCTGAAAGCAGTGCAACATAATAAATAAATACCTATATACAGATGTCCAAAAAATGTGCAGTGTGCATCAAAAATGTGCAATGGAAGATACAGCAATGGAAGATACAGCAGTGCAGTTTGATCTAGGCCTAATTCTATAAAGAAACCACAAAAATGCTTCATCAGACCCTCTTATTCTGTTTAGAGTATTGTTGTACCCTTGGGAATTCAAAGAAGTCCATTTCCTTTTTAGCTGCTTCATCATTCCACAACTGTTTATTTATTTATTGCCACTAATGGGAAGCTGTCTGTCTGAGGAACATCTTATACATTATACATCTTAGTTTGGAGACTTTGTATAAAATTACAGTTTTGTTGCATGGTGTAGTTAGATTTCTCAGAGGAATAATAGTGTCTTGAGGTTGAAGGAGCAGGATATACAGGAAATACCAGCTCCACCTTCAGCCAACAAAGACACGTCACTTAGACACGACAATAGGACAAAGTGTAAAAGGTTTAGTCACCGATGAACACAGATTGAAAAGCAAAAACATTAACACATCAGTGTTTTCACTTTCCACTTCTTGGCTGTTTTTTTATGTTAAATCTATAGTGGATCAGTGCAAATTGTGCAAATACCTCACAAAACTGCATAATTGTTAATTAAAGGTGCACCCAAGTAGCTTTACTCCATGCTTGTTTTCATTGAGATGTTATTGCTTTGCTTGGAATGTTTCACAATCTGGCATCAAACTTATCTAGCTTGCATGTATTTAATTGCAGGTGTTTTATTGCTCCAAAATACCTGGAATAACATGTATTCATACTTTGAGTGGGGTCGCCTCTCCACAGATCTGACCTATAACTGGCCTGATGGTGTCACTTGCTTGTCTTCATTCAGTTAGAGATTAAATTCCAAACTGGAACATTCCAGATGATAATACAATCATCTCCATGGATACAAGCAGGTGATGGTCCCTCCACTAGAAAAGTTACACAGTGCACCTTTAACAGAATAATCATTATGCCTACTTGCCATGGTAGGGTTTAGGAAACAGAACATTAATAAAAGTGATCTAGAAATAATTAAAAATACTTTAGTAGTTTGTGTTCCAGTTTCCACTCCTGTCTCCTGTCCTCCCTCCTTTCCTGCATAGCTATTTCCCCTGCAAACAGCGGCTAGAGCATGCTTTGTCTACCAACAAAGACCTGATGAGGTCAGCACATGCAGGGGGAACACAGGTTTAGGGCACAGGGAGGAGAGGGTGATAAATAAAACCAGCCTATAGTGAAGCCTGACGTCACAAGGACTAGGAAACATGACTAGAAGGGAGTCAGTATCAGACAGTGTATCCTTGTGGGAACTTGCACTGCTGCTTCTGTTAGGGGAGGATGATGATGTTAATGGATGGAGTCAAATGTAAAGTAACTAATCATAACCCAAAAGATGATCATTGAACAATGGGCGTTTCAGTACATGCCCAATGCATCTGTTTAAATGTCTAAGTATGATAAGATATAATATTTAACTGCTGCCCTCTAGGGGATATGGCTGTGTATCATCAGTATCATATTTGATACCAGAAGGTATTAAATTACATTTGCTTTGTTTGTTGCATGAAACAGAATGAATAAGGGCTAGGTGGTTTGGTAAAATAGAAAATGATATTACTTTCAATATCTCTTTTTTTCTCTATGAAATATAAGATACAATGCATCAGAGATGACAGAAATAGTATGAACATTCATATTTTTATACATTTTATATTTTCACTGGTTTGACCTAAACAAAATCTGTAATGGCTTCATATCCTGATAGGTGACAACAAATGCTTTTAATTGATTGTAGTTCTGTTGTATCTCAACTGTGACTAAATCGTGACATCTCATTCTCCCACTGCTTTGGTTGACCGTATATTCATTTTAATTTATAAAGCACAAATGAAACAATAGAGTATACCAGCTCACATGACTAATATGTTAATGAGATGTTAATTGTTCAGATGTTGCTCAGCTGAAGCTCTGCTCCAGTGGCTGATGCTGTTTCTGGGTAGAGCTGGTGTGTCATGGTGACGTATGCTGTCACTGCTGGTCGTACACAAAAATGACAAATCGTTTCAGTCCCTCTATGTGGTAATAATCTAACCTTTATTTGAGCTGGATTTGCTCCGTCTTTGGTGTGTTCTGTCTTGCATATGCCACAAATTTGAGACTAAACTAAGACTATTTTCATGGAAACATGTGGTGTCCCAAGGTCAAGTTACAGATACAGGCCCCCACTTACCATCAAAATGCATGCTTTTCAAGGTATATTTTAGCAATACGCAAAGAAAGTTTAACGCCGTAAGTGTAACATTGCAGACAAAGCAAACTCTCTACAGAGAAAAGCTAGAAATATTGAATGCAGCACTGCTCTATTTTGCATATCTTTATATTTAAGTATTTTCACATTTTACAAACAATACTTCACCAATAACAATTAGAGAAAAAAAACTCCTTGAAATTTCATCAAAACAGCTCTATGGCTGCGCTTATTGAAATTGTCCATGACAGAAGCATCAGTGTTGTGAGTACAGGCAGCCCACTGCACTCTTCATGTCCCCCAGAGGAACAGTTGAGAGCACCTCTTCATTCACAGTGTCCTTGCTTCATCAAAAGGATGCTCTGAGGTCTCTACAGCAGCACGATCCCAATCAATTGTATCCATTCCAACAGAGCATTGTGTGTCATATACATCCAATTGTTCATTTTAGCTTATTACATACACCAATGACAATAGTGTGAATCACAGAGCATGAGCTGTAACAAAAGGCAGATCGTGACTGGTCCATGATGGGTCTATTTACTCATTTGGAACATGTGGATTAATTTCACTGCCCGTCCAACATAAGGAAATAGAAAATGATAGCAAGTAAAGAGTGAATAAATAAAAACTTAAGCCATATAGAATGTCCAAATAAAGTAAAAAATATATGAGCATAAGGGTGTTATTTTTAGGCACAAACTAGCCTATGTGAATTTGTTAAATGCCAGAGGATGCGGTGTCCTAGACTTTTCTAGTGCTAAATATTACTCACAGAGAAATCGCGAGTTAAATTGGGGGGCTGTTGGTTGGCATAATAAGTTCTATAAAAGGAAGGAAATTGTTGATGACACTTGATGACGCAGAGCGCGCGCCTGGTGCGTGCTTATAAAACTGAGTGCTGACTGTATTGTCTCAAAATTGAGAGGCAGCCATCTCGGTAAGGCTCTGAATATCGGGGCGTCTGGACAAACAGATACATGAGATGAACTCAACTGAGAAGGGCTACCTTCCTTTTGATGGCATCCTCGGCCTGTTCAGCCTCCTCGGACAGCAGCCCCTAGGCGTCTCGCACCTACTGACCACAGAGAAAGTATCCCCATTTCTTCAGCATCCCAGCACTTTCAGTCTGTCCAAGACGGGCATGAGCATCGTAAAAACGGTCCATGACCGTCGGGGAGAACACGTGAAAATGACGAGGTCAGCGCGGTCTAGCTCTGGCCAGAGACAAGTATCCAGTGAAAAACTGGCGAAAAAGTCCGTGGATAACATGGATCTCGGGCGGATAAAGCCGCAGAACTGCCAGAGGATAGTCGTGCTCGGTGCACCAAAGGTGGGCAAAACCAACCTGCTGCTCAGGTTCTTGGGTAAAGACTTTAAAGAGCACTATGAACCCACCAGGGAAGATTTTCACAGAAAGTTGTTTCACGTCGGAGGAGAGACGTACCGAGTGGATCTTCTGGATGCGGCGTGCGAGAGGGACTTCCCGGCGAAGCGCAGACTGTCTATCCTCACAGGTGGGTCTCACAGATAATGAATATTCAAAAACAATGTGTGTTTTACAAATATTAACATCACTGTGTTCTTCCAGGTGACATCTTTCTGCTCGTCTTCAGTTTGGACAACAGGGACTCTTTCCGAGAGGTGTGTGAGCTGCTCAGTGAGATCAAATCTGCAAAGACAAAGTTTCTCAAAATGAAGACTCTGGCCAAGGTCCCTGTAGTGGTCTGTGGGAACATGACGGACCTGGGCGCACCGCAGAGGGTCATGGGTCGCTCTGAAGTGGTCAAAATATTGGGTGACGACGTTACGTACGTCGAAACTTCGGCCAGGAACAGTACTGGACTGGAAATCATGTTCCGTGCGCTGGCCCGTTTGGGCGGTTTGCCTGACGAAACGAGCCCATCACGTCACGAGATCATCCCCATCCTCACGTACCAGGCTCTGTGCGCGAGACAAAGGGGCAGAAGCAGCAAGACGCACGAGGCACGTGCGCCATGTGGAGCCGTGGATCCACTGGCGCGCAGACCCAGTTTCACCACGGATCTGAAACTAGTGCTTGGATCAAGCACAAACTCATCCAAACCCGAGAGGTGCCAGATTCAATGAATTTGAGCCTTCTTGGAAAACCAATTGTAGTAGTATGCTGCAATGTCATATAATGTAAGGAGTTATACTCCTGTAGCATCTGGCTGGACCAATGCATTATAATATTTTGTATGTTTTGTAATAAAGGCTGTTTATGTCACAAAACATTTGTTATTTTCTGCACATTAATCATCTATATTTTCTATTGAGGGGTTTCAAAAGTGATTCTCACAGATGATCATCAATTAAGTAAATAAAATTCATGTATTTATAGGATTTTTAAACAGTATTTATAGGAATTATTATAAAAATAATATTTCTTTTTTTTAAATAATAACTTTTAAGATGTTATTGAAAGTGAAGAGAGGGAGAGAAGCCTTGATACTTAAAAATAGCAGAGCATCTCGCACAGTGAAAAATAGTGAGTGGGCAACAGGAACAAAGACATAAATTCAGAAAATTCAGTACCATGGAGAGAGCTCAAACAATCATTATTGCCCAAGGCCTGTTTATACAACAGCTACTATAAAGCTTTTGTAATTGTGATGAATGCAATATGACCTGAGTACATTTCCATTATTAGGAAAAAAAAAGACACTTGAGAGGTTTTGTAGTAGGCATAAGTAGGCAAAGGATAGACCACCGAATCTCATTACACACGCCTACTCATGACAAATTAACACATATTTCCACCAACTCAACAACAAGCCATTTCCTGTCCAATAATAAAAGTGCATTGAGAAGGTGACATTTCTGTCTGTGAGAATAAAAATAATCCAATTATGATGCAAATCCTTATGGTCCTGATTCAACTTCTTTTGCGTAATATAGGACCTTTAAGAGCTTAATCTTGGTATGCCTATAAATTAGGAATTATATATAAGGTATTAATCAGTCACCAAATGAAAATGTACCTTCATTCATGTTGCTGTCAACTCGGAAAAACTGTTATTGTCTTTTTGTTTTGGAGCATAAATCCGTTCAATTTCCAAGAGGAGATTCGGAAGTATGCTGTCCAATAAGGCAAGACCCTCATATGAGCAGCGAAGGCCTCTAGAGAGAAAGAAATTAACAATTCAACTATCAACTATTCAATTTGCAGGTCTAAAAATAAAGCCATTTATAGAATAATTACCTTTCATCAAGTATTAGTTTGCCACTTTGACGTAAATCTTGTACATCGGGGGATGAACCAAAAATATCATGGAGGTTCCTGTGTGTGCTGAAACGCTGCCAGTGCTGAGATACAGAAATAACGTTTCATTGAAAGATCATATATACAGTGTAATGTGATTAAAACAGTTTTATAGTTTTATGATTCATATGGAAGTTACCTTGTGTGTTATGCCTTTGGTCATTCTCATTCCCATCACCAACACCTCCTCTAGTCTGCAAACACATTGGTCACAATAGTCACAAAGACAGACTTGATAATGAGGAGAGAGTGAATCCGCAGACAAGTTTATAGATAGAATTTCTCAAGAACAGTGAGGACATGAGGACATCAGGCCCTTCACATGCTGGCTCATATGTCATTGTTAACGATATCACTTACAGGGACATATTGGTGACAAAGTTCAAAACTTACAGTTCAAGTTGACTGAGATGAATCCTTCTCCGGGTGCCATGTCCTCTCTTCTGGACCTCACACATCCAAACTTCAGGCTCCAAAGTCTGTGTCCTGGCTTCTCGACAAACTCCCCCCTCTCCCAATGGGACAAATCTGCCATGTGCCCCTAAAAAAGGAACTTTAGCCTTTAGTCCTCCAAAGTATCCAAAGTATCCAGATAAGACTAATAAGACTTAAAGGAAGGTCGGGGCAGTTAATTGAAAAATTGAGAGATCTTGATTCTGACATGTCCAATTGTCGGCGGTTAGTTTTGAATCAAGAGGTCCACAGCCTCTGTCAGTGGACTTTCGATGAAGTAATTTGTTATATTTATACATTTTTTGTGTTCAATGGCACAATGATTAGACTGTACTTACAGTAAATGTGCACGAGGTATAGATTTACTTAATTACAGACATTTTTATTGCTTAAATCCTGGTTTGCTGGTGTCACCTGCACATCAAAAAAGGAGGGTGTTTTCCAGAAAGCTACATGGTGCACCTTTAGATGCACTTATGATTCAAATTAAATGCTAAATTTCTAATAAACTATTATGAAAATAAGATAGACCTGTCTGTATTTACTAATGGCTAGCTTTACAGGATACAACTATTAGACCATAGGCCTCTCAATCAATACTGTAATTCACAAACATTATGAAGGTTTCATCAAAAGCTTACAAAAAGTAAAAAACCTTTGTTACTATGGAAATCACCTGGAACACAGTGGGATTGTGGGACATTTTGAAACACACAACACAAATTACCTGGTCCAACTCCAATGTACTGTTTCCCTTCCCAATAACTCAGATTGTGATGGCTAGCACCATTCTACAAAAACACAGAATATCAGTAAAATGAATGTGTAATTTAAATAACATATGTCCTAACCACTGACTCACATGTCTTGCAAAGTTTGATACTTCATACTGCTGAAAGCCGTGTTGGTGGAGAATAGCCCTGGCTCTTTGGTACATCTCTGCACTAACTTCCTCCTCAGGTACAGTCACTTCTCCACATTGTACCTGTTTAAAAAGCTGTGTGCCTCTTTCCACAGTGAGCTCGTACAGAGATAGGTGGTCATCACAAATCTGCAACACCTCCCTCAACTCAGAGTCCCAGGATTGGACTGTCTGTCCAGGACGCCCAAACATGAGGTCAACGGAAACTCTGCCAGGACACAGACGTGATGCTTCCTCAATGGTGCGCAATGCATCATGGGAACTGTGGTCTCTTTCCAGAACTGCCAAATCATCATCATTGAGAGTCTGCAGAGAACCAAAAATGTTAAATGTTAAAACTGCAAACAATAGTTTAAATGTGCATTGTGTAACTTTGCAGATGAATCAAATCTGTAACTTGATCTAGTTTGGTCTCCATGAAGATAGAAAGGGTTAATGCCATACTGTGAAACATTCCAGACAAAGTGATAACCTCTCCATGGACAAATGCATTTGACGGACCCTCCACCACAAAAGTTACACAATGCACCTTTAGGATGGACTCTATAGACAATATTATATAAATTTTAAATGATTACACAGAAAAATCGATCCAATCCCAGTCCTCATTAACTGCCTAAAATCTCATAATTAGTTTTAGTAATAGCCTATTATTAGTTTAGAGCTTAACTGAAATCTGTTGGGCCTTCATAACTATTACAAATTTCCTCCTCCTCATCCCCCTCCAGCTACTATGAAAATTAAAAAAGTTTCATGCCTACACTTGTGCACTGCTGTATTTTGCAGTTTTAGTTAGTATAGCACTTACTTAACTAACCTGGACGCCAACTGAGAAACGGTTAACTCCAGCATGATAAAAGTCCTCCAACTTTGACCTTCCAAGGGGGGTAGGGTTAACCTCCAGAGTCACTTCAACATTGCGAGGAATATGAGCATGTTGTGAAATGGATTCGAGTACTGCTGCGATTGTTGATGGGGGGGCTAGGCTTGGTGTCCCTCCTCCGAAAAACACAGATGAGATGCTGGAAACACAGAGAGGTTTTTGTTTTTCAGCGGGACCAACATTAATAAGACATTAAGATTAAGCCTTTATTTGGTCTCACACACAATGACACACAGTGACACACGGGAGAAATTTGACTTCTGCATTTGACCCATTCTTTTCAGGAGCAGTGAGAAGCCATCTTTTTTGGCGCCCGAAGGGGGCAGTACCGTGAAGGGTCTTGCCCAAGGACCCACACTGGCTTGCTCATTGCCAGGGGGGGGATTTGAACTCAGCTATGTAGGTGGTGAGGGTTTTGGAGCCGTTCCACTCCAGATTCAACCAACCTTGAGCAAATTTCAACCACATTTGACAAAGTATGAATGTCTGGGAAGATGTTGCTGCTGCTGCTGCTGCTGCTGCTGCTGCTGCTGCTGCTGCTGCTGCTGCTACCGCTACCGCTACTGCTACTACTACTACTACTACTACTAGTCTGAGTGACCAAAAGCGATATGCACATTTGAAAAAATATACTGAGAAACTGGGTCTACTCATCAAATATTTACATTACATAATTAAATTAAATTATATAATAACAGCATCCATACAACTGTCTGATACAACAATTTCCCTTTTGATTATTAAAAGATGGAAGCCTATACAAATATGCATACATTACTGACAGTTGCACATAAAACCAATGCTGCACATTATCTGTAAATATGGACATAGCACCTAGCCTATATTTTCATAGTGTATATTCGGTAAAGATTGTTTCTATTTGATTATACTTTTTACATGCTTCTCTTTATCTTATTTATGTACTTTAATTTTTTGCATGCTCTTGGCATCCAGGGTGGGCAGCAAAGTAAGAATTTCATTGTACAGGGAAACGTGTTTCTTTACTGTGCATATGACAATAAAAGCTTTGAATCTTGAATTACATACCATGAAACGTGACTCAGTTGAAGCAAAGTTTGTGTCTCTTTCTGGAGGCACTCAGTCATGGTGTCATTATTTCTTGATCTGGAAATATACTTATTGAAATTGCAGTAAGAACATCTTCTAATACAGTAAGGCCACTGCAAAGAAGAACAAAAAGGCACTGACGTAAGTTGTTCACAAGTTATAGAAGATCTGAAGGACATTTTTATTAAATGTTATAGTCAGACTAGCTCACATGTACGTAGAGAGAAGCTGTTCTCTGCAGGTCACCCTCACTTAGTTCTTCTGTTCCAGGGATGTCAGAGAATAAACGCCGCGGTACAACGCGCGCACAGGCGGGCACGGCTCGTCTCAGCGCCCGGGAAGTCTGAAAAATCATCTTTAAAATGTTCAAAACTAACTGATTGTAATTTAGGTTTCTTGCTTTTCATAAAGGTCTTCTCGGCGTATAAAAAGCAAATAAATAAATGGACCCGTATGTTAAAGACAAGCCGTATTTGACAATTTCACTAAATAGAAAGGTCAACTATTTACATTTGCAGCCCATACTTTGAGCAGCTGATGTGCCGGATGTGACGTCAGGTTAAAAACACAAGACTTCCTGCTCCTGTTATACAAAATACGATCACACGGAGGCGCTAGAAACAGCATTTTTATTCTTTGTTGCCAACCAACCACTTTCTTTTTACGGTTTCCACTATTTTGTTTGATCTATGATTTAATGATTGAGCTATAGTGTGTAATCATGTGCGTAATAGTGTTTCTGTTACCTATAATTTTGTTTCTCTCTCCATGAAGGCAAGTGATGCCACCAGGTCAGATCTGTGGAATGGTGACTCTTCTCACAGTAGAATGTTTAGTGTGAAACAAACAAGTGGGGGACTCTGCATCAGAAAAATTACATAGTGCAGCTTTAAAAAGACCTACAGAAAAAGTTTGAGGTAAACTTGGACATAACCCTAGTAATTTAATGAACTATTGATAAACTATTTGGCTTTGTGACAAGGAAACGACTTTGATATGCCTTTGGATTACATCATGTTTCTGTAAAAGAGTTATTTTTAGGACTAATTTTCTGAGTGGAAATCAGCATGTTTACTCCTTATTAGAGCTCATTATGACTCATTATGAGTTGATTGCACTTACTCATACTCTCAGACTGTGGGATCTGCGCAATTATTATCTCAATGAAAGGTTAACGACCTACATTTTCTAATATGTTGTGAAGCTTAAATCAAATCTTCATAATACTTTTATATAAATTTATATTTTTTTGCTTGAATTTTTATTTTATTTTATTTTTAATCTAGACTCAGAAACATCAATGAGTGCAATGAGTCATTTTCCAAAACTGTTGCACAATTGTGTTATCAACAGTGAATGTATTGGTGGATCTGAGTTAGGAGCATATCAAATCCCAGGTTAGTTAGAACTTGGAAGGGTTTGCAACACTGAAATGGATAAGATAAAGAAAGGTAGGAGATTAGGGTAGGGTTATTCGGTTGGAACTAAGAAATAGCCTAGCTTATTTTAGGCACATAAAGAAATACAATAGCAATACACATTTGTTTAAAGTTTATATCTTGCTTGCCTCATTTTACCCTTACCTGTTGCAACTCTTATCTCTAATATTTGTTTTCAGGCTCTGCTCTTGAACTGAGGTTGATGGTAGTCGACACCACTGGTCCTTCCCAGTTCCAACTGACCAATGCCATATTAGGATGTGAAGAGTTCCCTACAGATGTTAACAGCATATCCTGCTCCAGTAAGAAGAATGGGGAACTGGCTGGGAGGTGTGTAGGTGTGGTTAATGGGCCCAACATCTATGATAAAGACATAACAGCAGTTAAAGGAGAGAATAAGCCGAGAAGATCCAAGTGCTTGTGCATACTTGGTCCACATGCCTTTCTGGTTGCATTTAACATGGACAAAATATCTCCCAATGACATGAAAACTGCTAAATTACTCAAAAAGCGCTTCTGTCTGAAGCACTCCATGGAGGAAAGAGCAAAGAAAACCAATTGGTACTTGAGAGAACTTGTGGAGAAATATGATGGTCGTTTTGACATTTTTACCAAGAACTGGCGGGACCGTAGACGTGATAGGGAACTACTTCAGAAAACTAAGTGGATGGTGGCCTCACTGGGAGGTGCGTATTTCTCAAGCAGCAGTTTCCAGAAGGCAGAGGAGAGTGTGAAGAAAGAGGAAAAAAGATTGAGGAAAAAATAGAACAGTTGAGATGGAGAGGGTTTGGGCTGAGATGGGGAAACAGTACATTGCAGAAGCCTTGCATCACAAAAGAGATGCCTACACAGCTAGCATCAGTGCAGAGATCAGCACTAGAGCAGAAATGGACAATGGCTGGCTCAGGAAGTCCTTGGCGCAAGGGCTGGAGGCTGGCCTGGTTGTAGGAGCCATCATGGGTGCCCTGGTGGGGTCCATAGAGAGAGTGGGGTCCGTGGGGTATGGTGTATAAACAACATTTATTTGTGGATCCATGGATCTGGGGCTCGGCTGGTGGGACAGCTCAGGTAGTCAATAAACCACATAGAAAACGTGATAAAAGGAGAAATTCAATTTGTCAACCGGACAAAGTTTATTTGGTCGAAAACATTTCGCAGCTCATCCACGCTGCTCCGTCAGTTCTGGTTAGAGTGCTGAAGGACACTGCTTATATCTAGCTGCAGGGAGGAGCTAAATATACTGAAATTATTCTGAAACTATCTCAACTATTTGTTTTTGAGTTTCTGTCTTTTGATATACCAATTTCTCTGGCTTCTAGTTTAGCATACCTATTCAACCCCTAAACGACTGTTTTTTCACACCTCTGGCCCTGACCTGGCTAGCCCTATTGTTTCCTTTGTTTGTTTTGATTTAGGTTTGAGAATGGAATTATAGATGGGAGACAAGTTATGTCTGACTCCACCATTTCTGTTTAAAGAAGGATTCTCTTTTTTGACAAAAATAGCCTCTTTAACTCCCCTCTCAAACCAATTCTTTTCCCTGGCCAAGATCTTTATCTCACTGTCCTCAAATGAATGGCCCGTGGCTTCATTTGAGGACAGTGAGGTTCAGATATAAGCAGTGTCCTTCAGCACTCTAACCAGAACTGACGAAGCAGCGCGGATGAGCTGCGAAACGTTTTCGATCAAATAAACTTTGTCCTGTTGACAAATTGAATTTCTGATTTTATCATGGATTCTACCTGGACGACTGAGGGATCTTGCAGTTGGTGCCACTCTGTTTTCCCTCACATAGAAAACAGAGTGGCACCAACTGCAAGACTGAACTTCAACACTGTCTTCATCAGTCACTTCTTTGCTGCTCCACGCAACTGAATTTCTTGATAACTGGACTGAATAAATAGCACTATAACCTTATGAAATGGTAAATGGTCACGTTTTATATATTTTTACATCAAGGAACCACTCACCCCTACACACATACACCTTCCTACACTAGTGCACGCAAACATTAGGGGAAAGACATCTTAAGTGTTGTGCACAGTATTCATCTGTGGCAACTGGGACTGAACCACCAACTTGTGGATCCATGGATCTGACTGCTCTACCAACAATGTTTAAGTCCTGAGACTACGGAGATAGGTTAGTGCAGGAAAACCTACAGCCACACCGGCCCATTTGTGGAACAGTTTGACACCCCTGGGTTAGTGTCTTTATTATCAAATAAATTACACACCATTCACAAATACATTTAACAACATTCACAGATATAATTCATGACTCACAAATAAATGTAACAACATTCACAAAATGTGTGTAGAATCCCTCAGTCGTCCAGGTAGAATCCATGGCAAAAGGAGAAATTTAGTTTGTCAACTGGACAAAAGTTTATTTGTTCAGTTCAGATCTGATGAAGTAGCTTGGATGAGCTGCGAAATGTATTCGACCAAATAAACTTTTGTCCAGTTGACAAACTAATTTTCTCCTTTTGCCAAACATTCACAAAAGCATTTCTCAACTAAAAACAAAATGTTACACGATTCAATGTCAGTGCAGTTACAAACCGATGTCTGATGTTTTTCCTGGGATCTGCTGTAACCACTCCTCCAGTTTGGGGGTTACAGCCCTGAGTGCTCCGATCACCACGGGCACCACTGATGCCTTCACTTTCCAGGCCTTCTCCAGCTCTTCCTTGAGCCCCTGGTTATTTCTCTAGTTTCTCGTGTTCCTTTTTCCTGATTTTACCATCGCTTGGTATTGCAATGTCCACCACCACGACTTTGTTCTTTTGCTTATCCACCACCACTATTCTGGTATCTGTGTCAATCTGTATCTGGAAGTCCCACAGGATCTTGGCTCGGTCATTCTCCGCAACCTTCGGAGGTGTTTCCCACCTTTATATATATATATATATATATATATATATATATATATATATATATATATATATATATATATATAAAAACACACACACACACAACATCGCTACGACCTATATTGTAAAAGGATACAAATGACTAACCAACCCAAACTTGGCCCTAGCATGAAAATAGGTAATAATACATTTGTTGCGTATATATACACAACAAATGTTTCTAAAATATAGTATCAGAATCAAATATTATAAATTGTGTTGCATTAATTTGAATACAATTTTGCATGACATTTTATATCTATTTGTAATGAGATCTATCTCAAAGAGAACCATAAAAACTCATAGTTAACATTTTGCCTTTTTATGTTAAACTGAAAATCCCCCAGTGAAGAATGCCAAAATAGGACATAGGTTGTTTTGCACTGGTTTGTTTACCGCTTTTCTTCTACTTGTTTTAGGCCTTAACTATTTCCTGGAGTTTCGCTCCTGGCTAGTTAACCTGTAGCTCAGATAGCACAAAAAAAGGTGGAGCCTGGTGTAAAAATGCCATTGTCAAAAGCACTGCCCTCTTTACTAGACAACAGATACAAAGTTCGGTGCATTTGTTACCTGTTAACCAATACATTTTGTGTCCTCTATAAGTGTAGTGTAGTGTTGTAGAAAGAAGTTAAGCCGGATTTGTGAAGCAGAATAACCAGGGTAAGAACAGTTTACATATAATAATATGTAACATTAGAGAGCAAGTCTTGTTTCTACTAAGTAGTCTTGTTTCTACTAATGTAGTCTTGTTTCTACTAATGTAGTCTTGTTTCTACTAATGATTTTAAGATCACCTGTGATTTCTCTACCTGTGCCAATCATAAATTATATTTACGTGTACTTTACGTAATGCTAGCATATATCCTACTGAGATTTGCTACAGTTTCGCCTTCACTATACCTGACCAAATCATTAGATTCTACCAGTCTGACCACATATTTTCACCACATTCTTTCAGTCACTTGTAGTTACACTTGTAGTTACATTATTGTATCCTCATAGTTCATTGGTAAAGCTTGGGTTTTGTTCATATAATGAGACAAACTTTCATAGACCAATACAAGACAGTTAAATCAAAGTTAGGTTGTCAGTGGTATATTTTGGCCCTTTGTGAAGTCTTATGTAATAACAGGTGGAATGTGAATGAAAGAACATGGCGTGTTGCATTGAGTGAATGCTGTTTGGGTGCTATAAAAGCATCTTTGGTATTAGCCTCTGTGTACAATAAGCATTTAAACATTGAAAACAGCATGAATAGCTCTTTGTTATTTATTTTACATTTCAGAAGGATATGAATATATACAGTTGTGTTATGATTAAGATTAAGTCTTTTATTTGGTCTCACACACAATGACACACAGTGACACATGGGAGAAATTTGACTATGGTGTAACATGGTAACATTTCACAGCAAAAATGCAGATACATAACATTGTTCTGTCCTCTGCTAGATTTTCTAAATGCTATGAATATGTGGACTTAATCAGGCATAAATGTGAAGTCAGCTGCATTATTACAGCACTCAGCTTTGAATTGGCACCAAGATGACCTTGAACAATACATTTTGTTCATAAATGGATGAATTGCAGTCTAATTTCAGACTTTTTGCTTGTTGTATTATCATAAATATATAAAAGTAACTAACATATTTACTCCAAAATTGAATTCAATAAAATAATTCAAGTAAGGTCTGCTTGGACCACCACAGTCTTGTGTAACCCTGTGGAAAACTCCATTAATCATAGATTTAAATATCTAAAGCAAACACAATGTTCCCTTTTGTTCATGCTTAGTCACCTTATGCATTCTAACCAAAGTGCAAGTGATTTGATAACACCTGATACTTTTGCCTTTGCAGATAATGGCCTCCCCCATCAGTCTCCTGTCTGAGAAACACCTTTTGTGTACTTTGTGCCGAAAAATCTTCACTAATCCTGTGACCATACCGTGTGGACACAGTTTCTGCATGTCATGCCTGAGTCACTTCTGGTCCAAACATATGTCCCGATACTGCCCCCATTGTAAGCGACTATTCACAGAGCGCCCTAATCTCAGCATCAACCACGTTTTAGCTGATGTGTCGGAAAAATACAGTAAGATCAGGCCTCCAAAAGAACTTGAGGAAAACACTGTGGTACGTTGGCATTTTAAGGGTTAATTTGACCATGACATAATTTTATGGGTGTCATAACTATGGTGTAATCTTACAGGTGTTTGACATAGAGCAAATGGTTCAAGAGAGGCTGCAGAAGATAGAAAGGTTGAAGAACTGTCTGGAGCAACAAAAGGTGAGAAGTAATCCAAATAATATATAACACACTGTTTTGCATATTACATTTAATTTATGGGAGTCTACACTTTCCACAAGTTTAACAGGATTACCAAAACAATTAAACATTAATATTTGTTGGTTTGGCTGCAGGATTCTTTTGTAACACTTTGGTAAGTGTTTGAATAGAACTCTTAAAGGTGCACTTTCTGGCACTATATGTATCTAGAAACATTTTTGCACACCTGAGGTTAAATAACTGTAAGATATGCTTAATACTATATTGAGGAACATTCCTGTCAAAGTAATTACATTTCTGTGCAGTCAGGTGGTGAACTCCTCCACCAGAAAAGTTACAGAGCACACCTTTAACCCAGAAATTCTCAGATTACATTTTTTATACAACTCTAGCGACTTTTCACAGCCCTCGTTTAAAGTGAAATAATATCATGTAATGTCTCTTCATCTGCAAAATTTAGGATTCATACCTCAGAGAAGTTCGTGAGAGCCAGAAGACCTTCTCGGCCCTTCTCAGTGCTATGGAGAAGAACCACAAAGCCGTGGTCACAGCCATTGAAGAGCGGCAACGGGAGGAGGAGAGGAGAGTGGGCAAACTCATAAAGGAACTAGAACAGGAAATTCAGGAGCTGACCAAAGACACCTCTGAAACTGAGCCAACAACTTTTGCCAATGAGAAGCCAAGCGATGAGACAGAGCAAGGTTCAGTGGTAAGCCCTGTCAATTATAAATCTAAGACAATATTAAACTTTTCTAGTGGGGGTCCACCATCTGCCTCCAATGGTGTTTCACCTTGAATCTTCCACAATATGGCTTTAAACTTATCTTGCATTTATTCAATTTCCCTCTCCCTTGAGAATCATGTATTCTCACTGTGGCCAAAGGCTTTGCAAAGATCCAAACTTGGATCTGGTAACTTGGCCTGGTTTGACCTCACCTGTTGTCTTCATAGATAGACTGATACTTAATGCCATGTTGTAAATCATTCCAGGCAAAGCAGCAACATCTCTGTAGAATGAAGGAGGTGAAGGACTCTCCACCAGAACATTTACATAATGCATATTTATTACATTTTTTCTCTACAGCCCCCAGTATGTCCACCAGAAATGAAGGATTGGTCCCGGGTGACTGTGGAACCTGATCCTTGTATTGGGGTAACCAGGCGAGCTTTGTGGGAAATGGTGGAGAAAATAAAGGCAGAAGTTAATAGGCTGTCTAAATCTGGTAAGAGAAAAATTGCAACAACATGTACTGTAATAATAATCACTATTTACATTGTATTGCATTTCTTCTTTGTGACCAGAATTAAAAAGGATTGACAAATATACAGGTAAACTTGTACATTGTAAAATGAAATTACTGCAATTATACCATATTTTCATTATATCTCATTTTGTAGTGGACATCTATCTCAGTGCCAAAACAGCGCACCCTGCACTCTCTGTGTCTGAGGACAGGAAGCAGGTCAGGCACACAGACAAGCTTCAGGAAGTGTCAGAAAACCCCAAACGCTTCGACCGTGTGGCTAACATACTGGCCAAGGAGAGCTTCAGCAATGGGAGGTACTACTGGGAGGTGGGAGTCGGTGAGAAGATCGAGTGGAACCTAGGAGTTGTGAGACAATCCATAAACAGAAAGGGCAAGTTTACAGTTTGCCCTGCCAATGGCTTCTGGACTTTGAGCCTTAAAGCCAGTGGTCAGTATCTTGCCAATAGCTCTCCAGTCACCCACCTGGCTCTGGATTATAGGCCCAAAAGGGTGGGGGTGTTCCTAGACTACTCAGAGGGCCAGGTGTCCTTCTACTGCGCTGAATCTGGAGCCCACATTTACACCTTCAATGACAAGTTCACAGACCGACTACATCCGTTTTTCAGTCCAGGGCGCCTGCATGGGGTCAAAAATATTGCTCCCCTCATCCTCTCTTCTAGTTTTTGCAGTATCTAATGTATAAGAAAAACAAAACAATCTAACACTATAAAACTTTATTTATTAACTTGAAAATTGCACGTGAAAAACTATGACATGACATAACTCAAGCCCAGGGGAACCAAAGAGGGCTACACTAGAAAACTTCAATGAAACCCATAAACAGGCTGACAAAGAAAGAAGTGGGAATAAGAAAAAAGAAGGCTCTCAAAATCGAACAACTGAAACCAAGTGGAGAAAAGAAGTAAATGTGTTGTGAGTTGGATGGATGTTGTTGGCTGGGACAGGGGTTGACGAGGAGCCTGGTGGGGGGCGATACCAAACAGCAGCCCATTGTACTGAAACACCAGGCACTGGGAGACACACTCGGACACATTCACGTATTCACACACTGGCACCGAGTGCATGCTTCTGCCCACCACCACCACACAGACTCTCAGTGGCATTTCGCAGGACGGGCCCATCTCCAGTCCGGTCCTGGGTGTCCATGCAGTGAGACTCTCCATAGATCCACTGCACAGTTCAGCTGAAGCCTGCTTTGCTTGGCAAACTTCACCTCTGGAGTAAACTGAATTCTCAGGGCAATCCTTAAATCAGTAATATCTCAAGACGTCAAACCGGACAGGGACAACATAAGGAGCTGAAGCAGCAGTCTTAGGACAACGGTCTCATCGACTACAGAGAATTAGAGGAACTGATACAAGGTAACTATATATCTAAACATCTTATCAATACTAAACAAATATAAGTATATCGTGACATCAAGAGAAAATGTATTCAGTTACTGCTCTTTTGAGTAAAGCACTACACAGAAGTGGAAATAAAGGAAATGTAAGAGTTGTAATAAGTAATTTAGATCTAAACAAAATGAACACTTCTGAACATCATATCTTCTGTCACCTGCTACCATGGTTATCTGTTGAGGATTTTAGTTCAGAGATAAAAGAATAAAAAGGTGGATATTGGGAGCGATGAGGACACTGGTCCTGCTTGCCCACTCCTCAAGCCTTCATGAAAGCTGCTTGTGTTCAGTCTCCTCATGTTTTTCTGAGATAATCCACACACCCACAGATGTGTGAAAGACGGCTATTCTCTGCCTTTCACACTGGAATCCACTAAACATAGGCCTACAGCCTGATTTCAAACATTTAACATACAATACAGTATGTTCCTTCCATGTTCTTCAGTTTTTAATGTGAGGTAACTTTTTTATTTCTTTAAATTTCAGGATACCTGTCCTGGACAAATCCAAGAAAAAAGCACCACCTACATCACTCAGAGACTGTGATATCATCATCTTTACAAACTCACATTTCTTGAGGCTAAAAAGACACATTTAAAACAAGACAAATCCAATTGTTGTGAACCAGAGCTTTGCCATGGCGACCACAGGCATGCAGCTGCTGGGCCTGGTCCTGTCCATTGTGGGCTGGGTGGGGGGGTTAATCGTGTGTGTTATCCCTCTTTGGAGAGTCACTGCCTTCATCGGGAACAACATAGTGACAGCTCAGATTATCTGGGAAGGTCTTTGGATGAATTGTATAGTGCAGAGCACAGGGCAGATCCAGTGTAAAGTGTATGACAGTATGTTAGCACTGCCCAGTGACATGCAGGCAGCCCGAGGACTCACCGTCCTCTCTCTCCTGATGTGTGGTCTGGCTCTGGCTATGGGAGTCCTGGGGGTTAAGTGCACTAAGTGCATTGGTATTAACAGTGTGAAAGCACGTATCGCTCGTATTTCTGGTGCTCTCTTTGCTATTGCAGGGTTTCTGTACCTTGTACCTGTGTGCTGGACTGCTCACTCCATCATCAGGGATTTCTATGACCCACATGTGGCAGCTCCACACAAGCGTGAGCTTGGTCCTGGTCTGTACATCGGCTGGGGAGCATCGGCTCTGCTCCTCATTGGGGGCTCTCTGCTTTATGCTGGATCCAGCCCCCCTGGCATCCCTGGCTCCCCCACCTTTAGCAGTGGAGACAGCAGTCCTCGTAGAACACCTGCCACACAGGTCAAAGGTTATGTTTGAGCTCTGCAAACAAATGCACTAATATCTGTCACATCTAAGTTTCCATTTCTCAATTGTGCTCTTTGTTATTTTATATTTAATGTTTTTTTGTTTTTGTATTTTTTTTTAAGCTGCACTGTGTTGCATCAGAAAATAGATCTCTTTCCATTTTGCATACCTATGTCTGTCACATAACACTGTACTTGTCATTGGAAAATAAAAATGACCATCCTTCTGCATACACTGTAGTAACCCTATATGATGATGATGACTGCTGAGGTCTGTCCAACACAATAGCACTTTATTGTGCATTAGGCTACAGCAGTACTAACAATTGGCACCAGTATTTCTAGTGCCAGGTAGTGACTCATACATGACCCAGAGAGACCTAAGCTATATCATTGTCTTAGAAATACCATGAATGGACTCTATGGTTTTAAGTATAGAGCCTATGAGTCTTCTAAACTGTGTACTAGAATAACACTTAAAAGTTGTCTCACATTGTACTTCAGCACTTTTTTATGTAGGCTATGTCAGTACAACATATCAGTCTGACAAATAGCAAAAGCAATACATTTTTGTCAGTGTTGTTTCTACTATGGGGCAAAGAACAGGCCTAAATCTGCCTCATTCACTGTAGACTAGGTTAATTGGCATTGAATGTGACAATTGAATTACAATTAGAGAAGAAGACGAAGAAGACATGCTTTATTTATCCCCGTAGGGAAATTATTTCTCTGCATTTGACCCATCCTTCAGGAACAGTGGGCAGCTCATCTTTCAGGCGCCCGGGGACCCATCTCCATGATCTTATTGCTAGGCTTGGTCAGGACCTAAGCTGGAGGATTTTACCTGGAGCATGTTTTGGGTTGATGACGGAAACCGGAGTGCCCGGAGGAAACCCAGCCAGACACAGGGAGAACATGCAAACTCCACACAGAAAGGCCCGGGCGACCCGACGATCAAACCCGGAACCTTCTTACTGTGAAGCATAAGTGCTAGCCACTCAGCCACCAGAATTAAGCAATTCCCCAATTTATTAAGTTCTGAGTTCAACCATGGGCAGTTAGTTGTTTAATCATAGACTGTATGGTTTAAATCCAATCAATATTTGTCACTTGTTTTTGTACATAAGAAGTTATTCAGGATTGCCAAGTAAAGTAGGCCTAAATTTAGGGATGGCCGTCTTGAACCAGGCGATTCGGCACTGTGTCGAAGCCCCAAAGCGCATGCGCTTCAAAACACTGTTTCAAAACACGATTCGAAACCCCTATGTCATGTGACTAATGTTTCACGAACCCTTGTTGTTTCGCACCTGTCGAAGCTGGGTTTGATTGACAGAGGTTTCATTGACAGATGTTTCATTGACAGAGGTTTCAACGAACCACTGAACTGAAGTTTAAAAGAGGTGCTCGTGCTTCTGTCCTTTGTGGGTTTTGTGAGAGGAGAGAGACTTGGACTTAGACACTTAGAGAGGAGAGAGACAACTGTGATTTTGTGACATATTGAGGTATTTTGAGACAGGCGAGTTATTTAGGTGACAGACAGAAACTTCAACTTAGTTAGGATATAGACATTACATTGACACATAGTTAGCGTAGTGACACATTCAAAAATACACTCACACATAGGCTACTACACATTTAGGTAGGTTACATGTGAAAGAGTTTTTTTTTTTCAAAAGCAGTAGAAGTGATAAGTAAGAAAAGAAATAGGCTAAATCCATCCACAGTTGAGAAAATTATATTTTAGAATAAAAATCTTGAATTGTAATGCAAACAAACAAATTACAACAATAACACACACACATTTTTATTTAACCTTTATTTAACCAGGAAAGTCCAATGAGATTAAAAACCTCTTTCTCCAAGCTAAGAGGCAGCAAAAAGTTTTTGTTTTTTTTTATTAACAAAAAGGTTGCAATACAATTCATGGCCGTTGTTTACAGACATTGCATATAAATACAGAAAGTTACATTTACACATACAATCAACCTTTAAAATTATGTACAAATCATGTAAAACAGTTACAAGTTAAGGAGGTCGTCTCAAACGTTCTCAGTATGGATTTAAAGTAATTCAATGATGTAAATGATGGGTCCCCGGGTGAAAATCTCCAAACCGGTTCTGAAGCAGATCCAGGTGTGGCCAGAGGGGGCCTCGTCTGCACTACAGCACTGCTTTGGCACAACAGACTGGGCAGTGTTCAAACAGGCCGCCACACACAACAACCACACGGACATTGGGGAGTACGCAGACACTGTGACCTCCTACATCACCAAATGCATTGAGGATGTTACACACACCAGGACCATCATCACCAGAGCTAACCAGAGCTATCAGCCATGGCTGACAGGGGAGGTTCACAGACTGTTGAGAGCCAGGAACGCTGCCTTCAGAGCCGGGGATGTCACACATCTGAAAGCAGCAAGAACCAGCCTGTCCCATGGCATCAGGGAAGCAAAACACAAATACACACAGAAAATAACCAGACATTTTAAAGACAGCAGGGACACACGGAGTCTGTGGCAGTGCATCCAGAACATCACGGACTACAAACCTTCGCCACAGACCTGTGACAGCAACATCACCCTGCTCAATGATCTCAACAGCTTCTATGCATGGTTTGAGGCACAAAACGACACCCGGGCACAGAAAACTCCACCACCTCCCCACGACGTGTGTCTGCAGCCAGCGTGAAGAGAACACTCTGCAGGATCAACACCTGCAAGGCTGCAGGCCCAGACAACATCCCTGGTCGTGTGTTGAAGGACTGCACAGAGGAGCTCAAGGATGTCTTCACCGACATCATTAATGCTTCTCTGAGCCAGGCTGTTGTTCCCTCCTGCTTCAAAACCACTACCATCGTTCCTGTGACAAAGAAGCCTACTCCAACCACCTGTTGCACTGCCCCCCATCATAATGAAGTGCTTTGAACGGCTTGTCATGGCACATATTAAATCCACCCTCACCCTGGACCCATTCCAGTTTGCATACTGGGCCAAGCGCTCCACCAAGGATGCAATCTGCTCTGCTCTTCACCCAGCCCTCACCCACCTGGACAATAAGGACTCATATGTGAGAATGCTGTTCATAGATTTCAGTTCAGCGTTCAACACCATAATCCCACAGCAGCTCATCACCAAACTGGACCACCTGGGGCTTCAGACCTCACTGTGTAATTGGCTGCTGGACTTCATCAGTGAGAGGCCACAGGCAGTGCGGGTCAGCAGAAACACCTCGATTTGCATTAGACTGAGCACAGGAGCCCCCCAGGGCTGTGTGCTCAGTCCGATGCTCTTCACTCTGCTGACCAACAACTGCGCACCAGCCTTCAGCACCAATCACATTGTGAAGTTTGCGGACGATACGACTGTGTTGGGTCTCATCTAATAACGATGAGACAAACTACAGGAGTGAGGTGAGCCTTCTGACCAAGTGGTGCAGCGATAACAATCTCCTTCTTAAAAGACCAAGGAGATTGTTATTGACTTCCAGAGAGGCCCCACCCGGCACCCCCCACTGTCCATCAACGGTGCTGCTGTAGAGAGGGTGAGCAGCACCAAATTCCTGGGGGTGCACATCATTGAGGACCTCTCCAGGACAGCGAACACTGCCTCACTGGCAAAGAGGGCTCAGAAGCGCCTCTATTTCCTCCGCAAACTGAGGAGAGCTGGAGCCCTCCCACCCATCAGGACCACCTTCTACCGAGGAACCACTGGTGCATGTTTTGACCAGCTGCATCACTGTGTGGTACGGGAGCTGCATTGAACAGAACAGGAAGGCCCTGCAGCTCAAAGTGAATGCAGCTGGGAGGATCGCTGGTGTCTCTCTCCCCTCCCTCCTGGACATTTTTAACACCCGCCTCACCCGCAGAGCGTCCAGCATTGTGGGTGACCCGAGCCACCCCTCACACAGCCTCTTCAGCCTCCTGCCCCCCTCCTGCCTCAAACAGCTTCATCCACCAGGCTGTCAGGAAGCTGAACTCTCACCTTCCATTGCACATGATGCACACTGCACATTTTTGGACATCTGTAAATAGGTATTTATTTATTCTGTTGCACTGCTTTCAGATTTTAGATTTAGATTTTTGTCATAGTTTTTGTTTTGTTTCGCTTTATATTGTATTTTGTACACTGTCTTTTTTGCACTACCTGGCCAGAGAGAAACGAAATTTCGATTCACTCCATGTTGAACACATATAGCAGAATTGACAATAAAGCTGACTTAAAGGAATAGTAATGTTTTTACAATCTGGATCTTATTTTGGTGATAAAACGTCATTTACTCACCCATTGTACTTTGGTGTCATTTGGAGCATTTCCGGAGATTTTGTAGTTTAGCGATATCCGTTTAACGTGAGTGTTCGGGGCATATGGTTGCAGTCACCAAATAACACAAAAACTTTAGCACTTTTCAAATGACAAAAGCTCAATGTTAGTCTGCACTTTCGATGGAGTCAAAAGTGGCCTATAATCCGATATCCAGCCATCCAACCGTATGCCCTGAGCACTCACGTTAAACAGATATCGCTAAACTACAAAATCTCCGGAAATGCTCCAAATGACACCAAAGTACAACAGGTGAGTAAATGACGTTGTTTTATCACCGGCAGTGTTGTCCCTGAACGCGTTCACTGAACGATAGTTCATGAACGCGTTCATATTTTGGGTGAACGTGAACTGAACGCTCTGTATTACTGCCTGATGAACGAACTGTGAACGAGTTCATTCTGGTGTCTGTGAACGACACACGCTATCTCTTTAACTTCGTTCAACAGAGTCTCAGATTTCTGATCCATCCATCTGAAATTTCCGATCCATGTGACCGGCACCTCTCTCCCTCTCTCCCTCTCGCGCAGCGCGCACGGAACGCTCCGCCTGGTTTGCCTCAGCTTTCGCTGCTACTGCAGGAGTGCTTACAAACTGTTTCCTGCTATCTGGACTCTGTTCCCCTCATGCTCTCCCGACCTTCTCCTCTGCGCTGCTCTCTGGTTCAAGGGCCAAACTGCGGCACTTCCTGGTCTTGCGAGAAACAGCGCATAGTGGTGCGCTAAAGGGAGCCACATTAAAGGGGGAATCACTAATGTTAATTTGTGGGTTTATTTTGTTTTCTTAAGTCTCTTAGTTAATTAAGTCATACCATATGGGGGTTATTTAAAGGCAAATTAACGTTTTTTTACAATCTGAGCCTTCTTTCGGCAATAAAACAAGTCGTTTGACTCACCCATAGCAGTTTGCTG
This sequence comes from Paratrypauchen microcephalus, assembly GCA_036785185.1. Classification (NCBI taxonomy): domain Eukaryota; kingdom Metazoa; phylum Chordata; class Actinopteri; order Gobiiformes; family Gobiidae; genus Paratrypauchen; species Paratrypauchen microcephalus. The sequence goes on along the minus strand of JAVJIX010000025.1, from coordinate 5,677,648 downwards.
TCATTTGGAGCTGTTTGGTGAAAGTTATGTTGTAGCGTATCCGTTAACATGTGTATTCGGGGCATTACTTTGCGGTGTCCAAATAACACAAACTTTAGCACTTTTCAAATCATAGAAGCCCGATGTCTTAATGTAAGATTTCGTTTGAAGCTAAAGTGGCCTGTAATCCGAGATTTAGCCATAGTTTCGAGTAGATGAGGACGCCAGTGCGCATGCGCGGACTGTGCTATCAGCTCCCGGGACCCAAACATGAAACGCAAAGCTGAAAACTATGGATAAATCTCGGATTACAGGCCACTTTTGCTTCAAACGAAATCTTACATTAAGACATCGGGCTTCTATGATTTGAAAAGTGCTAAAGTTTGTGTTATTTGGACACCGCAAAGTAATGCCCCGAATACACATGTTAACGGATACGCTACAACATAACTTTCACCAAACAGCTCCAAATGACAGCAAACTGGTATGGGTGAGTCAAACGACTTGTTTTATTGCCGAAAGAAGGCTCAGATTGTAAAAAAAACGTTAATTTGCCTTTAAGTATTTTCTTTATTATGTTGAATTGCAGGTGTTTTATCATTATGGGGACCGTTATTTATAGTTGGATAAGGATGTGAAATTGGATATGAAGATGGAGATAACACATGAATAACACATGGGTTGATTGTTAAAACTGATATAATAATTGCTGTCTATGGTTCTATATGGGCTTTGGCAATGATATTGAAAAATAATAGCTCGCAGCAATGTATTGGGAAAAAACTATGAACTAGTTCATTTTTTGGAACTATGAACGAACTACTAACTATAAACAATTATGAACTATGAACGAACTAGTTCATTTTGAAATGTGTGAACTGAACTTTGAACTAGTTCATGTAGAAAATGAACTTTCCCAACACTGACCACCGGATTGGGCTGTCAACAAAACCAAGAGAGACAAGGGCAAAGAAACAAGATAACAGAGAATCCGAACCCAGGAGGAAAGGAGTAGCGATTTCTTACCTGGCCGGCGTGTCGGAAAAACTACAGAGGATTTTCAGACAATATGAAATCCCAGTTTATTTCAAACCCACAAACACTTTAAGACAAAAACTCGTCCACCCAAAGGACAAAACACCGAGTCACAAACAAAGCAATGTGGTCTACTCCATTCAGTGTAGTGAAGACTGCAGGGAGCGCTACATTGGAGAAACAAAACAGCCACTTCACAAGAGGATGTACCAACACAGACAGGCGTGCCAGAGTGGACCGTCATCTGCCGTACATCTTCACCTAGAAGCCACGGGCCATTCATTTGAGGACAGTGAGGTTCAGATCTTAGCCAGGGAAAGAATTGGTTTGAGAGGGGAGTTAAAGAGGCTATTTTTGTCAAAAAAGAGAATCCTTCTTTAAACAGAAATGGTGGAGTCAGACATAATTTGTCTCCCATCTATAATTCCATTCTTAAACCTAAATCAAAACAAACAAAAGAAACAATATGGCTAGCCAGGTCAGGGCCAGAGGTGTGAAAAACAGTCGTGTAGGGATGAATAGGTATGCTAAACTAGACGCCAGAGAAATAAAAGACAGAAACAAATAGGCGAGATAGTTTCGGAAAAACTGCAGTGTAGTTAGCTCCTCCCTGCAGCGAGATATAAGCAGTGTCTTACCAGCACTCTAACCAGAACTGACGAAGCCTCTCGGATGAGCGGCGAAACGTTTTCGACCAAACAAATTGTGTCCAGTTGACAAATTGAATTTCTTCTTTTATCATCGTTACTATTCCTTTAATCTTTGATCTTTGAAACAGGTTAACCTGAGATGGGCATTGAAACAATGTTGTAGTTCTAACATATTGCCACTGTGGAGAAAGTTTCGAACTGTGATTCAGCGCTCCAACTGCTTCGGTGTTTCATGAAGCCTCACTTTGCCCATCTCTCAGTCAATTTATGTTTTGACATGATCAGGTTACTGATTTGAGGCTGCCTGATATTATTCAATAGCACGTTTATATTATCTAAAAGGTTAAATTATCAGTAAATGCTTGATAAAATGTGTCAATAATGGACAAAATTATTATATATGACCAAAATTGTGAAATGCGTTAGGATTACTCACCTAACAATCTGGCAACACGAGGCGGAAGTGCTCCCAGCTAAGGCTAACTGAGAAGGCTAGCTGCTAACAGGCTAGCATCGTCGTTGGAAAAATTGTGGACGTAACAACACACATCGACTAAGGCTAACATAATCTTCCAACATGGGCAAAGGTGGAGGTACATTTGAACGGCTTCTGGGTAGGTTTTAAGCAACAGTGTTATATTTACATGTACATTTGACAACCGAACTGCGATGATGTTTTCGGTGTATTGTTTTGCAAGGGTTGTGGCTTTGAGGCCAGCTAAATTGCTAACTAAATTAAATATTATTATGAATGGCAAGTTGAGATATAAAATCAGAAGTGACAAGCTCTTTATTTTGTATTTAATCAAGTCCCCTTCCCTAGAAACTGTTACCATATTTACGAGCTGTCTTCGTGTTTTGTTCGCTAGATTATTAGCAAACAAAACAGACTATTTCATTTGTTTCCCCGTTGGAAACTCACCGTGAGATTTGCTAACGTGGCAGACATTTCAGAGGCTGAAGAAATAGCAAGGCTTTGTTTTTTTTTAACGACACAATTCCTGTAACGTTATGAATAAACAAAAATACCAATCATGTTAAAGAATTACATTAATAGGGTTTGCCCGAATCATTTGCGTAAAGCGCCCTGCCAATTTTATCATAATCGCCACAAAATATTGATGACACAGCATTATTATTATCATTATTATTATTATTATTATTATTATTATTATTTGCAGATAAAGCTACCAGTCAACTGTTGCTAGAGACTGACTGGGAGTCCATCCTGCAGATCTGTGACCTTATCAGACAAGGAGACACACAGTAAGTACTCTTTTCTAATTACTTATTATACAAATAAAGAGTAAATATTTAATGTTAACAACATGTACCTTCTAAATGTCCCATCAGAGCAAAATATGCTATTGGTGCAATAAAGAAGAAATTGAATGACAAAAATCCTCATGTAGCTCTGTATGCACTGGAGGTATGTAATGATGAGAAAACGTATTGTCTCAATGACAATTGTCTCAGTGACTTGGTCTTATCTAATATGTTTTTTGGGGGAAATGTCTGTTCATTTTAGGTCCTAGAGTCTGTTGTGAAGAACTGTGGCTCTACAATTCATGATGAAGTGGCTTGTAAGCAAACTATGGAAGAACTCAAGGAACTTTTCAAGGTGATTTTATGGCAAATAAAAGAAGTTGACTAGTGTAGTTTTGGAATAGACCTTAAAGGGATAGTGCGTTTTTTTGTGTTAATCTGTATGGGTTTCCTTCTAAAAGTTATGTGTGTTGACACCAGCTTACCTCTGACAGTCTCAGCTGATCCCGGTTCGGCTCGCTTTCTGGAGCCCAGGTAAGTAGGTCCGGTAACTTCCCTGGAACATGAAAAAAAGCTTGTTTTTCTTCTCAAAACAAAACATTTGTTAGAAAGGTGATATATTTGCGTCCAAAACAGTTGTCCACGAAACATCCAGCAGCGTATTTCGCATTCGCGTTTTGTCTCTCTCCACTCGTATCACTACGCCCATGTTAACTCTTATCAGCCTGTTCACCTTCAGCGGATGTCTACGCCGAAGTTTACAAGTGAACAGGCTGATAGAGTTAACATGGGCGTAGTGATATGAGTGGAGAGAGACAAATCGCGAATGCGAAATACGCTGCTGGATGTTTCGTGGACAACTGTTTTGGACGCAAATATATCACCTTTCGGACAAATGTTTTGTTTTGAGAAGAAAAACAAGCTTTATTTCATGTTCCAGGGAAGTTACCGGAACTACTTACCTGGGCTCCAGAAAGCGATCCGAACCGGGATCAGCTGAGACTGTCAGAGGTAAGCTGGTGTCAACACACGTAACTTTTAGTAGGAAACCCATACAGATTAACTTTTTTTTTTTTTTAAACGCACTATCCCTTTAAGCTTTTCTATTCGGAGGCTTTATCCATTTTCCATCTTATTTTTGCTTGATAATAGCACTCCTGTCAGGATTTTTACTGCATTACAGCATGACCCAGCATTATCTGGTTGGCTACTCAACATGTCATGTGACACTACAGTCTAGGCCAGTTTTTGCTTCCTGGTGATGTCATTACCTTGTGACTGTAGTGCGTGTTATGGTGCTTCCCCTTTATTTACATGTCATTCTGCCAGTGCTTAAGGAAAATCTCCAAGATTCTCAACATTTATTTTTACAGAAACAGAGTGAACCAAATGTTAGGAACAAGATCCTGTACCTAATTCAAGCCTGGGCCCAGGCTTTTCGTAATGAGCCCAAATACAAGGTGGTTCAAGATACTTATCAGATTATGAAAGTAGAAGGTAAGTTTTGTTGTTGGGTTACATTTTATTTCACACAATTTTCCTTTTAATCTTGTAAGTATCTTATAGGTTTACTAAAGTAAATATTTTTTTGTATAGGCCATGTTTTTCCTGAATTCAAGGAGAGTGATGCTATGTTTGCAGCTGAAAGAGTAAGACAAAATTATACAATATACAATATTATACAATAAGATAATGTTTACTGCCCTCATACATAGCAATGTAATGCTTGTGTTGTGGTATTTAAAGGAAAAGTAACGTTTTTTTTTTTTTACAATTTGAGCCTTATTTTGGTCATAAAACAAGTTGTTTTACTCACCCATAGCACTGGTGTCATATGGAGTACTTCCAGAGATGTTTTAGATTTGCGGTTAGCCTAGCGCAACTTCTAGCCATAGCTCGGGGCATATAATATATTCCCCAAGCATGTAATATGCCCCGTGCGGGCTCCAAATAGCACAAACTTTAGCACTTTTCAAATCATAGAATCCCGATGTCTTAGTCTACGATTTCATTTGAAGCAAAAGTGGCCTGTAATCCGAGATTTATCCATAGTTTACAGCTTTGCGTTTCATGTTTGGGTCCCGGGAGCTGAGAGCACAGTCCGCGCATGCGCACTGGCCTCCTCAACTACTTGAAACTATGGCTAAATCTCGGATTACAGGCCACTTTTGCTTCAAACGAAATCGTAGACTAAGACATCGGGCTTCTATGATTTGAAAAGTGCTAAAGTTTGTGTTATTTGGAGACCGCAAAGTAATGCCCCGAGCACTCAAGTTAACGGATACGCTACAACATAACTTCTATGAAACTGCTCAAAATGACACCAAACTGCTATGGGTGAGTAAAAATACTTGTTTTATTGCCGAAAGAAGGCTCAGATTGTAAAAAAACGTTACTTTTCCTTTAAGGCTCCAGACTGGGTAGATGCAGAGGAGTGTCACCGGTGCAGAGTTCAGTTTGGTGTTATGACAAGAAAGGTAGGCGGGACTTTCTTCAAATCAGGTCACTTTCTTCACATGGTACTTACTCTGTGAAACGACTTTAAATTGGACAACAATTTTAATGTTCAAGTTTTACATTTACTTTCCAGCATCACTGTCGGGCCTGTGGACAGATTTTCTGTGGCAAGTGTTCTTCTAAGTACTCCACTATTCCAAAGTTTGGTATTGAGAAGGAAGTGCGTGTCTGTGAGCCCTGCTTTGAACTGCTCAACAAGTGAGTCTTGAGAGTCTTGTTAAGTGTTCATTACTGTGTTATTTGGGTTCCCCATATTTGGAGAGCTATTGTGTCATGCTCTCTGCTGATTTTTAAGGCTGTTTGTCCTCCCTGGTCCCTTTTCCTTACCAGCCACCCCTCCCTCTCTCCTCTACTCAGGAAAACCGAGGGAAAAGCTCCGGCTTCTAGCTCAGCTGATCTGCCTCCGGAGTATTTGACCAGTCCCCTGTCTCAGCAGTCACAGGTCTGTCATGTAGAATTACTCTTGCCTCTTATATACTTGCTTCATTATTTAATTTGACACATGCAGACTAAACAAAAACAGTAGAATTACTTATTGGACATGCTTTTAAAACATTATTTAAATAATAATAATAAATATGACCAACACACAAGACGACATTTCTGTTGACAATTCTTAACATACCCTTTTGTCATCTTTCGTTCCTCAAAGCAGATGCCCCCCAAAAGGGATGAAGCAGCCCTGCAGGAAGAAGAGGAGCTGCAGCTGGCCATTGCCCTGTCTCAAAGTGAGGCAGAGGAGAAAGAGCGCATGGTGAGTTTACAAGTCATTACTTGAAATTCTATCTGTTCTTGAGGAGAACACATATATTGTATGAATGCTTGTTGTTTTAATTAACAGAGACATAAGAACTCTTATTCGATGTATCCCAAAACTGATCCTACTCCAGTGACTTCTTCAGCACCACCTGTCAGCACCCTCTACACTGCTCCCATGGTAAGACACAACCTATAGCTGTATGTTTTGTTATAATCAAACTACTTCCTTGTTTTTAAATATGTATTGATCCTTTTAGAACTCCTCTGCCCCCTCAGCTGAAGATGTAGACCCTGAGGTATGTTTTTTTTTTTTTTTTAAACCATTAAAGGGTGGGTACGCATTGTTACCAATTTTAAAAATACTACAGTCAAAATTTAAATCCACTCCACAAGGTTTGCTTATTCTCTGTATATATGGACCGACCTCGCCTCATTTGTAAAGCTTGTAGATTAATTCACTGAGCTCTAACATCTTAAGACTGCACTAGCATTCATTTTAATTACATTTGTTTTGAAAATGTTTACTTAATATCTGAGGAAATATTTATGACTTTTTAATACAAATCTTACATAGTCTACCTGTTAAAGGTCCCATGGCATGAAATTGTCACTTTCTGAGGTTTTTGAACGTTAATGTGAGCTCCCCTACCCTCTTTAGGGCCCCCCCATGGCTAAAAGTTGCGAAATGTCTAAACTGAGCATTTGCAGTCCTTTTCTGCGTTTGAAAAAAAAACAGCTCAAACAGGCGATTCTGAACAAGGCAACTATGTGACTTCACATCGAAAAATGCAGCTCCACCCCCGTCTGGATGTGTACCCACCGTCTCTGTAAATCACGCCCAGAGAGTTTGGACCGCGAAGGAGCTACGCAATGCGAAATGCGTTTTTTTATTTGCCTGGAGGCACGTGCGAGTGTTTCTAGGCTCGGAAGTCCTTTACCCGACCCTCTGAAACAGCAGTTTAATTTTATTTTCTGTGAAAATGTGTTTTTTTTCATTGAAATGCCTCTCCTTTCTTCCTCCGCGCTTAAAACACGGAAGTGGGAGACAGCGCACAGTAACAAGGATCCAGCAGCGCATTTGCCCCCCCCCCCCCCACCCGCTCCTCTAACCTATCTCTGTCCTTCTCATTTGCATTCAAGCAACAAGGCCCAGAACGAGTTGTTCAGAGAGATATTTTCTGACTCTGACTGTGTACATGTGTCTTTCTCATGCACTGACTCTTGATTTTGAAGAAATCAGTATTAGGGGAACCATTAAGGCGCCATATAAAAGCATCAAGAAGTACCATGTCATGGGACCTTTACAATACTCTATTCCGTTGGCTAATGCTAATGTCTTACTCTAGCTGGCCCGTTACCTAAATAGAACATACTGGGAAAAGAAACAAGAGGAATCCCGTAAGAGTCCTACGCCCTCAGCCCCTGCTCCAGTCTCAATAGCGGAGACCCTCCCAGCACCAATAAGCCAACCTGTTGAAAGTCATGTCCCGGTACAGCCTGTCAACATTGTCGAGGTATATCAATGCTCGTAATTGATATATTTTATTTTAAGGTGTATTCAATTATTATGTTGTCCCCTCTTATAGCAACAATACCAAAATGGTGAATCTGAAGAGAATCACGAGCAGTTTCTGAAGGCCTTGCAGAACGCTGTTACAACTTTCCTGAACCGCATGAAAAGTAACCACATGCGGGGCCGCAGCATCACCAACGACAGTGCTGTGTTGTCTCTCTTTCAATCAATCAACAACATGCACCCACAGCTCCTGGATATCCTTAACCAGCTGGATGAGAAAAGATGTCAGTGTCTGTGAAAGTCTTGCAGCTTTTTCTGAATTATTCTACATAATCTGTTTGTAAGTAAAAAGTGCAAATCTCATGTGTAACAGTGTACTATGAGGGACTGCAAGACAAGCTGGCCCAAGTGAGGGATGCTCGAGCAGCTCTCAACGCCCTTCGGGATGAACACAGGGAGAAGCTGCGGCGTGCGGCTGAGGAAGCGGAAAGGCAGAGACAGATTCAGCTCGCTCAAAAACTAGAAATTATGAGGCAAAAGAAACAGGTAATAAAAATTGAAATGCTTCATCTTTTGTCTTGGAGACATTATTACTGAAGTACATACTGTTCATTTTACAGGAGTATCTTGAAATGCAAAGACAGTTGGCCATCCAACGCCTCCAGGAGCAAGAGAAGGAGAGACAGATGCGTCTGGAGCAGCAGAAGCACACCATCCAGATGAGGGCGCAGATGCCGGCTTTCTCTCTCCCCTATGCTCAGGTAAACTCCAAAGCTTTCAACACTGTGCTCTGTGGATGAACACATTTTAATGTCAAAATGTCCGTCCATCCATCCATCCATTTTCTTCCACTTTAAACATGGCCAGATTGCGGGGGCAGCAGTCTGAGCAGGGAAGCCCAGACTTCCCTTCCCATGCACACTTCTTCCAGCTCTTCCAGGGAGAACCCGAGGCATTCCCAGGCCAGCTGAGAGACATAGTCCCTCCAGCGTGTTCTGGGTCTTCCCCGGGGCCTCCTCCCGTTGGGACATGCCCAGAACACCTCCTTAGGGAGGCGTTCAGGACGCATCTGGAACAGATGACCAAGCCATCTCAACTGGCTCCTATTGATGTGAAGGAGCAGCGGCTCTACTCCGAGCTCCTCCTGTGTGACTGAGCTCCTCACCCTATCTCTAAGGGAGTGCCCAGCTACTCTGTGGAGGAAACTCATTTTGGCCTCTTATATCCGCAATCTTGTCCTTTCAGTCATTACCCAAAGCTCATGACCATAGGTGAGGGTAGGAACGTAGATTGACCGGTAAATGATTTCGGCTCAGCTCCTTCTTTACCACAACAGTGTGATACAGCGACCACATCACTGCTGACGCTGCACTGATCCGCCTGTCAGTCTCACGCTCCATCCTGCCTTCACTCATGAACAAGACCCCAAGATACTTGAACTCCTCCTCTTAAGGCAGAGCCTCTCCACCCACCTGGAGAGGGCAATCCACCTTTTTCCGGTTGAGAACCATGGCCTCGGATTTGGAGGAGCTGATCTTCATCCCAGCCGCTTCACACTTGGCTGCAAACTGCCCCATTGCATGTTCCAGGTCCTGGTTCGATGGAGCCATCAGGACAACATCATCTGCAAATAGCAGAGATGAAATCCTGTGGTCCCCAAATCGGACCCCCTCCAGCCCATGACTGCACCTAGAAATTCTGTCCATAAATACAATGAACAGAACTGGTGACAAGGGGCAGCCCTGGCGGAGTCCAACATGCACTGGGAATAGGTCTGACTTACTGTTGGCAACGCAAACACAGCTCCTACTCCGGTCATACAGGGACCGGATAGACCTGCCCCAAAAGGACACCACGAGGATGCAGTCGAATGCCTTCTCCAGATCCACAAAACACATGTGGACTGGTTGAGCAAACTCCCATGAACCCTTGATTACCCCTTAGAGAGTATAGAGCTGGTCCAGTGATCTGCAACCGGGACGAAAACCACACTGCTCCTCCTGAATCCGAGGCTCAGCTATAGGTCGGATTCTCCTCTCCAGTGCCCTGGAATAGACATTACCGGGGCGGACCCCTTCTTAAACAGAGGGACCACCACCCTGGTCTGCCAGTCCAGAGGTACAGTCCCCGACCGCGATGTTCCAGAGACATGTCAGCCAAGACAGCCTAGATACTACAGTTGGAAAAAGCCGCTAAGAACCGCTGCGTTGGTTGAATAAACAGAATCTTGTGTATGTGGAATGCATGAGAGGTGTACGTAAACCATGTAATCCCAACACACCGGCAAGTCAGTTATGCTGGAAATGTAGGGAATTTGATTGACAACCTATAGATAACGAGGTGGCCTTAGACCTTCACTATCTTCACTATACGCTTGGGCCTGCCAGGTCTTTCCGGATTTTCTCCTCTGCCAGCGGATCCAACACACTACCAGGTGGTGATCAGTTGACAGGTCTGGCCCTCTCTTCACCCGACTGTCCAAGACGCACACCAAAGGCCAGATGACATGACAACAAAGTCGATCATTGACCTCCGGCCTAGGGTGTCATGGTGTCACGTGCATTGATGGACACCCTTGTGCTTTAACATGGTGTTTGTTATGGACAAATAACAGAGCACCACTCGGGTTCAGATCAGGAAGTTGTTCGGCCCATAGGCCGACACCACCAGTGTTGGGAAAGTTCATTTTCTACATGAACTAGTTCAAAGTTCAGTTCACACATTTCAAAATGAACTAGTTCGTTCATAGTTCATAATTTTTTATAGTTAGTAGTTTGTTCATAGTTCCAAAAAATGAACTAGTTCATAGTTCTTTTTTCCAATACATTGCTGCGAACTATTATTTTTTAATATCATTGCCAAAGCCCATATAAAATCATATACAGCAATTATTATATCAGTTTTAACAATCAAACCATGTGTTAGATTCCATTTTGCATCCTTATCCAACCAGGATCACAATAACATTTAGGCAACAGGATTCATGAACTATCGTTCAGTGAACATGTTCTGGTACAACACTGGACACCACAGTGAGAGACCTGTCCCTGACCCTCTTGAGAAGTTGGGTACCAGAGCCCAAGCTGTGCATGGAGGTGAGCCCAACTATATCTAGACAGTACCTCTCAACCTTCTGCACCCATGGACTAGGTTGTTGAGGCCTCTGACTTTAAATCCGGCCTTGTCCTGTTTGCACCTTATCCCTATGAAACCCTCTGCGGTTGGTGAGTCCACAGGAGAGCAGACCCACATCGTCCTTTCGGGTTGAGCCCGGCTAGGCCCCGTGGGCAAAGACCTGGCCACCAGGCACTTGCTTTCAAGCCCCAAACCCAGGCCTGGCTCCAGGCTTGGCTCCTGTGCCATACCAGGTGACGTCACGATCCTTGGCATTAGACTGTTCATAGGGGTTCATGCTTCCCCTTGAACTGCCACCTTACCATGGTGGGGGGCTTTGCGTACCCGAATGATCCTAGGAGCTATGTTGCCCGGGGCATTATGCCCCTGGTAGAGTCTCCCATGGCAAACATGTCCTAGGTGATGGGTCAGAGTAAGAGCAGTTCATGAACCCCTTGTCAATATGTCTGTGGTGCAAATAGTTGCCCTATTCAGCTCTTTTGCGAAGTTTCAGGTCTATTTTAAAATGTATATATTACCAAATTAAGCCTTGTGTGTCTTTTGCAGATGCAGTCTTTGCCTCCCAATGTAGCAGGAGGGGTGGTGTATCAGCCTGGTGCTCCACCCAGTTATCCAGGCACCTTCAGCCCTGCTGGCTCGGTGGAGGGTTCACCTATGCACAATATTTACATGAATCAAGCGGGGCAAACTGCACCCACACAGTATCAGGCTATGCCTGGTGCTGCACCAGGTGAGATGTTAATCTAAAATGAAGTTATGCTTTTATTTATTTGTGGCCACACCAATTCTGTTTTTCCCCCTTTTAGATCCCAATATGGTTAACGCGTACATGTACCCAGCTGCAGGCACCAATGGGCAGCCTGCCCCCCCTCCTGGTCAGGTCCCTCCCACAACCAGCCCGCCATACTCCAACTACCAGCCCACACCTACGCAGGGCTACCAGGTTTGGATACTTTCTTGTAGTAATTTGTCCTTGTTTCTGTCCTTGTTTATAACCACAATTCTTCCGTTCACAGAATGTAGCCTCTCAAGCCCAGAGTTTGCCTCCTATGCCCCAAACAGTCCCTAGTAATGGTATGGCTTACATGGGTTATCAGCCATACAACATGCAGGGCATGATCTCAGCACTACCAGGGCAGGACCCCAACATGCCGCCACAACAGCAGTATATGCCAGGCCAGCAGCCCATGTACCAGCAGGTTGGTCAATACACTACCGTTTTCATGTTGTTAACCATATAAGCATGTCTTAAACAATATAATGGTATACTAATCATGATTCTAACCACCACTTCTTTGTTTTAGGTTCCCCCTCCTGGTGGCCCTCAACAGCAACCACCCCCAGCTCAACAGCAGCCCCCGCAGGCCGTGCCGGGTAGTGCAGAGGCTCAGCTCATTTCCTTTGACTGAAAACATGTGCACTTCTGCTTCTCTCACACACTACACCATTCTCTCCTTTAGCCTGTTTCTTCTCTTTTTGGACACTTGCACCCCTCACAGACATCTCACCTTCCACTGCGCTGTGATGTTGTGGCAATGTGAATTTTGTGATGATGATGTTGCGAAAACAGTTGCCCACTTTCCCTTAGCTCAGCAGGGAGCGTGCGAGTAAAGGTAGCAATACCTAAATCCTTTCTTTCTTCTAACTTCCTGGCTCATCTTGTACTCATCGTGTACATTTCTGTAATATTTCCTAATTAAATGAATAGTTATGCTCTAAAATAGGCAGTGATAATAAATTAAGGTAATATCATAATAATGGAGGTGTGAAAACATAACCAACCTTTTCATTCATATTTTTATAATTCAGAACTTGCATGTTAAATTGTATTTGTTTTTCCAAAATGGATTTAATTCATCGTAGTGTCACTCCAATTTAAGGTTAAATTGTATGCATCTATTTGTACTATTTAAGATGATGTATGAATGTCTTCACGGAGAAAGCACAGTCAAAGTTCAAAATAAACAGTGCAAGCCTCATCAGATCAGATGGGCAATTCTGTTGTGTTTTTATGCGGTCAGAGGCAGACATTAAGAAACAAAAAGTGTCACTTCTTGAAAGTATATTAGGAGAGAAATGGGATATATTGTAATTCCTCAGATTGTCTCTGTTTTATTGCCCAGGACTTTTAAATCAAGAGGCCATAATGAGCATTGGACCTTAATCGAATACAAGTTGCCTTTATTGTCACAAACAGGATGTTTTAGCCGTTAGGCTAACACAAAGCTATGGTAGGCACTTGTTGAAAGTGATGTTGGCATGTGGATTTGCCTGTAAATCAATGTGCCGCATGTGTGAAACTCATTTTCAGTAAACTTGTAGTTGCCATTTGTGATCTTTATCCCACACTCATCTGTCAGACTTCAAAGTAATTTTAAAAAATATATTTAATAAATTTGATTCTTATTGTCACCATGCTCCATTTATTAATTTTATACAAGTAAAGTCAATTACACAACACAAGTGAAAATATACTCTTTTAATTAATTTATCTATTTTTTGTGGCTTCTCTAAAGTTTCCGGAAGATTAGACATTTGTAGTAATTCTCCATCTCAACCTAAACATACAAAACATGTAATAAATTATACATTTTTTAAAAGGTAAAATGGTAAACATTTACAAGTACTTACTATTCTCTCCATTCGCAGTCCATTTCCATATGCCATCTGTCTTAGCACATCAATATCTGGAAGGCCCCACTCTGGATTCCTGTAAAATCAGTGATATAGGTGTGAGTGAGATATAACTAAAAAAAAAAAAAAAAAACAGAATTGTGCTTACATCTTTCTTATCTCTTCATCCAGATGTTCATTACAGCTTGGTGTAATTGTTCCATTTATTGCATAGACCTGTTTGAGACAACAGTCGTAGAGGTACAATTGTTTTATCTCTAACCAAAATAATTACTATACATACCCCATATATTATCAGAAGACCATTTTGTTTGAGGACTTGACCTGCCCCAGTGAAAACACCCTGGAAATAAAATAGTTATTGGATTCTTAATATACTTAATTAGTGGTCTTTGACACTGCTTACAGAATAAGGGAGTAAAACTCAACTTTACCTGTGCTGTTTTGGAGGAGCTGTACTGCAATAGGTTTATAGCAACAATAACATCACAAGAATTAACAGAAAGGTTTCCCCATTTCTCCCAGGGATCACTAGCGTCAAGATGCACTGGTTGGAGCACAGTTTTTGCATTGGTGGCAGCAATGTACGCCTTAATACTTTAGACAAAAGGACAGGTGTCACAGTACACCGGGTTTAGGATAACATCAACTACATTTCTATTATAGAGCTGGAGTTTTTCCAGATACCCACCTTTCTCTTGATTCTTCTTTGATATCTGAAGGTTGCCAGGTCACAAAGGGCATTTTCTGGGCAAAGCGTATGACATGCTGACCTGTGCCAGAGCCCAACTCCAGGGCAAAGAGTTGCCGGTGAGATTGTTCCTCCAGCACATCCTCCAATACTGAAGCCAAGCTCTGCCAGTTCCTCTCTGCCTGAGGAGACACCAGCATGGTTCACCCCAGAGAAGACCACCACAAAATAAATGCAGGTGAAGACGGAAGACTGGCAGATGATTGGAGCAGATGGTTAGAGATTACTTTGTTAAGAGGATTCTTCTCAGCTCCTCCCTACTTTTTTGGTACACCAGGGTATAGTTTAATAAGCAGAAATAGCCTATTTTTTTGTACTACCTAATATGGGAGCAATAACTATTTCATTAATTTTGGTGAAATACTATTAACAAATGGTCCTGGACCCACCACCCGCGGGAGGATTCATGGGGGCTGGTGCATTGTGTTCTGGGCAGCAGATCTGCTTGGACTGCTGCCCCTGTGACCCAGAAAATGGAAAAAAGCGGAAGAAGATGAAAGAATGAACTATTAACAAATGTCTTATTTATATTAGGCTTAATGGGTGGAGGTCACACACACCTATAGGGAAGGGAATCATTTTTAAGCCAATCAATCAAAAGTAGTGTATCGTATCGAGTAGTGGATTATCAACTTCAAATTTCCTAGACTTGTACGTGCGAGCCACCGTACGTAAGTTCACGCAGTGCATGTTGGGTAGGTCAGGAGTCGGGGACGCCATGTGCTGTTGAGGCAGAAGGAATTTGGTCCAAGAAAACAGTGGATAATCAGGCCTAAAAGCTCCGTATTTCATATATCATGTACTGTTCCACGCGATGCCTACGAACGGCGCTGCGAGTAGCTGCACGCACGTACCGGTACGTAACATTAGACACGGTCTGAAGTCACGTTAGGACAGGATCTAACAGAGGTGTTTGACACACGTCAAGGGCAGAAAACCGGTGATGCATCCTGTCACTTGTGGTCTTTATCATTCGGTTTATAAACGGCTCTTGTAGTAAACGTGCACTCTGGGGTAATTCTTGTGATAAAACATGCCTCCTTTAGCAGTAGATGAGCTAATTGGCTTTTCAAAGCCCGACATGGACACTGTACTCCCTGTCAAATCATTCATGTAAAAATGCTTTAAAATCGCCCTGCAATTTGCCGTAACACTAGAAGCATCGATGTATTTAACATTGTTTTTGATGTAAGATGTTTATGCCTAAATTGCACATCAAGGTCACTGGTCTGTTTTGAGCCAACATTTCCAGCCTGTTACTGAAGACTATAGGGGGAACATCCGAGCTCTGTAAACTGTAGGCCAGGGGCCCGTCTTAGATAATGGGGTCATTAAATGCATAAAACCAATGTGTTTTGAGAGAAACAAGAAGACCTAATCATTACCTAAATATAGCGACAGATGTCTCAGACTCCTGTATTTGTCCAGTTGTAATTTTATTTTTTTCTTCAGACAAGAGAACCAGTTACAGGCCTCAGCTTTATTGGCGTGCAGGCTACTGAGGACCAGTTCAACGAACCATGTAGAGGCCATAGCCACCCCTCCTCTTGATGGAGCAGCCAAACAGTACTCTCCTAAAATTCAGCAGCTTGTCAATGAAATAGCCAGTCTCACTTTGTTAGAGGTTTCAGACCTCAACGAACTTCTCAAGGTATGAAACAGTCTTGAACAAGTGTCATAAAAGTAGATTAATTATTGAGTTTATTTTTTTTAAATCTGATTTGTATAGAAAACACTGAATATCCAAGATGTTGGAATGATGCCAATGGGTGCTGTAGCTGGAGCAGCAGTACCTGCAGCTCAGGTAAGAACTGATTGAACAGAATACAAAAGTGCTTAGCGGTGGCACGCAAGTTCCTTGTGATTACCCATTTGATTACTTAATGTAGGTATGCCATAATGAAACATGCTGTGTTTTTTTGCATACTCAACAGGCTGCAGAAGAGGATGAGGCACCAGCCAAAAAGGAGAAAACTCACTTCACAGTAAAACTGACAGAGCTGAAAGGAGCTGAAAAAGTGAAGCTTATAAAAGAAGTCAAGAACTGTATTCAAGGATTAAATCTAGTACAGGTATGTATCATCATAATTTTTAGTGTATGCACCATATTGCATGCCATCTATTTAGCAAGCACTTGCATTGTCTGATTCTAAATTGACTTGTCCTTCTTAATATCTTATTTAGGCTAAAAAACTAGTGGAGTCCCTCCCTCAGGAAATCCGAGCCAATGTATCCAAAGAAGAGGCAGAGAAACTGAAAGCTGCCCTGGAGGCAGCAGGTGGCACTGTGGTTCTGGAATAGAGCGTTGCCAAACCTCCATTCTTATTGCACTTCATTCTCTGTTCTACATTCTGATTTAACAAAGAAGAGAGAATAATCACAAAGGATACAAAAATGCCTGGGACATTTTCATTGAACTTGAGGCGGGACAACATTGCTCGGACTGAACTTTTAGGATGAAATTGTGCTCTAAAGACTGCTCTTCTGTTTGCTTTTTCATTTGTTCATATATGTGTATGATTGCAGTGTAGCCTCTGGACTACAGAGAACTGCTAAACTAGTCAGTTTAACTGTGTATGCAAGCAGAATGGTCATTTGTACTGAAAGGGTCTATTCACAAACCCTTAAAAGAAAAACAGGGCTTGTTGAAAGTTAGGAAGGCATTGTATTGCTCAAGATACTGTTAATGATGTGATTAAAGTTGAATTATCCATATACGAAATACTTGTAGATTGGTTATATATACTTATAGATCTTAGCATATGTCCATACAATACTCCATTATAGCTTGATGTGCGTCAAACTGAATAGTGCAATGTGAACATTGCAATTGCCTTGTTGGTTATTTGTCGAACCAACGCTAGGTGGCGCATGAGCTCCATGCTTGCAAAGCGATACCAGTCAAGTGTCATCAGTTGTTCATTTCAAATGTGAGTGCAAGCAGTTAAAGCAGGTATATATTTAAGAAATATTTTAAAAGATCTACAATGATTTCTAGACTTCTAAACTCCCAAATATGGGCTAGGGTTACAGCATTTAATGGCATTGTGTTCTTTTCAATATACAGAGTTCACAGTGACACTGAACTACAGTGGCTTGCGAAACTATTTGGCTCCCTTGAACTTTGTGACCTTTTGCCACATTTCAGGCTTCAAACATAAAGATATAAAACTGTAATTTCTTGTGAAGAATCAACAAGTGGGACACAATCATGAAGTGGAACACACTTTATTGGATATTTTTAACTTTTTTAATAAATAAAAAATGAAAAATTGGGTGTGCAAAATCATTCAGCCCCATTGAGTTAATACTTTGTAGCGCCACCTTTTGCTGCGATTACAGCTGCAAGTCGCTTGGGGTATGTCTATCAGTTTTGCACATCGAGAAACTGATATTTTTGCCCATTCCTCCTTGCAAAACAGCTCGAGCTCAGTGAGGTTGGATGGAGAGCGTTTGTGAACAGCAGTTTTCAGTTCTTTCCACAGATTCTCAATTGGATTGAAGTCTGGACTTTGACTTGGCCATTCTAACACCTTGATATGTTTTTTGGTGAACCATTCCATTGTAGCTTTTGCTTTATGTTTTGGATCATTGTCTTGTTGGAAGACAAATCTCCGTCCCAGTCTCAGGTCTTTTGCGGACTCCATCAGGTTTTCTTCCAGAATGGTCCTGTATTTGGCTCCATCCATCTTCCCATCAATTTTAACCATCTTCCCTGTCCCTGCTGAAGAAAAGCAGGCCCAAACCATGATGCTGCCACCACCATGTTTCACAGTGGGGATGGTGTGTTGAGGGTGATGAGCTGTGCTGCTTTTACGCCAAACATAACGTCTTGCATTGTTGCCAAAAAGTACGATTTTGGTCTCATCTGACCAGAGCACCTTCTTCCACATGTTTGGTGTGTCTCCCAGGTGGCTTGTGGCAAACTTTAAACGACACTTTTTATGGATATCTTTAAGAAATGGCTTCCTTCTTGCCACTCTTCCATAAAGGCCAGATTTGTGCAGTATACGACTGATTGTTGTCCTATGGACAGATTCTCCCACCTCAGCTGTAGACCTCTGCAGTTCATCCAGAGTGATCATGGGCCTCTTGGCTGCATCTCTGATCAGTCTTCTCCTTGTATGAGCTGAAAGTTTAGGGGGACGGCCAGATCTTGGTAGATTTGCAGTGGTCTGATACTCCTTCCATTTCAATATTATTGCTTGCACAGTGCTCCTTGGGATGTTTAAAGCTTGGGAAATCTTTTTGTATCCAAATCCAGCTTTAAACTTCTCCACAACAGTATCTCGGACCTGCCTGGTGTGTTCCTTGTTCTTCATGATGCTCTCTGCGCTTTAAACAGACCTCTGAGACTATCACAGTGCAGGTGCATTTATACAGAGACTTGATTACACACACAGGTGGATTCCATTTATCATCGTTAGTCATTTAGGTTAACATTGAATCATTCAGAGATCCTCACTGAACTTCTGGACAGAGTTTGCTGCACTGAAAGTAAAGGGGCTGAATGATTTTGCACGCCCAATTTTTCGTTTTTTATTTGTTAAAAAAGTTTAAAATATCCTATAAAGTGTGTTCCACTTCATGATTGTGTCCCACTTGTTGTTGATTCTTCACAAGAAATTACAGTTTTATATCTTTATGTTTGAAGCCTGAAATGTGGCAAAAGGTCACAAAGTTCAAGGGAGCCAAATAGTTTCGCAAGCCACTGTATTTCAACACATTACAAATATCACACATGTTTAGGTAGTTATGCATTTGGTCTCATCACCTGAATGGTGGTTTAAAGTATATTACAACTACATTATTTTCTGGCTAGGAATGTGCTGATTTGTACTGTTTGCCGCATTTAACAATGACATAAGATCCACACTGTTTATTATCCTATGGTGAGAATTTGCAATTTCCGTTTACACAGACAACTACGCTTATGAACATATTAGCGATATTGATAGAAGACTCGAGAACCTCAGTTAATATTTGAAGCAGTTAAAACTTTCCAAAATGAACAGCAATGAGGTGTCTGGATTTTCCTCTCCAGTGTCATTATTTGCCTGAACCTAGAATGTACCAGGTTACTCATGCTGAGAAATAATTGGCTTTACATTTGTCATTTGTGATGTACTGTGATAAGAACATCACACTTTGAATTGGATACCAAATTTATCCATGACAGATATGTGGAGGGAAGTCCTTGTTACATTTCTGGTATGGAGTTGTTGTTTTTTTCCTCAAAATTTGCCAGCCTTGTCAAGTGAACACATTTTGGGGGTTATGTGTCAGGGATCTTCCAGATTTTTCTCCAAACTAAATTTTATGATGCTATTTGAAAATTAATAGCTTTCCAGTTGATCAAAATGGCTTTGTTATTTTCTAAATATGGACATGGGGCCACAGACAAAAGAAGTAGTTTTAATGCATAGGATTGTGTGGGCCCTGTGATTAACCTGACTACAACCAAATCTTTATGTATTTCCACTCACCACATGCATGATGGTTAAAGTAGTGTCAGCTCTGTAGCTAAATAAGACCATCTGTTGGAGGTCAGGGGTAGCAGTGGCGCTGAGAATCTCTGGTGGTTTCCTGTCACTCAAAATATTTATATTTTATTCATGCTGGGTGAACCTTAATGTGTATGTAGCTTGACACGCCATAACCTGTAGATGTCCTTTTATAGGTTTGATGTCTTTTCAAAGAAATATTAGACACTTGCAAAGGAGGTAGCAATTGTGTTATACTATCCAACCAGTCTATATTTTATTTTTATGATTGTACTAGGGTTATATGATTTCTACAATTGCTTTTGCTGCTGACCTTGGTATATGTATGTATATTCCCATGTGATATATGTGACTGTAGAAACTAGTTCAGTATGGAGCCATATTCTATGCTATATCATAAAATATAAGATAGCTGTGCGGCACATTCTCACCAGTCACAATAGGCTATTGCCTGGACAGATCGTGGAAATCACAAAACAATGGAGAATTTCAATGTGAGCAGTGTTTTCTTTCAATAGTTTTGTATTTGTTTGGTGACTCATATTGCATTGCTCAGGAAGCATGAAATGAGTTCGTTGAGGCACAAATGCATATTTTATTAGACCATAGCTCTATGCCTCAGTAGCAAAAGGATTTCTTGAGTATATTACAAAGTAAGGTAATGCTTGAAAAAAAAAACATTTAAAGGGCCCATATTGTGCTGTTTTCTGATCTATAATTTAATATTGTTTCCTCGTCACAAACCAACATGGAGTTGTGTTTTGTTTCACTCACACATGTTTAACGCACCAGCCCTGCATATTTAGAGTTCTTCTCAAGCAGAAAACACACTCTTCTCCACTGTGTTTTTAAACTCCATACAACTTCATAAGAATAATTTGCATAATTTCATCCCTGCAATTGCCCACCAAGCTAGTAGCTGGTGGGTAGCACTGTATGACATCACAAGATGGAACAGATGAGTTTGAATTCTGGAGATGCAGACAGACTAATAAACCACAATTGCTCAAACAGGTGTGAATGAAACAAAGCACAAGTCTGGGTATGTTTTTTAGGATATGTCTTAAAGTGAGCAGAAAGCAATCAAAGCTCTAGCCTACTGAACTGAGTTATATTATTACTTTCAAGGCTATACTGCTTGAATGCATGAGACCCCTAATGTAAAGTAATATTAGATTAAATAAGTTATAGGTTTTCCCCTCTCTCTGAGCCTCAGTTGTGTGTTTAACCATCTTTTTCTTGACCCAAAGATTTACTACCTCTCAGATTCAGTTTATGCTCTAGATTCAAGAGCATCATTTTTACCCATAGCCTTTTTCTAGCTGGGTCTCTGAGTCCTCATGAGTAAGTCTTGGCTTTGCGTGGCTATATTTTATGTGGATCCAGGTATTACTTTTCTTTTAAGTTACTGCCCTATCCATCATAGTCAGCATTAGAGAGCGCATCATCTTTTTAGCCCAAGGTTTCATACATGAATTTGTAAATCCATTATGGCAGGCATGGTGTACGATAAAAGGATTTGACAAATTCTTACCGTTGTCAAAGAAGTGTCTTGAACAGCAGAGCCTTATGTTAAAGCAAAGCAATCAAATAAGCCTAATGACCACAAAATTACCATGAAAATATGAATGCTATCAACTTTGACATAAACTTTGGCTACAGTACCATAGACATAGACACTGAAAAGGCAACCTGTAAGACCATCTTATCCAAAGTTGTTGATTTCTTTTATGTCTATACGTTTTTCAGACTTCTTTTTTTTTCCCCATAGAAACATGTCGCATTAAAATAGCTCAAATCTGCATCAGCTGCTCATGGCCTAATATTGTCAGGTAGATTTTCATTATCACAAACTACGTACAACAAAACAAGAACAAAGATCCATCCAACTTTTGTACAAGGACTCATGAATTATTTAATTAATCAGTTATTATTTTACTCACCTACTGATATAACTCCACAGGAATGCAGTCTATTATTTATAAGGCTGCTGCTGGGTCCATGTTGTAGTCTCTCACCAATAACACACCATACAGCTGCTTACAATTTAATTCAATAAAGATAATTGTCATGAACTGAATTTCCACGTTCCTGTGCAGTGATGAAAGCCAATGGGGACAGTCTGACAACAAACTTCCCAGTGTTTCATATGGATCTAATTTAACCACAGCGGTTTTGTGGTAAACAAAAACTGCAAGAGTTTCCCAGCTGTGAAAACTGTAAGGATTAATAATTTATTGGGATAATTAGGCCTACATAGTTATATTTGTCTATTTTTTCTCTATTTTAGTCACTTTTATTGTAACTTTACATACAAGTAATTAAATGGAGAGAACTCTTATGATAGGGCATAACCTGCATTTTGCAGCCCTGTTTCCATACTATTATTGATCAAATACTTACCATGTTTCCGGGAACAATCTTCATGCTGTGATTGAAATACTGTAGGTGTTAATGTATGGTTAATGATATTGCTAAGAAATGATGTAGAAGATCATTACCATAGTTACACTGTTAGTTATCATGCTAATAACTTTTAAACGGCCCATTTTACGCTATTTCCTGATCAATGGTACAATGTTGTCTCCTCATCACAAACATATCTGGAGTTGTGTTTTGTTTCATTCATACATACAACACAAATCCTGCATATTTAGGCTGAGTTCTTCTCTCAGACTGAATGTGTGATGTCATGTGGTAACACAGAAAATGCAACACTGCCTTTTAAACTCCATACACCTTCACTAAAATCATTTGGATGATTTCAGACTTGAAATTACCAATCTCTATTGACCTAAACTTAAAAGGTAGCTTTTCACGTGAAAATTACAGCTTCATAAGGCGGAACAGAGCATTTTGAGCTTTGGATATGTAGACAGACAAATAATAAATGGTTATTCAAACAAGCATTGCTGAAATAAAACACAGCTCAGAATATGTTTTTGAAGAGGTAAAATTATAACACCGTTTAAAGCTCACAAGAGTCAATTTTGCATTATATAGGACCTTTAAATACAGTGAAAGTTCACTGCAACACATTTTGAAGTTTGTTTGAAATGGTCACAGCTTTGGACAGCAATGTAAGCTGTTTTCCTTTTCCTGACCTAAAAAAATATATATATTATTTCATTTTTCATTTATGTCACCTAAAATGCCAGACCTTCAAGCAGAGAACTGGCAGAGCCCCTTCGAGCCTCTCGTACACAGGCTTTTACTGTTTGCCTTGTACAACCTTTTCTTTATTGTGTGTACCCACCTCCTCTGCACTGACGCACCTCCTCAGCTTCTTATTTCTTTGTTTCTGTAGGCCACCTGTAAGAGTGTTTTCCAATTCTGACAGCTCCTGATGGCTTCATGTCTTCACTTCCAGATGTACTGAAAAGGTTTTTGAAAAGTATCCATAAACCCATTTTTGTACACCTGAGATGACATGAATCTGGTATTTATAAAGCAGGAAAGTAAGGACAATTGCAGTTTCCCTGATTACACATTTCCTGTTTTTTAGGAATCATTTTGCCTGTTACTTACTGTGTGGTAATGGCACTGTTCCCTGATTTGGGTCCAAAATGGAAAACTTCACCGTGGGATAGACTCTCTTCTGTAAAGGTTTGGCATTTTTCTCTTGAATTACACCTCATTTGTATCTGTCATGCCTTAAGCAATCAGCACTCACATAAGGCAGTTATGTTTAGGCAAATAGAACAAAGCTAAAGGGCACAATGTCACCAAGCCATTGCATAAAGATTGTATTGTTTTTCTTGTGACTAGATAAACAAGAGAATTGCTCCATAGAGATAATCTGCATATAAGCTCAAAACAATTTTTTCTTTCCCATAAACAGATGGCCTTCAAGCTTTGCAGTATAAATTATGTATGTTAAAAGAAAATGTTTCAAATGGGATCAAAAGTGCACTATGTAACATTTGTGCTGGCGTGTCTGCCAGTTTCCCGTTTCCATGAATACTCTACAGTATAAACATTTAACATTAACTTTAACATTAAATTGTATCTTGGACAGCAGCTGGGGCCACCAGGACAAGTTAGGTCTATGGAGAGGCGACCTTGCACACAGCAATAATGTTTTTCAGGGTATTTAAACATCTGTCACTGAAAGCAATATACAGCTCTGGAAAAAAAATAAGAGACCACTGCAAAATTATCAGTTTTTCTGATTTTACTACTTATAGGTATGTGTTTGGACAAAAGGAACATTTTTGTTTGAGTCTATAAACTACTGACAACATTTCCTCCAAATTCCAAATAAAAATATTATCGTTTAGAGCATTTATTTGCAGAAAATGACAAATGGTCAAATGTTTTCAGACCTCAAACAATGCAAAGAAACAAGATCAAATTCATTTTAAAACAACATAATACTAATGTTTACACTTAAGAAGAGTTCAGAAATCAATATTTGGTGCAATAACCCTTATTTTTAATCACAGCTTTCATGTGTCTTGGCATGCTCTCCACAAGTCTTTCACATTGTTCTTGGGTGACTTTATTCCACTCCTGGTGCAAGAACTGAAGTAGCTCAGCTTTGTGTTTGTGTTGGAATTCAACAGACGCTGGAATGGAATGGCTGTAATACATGTAGAGATGCTGATTTCAGGGGGGAAAAAATGCAGTGGTCTCTTTTTTTTTTCCAGAGCTGTATATCAGGGCATCTACATGGAGACTAGAAAAGTATATTTATGGTATTATGAAGGAGCAGTCATTCCTGTTATACTGATGTTAATGGATAAAGAGTGCGTATAATATAATTAAGACTATCACACTATGGGCCCAGCATAACACTGGAAAATAAGTTTAATTAACTAATGATATAATCAGATCTACCTTAATTAAAAGAATCTGTGATGCTAAAGGTCCTATATTACACAAAATGGACTCTTGTGAGCTTTAAGCCATGTTATAATGCCTTTACCACCTCAAAACCATACCTGGAGTTGTGTTTCATTCACACATGTTTGAATAATCCTTTAATATTAGTCTGGTCTAGTCTTTTTTTAAGTTAACCATTACCTTTTACCATTAGTTCAATAAAGTTTGGCAATTCCAGAGCTGAAATCATCCAAATGATTCTAGTGAAGGTGTATAGCATTTAAAATCACTGTGGTGCACTTGCTGTATCACCACATGACATCACAAGGTGGAACAGAGTGTTTTTCGTTTGAGAGAAGGACTCAAGGTAAATATGCAGGATTTGTGTGTTAAACATGTTTGAAGCAAAACACAGCTCTAGTGATGTTTGTGATGAGGAAATAACATTATAACATACATCAGAAAATAGCACAATATGGGCCCTTAAAGGAGAACTATAAAATCTACCAGACTTACCTTTACCCTTATCTACCAGCTATAGCAGCAATAAAGACGACAAAATCAAAGCTATTTAAAGTAATTTGTTTTCAAAAATGATGATGCTATCAGTGGTTTACATGCGGAGTGCCATAAATAATATAGATTACATATTAGTGCTGCTTTGCTGTTTAAGTTTATTATCTGCTCATTTTCTTGTGCAGCAGGATACCGACTCAATGAGCTAAACTGTGTGGGGGATGACATTAGTGCATATAGAGCTCATCTTGGGACCATTAGAGGAGCATAATCATATCAGTACACTCACTGAACTCAGCTTTTACAATACTAGTAACTTCCTATTAATAACTACAGCCATCACATTCAATGTTTTCGTAATCAACTTGTTTTGCTCTTGATTTCGCGCAAGATTATGTTCAAGTTTGTGGAAAGCAGTGAAGCTCACTCATGCAGATACACAGAAAGAGGTCACCACTGGAGGTACAATCTGTAGCCTGTGTTTAATACAGTGATGTTTTTCCTCAGGGGATGTCATTTTTATAAAGATTCACATTAAAATCACAGCAAATACTGCATCTGGAGGTTGTATGTATGGTGAGCATGTCTGAGTACACTATTTAAAAAGCTGTTTTGCTAGTCAGGAACACACAGCACGAGTTAGAATGCTGGTCGGGTCTGTAAAAAGGGAATGCCTTCAACGCTACAAAATGAAGTGGTTAATTGTAATTCATGTGGACTGACAAATAGTCCTGAATTCACACTGTTGCATGGTCTGACTACAGATATCAAGCACTACTAGCCAGCTTTTTGTCATCTGTCAAACTAGTTTATTGCCATATGCTCTTGACTCTAAACTTGGCTCAATCAGTCAATGCTAAACAAGCAATTTAAGGCTGTGTTGATTATAAGTGATCCCACCCCTCACTTCTATGGGAATATATGGATAAACTGTTTTGCAATATATCAACTTTATCTGTAATCAGTTGAATCAGATTTTGCATCAAATCTGGTTTATTTTGGGTATTATTTTTGTTTTCTATTTAATATTCCATATTGTGCTATTATCTGATCAATGTTCTAATGTTGTTTCCTCATCACAAACATACCTGGAGTTGTGTTTTGTTTCATTCACACATGTTTAGCACACAAACCCTGCATATTATATCAAACAGAAAGCACTGTTCCACCTTGTGATGTCATGTGGTAATACAGGAAGTTCTCCACTGTGTCTTTAAACTCCATACACCTTCACTCACTAGAATAATTTGGATTATTCCAGCCCTGGCCTTGCTTTGGTTACTCAAACCTGTAAATGAAACAAAACAGAACTCCTGTGTGTTTTTTGTGGAGGTAATAACATTCTAAGAGTTAGTTTCATACAACATAGGGTCGTTAAAGTTTTGCACCAAATGCCTTACCTGTGAGCATTAATTGACTATGCAAGACTTATGCAACACCAATATGGAAAAATCACCCTAGTAACTGGTATGTTATGTAATGCCTGAAACAGTAACTTAAAATGCAAAATGCACTGACACAGGCATAAAATAGATTGTTTCTGCTTTGGGGAATCTGTTAGAAATGTAAGGAACACTTGGTTTGTAGCCAATGGACTATAAAATGATGCAGGAAGTGAAAGCGGACTTAGCCAAAGCATAAAAAACATGAACTTTAGTGCAAGTGAACGTAAGATGTCATTGTGTTGCTCTATACACAATGTAGGTCTAGACAATTTAAATGTGATTCGATTTTAAACTTTCAAATCGGGATGCACGCCCAGGAGAAGACAGAAAGAAATATGAGCTGCAAATTATACTCTTTCATTTTAGAATGTTTATGGATGTTCTCAACAACTTTTCCATAAAAAGACAATTGCTTTTATTTTTACAGTACTGTTTCAGTAGCAGATCTTTTTATATTTTGATATACTTCTTGCAGATTAACTGTCCCTTTGATATAATGTCCAACCATTTTAGACAAATGAAATCATTTACCTGTTCTCCATTTTACTTCCAATAATAGGCCTTTACAAATGGAGCATAAATTCAGAAACAGACAAACAACAACATCTTATTAAGGCCTAAACGTTTGTATTGCCTTTTAATTTGTTGATGTTTTCTGGCTGTGCAAAAATATGATTCCCATTCAGCAAACATTGAACAAATAGCAATGTTCTCCCTGGCTTTTACTTGTTTATTGTGAACTGGCTCTTACCTGCGTTTTACATGCATGTGATAGTACTTTATCTATTATTGTTTGTCACTACATTATCAAACAATTGCCTTTCATTTCCTTTGGTTTGTACGTTTACCAAATTGAAACGATTTTGAGAAAACAGCAGGTTCAAACATAACTGGTATATCTCACATAAAGGAAATAATGCTCAGAATTATAACCCAAATGTTTGTTCATAAACAAGGCAGGCTGGGACAGGCTGTTTTGCTTCGTCTTTAAGCTTGTCATTACAAATTCAATATGGCAGTTCTATTAAAGGGCGGAAGAACCGAGTTAAGCTGAGATTGTTTTGTTCACACTATGCCCTCTGTTAAAGAAGCATCCTAAACGTGGCGGATGCTAGTCATTATCCAAGCAGTTTGTGTCATTCACCAGGGACCAAACATTTTCTACCCAAAATGCATTGAGGTCAATAGGTGCATGAACTGTGTGCTGTGTACCACTAGTGACACATAGCTAACAACTGACTGCTATTCTGTGGTCTCTCTCTATGCTGGTTCATTATAGTTGTGTTTAAATCCACTTTTACGAGTCTTTATAATGTTGTTTCCTCAGCATTAGCATACTTAAAGATATATTTCAATTGATTCATGCTTGCTTGAGTAATCCTACATTGTCCTGCATCTGAGGTTTGTGTGTGAGGTAAAGATCCCATGACATGGTACTTCTTGATGCTTTTATATGGCTCCTTAATGGTTCCCTAATACTGTAAATGAATCCTTCTTCAAAATCAACACTCAGTGCATGAGAAACAGAGATAAGATGAGAAAGAGTCATAAATATCTCTCTCAAACACTTTATTCTGGGCGTTGTTGCTTGAATGCAAATGAGGAGGAAAGAGCTGGCCTATAGTAGAGGGTGGGGGCGTGGCCAAACTCTCCGCTCTGGGCTCTGAGCTCTCAGCTGATCCATTTCCGTGTTTTTGCATGGGGGGAGAGATTTGAAGCGTTCCATTGAAAAATAAACACATTTCCACAGAAAATAAAATTAAACCACTGCTGTTCAAAGGTCCAGAGGCTCAGATAAAGGACTTCCGAGCCTAGAAACACTTGGACGTGCCTCCAGGCAAACAAAAAATTCCTAGCGCATTCGCAGTCCAAACTCTCTGGGCGTGATTTACAGAGACGCTGAGTACAGACAGACGGGGGTGGAACTGCATTTGCATTTCTTTTTTCAATCTGACGTCAATAAGGTGCCTTGTTCAAAATCACCCGTTTGAGCTCCGATTTTTTGTAACGCAGAAAAGGATCGCAAATGCTCAGTTTAGACATTTTGCAACTTTTAACCATGGGGGGGGGGCTAAACAGGGTAGGGGAGCTCACATTAACGTTCAAAAACCTCAGAAAGTGAACATTTCATGCCATGGGACCTTTAAGAGGGGAGTTAAAGAGGCTATTTTTGTCAAGAAAGAGAATCCTTCCTTGAACATAAATGGAGGCCTCAAACCTAAATCAAAGCAAACAAAGAAAACAATAGGGTTAGCCAGGTCAAGTGCAGAGGTGTGAAAACAACCATCATTATGGCCCTGAATGACTATCCTAACAAGATCCCACATAGAAACTGAAAACAAATAGGTGTGATCCCTGCAGGCAATTATAAGCAGTGTCCACCAGCACTCTAGCCAGAACTGAAGAAGTAGCTTGGATGAGCTGTGAAACATATTCGACCAAGTAAACTTTGTCCAGTTGACAAATTGAATTTTTCCTTTTGCCATTTGAGGTTTGAGTGATCAGAAAATGCATTGTTTTCACATGTCCCTATTCCCACCCACTTTCTTGTATTTACTTAGAATTTATAAATAATTCAGACTCCGGATCAAACATATATCTTCCTTATAAGGCCTCATACCAACATACATCCACATCTGTAATAACTGGTTTGATTCATTAGTGTTTGGTTTAATTGTGCAAACATAACTGATGATGTGTTTTGGCTTCCCAGATGTGGCCAAAAAAGGAAAAAGGTGAAGGAATGCATGTGTGTTTCCAGCCCTGGGCTCCTGATGACAGTCATTCAGAGACCCACAAGTGGACTGCAGTACTAGTCTATTACCGATGGGTGCAACACATTACTAGCTCAGGTAATTTACATTGCACCGACACCAGCAAAACATGAATGAACAAGGACCTTGAATGATGAGGGAAAGGACTCTTGAAGCATGATAGAGGCAGTACCACAGCCACAGGAGATTGATTACTATACACATGCTTTAGATGTACAAGTCACAGAGAAACTGTGAAAGCAATATATATTTTATCCAACTATCCTATCCACTGGCTACAGGTTTCTATTATTATTATTATTTAAGAAATAGACTACAATCTACTGTATCTCTAGGACTGAGAATTGTACAATTTTTGCCTATATGTTGTCAGATCACTGTGATTTTCTTTTGCCATCTTAAAGCTGTGGGAACATTTCACCAAATAGTTACACAGAAATACAAACATTTAATTACTGGTGTTTCTATTGTTGAGAAATACCCTGAAAAATATGCGTCTTATGCCTCATCTCTCTTCGGATCTGACTCGTAACCTGGAAACGGGCTGCCAGTTTGTCTCCAGGAAAATGTTTGCTGCTTTGTTTTGCAGCACTGTTTGTATTTTCTTATTATTCTTTATCATTTGAGTGAGTATTCATCAGAGTATGTTTGATTTGGACACAGACAGAAACGTGTGGCTTTACAACATTTTAATTGGCTCTCGTCTCATGTAAAACCCTGTGCCCAAATGCAATTGTACTTGGTAAAATCTTGGCTCTCTGGATGATTCTCTGGAGGAATCTATTAAGAGGCAAACACTGAAATGGAGAGTCCTGTTCTAGTAAGTTGTATGTGAACTCGATACACTCTTTACCAGCCAAAAGGCCCATTAATCCCTCTCTAAGAGCAGCAACAAGCCTCATGCCTCTGTAATGCCAGCAGATTAATGATCCCCGCTGAGAGCCGCTGGACACTGGAGATTATCATGAGACAGCAGCTCAAACACAAACAACATGATGTATTTACTGTAGTGTTGTGTGGTGATGGTGTGAGTGAAAGAATGACGGGTCAGGTACAGGAGCTACATTTCAGTGACAGCTCTCGGCATGCAATCAGGACAATGCTATTTAGTTTTGTTTTCCTCTTTAAACAAGCCAAATCTGAGTGGTGTTTTGTTTCATTCACACGTTTTAACACACAAAAAACGTATATTTAGGTTGAGTTTTTCTCTCAAATGGGAAACACTCATTTCCACCTTGATAAAAGGAGAAGTTCAATTTGTCAACTGGACAAGGTACAGTATGTTTGGTTGAAAACGTTTCGCCGCTCATCCGAGAGGCTTCGTCAGCTCTAATTAGAATGCTGGTAAGACACTTGCTTATATCTTGCTGCAGGGAGGAGCTAACTAGCTAACTACTTTCCGAAACTATCTAATTGGTTTCAGTCTTTTGTTTCTCTGGTGTCTAGATAACAAAAGACTGAAACCAATGAGATAGTTTTGGAAAGTAGTTAGCTAGTTAGCTCCTCCCTGCAGCAAGATATAAGCAAGCGTCTTACCAGTATTCTTATTAGAGCTGACGAAGCCTCTCGGATGAGCGGCGAAACGTTTTCGACCAAACATACCTTGTCCAGTTGACAAATTGAACTTCTTTTATCATGGATTCTACCTGGACGACTGAGGGACTTTTCACGCATTTCCACCTTGTGATGTCATGTTGTAATACAGGAAGTGCATACTCCATACACTGGATACTCCTGGAATCATTTTGATAATTTCAGCCATGGAATTGACAGTCTCTATTGAACTAAAGGTAAAAAGTAGCTGTTAGCAGAGCATTTTGAGCTTTCAAGATATAGACAGGAAAAATAATAAAGAATTACTCAGACATCAGTGAATGAAACAAAACACATATATTAAACACATATAATATTTTGCCAAATTATTTTGTGACAGTGCTACAATTTTGATGTTTGTTCAGGAAAAGGAAGTTGGTTTATGCAATACAGTAATCCCTCGTTTATCGCGGGGGTTAGGTTCCAGAAATAGCCCGCAATAAGTGAAATCCGCGAAGTAGGACAACTTTATATTTTACAATTATTCTACATGTTTTAAGGCTGTAAATGCCTCACCACACACATTATACGCTTTTCTCAGACTGGAATTAACATTTTCTCACATTTGTCTCTAGTTTAAACACTCAAACTTTCATAGATTTTCAACAAAATGTATTAATAGTGGCGTGGGGGGAGACACGGCTCCGGGAGCCCTGCCAGATGAGCGAGCAGCACTGCCACGTCCTTGGACGAGACGTGCTGCTCTGTCACGGATTTGTCCACGATGAGGGGTTTATCGTGGACAAATCCGTGACAGAGCAGCACATGTCGCGCACTTCTCCAAGGGGTTGGTGCGCGTCTCGTCCAGGGACGTGGCAGTGCTGCTTGCGCGTCTGGCGGGGCTCCCGGAGCCGTGTCTCCCCCCACGCCACTATTAATATATTTTGTTGAAAATATATGAAAGTTTGAGTGTTTAAACTAGAGACAAATATGAGAAAATGCAGCGCGAGGCCGCGTGTTACCGGGGAGATAGAACTGCGGCGCCCGGACCGCGTGCTCTCAACCTGAGCCACAAACCGAACACGCACAAACGAACGCAAAAGCCGCACAGAGTGATTTAATCCTGGTTCAGACCTGATCTACTTCTGGTCTAGACCTGGTTTAGTCCACGTTTAGTCCTGGTCTAGTCTCTTAGCCAATCAGGACGCAGACCACATTGTTACACTATAAAAAAAAATTTTACACTATAAAAAAAATAAAATAAAAAAAAATCGGCGAGGCCGCGAAGAGTGAACCGCGATAGAGCGAGGGTTCACTGTACACTTGACATATTCACTGTTTTGATGGTTAAAACTGACTGGTTTATTCCATATTGATTTGGCACAGGTAGTGGTTTAACAAAGAAATACTGTTGTACAATCTATGGAATTCTTAAAAATAGTGACATATCGCAGAATATCATGTGCAACCAATTATCTCATGTATTGCCATACTGTGATAATATCATATAGTGAGCCGAGTATCGCATCAAATCGTGAGGGGCCCTGTGATCCCCAGCCCTAATCTAAGCATCAGATAATCAAACAATGTTATGCTGGTAAAAATAATTAATAAATCTCACACGATTACAGTTTTCCAAAGACGATATCTTCTGCTTAAATAATTATGCAGCCCTAAACTGTCTGCCAAGTAAATCCACTGAGAATTAGTGAGTCCTCCTTCTGTTGAAAAAGTGCTAATTAGTTTGGACTAAACAAACATAATTTTTTATTGACTGCATGCTGTTGAAATAACCAAAAAAATGTGTTGTATCTCCAAAAACACTCTGTGTGTTTATTGTTTTCTCAGTCAGGCTACCCTCTCCAGTCTCTTAAAATGCTATTTTGCTTTTAATGGGTTGTGGACATTTCATCGCTTCTCAACAAGGCAAAATGAGTGATTACATTTTAGTAATATCTACAGAGGAGTTTTGTGACTAAAACAATGTCAAACAGTATTGAGCTACAAAGCTGCAAGTGACAGGCGAATCTTCAGTAACACAATAGCATAAGAATGTAAAATAGAGTGCGAATGGCAGATGCAAGAATGTAATATTCAAAATGCACAAAGCAAATGTGATCTTTTTCTAAGGAAATGCAGATTATGTTGTTTGTATCGGATTTTAAAACGATTTGAAGATTAGGTGTTTAGGCATCTTTTGTGACATTGTCATACATTTTACAATTGTCTTATAGAAAGTTGTTGGGGGTGAGATTGTGAGTCTCTTTTACCAAGCACTAATCCAGCTAATATGAATGTCTGAGTTAATCCAAGGGAAATTAATTTGATTACTGACTCATCTCATCTTTGCAACTGCTGCTCAGTTGTGGCTGTTTTGTTGGTTATTATTATCTAGATTTGATTATTTTGTGGTTTTAAAGTTCTATAGTCATGTTTGGAAGCAGTTGCTATGTATTGGATTTGTTATGGTTTGAACCTCTCTAATTTTCTTGCTGTCTCTGTTTTGTAGTTTAAATTTGAATAATCCCATATTGTATTCTTCATGGGAATTTCAATGCATGGGAATGTGCACGAAAAGCAATATTATTTTCTGAGGTACAGCATTAAAAATAGATTCAGCACACATTATATAGAATGAGAGAGTTAAAGCCATAACTGTAGTCCATAACTTTACGAAAAATATATGAACGAAGTTTTTTATCTCTCTCTATTGAAACACAGGTAAAGTTTGATTCTCAGAGGGGAATGTGAGGTGAATGGCTCTATGTCCTCCAGTTGTTTTGGTAACTGTCCTGCTCGTGCTTTACCTCACCTCTGAGGTCAACCGAAACAAGCTCCTGCCTCCTGTCTGTGACCCCGAATGAGGATAGACAATAAATAATGCGCTTTAAGTATTCTGGGTTAAGTGCACTGTTCAGCACATTCAGAGCACAGACTTGATTGGTCTGTGTGTTGCCTCAACTCACAATACTAACATTTTCATAACATTTTTGATACTTAGGAAAACCCTTTAACCCTTTGATACTAAAAAATAGTTTATTAGACAATAAAATGTGATTGTGAACACAGAATAATAGTAGTTTCTTTAGTATTATCATGTGGCCCTATAGGTCTTATATGTATCTTCCTGTGATTCCTTCTGTTTCAGTGCTCATTCAAGCATGATTCAATACAAGTTTTAGTATCAGATACTATCGACTGATAATTGTTTTTTTGTTTTTTTTTACAACCCTCTTAGTCTGTAGTGTGGAAAGAAAAGGCTATTCTACATTTGTTATAAAAATATTATTCATATTTCTTGTTTTGTGTGAGCTCATTACTTCTGCTTGTGTGATTTTGTGAACGGGGGTTGTCCTGTGGCCTGGGGCATCTCATCCTCACCACTGATGTAACTGTGTATTGGAGGGGCTCTGTTTCAAATAGCTCTAATTCGAAGTGACTCAACAGTGACCGTGCAGCCTGATGCCGGAGAGGACAGGGCGTTGGACCAGAATGTGAAACACACCCATCTTGTTGTTTAACATGAAAAGTCTGTCATTTCACACCAAGTGCATGTTCACTATTAATGGGTGTCAGCTTCATATTATACAGTGGATATAAAAAGTCCACACAACCCTGTTCAAATGCCAGGTTTTCGTGATGTAAAAAAATGACAGCAAAAATAATTTCACAACTTTTTCCACCATTAATGTGACCTATAACCAGTACAACGCAATTGAAAAACAAACAGAAATCTTTCAGGGAGATGAAGTAAAAATAAACAGAGATAATGTGGTTGCATAAGTGTGCACACCCTTTTATAACTCGGGATGTAATTCTTTCACATCACAAAAAAATGGCATTTGAACAGGTGTGTGTAGACTTTTTATATCCACTGTAGGTGCCACTTGAGGACAATTTACAAGATATGTGAATGTTTTGACTTTGACTATAATATTTCACAGTAAGACATAACTCAACTTACCTCCATGAAGAATGTTCCAAAGTGTGGTTTTAATTTTCTGTTTCCAGATGAATGTTACAGAATGTTGTGTTAAATTGCCTGTTGCAAATCCACTTTTTTAAAAATCATTTTGAAACCAGTGGAGAAGAGCAGTCTGTGAAGTTATCGTGACAAGCAGTGATCTCTATTACTCCTAAAGCCTTATATCTACTACAATGTCGATCAGAAGCCGTCAATCACTTTTCCATTAGGATGTGAGCTGTGTGTCCACTAGTTGTGTGGGAAAACACCGGCTCTCAAGCTTCATCATAGCAATGAAATGCTACACATGCTCTCCATCTAAGAGACTGTCACGGTTGTCTGTGTTTTCAGTGAAGTGAATAGTACTTGATATTCAGCCAAGGCTACAAGCCAGTGCGTAGAACCACAAAGGGAATCTGACGTGCTTCTACTTCACATCAGTGTGAATTATGAACGGAGGTAGCCAAACAACTACTACACCTGAAATCTAGAAGAAACTGGCTGTATACTAGATAAACAATACTACTTGGAACAATACTAAACTTCAAATTAGAAAGAAAACAATCATTACTCTGTACTGATTTTAATACCACAGTGATAATAAACAAGAACAAAAAGAGTTATTTCATTGATATGATCTTATACTAGTTCTGATATAAAGACAAAGTCTAATTTAATCCAATATATTATTTAATATTGATTCTTGCTTAGTATCTAGTTTCAATTCTAGTTTAAGTATTGATTAGTATCTGGGTATTACTTTTTTACAACTCTAGAGTTGAGATTAGTTTGACTGGGTGATAAAAAATCCAGTTGTCTGGTGTCAGTCTGCTATTTTGAAATGTTCACGTTCAGTGTTTTCCTATTTAATGCAGCTTTATGCTCAAACATAGACCTAGAGAGAGATAAAGTCCCCTCCAAAAGTATTGGAACAGCAAGGCAAATTCTCTTATTTTTGCTGTTCACCGAAGACATTTTGGCTGAAGATCAAAAGAAGAGTATAAGACAAGAGTTCAGAATGTCAGTTTTAATTTCCTGGTATTTATATTTAGATGTGTTAAACAACTTAGGATAGTAAAAGGAGGGATTCTTCACACAACTTGGGATATATTACCATTTGTATCACACCACAGCATTTTTATGTGAGCAAAAGTTAAAAATCTTAAAGCCCCAGTGTGTAGGATTCGTGGCGCATAGGTGGATGGTGCTATTGCACTTTCTGTTTTAGCTATGGCAGACCTCGAGGGTCACCCGGACGTGCGCACGAGCCGCGCGCCGCTACTGTTTAAATAAAACGCGGTCCCGGTTTGTTTTTTGTCCAAAAAAATTTAGGACAAAACACGTGTTAGATCCATTACGACGTCTGATCCGGCAGCATGCTTGTGTTGTTTACCCAAAATCACGAGCCTTGCCGAAGGCGAAGGCGGAGCCCAAATGTCCTTCTGCGGCTCTCGTATTCAAAATGGCTGCCTCTGCATGGGGAAGATCCTCCTTTTATGTGACTATATCTAAGTCCAAAAGAATACTTTGATTTCATGATGGAAGTGAAAAGGCTTGGAAAACAATGTATTTTTGAATGGGTATCTTTAATTTCAGTAATTAACGGGTAAAAATCTTACACACTGTCCCTTTAAAGTAAATTAAATGTAATATTTGCTGGCAAAACCCTTGCTTGCAATAACTGCCTCAAGCCCGCGACCCATCAACATCACCAAACTGTTGCACTCTTCATTTGTGATCCTGTTCCAGCATTTTACTGCAGCTTCCTTCAGTGCTTGTTTATTTCAGTCCCTTCAGTCTCGAGGTGAAATCTTCTATGGGGTTAAGGTCAGGTGACTGACTTAGCCAGTCTAAAAACTTCCACTTTTTCCCCCTGATTAAGTCCTTTGTTTTGTTGGCAGTGTGCTTAGGGTTATTGTCCTGCTGCATGATAAAATTCCTCCCAATTAGTTTCGATGCATTTCTCCGTACAGTGACAGACAAAATATTTCTGTACACTTCTGAATTCATTTTGCTGCTACCATCATCAGTTACCTCATCAATAAAAATTAATGAGCCTGTTCCAGAAGCGGCCATACAGGCCATGACATTACCTCCACCATAATAATAATAATACATTTTTCAAGACACTCAAAGACGCTGTACAGAAGGTAAAATCAGTAATAAAACAAGTAATAAAACAGCAGCAGAGTTTTGGATGTATTGGAGTTTGTTGAGAGTTTTGGAGGGTAGACCATAGAAAAGGCTATTGCAGTAGTCGATTTGAGAGGTAATGAATGCATGAATGAGAGTTTCAGCAGCAGAGAAAGAAAGGGATGGGTGGAGTCCTGCAATGTTTTTGAGATGCTTCACAGATGAGCTTGTATGCTTAGGATCATGAGCAGTTCCTTTCTTCTTCCACACTTTGGCCTTTCCATCACTTTGGTAGAGATTAATCTAGGTCAGTCCATAGGATTGTGTTCCAAAACTTGTGCGGCTCATCTCTGTACTTCTTTGCAAATTCCAATCTGGCCTTCCGATTCTCTCTGCTGATGAATGGTTTGCATCTTGTGGTATGGCTCTATATTCTACTCTCTGAGTCTTCTTCAAACAGTGGATTGTGATACCTCCACCCCTGCACTGTGGAGGTCGTTGGTGATTTGACTTACTGTTGTTTTGGGGGTTTTCTTGACAGCTCGCACAATATTTCTATCATCTACAGTTTTTTTCCTTGATTTTCCTTCTTTTCTCAGTTTCTAAATGGCTTGCTTTTCTCCCATAGACAGCTCTCTGGTCTTCATTTTGGTTTATGCACTTTAACAAGAAATGCAGTCTTTCAGCCACGTAGTAGACTTGTCATGCAGAGCTATTTAATGCTTCTGGTCAAGGAGAAACACTTGTTAGTCACATGTTCCAATAGTTTTACTCACTTGATAAATGGGTGGGTTTAAACAAAGATTTGTATGTCCTGAGTTGTTTAACTTATCTACATGTAAATGGAATAAAAGCTGACATTCTGACAGTTGACAGGGAATAAAAGCTGACATTCTGACCTCTCGTCTCATAGTCATCTTTGCTGTTCCAGTACTTTTGGAGGGGACTGTAGGAAATTCAACTTTTGATGCAGCAACATTTACAATGTGCTTGTCACTCGCTTTTGTGTCTCACTCCCCTCCCTGAGTGGCAGGGAGATTAACCAGTTGCAATGTAATGCGAACTCTCAGAAGCAGCAGAAAGACAGTTATATAGATTAAGTTTTGATTAAGCCTTTATTGATCTCACACACAGTGACACACAGGAGAAATTTTACTTTACTGCATTTGACCCATCCTTTTTTCAGGAGCAGTGGGCAGCCATCCTTCTGGAGCCCGGGGGCCAGTACCGTGAATGGTCTTGCCCAAGGACCCACACTGGCTTGCTCATTGCCGGGGGGATTTGAACCCAGATCCCCCAGGTGAAAGTCAAGTGACTTACTGTACCAGTTGAGCAGGTCCATAGAAAATAATAGATACTAACTGCATGAATCGTGATAAAATCGAAAAATTGTGATCCCTAAAAATAACTTTTCCATCCTTCACTTCACTAATTTCCCCTTTGCTCCACTAATTTCCCCTTTGCTCCACATAAATCTTAGTTGATGCCAGCTGTTGTTGCAGAATGGCACCTACCCACTTGAACATGTTTGATCAGCTGTCGCACATGATCCCTGTGCTTCTTTTCCAGCTCACAGACTGGACCTCAACATTTATTCCACTCAATCAGCAGCAGGTAAAGTGTGAACGATTCAGCAACCTGGTGTCCAAAGATAACCTTGCCGCCCGCTGCCATCACCATAAACTCAAACGTGTTAAGTGTGGTGTACATCAGCGGCTGAGTCAGAAACCACACAGTGTGAGGGAGTGGCTGTTTAAATAGAATAAGGGCTCAAGGAAGGGACGTGCATCCAAGTGAAGACATTGTAAGTCCCTTTTAAGGTGCTGTATTACACAAAATGGATTCTTGTGAGCTTTAAGTCATGTTAGAATGCTGTTGCCTCCTCCAAAACATACCCGGAGTTGTGTTTTGTTTGAGAAATCCTGCATTATTAGTTTGTTTACATCTCCAAAGTTCAAACTGCTCTGTTTCACCTTGTGATGTCATGTAGTGGTACTTCTCAAGTTAACAGCTACCTTTTACATTTTGTTCAGTAGAGATTGGCAGTTTTAGGGCTGAAATTATCCAAATGATTCTAGTGAGGGTGTATGGAGTTTCTTCTGTTTGAGAGAAAAACACAGCCTAAATAAATTAAACAAAACATAACAAAATATTTGTGATGAGGAAACAACACCATAACAGATCAGAAAATAGCACAGTATTGTCTATTAAGGAACAAATTGTTTTAGATTAACACTTAAAGGTGCACTGTGTCTCTTTTCTGGTGGAGGGTATGTCACCTACATGTCTCCACAGACATGCTACTACTTTACCTGAAATTTTCCACAGTACAAAACAGTAGAGACAAACAGGTGACACTGTCAAGTTAGATCTGTGGAGAGGCGACCCAGCTCACAATAAGAATGGATCTCTTGTATATGCTGACCTATGAAGAATGAGTCCAAAATATTAAGTCAGAAGGGAGTGTTTAATATTTGAGCCAATTAACACACAAAAATTATAAAAACCACAAGCCTCAAAATTTACCACCCTCAAAACCATAAAACTTGAATTTGAAGGTAGTTGGATTTATGAACCTGGCAGCAAACAGTAATGGCTAAGACAGACGCATGCTCTAATTGCCCTTTGCTTTTCTCCATTTTAAGTAGCAGTCATTTTGAATTACAACACAGTGGCACATTTGCTCCTTCTGCTCATTAATATCGATGCTCTTGGCTGACATGATTCACCCCCTCATATTCAGACTGGAGCGCTTTAATGGTTCTTTTTTTGCTGATTGAGACATTTAACAGCACGAGCCTCTGAAGACTTTGTGAGCAGTACTTAGTGTCTCACTTTAATGAAGCAAAGCCCAACATTGACTGCTGTCTAATTGGCCTAATTTGTTGTACAAGCAAAGATGACACCACATCCGCTCCCTTTAACGTCTGTAGATTTTATTAGAGACCCCCACAGGCACCGCTTCGCTCTCTGTGAAATCTACATAAAAAGATAATTTCACTGCTGTTGTTGCACAGTTGTAGATGATTTGTTTACTTCCTGTTTATGTGTGTGGAGTGTTAGCTGGAGGCCGTTTCACATAGTTGTTGTTTAAATTGCAGATAAAGCTGACATTGTTGCATTTGAATGAATTGTGCAAAACACGACAGACCTTTAGGGAGAATTACAACACTGGTGATAATGAGCATGTGCAGGATGCCTGTTTATGCATGGAGCAAATGAGAGGTATTGTCGCACACCACTAACTCTCCATTACCTATGTACAGTGGTGCAGACTGGAAACACTTAACCCCCAGGCATAGCATTAATGATAGATACTACCATACAGGAGGGCAGTTCAGAGACATAACCCAGAGCATATGGCAGCAGAAATAGCTCTTCAGAAATAGCTTCATGCTTGGGTTTGAAATCAAGTGGGCCGTACTGCATCGTATCACAATGTTTTCCATCAGTGACCCTGGTTCCCATGGCCCCTCATGGCTTTGTAATGAGGTCTCTATGACAGCCGAGACTTGTACTTCCCTCACAGGAACTGCTTTTATTGAATACTCAATTAGTTTTGTAGTCAGCAATAACAGAATATAGTACGACTTTGCTCAAATAAAGATAAATTCATTGGAAAAAATACAATTACAGTTTAAAGTCTAATTCCTAAATAATATGTGGTTGGTAAGATGTGTGTGAAGGCATTTTTGTAAGGGAAAAAGACCAGACAGAATCAAGGAGAAATTGAGAGACTCTTAAGTGTTGCCTGTTTGGTCAAGTGTTTTTCCAGATGATTTTATTTGTGAGAGATGGTTTAAACTGCATTATTTGTGGTTCAAGTTTTTTCTTTTTCTTTTTTCTTCATCTATTTCCTGTCAGCACTGGCTGTATTATGTTGAAATTG
Organism: Paratrypauchen microcephalus; assembly: GCA_036785185.1. Lineage (NCBI taxonomy): Eukaryota > Metazoa > Chordata > Actinopteri > Gobiiformes > Gobiidae > Paratrypauchen > Paratrypauchen microcephalus. The sequence goes on along the minus strand of JAVJIX010000025.1, from coordinate 5,636,824 downwards.
TGGTATCACTGCTGATACCATGTTTCCTGACTATCTAAACCTAAAAATACTAAGATAAGTTATAAGTGACCCAAAATGACTCTGTTGTGAGGACAAACTACTTAAATAAGTATGTCGAGTGGACATTCTTTCCTTGGAACACTACAGAAATCTCAAAAAATTAGAATATCATAAAAAAAAGTTCAATATATTTTGTCATCACACATAGTGAACTTGAAAGCTTGAACAAATAAAAAACATAAGAATTAAATGAACACCACCCCTACCAATATATCTAGTTTCCTGAACTTTCTACACTTTCTACCTAACACTCACATTTCGTTTAGTATTCACACAGCACACTTTAATCAAGGGCAAACATCCAGAGTATCTATTAAAGCTATGGACTGGGCAGACAGCAAAACAAATGTAGTTCAATGCCAGTTCATGTTTTGTCCAACCGAGTACCTCTGCTCTGTTAATGAAACATGCCCATTATTGTCTTGTGTCCCCAGCCTTGGTGCTGGGGGGTGGGGTCCATGTGATGTACAGTATCCTATAACTACTCAGAGTCAGAAGACAAATGAGGTGCTGTCATGGAGATGTATTGCTTGCTCACTGGTCGACTTAGTAGACCGTTGCCAACTAAGGATTGATGAACCCGAAAAGTCATAGAACAACAACTAGCCTGGAGTGTGCACTAGTTACAGAAGAAATAGAAGTGCAAGAAGTAAGTAAAATGTATAATAAGAATGGATGTGGTTAATGCAAGTATGTTTAAGGTTAAGGTTAAAGGTCTTATATAATGCAAAATTGACTCTTGTGAGCTTTAAGCCATGTTATAATGTTATTACCTCATCAAAAACAGACCTGGAGTTTTTGAAGTTTTGTTGCATTGCATTATTCACACATGTTTAAGTCATCCTGCATTATCGGCCTTTTTCAGTAAAGAGTGGCAATTCCAGAGCTGAACAGGTATGTTTTTGATGAGTAAGCAACGTTATAACATAGATCAGGAAACAGGAAACACTTTACTGACTCTGTAAGGAAATTTGTCCAGTATTAAAAAGTGGGGAGTTTGGTATGCTATTATTGTCAAAGCACAATATTATTATGTTTATGTTTACCATAATCATCATTATTTAATGTGATTATGTAAATACAAAATAAGCCAAAACTCAAAGCTAGTTGTACAATGATAAAAGGAGAAGTTCAATTTGTCAACTGGACAAAGTTTGTTTGGTTGAAAACGTTTCGCCGCTCATCCGAGAGGCTTCGTCAGCTAGTTGTACAATGTTGTGCTACTCATGTGATACACATCAACAGCTATGATATATTTGCCTACCCAGCCAAAATCATAACTTTTACACTACTTTACAAAGATGTTTTAGTCTGGAACCATAATGACATTTGGATTGACCAATCAGAGAAACGCAGGGTGTTTGTGTCAAAACAAACATAGCGTATGTTCACCTTGCTACGAAAAAGGTTTTATAAATTGATATAATAATCCCAGACTTTATCGTTATGGTTTTGTTTTATGCACTAATGGGCTAATTTGATTTATAGCTATTTATTATTTACAATTTATGAGCCAGTAGTATTGGTAATTTATTCCCAATTTATTTCAAAGGCCAAGGTTAATTTCCTAAACTGAAGATTAACCTTCAGAACATTCAGAACTTTGGCATCTTATTTGCCCCTTGAGCTGCATAAATCCACTACAGTGCCATCTGCTAAATGTTAGAGGATGTCAAACAGCACCAACATGAAACCTGATAACATTTATTTAATTATATGACTGCAAATAGATGCTATTAGGCCAAACCACTAATCATTATTCAACTCATAATCATGGGATTTCATGTATTTATTAACAATTGAAAGCATATTGGAAAATTTGTTCAGTTTTGTGCATGTGGGGCACATACAATGGCAAGGGACTTTTGAGTCAGAGAGGTTATCCAGCTCATTGTCCTATACCCCAAATACAAAAGCAAAACCACACAATTTGTGGTTCCGGACTGAAGCAGATGAGGTCTCTTGGAAACAACAACTGAAATAAATGGTTTATTTAAGATTTGTTTTTCCATTTGCAGCATTTGAACTCTTCTTTAGTCCTTTTACTTTTGTGTTGAGTTTAAAGATGCATTATGAATTTCTGCTGGGGCGATATATTATTGCTTTGACTTAAATGTTTTGCAGTATGGCATTAAATTTGTCTATCTCCATAGAGACAAGCGCTCTGCCAGGCCAAGTTATAGGTCAGATCTGTTGAAATCTGACCTTTTCTAGTATTTTTGAGCAATAAAAACACATATTTGAAGAAATTATGGTATCTATAGTTCAGTGCTATACTGTGGAACATTTGAGGCTATAACTCCCACCAGAAAAGTAGCATAGTTTGCTTTATTGCACAAAATTGAATCTTGTGAATCTTGTGAATCTTGTGAGCTTTTGTTTTGCTTCATTCATACATGTGTAAGTTACCCTTTATTATCTGTCTACATCTCCTAAGATCAAAATGCTCTGTTCCACCTTATGATGTCATGTAGTGGTAGTTTTCAAATTAACAACAATTTTTACTTTTACCTTTTGTTCAGTAGTGATTCCAGCGCTGATATTATCCAAAATATTCTTGTGAATGTGTGTGGGGTTTAAAAAACAAAGTTGAGCACGTCCTATATTACCACGTGAGATCATAAGGTGGAGCAGTATGTGTTAAACGTATGTGAATGAAACAAAACACAACTCAAAAAGGTATGTTTTTGATGAGGAAACAACATAATCAGAACATAGACCCTTTAAATCAGGGGTCTCAAACTCAATTTACCTAGGGGCCGCATGGGGTAGAATCTGAATGAGGCTGGGCCGCATCAGGATTTGTCCATGGTTCACATTATAAGTAACTATATTATACCAGACACTTATTAATCTAATATACTGTTCAAATGCTGAGTAAAGATAAGAACAAATAAGCACATTTTCTCTATGGCCAAGTTCGTATGAGACTCCCTGTCTTATCTTTGGTACCTGGTTCAGTCCTGGTTCAGTCCTGGTTTAGTCCTGGTTTAGTCCTGGTTTAGTCCTGGTTTTAGACCTGGTTTAGACCTGGTTCAGTCCTGGTTTAGTCCTGGTTTTAGACCTGGTTTAGACCTGGTTCAGTCCTGATTTAGTCCTGGTTTTAGACCTGGTTTAGACCTGGTTCAGTCCTGGTTTAGTCCTGGTTTTAGACCTGGTTTAGACCTGGTTCAGTCCTGGTTTAGTCCTGGTTTTAGACCTGGTTTAGACCTGGTTCAGTCCTGGTTTAGTCCTGGTTTTAAACCTGGTTTAGACCTGGTTCAGTCCTGGTTTAGTCCTGGTTTTAGACCTGGTTTAGACCTGGTTCAGTCCTGGTTTAGTCCTGGTTTTAGACCTGGTTTAGACCTGGTTCAGTCCTGGTTTTAGACCTGGTTTTAGACCTGGTTTAGTCCTGGTTTAGTCCTGGTTTAGTCCTGGTTTTAGACCTGGTTTAGACCTGGTTCAGTCCTGGTTTTAGACCTGGTTTAGTCCTGGTTTAGTCCTGGTTTTAGACCTGGTTTAGTCCTGGTTTAGTCCTGGTTTTAGACCTGGTTTAGACCTGGTTCAGTCCTGGTTTAGTCCTGGTTTTAGACCTGGTTTAGTCCTGGTTTAGTCCTGGTTTTAGACCTGGTTTAGACCTGGTTCAGTCCTGGTTTAGTCCTGGTTTTAGACCTGGTTTAGACCTGGTTCAGTCCTGGTTTAGTCCTGGTTTTAGACCTGGTTTAGACCTGGTTCAGTCCTGGTTTTAGACCTGGTTTTAGACCTGGTTTAGTCCTGGTTTAGTCCTGGTTTAGTCCTGGTTTTAGACCTGGTTTAGACCTGGTTCAGTCCTGGTTTTAGACCTGGTTTAGTCCTGGTTTAGTCCTGGTTTAGTCCTGGTTTTAGACCTGGTTTAGTCCTGGTTTAGTCCTGGTTTAGTCCTGGTTTTAGACCTGGTTTAGACCTGGTTCAGTCCTGGTCTAGTCAATATATGGATTATCGCAGTATCGCCCGGGTCTCACGCGCGCGCACATCAAACAACACGTAGCGCGAGTGAGGCTGTGACACTATCTGCACGTGTGGGAACAGGGCCGCCCGCCGCCTCTCCACAGATCTGACAGGCTCTGAATGGAGTCAGAGACGGACGAAGACGAGTTCACGGAAGTAGCGCCCTCCCTCCCGCCGGAGCTGTGCGCGCAAAGCGGGAAGAGAGGAGCGAGCGAGCACTCTGTGAAGAAGGGACACACAAATGCACCTGCCTCCCTTGTGTCTAAGAAATGGATCAATCACTGTCCCTGTCTGATGTCTGTCTGCCGCAACCCCAAACACACAAGCACACACAAGCACACAAGCACTAAAAGCTCTAAGCACTGGGACCTCACCCTAGCCCCGCCCACATTTAGAGAAAATAAGCACGACCGATGTCCCGCCCTCCAGAGCCATATACCACATCGTGATTGGTTCATTCTGCGTCGCACACAAGAAATGAAATTCATATTAATCTTGCGGGCCTCACTTATATTAATCTTTCATATTAAGACGAGGGCCGCAAATTATCGTCCCGGGGGCCGCAGTTGGCCCGCGGGCCGCGGGCCTGAGGCCATTGCTTTAAATAAAGGTGACAGAAGTTTAAATCCGGTGTTCTCTGTCACTTGTGTTAATAAGCTCATTCTTATTCAACACAGGCAGGTGGCCTTTTCACCTAAAACCACCTTCTTTAAATGCAAGCATCCAATAAGTAATGGTTACAAGCAGTTGTGTTTGGGGCTAGTAATACAATCAGTAGTTAATGATCGTAAACATTTATCCCACAAGATTGACAAGTCTCAGTTTACAGTTATACTAATCTCATCCCCCAGTGTTTTGTTCTGTACTTGTGTAAATATTTCTGTTTTCCCTTTCAATCGAGTAATGAAAATGTCAAATGTTAAATTAACTTTAAAACAGTATTTGACAGGCATAGAGTCACCGTAGTTTCTTTCTAGCTTTGTGTAAAAGAGACTGCTTGTGAAAACTGCAGGTGCATTGTGTAACTTTTCTGGAGTAGGGTCCGTCAAATACTTTTCTTCATGAAGATGGTATTGCTCTGTCTGGAATGTTTCACAGTTTGGCATTTTGACAACATTTCTATCTTCATGGAAACCAAACCAGACCGAATTACAAGTCAGATCTGTGGAGAAGCAACCCTGCTCACACCAGAATGCCTGTTTTTCTAGGTATTTTTGAGGTATAAAACCACCTGTAATTGACTTAATGTAAGGCCGAGCTGTTTAATGCCATACTGTGGGACATTCAAGGCAGAGCAATGACAGCGCCATAGAAACAAGCAGGTGACAGACCCCCAACCAAAAAGTTACATAGTGCACCTTTAAAGACTTTTTAAATGCATTTTTGTCAGACTCATTGGTTTTGGATAGAACAGATCAAAATGTGAAATTAGACCAGTCAACACACTGAAATTACTGATACATATAATTATAACACCGCCTCCGCATATAAAGTATAAAGCACACAACATTTGGGGAGTTGAATTGTAATACTGCATAGACCCTTTAAAAATGTGTAAACAAAAACATTCTAAATTCCAGAATAGAGGCAACTGGAGGCAAAAGTGAAGTGGAACATAATGGGATTTCAATGGAAAAATTAGCATTATCCTCATAATATCACAAAATATGAATAATCAGCCACTCAGTTACATGTGAGTGGCATCAGTACCTGGTTTATAAACATTTACAATTGCATTTTATGTTGTTTGTTTATTTAACAGAAGATTATGACAGACACTAAACATTTTTGACAAAGGAAAGATCCTGATCTTTAGGTGTTACTGAACAAATCCTTACAGAAAAGATGAGCCCACTACACTTTGCCACTTAATCTACTGATATACTACACATTTCATGATAAATTATACTTTTTGTGAATAGAAGAACAGCAAAGCTGTTGCTATTTATTTATTTGGGGCAAAGCACCGAAGGTGCTAGACACCATAGTGTTTGTACTGCTCTTTAAAGTACCTGTTGAGGGAGATGCACGCCACGGGTGGCGTCCACGTCTCGTTTGATTTCAATAAGGCGTTCGATAGAGTAGAGCACAGCTTCCTCTATCGCGTTCTGGGGAGGTTTGGCTTCAAGGATAGGTTTATCGTTTGGATCCGCTTATTATATTCGAACGCGGTCAGCCGCGTGAAATGTAACGGCCTCTTCTCTGACCCCTTCCCTTTGCGGAGGTCGGTCAGACAGGGGTGCCCGTTAAGTGCGCTGCTCTACAGCATAGTGGCTGAACCTCTCGCTGCTGTGCTGAAGAAGGACAGGGCCGTGCGCGGACTCACGAGCCCCGCGGGCAGGGAATACAAGATCTTTCAATTCGCAGACGACACAAATCTTGTCCTTCGAGACGTGCAGAGCCTCGACGCGGCTCTCCATGTGCTCAATGTCTACTGTCTGGCTTCAGGCGCCAAAGTCAATCTCGAGAAGTCCTCCGTGGCTTTCTGCGGAAGCCTCGCAACCACCCAGAACACCTGGGGCCTCAGGAATGCAGCAGACCTTTACAGGGTCCTCGGCGTCCCACTGGGGAGGGATGAGGCGGCCTGTAGAGGCAATTTGTGGACAGGATTGTACAATAGTGTTAACGTTTGCATGAATTTATGGCGGATTCGCAATTTAAAAATCAAGAGCAAGGTTTTAGTCTTCAATGCCTTGTGCCTGTCCAAGCTCGTACATGCCCTCACCGTGTACGTCTTGCCGGACGCAGAGGCACACAGATATAGCATTGCGATGAATAGGTTTATTTGGAAAAGAGAACGTGGGCTGATTGCACACAATGTTATGATAGCCGGGCACAACCAAGGGGGACTTAAACTCCTTGATTTGGTTGTTAAGAAGCGCGCATTGCGTCTCAAGGTAATTAAGAAATTCCTTGACACCGACTTCACGGCCGCGTGGAAGGACTTCTTCGCAGTTCAGGTAGATCGGCTGGCTGAGCACGGCTTATTTAACCTGTGCATGCTCCCCCGGCAGGTCACCCTTGAGCGCTTTCTCCCTTTCGAGAGGGAGGTGTTTGAGGCCTGGGCTGCGCTGAGGCCGTGCACTGTGGCGGCACCGCGTTCCCTGTGGCAACTGGGGCAGATGCCTCTGCGTTTCAACCCTGACATGCTCTCCGACCCTCCAGGGAGGAGGGAGAGCATGTTCAGTGGGGTTCTGGAGGGAGTGGGGATTAAACAGGTAGGACAGCTTATGGATGCCTCAGGCAGGTTTGACGTGGAGGAAATCAGGGGCAGGTTTATGAGGGCTGGGGCCAGGTTTCGGAGAGCCGAAATCCTCAGGACGGCAAGTGTGATCCAGTCCTCTGTCCTGACGAAGTGGGGGGACCTGTTTGAGATGGGCCCCCTGGACCCGGGGGAGGTACATGGGGAGGAGATAGGCAAGTGTTCTCTGGATTTTGATATTGTATGGAGAGAGAGGGTGTTGAGGCTGACGGAGACGAGGGTGCACACCTTCTACAGGCTGTTAGTGGCCGGGGTCGCTCGGCGCCCTTCTGCAGAACACAGATGGTCGCAGACTTTTCCCACACATGACACTGCCTCCATCTGGGCTCACATATATAATTGGTACACCCCACCCCAAGTCAGTAATTTTGACTTTAAGTTGAGACACGGGATCATTTACACCTGCACCAGGTTGCACGCAATACACCCTGACAGGTACGGCTGTGACTGTCCGGTGTGCGGTGAGGCGCCTAAAGACCTCCTCCATCTGGCCGCCCGGTGCCCTGCCGTGCAGCGGTTCTGGACCCGGCTACTGGACCTTCTCGCTCGGAGGCTGGTGTTGAGGCTCCCACCACCGGCGGCCCATGGACTCGATGACCCTGGACTCTGGTTCTGCCTCTTCGGCCCTGCCCAGCAGCAACCTCGGGGGTCGGATGCTCCCATAGTCAACTGGGATGCCGCCCGCCTTGTCCTGTCTGTGGCCAGATATTCGATCTTCGCGGCACGGAACTGCCGCCTCCACGACGGCCACGCAGCGGAGCACTGGCCCCTCTTCACAGCGCTCCTTCGTGCCCACGTCCGCCGTCTTCACGACGCAAGAGAAACGGAGTTTCGCAACACCTTCATCCCAGACAATACGTTTTTCTCCATCTCCCGAGCCGGTTTCCCTCGGTTGGACTTCTGACCCCTACCCCCCTCCGCTGTCCCCCCTGGACCCTGGCACCTGGGCCTTACCTGGGCGCTGCATCGCCCTTGCTCTCCCTCAGATCCCTTTCTTCACCTGGGGCAAGCCCCTTGGTCCTCTGCACTTTCCCTGTTCCTCTCAGCCCTAATGCCCGGTGGTGCTTATCCCCGTACCCACATCCCCCGATGTGTCATCTGAGCGCTTTGCGAATATATGTACCCTGTGGTAATAAAATATATATATATATATATATATATATATATATATATATATATATATATATATATATATATATATATATAATTTAAAAAAAAAAAAAAAGTGTTTGCACTGCATCACCCTTGCTCTCCCCCAGGCCCCTTTCTTCACCTGGAGCAATACCTTTGGTCCTCTACATTCCCCCTGTTTCTCTTAGCCCTTGTGCCCAGTGGTGTTTATTCCCGTACCTGCATCCCCCGATGTGTCTTCTGAGTGCTTTGTGAATGTTATTGTGGTGATAAAATATGTACTATTATGTACCTGAAGTGTGTATTATTGTGTACCTTGTAATATTAAAAGATTAAAAAAAAAAAAAGTGTTTGTACTGCGTTGCCTAGCGACGTTGCCTAGCGACGTTGCCTAGCGACGTTGCCTAGCGACGTTGCCTAGCGACGTTGCCTAGCGACGTTGCCTAGCGACGTTGCCTAGCGACGTTGCCTAGCGACGTTGCCTAGCAACCCTTTGATCTTTCCTTTGATGTGTCTTGTCTCCTGATTCTTATTGGGGCCAGGCACCGTAGGTGCTAGGCACCTATAGTGTTTGTACTGCGTTGCCTAGCGACATTGCATAGCAACCCTTTGATCTTTCCTTTGATCTCTCCTGATACTTATTATTATTTTATATTCTCCTCAACATGGGAGTCTATGGCAACCCCTAGAACCGTCTGGTAAAACGGTTGTGAAATTTTGCATGCACATTTCAGCCAGTCTCCTCATTACCCACAGCAATTTATAGGCCCCCAGCCCCAACCGTCTAGTGCCACCAGCAGGTTAAAGTTGCAGGAATTTTCAGGACTTGCCTAGCAATGCACCTAGCAACCGATCTGTCTTTGGATGTGTCTTTGATCTGTTAAACCTTGTTAGACCCTGTTAAACCCTGTTAGACTCTGTTAGACCCTGTCAGACACTGTTAGACCCTGTCAGACTCTGTTAGACCCTGTCAGGGTCAGATTCTGTTAGACCCTGTCAGACTCTGTTAGACCCTGTCAGGGTCAGACTCTGTTAGATCCTGTCAGACCTTGTTAGACCCTGTCAGGGTCAGACTCTGTTAGATCCTGTCAGACCTTGTTAGACCCTGTCAAACCTGGTTAGACCCTGTACCCTGTTTCTGAGTCTGACAGGGTCTAACTACCCTGTTAGACCCTGTCAGACTCTGTTAGACCCTGTCAGACTCTGTTAGACCCTGTCAGACCCTGTCAGACCCTGTTAAACCCTGTTAGACCCTATTAAACCCTGTCAGACTCTGTCTATCTAAACCCCAGCACCTGCAACAAGGTTATTATAGTTTATGAAAACTGTCAGACTCTGTTGGACCCTGTCAGACCCTGTTAGACCCTGTCAGATTCTGTTAGACCCTGTCAGACCCTGTTAGACCCTGTCAGACTCTGTTAGACCCTGTCAGACCCTGTTAGACCCTGTCAGACCTTGTTAGACCCTGTCAGACTCTGTTACACCCTGTCAGACCCTGTCAGACCCTGTTAAACCTTGTTAGACCCTGTTAAACCCTGTTTCTGAGTCTGACAGGGTCTAACTACCCTGTCAGACCCTGTCAGACTCTGTTAGACCCTGTCAGACCCTGCATGCTGCCTTCATGCTGAGGCCTACATGCACCTTCGGTGCTTGGCCCCACATTGCTGCTTGCAGCTATATTTATTTATTTGTTTTGTTAGCATTTACATCTGTTAATTATTGTTAATGATTAAAAAAATGAAAATATGCCTGCTTCACTTTGCTTCCATTTGCCTTTTCAGAATTTTGAACATTCTGATGACATTTAATCTGATGATTTTAAAGGGTCTAAACATCTTCGTGTTCTGATTGATTCAGGCAAATTGAAACAGGAAGCCCCGTTGTTCCAGCTCACCGTGGAGGCGACATCTGTGACTGTAAGTGTGACAAACCAATATAAAAGTCCTGCAGTTTCATTAGGAAGGTCACTCGGATGTCAACCTCTACACTGTGGCTTTGGGTCACTGGGAAAGAAAATCTGTACCGTTTACTCAGGGCTGAGGACAGGATTTATACAAAATGTTCATAGGTTTGTGCACAGTGACGCACAAAACATGGTATTGAAAATTATGACCTTTCACCTTGTCACCTGTTCCCATTTAAGGTTTTACAGGAGGTTTTTGAGCAATAAAAACACCCATAATTTTAAAAATAAATAGTTTAATCGTAGTTTAATGCTCTGCTCTAGAACATTCCTGATAAAGTAATAACATTATACATGAAGACAAGCTGGTAAGCTTAAAAGTCCACTTTTAAATTAAGCTTTGATTCAGTCTAAATCAAAGCAAATACGATGTCATTATGAAACAAAAAAGTTCAAACTGAAAACTATTTCATATATTAAACTACTGAGCATGTCCTCTCCTAATGTTTTTTCCATAATTTAGAAATATGCTGCTGATTTTGATGAAGATAGATGGACATTCTGTGAAACTTTGGGATCTCCATTTTTCTAAGAAATAAATTGGCCTGATACACTTGGTCTCTGACACTGAGCAGAGAAACCACAAACAACATGGCTCTGCCATTGGCCATAATCGCTCATTCTCTGCACAGATATTGTAACCCAGACGTCAGACTTTAGAGTCGGTTTCATTTTAAAAGTGATGAAAAGCTGGCTCAGGCATTTTGGAAAGGTAAGACTAAGGCCATGTGCACAAACACAGTAACTTTGAAATTAAAGATAAAAGGAGAAGTTCAATTTGTCAACTGGACAAAGTTTGTTTGGTTGAAAACGTTTCGCCGCTCATCCGAGAGGCTTCGTCAGCTCTGGTTATTGTACTGGTTAGACACTGCTTATATCTAGCTGCCGGGAGGCGCGTCCTACACTGAAAAAGCTCTGAAAACGATCCCCACTAATCTGTCTCTTTGTTTTTCAAATTACTCTGGCGACTAGTTACGACCCCCTATTCAACGTCTAACGACCCTCTCCACCCCTCTGCCCTGGCTCGTCTGCCCTAATGTTTCTTTGTCTGTTTTGACTTGGTCTAAGAATCAAATTATAAATGGGAGACAAGTTATGTCTAACTCCCCCATTTCTGTTTAATGACGGATTCTCTTTTTTGACAAAAATAGCCTCTTTAGCCCCCCTCTCAAACCAGTTCTTTTCCCTGGCTAAGATCTGAACCTCACTGTCCTCAAACGAATGGCCCGTGGCTTCTAGGTGAAGATGTACGGCAGATGACGGTCCACTCTGGCACGCTCGTCTGTGTTGGTACATCCTCTTGTGAAGTGGCTGTTTGGTTTCCCCAATGTAGCGCTCACTGCAGTCTTCACTAGACTGAATGGAGTAGATCACATTGCTTTGTTTGTGGCTCGGTGTTCTGTCCTTTGGGTGGACGAGTTTTTGTCTTAAAGTGTTTGTGGGTTTGAAATAAACTGGAATTTCATATTGTCTGAAAATCCTCTGTAGTTTTTCCGAAACGCCGGCCAGGTACGGAATTGCTACCCCTTTCCTCCTGGGTTCGGATTCTCTGTTGTCTTGTTTCTTGCCCTTGTCTCTCTTTGTTTTGTTGACAGCCCATTTTGAAATGAAAATCATTCAAGTTTATCACTGACCTCATCTCGCCACCTCTAATTGTATAAGTGAATCATGCTTCACTTAGCTCCTAACTTTGGCAGAGCTGCAGCACAGACAAATATATTTCATAAAAATAAAAGACTGAATAGACTAGGAAATACATGTAAAGTGTTAACAACCTTAAAAATTTGTCTTGTCTGTAGGAATACTCCCTACAACTATATATAGCTGGGACTGTACATCTTATTTGATATTGTATTTTATACTTTATTACTACTTTTCTATTTGTTTATGATTTGTACATATACGTGAAAAGTCGCTCAGTCGTCCAGGTAGAATCCATGATAAGAGGAGAAGTTCAATTTGTCAACTGGACAAAGTTTGTTTGGTTGAAGACATTTCGCCGCTCATCCGAGAGACTTCCTCAGTTGTGGTTCTAGTGCTGGTTAGTCCCTGTTTATATCTAGCTGCAGGTGAAGATGTGGCTTCTAGGTGAAGATGTACGGCAGATGACGGCAGATGACGGGCGTGCCAAAGTGGACCGTCATCTGCCGTACATTTTCACCTAGAAGCCACGGGCCATTCGTTTGAGGACAGTGAAGTTCAGATCTTAGCCAGGGAAAAGAACTGGTTTGAGAGGGGAGTGAAAGAGGCAATTTTTGTCAAAAAAGAGAATCCATCGTTAAACAGAAATGGGGGAGTTAGACATAACTTGTCTCCCATTTATAATTCGATTCTTAAACCAAGTCATAACAGACGGGAAAAAAACATTAGGGCAGACGAGTCAGGGACAGAAGGGTGGAGACGGTCTGTAGTCTGAATAGAGATGCTAAATATTCGAATAACAAAAGGAACAAATGAGGGGATAGTTTCAGAGCTATTTCAGAGCAGTGAGCTCCTCATAGGGCTAAATAGAGATGCTAAACGAGACGCCAGGGAAACAAAAGATACAAATTAGCTGAGATAGTTTCAGAATGATTTCAGTGTAGTGAGCTCCTCCCTGCAGCTAGATATAAACAGGGACTAACCAGCACTAGAACCACAACTGAAGAAGTCTCTCGGATGAGCGGCAAAACGTCTTCAACCAAACAAACCTTGTCCAGTTGACAAATTGAACTTCTCCTTTTATCATTTGTACATATACATTTATTATCATTATTTTTATAAGTATGTCTCATCTGACACTGGTCTATTGCTCTTTGGTTGCTATTCCATCTATTTTTATTTACCCTTTGTTATATATTATATTTGATGAGTGAGCTACTGTACTCAAATCAATTTCCCTTGTGGATCAATAAAGTTTGTCTAAGTCTAAGTCTAAGGAATACAGTTGTTTAACTTGAAGACATTTGAAGCCCAAGTACTCACCAACCCAATCCCCAAACTGGCACACATTGACATTATATGAGTCTTTATTTTATCATGTGTCTTGTTACCTGACAAAAAACATGTCTTTATAACATGGTTCATTTAACATTCTTGTATTTATATTGGCTTTGTAAATGTATCTGGCTTTTCACAAAGCAGGGTTGAATAAGCATGGGTGGAGATTTTTAAGTTTTGCTGAAATTCTGTATCGAGTTTGCATGTTCTTCCCGTGTCTGGGTGGGTTTCCTCCGGGCATTCTGGTTTCCCCCATCAACACAAAAACATGCTCCACAGGTAAAATCCTCCAGTTAAGGTCCTGGCCAAGACCTAGCAAAAAGATCACAGAGATGGGTCCCCAGGCACCTGAAAGATGTGCTGCCCACTGCTCCTAAAGGATGGGTCAAGTGCAGAGAAATAATTTCCCTACAGGGTAAATAAAGGATAATTAAAAATATATATATTTATATTTTGTTACAGTTTTGCCTATTGTTAGCCTGGTCCCGTCCATCTTTTGCTCCCTCCTTGTTTTCCTGCAACTGCCACTCATTCCCCAATCCTCCCAGGGTGGTCTATATAAACTCCCTCTGCCCAGTCAGTTCTTGCTACACTGTCAACCAGTCGCTGTATCTGAAACTCTGAATTTGCTGTTTGTAATTTGTGCTTTCTGTATTATTCCCTGTTTGAAGAATCTGTTTCTGTTATTCCCAGCCCGTATTTCCCAGTTTTGGAGAATGTTTTAGTTCACATAATAATATATTATCTTTCGTTGTTGTTTATCAGCCTGATTTGTCATATTAAGCTTTATTGAGGGACACTTTCTGTTGAACTGAACCAAGTTTTTTGCTTTTGAATGCATTCTTTTGTGTTGCATTTGAGTCCAAGTTGCCTGCGTGATAGATTTTCCTTGTTGAGGACCTTCCTGATGGTCAGTGAATCCTTGATAAGAGACTATAGAAGTGACCAATGTTTTTTTTTCCACCATGATTGAATCAATACAAAACTCCAGTATCTTTTATAGCTGTTTGCATCTATGCAGCATGTTAAAAGCTCTACATTGATTCTGTATAATACTCCCCTTTTTATATGCTTATTTATTTATTTTTTTGTTATCCTTTATTTATCCCTGTAGGGAAATTATCCTCTTTGCTAGCCACTCAGCCTTATATACATCATAATGGATTTTACAGTTTATTAATTTCACATAAAACGCCCCTCCTGCCTCACCATTTAATCCCTGAGTGAATACAGGTTTTTATTCATTTGCTTACCTCAGCCCTGAGAATCAAATAAGTCAAGTCACTCAAATTCAAGGTAGAAGGAAAAAATTAGAGCAGAAGAATAGGTCTTTTATATAATGGCAGGAAAAAGGCAATTCACCAATCCACTTAGCTGTAAGTGCGTTTTCAGTTTATTACCATTCTGTTTTGAATGGTTGATGTACTGAACTGAACTGATTGATGATGATCTTTTGTATTGAAATTTTACTTGGAAGTGTGAATTGATTAAAAAAAAAAATGCCAAAGCTATAGAAGTGATAGAAAGATTGATCTGAGCAAGTCATGATTGATCCTCCATGACACTGTATATCTCTAATGCCCTTTGAGGTAGCCACACTACCATTATTTTGATGCTGTCACTCATTTAGTGTTTCCGCTCTGACCACCGTCACCACCACACTGTCCGCCAGATTGGATTTATTGGGCCTATTCTGCGTTTGATGGCTTTAATCAGATTCCACATTAAGTTGATTTAATTTCTTCGTGAGCCAAGCGTGAGTGAGCGAAGGAGGGAGGGTGCGGTGCTGACACATTATACAACAGCAATAGCAGTTTGGATGGAATTTCTGAGTCTATGTTACACGGTGAATTTGGTCGCACTGACCTGCCGCATGTGGGCACCCAAGGGACCCAGTGCTGCCTGGGCGAGTGGATAAGACCAGGCTCAGACAAGGCTAATGATCTCCATAAACCTGACTGATGGATACAAGCTCTGACCAACCAATTCTCCTGTCTGTCTCCCTACACACCAACACCAAAATGAGATGCAGATAAGATTAAATGAGGAAAATAAATCCTTAAAATAAATACATAAATCAAGACTTTGATGCGGTATCAGTTTGTTCACCAGCTGCATGTTGTCAGTTCAAACCTTGCCCATCCACATACCGTTTGTGTGGACACGACTTCTTACCCACTCTTCCACTAACCGTAGGCCTATGTTTGGCTGGTTGCAAAAGGTCAGCATTTGTGACTAAAGCCACATTAGTTCACATTAACATATCTCTCAAGATGTCATTGTTATATTCATATTCAATAAGTATTATTTTGTTGAAATTTTATGTGTACACACCAACTTGAACTCTTGATTTGAATTGTCCCAGCTCAATTTAACATGATATTTATGGGACTTTTTGAAGCGATTGGAACTTGTTTGTTTAAATTTCAGGAAAACATTGGAGCATTTCTGACTTTGCATAATTGCTGCATTAAAGCTGCCCTTAAAATCTATCTAGTGATATAAGAAAATAGATGTTTATGACAATCTCACAATGTGCATTAAAAGGACTACTAGTCTTCTCTTTTCCAGGCATGTTATTTGTGCACAGCTTGGCGGGATTTGTCAGACTGTTAAAAATTCATCTCCATCCACCTCCACATCTGTCTTCTTCTGAACTGACAATAATAATAATAAAAAAAATATTAAAAAAAAAAACCTGCATTTAAGAAATACACAACACGAAGAGCAATGACAACATGTGTATCTATGTCAGGGCTGATAAGAAAATATAAAGCACATTATTTTTGACCTTTCCCCTGATATAGTCTATGCATTATGAAGTGCACTAAGAGACTGAGCGCATTCCTTCATCTTGAACCCCAAGGATGTTAAATTATTCCTGACAAGAATAAACCTGCTCTGTACACTTTGTCTTTGTTGAATCTTATGTGTTGGCCTACAACAATTAACAGCCATCAGCAACTTGATGGTGGAACGATGTGTAAATGTCATTTTGTTGTAGCATTTGTACTTAAAATAAAAGCTTTGAGGAGTTCTGACTTTCTGAAAATGATTGCTATTACTTCTTAAGCTTTGACTCAAATACCAATGTGATGATCAGCCTTCTTTAGGGAAAAAGCACCCACTCATCCCCTTTCCAAAACTGCTACTAAAAATCATTGATCTGTAAAAGGCCGCCTGACCATCTCATGCTCACACAAGACAAATGGAACAAAGAGATATGCAAACTTAGCTGACTTCAAACTTGAATTAGGATTACATTTACAATCTTTTACAAAAACAATGTAATATTTGGATCCATCGATTGTTTGTCAGGTCCTGTGTCCTCTGAATCTTTTATTTTTACCTTGTAGCTTTGATTTTATTGGTTTTTTTACTTGCAAAGTTACCTTGAGAGTCCTTGAGAGTTGCCATTAAATAAGATGCATAATTATTTTTATTTTATTTTAAAACTAATTATCACTCATCACTTGACTAATTTACTGTGGCTTTTAAAGAGTGCATATTATGCAATGTTCTGATTTATGTTTATAAAGTTTCTTTCCAGTCACTACTAACCAAAAAAAGATAGCTGATAATGTGAAAACTACCACTTCATGACATCACAGGGTGGAACAGAGCATTTTGAGCTTTAGAGATTTAGACCTACCAATAATAGTTAACTCGGACATGTGTGAATGAAACAAAATACATCTCTGGGTATGTTTTTCATGAAGTAGCAACATTATAACTTTGCTTAAAGCTCACAATAGTCCAATCTGGTGTAATATAGTAGGTCCTTTAAAACACGTGTCACAAAACATGTTTTATAATAAAAATCCTTCTACATTCAGCTTCATATTTCACATAACTTTAGAAATTCAAAATACACAACATCCTTTCACATACATTGACATCATTTATTTATTTCAGCATTTGGACATTTTTAAGCAGACACAATATTCAAATGAACTGAAACACATTAAGGATTTCTTTTCTTTTTCTTTTTTTTTTCTTTTTTTTTTTTTTAAACAACAAATACATACTGCACACTTTTGAACAATGAAAAATATGCACCACCTGGGCCCTTTTGTGAATACATTCAAACAGAACCACTTTGGTCCACATTGGGGAGTGACCCGAGCTGCTGGCTTCAATACACACATGGTCGGTCACAGCTTGAAAGACATGTTTTATTTTAAAACAGAATTACAAATATATATATATATATATACTAACTATCCCCATAGAAAATACCATTATCGCTCTGGACAAACACGTTTACCTTTGAGCAGCAGCAGCCTCAGTGCGTCTCCAAATCACCTTATTACACAAAAATCTGTATTTTTGCATTACCAGCACCTTGTTATGCAAAGCTATTCTCTACATGGTGTTGTTTGTTGTAAATGTATCTTTATGCTTCTAGTTTTGACCCAAAAATAAATTTCCCCATTGGATCTGAGCCATGCCATGCCTTCTGGGAATGCTCTGTACGTGGGTCCTATATTGAATGGATCTTGCAACAACAAAAATGGAAGGCATCACTCTAGTGGCAAAGCTGTATTTCATCTCCAAAATATGTCAAACCTGAAAATACTGATAGAGCATTCATACCCCCCAAAAAATTGCCATTCACACATACAGACCTGCGTGTCATCAATACACTGACATCAATCAAATGAAATCACCTCAACAAACGCTAACAACAACATAAATTAAATATTGTGCAAAGAGTCATACAAAGTCAAGTTAAGTTCGGCAAAAAAAGTTTAGCACTTAGCGAAAGTACCACTCCTTATTAACGTTTAATTGCTTACCTTAGTTTACTTTTTTTTTTTTGTTCTACTTTTGTTCAGCCTGCAGAGTGCTATTCGTTATTATTCTGTCAAGGATATCAGAATGATGTTTCGCACAAATCTGAGCTAAATGATTCACGAAATAACTTAAGCGCACAGAGTCAAACGCCAGTCTATATTTAAACTAACACCCAGTTGGCATAGGTGACATGTTGCATCCCAGTTATAGTTGCCCTTATCCTTTATGCATGTATGCTTTTATGGGCCAGGTTGATCTGAAGATTATTTTTAACCTTGAATCAAGCACTGGATTTCCTCTATCGGCTTGCATCAGGATGGATTTCGAAGCTTAGCTGCATAAATATAACCAGAGCTTATATGGCACATTAGCATGAAGAGGAAAAAACTGAACAAATTGCTGCCAAAACATGCGGTTACTGTATAAATTTGAATGAGACAGTTCACATATAAACTACATATTTGTACACCACGTAACTAAGTAAAGCCATGATCATTGTAGCTTATGTATATTTGATCCCATAACATCCCATGACCTCCTTTCATGTCATGCCAGGAATGACCTAGGGAGAGCAGCTGCCAATTTCCCATTGGACTGCTTGAGCAACACGGTTCACCTTTGTGCATGAGGTACACATTACATACATAACTTATATTTCTATATTTCCTATGAACACATTTACAGATAGCGCAAAGCTGAAAAATACAATTCTCCACTGTTCTTAAGGTCTGTTGTTTGGTCGATTGCAGTCGTGCTCGTCTCTGGTACCACAACACTGCTCAAAAATTTGAAAAGTCTTCTCACGCAGTTTGAGGTTTCACATTGTTTAACTCTTATGGTTTTCCAAGTGAAATAAAATGGCTCATCTGTTTTGATATCTTTAATGGCATTGTTCAGCATGCAGCAGTCTATGTCTTCACTGACGATACGAACAGTGCATTCCCAGTGTTGCAGTTTTTTCTATTTTCTCATCCAACATTCAGAAAAAGGACTGAAATAGTCTTTTTTGATGCGCTCTTTTCACCTCTTCACACTTCACGGTGCAGTTTGCCATATCTGTGCTAACCCACTCAATCCTCACAGCTTCCCCTGTCCACTGATCGTTCTTGTAGGGGGTATATGCAGGGGTCTTTGCTGTTGTCCAGGCCGTTGTGGGTGCCAGGGACCAGCATGCGCCTCTCCTCAGGGCTGCACAGGGTGGTGGTGGTCTCTGGGAGGGGGGCCACGTGGTGCAACAGGCTGCCGGTCTTGGTGTTGGGCATGTTGCTGTACGTATGTCGGTATTCCTCCTCAATATTCCTGCCCAGTTTCCAGCGTTTCCATTTCTTTAGGATCTCTGACTGAACCTGAAATTCAAGAATAAATTACAGCTTAATAAGGCAAACTTTGAATGTTTACTCCGTCAGGCTGTCACAGAAAATGTCAACTTCAGTTTCAGTTTTTGGTAATAATTAAGAAGCTTTATTCATTTGTATTCATGTAAGCATTGTCATGGTCTAGGACAGATATTGTAAAAGTAGTAGGCCTGTGATAAACTACAATTCTTGGTCGACTAAAGACATGCCCTGCCCATTGAAGAAAGGGGGCATGGCAAAAGCTCAAAGAAATTTTCAGTATCTATATTCTGACCACCGACAGAAGACGGCTTATGCCGGCTGGTTAGCTGAACTGGTAAGTCACTGACTTTTCCCCGGGGGGACCTGAGTTCAAATCCCCCCCAGCAATGAGCAAGCCAATGTGGGTCCTTGGGCAAGACCCTTCACGGTACTGCCCCCCGGGCGCCTGAAAAAGATGGCTGCTCACTGCTCCTGAAAAAAGGATGAGTCAAATGCAGAAGTCAAATTTCTCCTGTGTGTCACTGTGTGTCATTGTGTGCGAGACCAAATAAAGACTTAATCTTAATCTTAAATTGGGGGAAAAACGTAAACTGAAAGTCCCTACCTTGAACCACCACCTTAACGTGGTGGAGGGGTTTGAGTGCACGAATGATACTGGGATCTATTTTGTCAGCAGCTTCATGCCCCTGGTAGGGTCACCCATGGCAAACAGGTCCTGGGGGACGGGTCAGACTAAGAGTGGTTCAGAAGCCCCTATGATGAGTAATAGACCAAATCCAGTTATGTCGCCCAGATTGGTGACACCAGGGCCCCACCCTGGAGCCAGGCCTGGGGTGGGTGCTTGACAGTGAGCATCTGGTGGCTGGGCCTTCTCCCATGGGGCCCGGCCAGGCACAGCTCGAAGGAGCAACATGGGGCCATCCTCCCGTGGACCCACCACCCGCAGGAGGATCCATAGGGGCTGGCGCAGTGAGATCTGGGCAGCAGATCTGTTTAGGCTGTTGCCCCCATTTCTACATATAAAACCTTATAATCTTATAAGCTAAAGTTGTTGGCAATGGGATGGCCATCAATGTAAAATGGCTTCTAGATGAGAGCCAATGTCTCGATCTCAAAAACAGTTTAGATGAATGAACCAGTGAAACCATTATAATCTAAGTAAAATCATTAGTTGTCTAAAAAAAATTTGGTCGACTACAAGACAATGGACCGATTACTTAAATGAACTAATGCAGCCCTAAAAAGCAGCTCTTTGGGCCACACCACTGGTCAGACCACTGTGTGCTGCCGACATCTAATTATAAAGCATTTTTATAATCTGCAAACCAGGAAGTAACGTTGGTTCATGGTTGGCATGGTAATTACTAGCATTGTAGTCATTTATGCATTTTTCTTTGAGACAGTTTTCTTCCACTAATTAATTTGACACTTACAAACAAAACCTCTTGAAGCCATATTATTTTTTCCAGATATTTAAAATTACCACTTCCTCTAGTCTGAGTTTCATGTGTTTGGAAATTAAGAGTTAAAAAGAGCCAGACCCACAGTAGCACGCAAACTCCTATTGGATTTTGCTTAGTGACACAAGTCTGACCAATTTGCATAATGATCAGCTGCTAATGGCAAAGCTGTATTAATATTATAACTGGCAGGTGTGTAGGCTGAACAAATAACAGGCCAAATGTATTCTGACATGCAACAGTGTAATGGAGAATTGCTCTAAAGTGAAATATAGACTCAAGAGAGTCACTGTCAAAATTGTGAAAATAAATCTTCAAAATTTGACACTGTATCATCAAACTTTTTCCACATGAATAAAACATTGCCCTGCCTTTTGAATATCACACAGGCCACATTCATTTTACAGCTAAAGTACTTCTCAATGGGAACTCCATCTTTGTCACAGCAGGCAAAGCATGCTGGATCAATTGACTTTTATTTTTAGTAATTGAATGCATGAGGGAATCATTTGTTTGTCTACTTTACCTCTTTGTTAACGAAGCAGTACAAAATGGCCACCAAGAGACCCTGTGGAGAAAAAACTAAAAGTTAATATGTGACAATTTCATTTGTAGTAAACCAGTATTTAACCAGGGAATCCCTTTGAGATTTGCATATAAAATAGGAGCAAGAGGCAGTCAGCAACCATAACCCACTGGCAAGACATTTCATACTGAATAGAAAAATGAACAAAAAGAAGAAACATTTTGAGACTACGGCAATTGACTTAAACATTCCAGAAAAAGGCCTGGAAATGATTTTTTTAATAGACTTTTTTTTTTTTTTTTACTGTAGCCAATAAGTATTTTCAGCTGACTTGATTTTCTATTTCATTACGGCAAGTGCATTGAAAATAAATAGGATTTTTTTGTTAAAGCACTTGTCCAGCAACACAAAAGTCAGAGGTTTGATTTCACACTAAGCTCTGTTGTTGTGTCCTTAGGCAAGACACTTAACTCACATTGCCTCGTATGAAAGAGGTGCGTGAGTGTTGGTCATAGTCGGAACCTCGCTTCTGTCAGTTTGTGGCTATAAGGCAGCTGTAGGCACCGAAAGAACACTGTTGTTGTTCATTCATTTTAATTAGTACAAGGTGTAATGACGCACATATGCTTTTAATACTGAACATGAGTCCCAAAGCAGACAGTGCGTAATGAGTTTGACTTTCCGCCCATCCCCTCGTCAAAACAAGCCTCTGTTGGTGGCTCTCATCGTGTGTCCCTGGGGCCAGAGGTCACTGTCATTATGTCATCATCACCAGTCACAGCCGTTAGCCACACAGACGGCATGTAGTCTTATGTTATGCATCCTGACACCAAATGGAAGGCTGCACTTTTTAATTGGCAACAAATGAAGGTTCAAGTGCCGCAAGCTGCGTAAGCATGACTGGAACTGAGACCAGAAGGTGAAGCACTGGCTGACCTTGGATGTTCTGTTTGTTAGAGTGTTTATTAGTCCAGTAACGACTGATGTAGGGGTATTGGGACAATTTTTATTTTTACTTCAAAGCATGATCTTTGCTATAGTTACCATTATTCCTTTGCATGATGTTGTACACTTGTATGTGGAGCAGTACACTATACACAATAACTGGGTTTAGTGTAAGGATGTTAATTTGA
Source organism: Paratrypauchen microcephalus (assembly GCA_036785185.1). Taxonomy (NCBI): domain Eukaryota; kingdom Metazoa; phylum Chordata; class Actinopteri; order Gobiiformes; family Gobiidae; genus Paratrypauchen; species Paratrypauchen microcephalus. The sequence goes on along the minus strand of JAVJIX010000025.1, from coordinate 5,614,210 downwards.
GGAGAATCATCAAAATCTGCCCTAAAATATCGCAGAATTTTGGCCATGGAAACACCTGTACTGGTCAACCTTTCAAAAATAAATTTCAATGTTCTATAAAACTAAATAAGCCTGCTTAATTTGACCATTTTTCTTAATGTGTCCAGTAATATATCGGGATAGGAGCAAAGATGCAAACTCAGCAAAGAAAGTAATTATAGCTTTGGAGATAACTTGGATTAATCCCCATTGCAAAGCACTTGCACTATTGCACTATTTATTCATTATGGTTAGTATAGTAGCAAATTAATCTTTTGTTTGACGTTAATTTGTTGAAAAAAGTATTATGAAATTCTCCTTAATCCTAACCTGAAAAGAGGAGAAGAAAAGGTCGACAAAGAGCTTGGTGAGCCGTAGAGTGATGGTGCTAGACGTTGTTTCATCTGTGACGAATATGAAGAACATCTGATGGATTCCCAACAGAGGGATCAGGGTGAGCGTGGACTTTGCTAATCTGAAACAAAATCAACAAAGACATCTCAAAATATATAACAAGAACTCCTGGGATTAACATGCACTTTGAGGCTTACCTGAATTTGTAATCAGAATATCTCATCTGGTGCGCCCGCAGTTTTGAAACAAGGATTCGGATTATATGAATAAATATCAGGAAATTGATCTGTCAAAATTAGACAAGAGAAATAAAAATTACAATTTTGAAGCCGTCAGTCAATTTCTATTTCCCTTTATTGTTTTGTGTTATTGTTTGAATCAACATAATAGGGCTTAGTTACACATTACTACACTCACACGCTGGCATTTTCTCAAACAGTAGGTGTTCCTCTGATGAAGATTACTTGTGATTCGTGACCTTTTATCTTCAATAACGTGGTCCATTTTGCTCTTTGAAATGTGTGGACGACTGTTGAGCCTTATTTGTACATAGCGGACTTAATGATCTGGGAGTCTGCAAGCATTTTGTGTTTAAATGGTTCGTTTAAAGACCAAGGTAGTAACACATTTTATATTTGGAATGTGGTTAACAATGAAGGGTGGGGAGCGCAATTGCTTTTATTACATTTGTATCCAGCAGCCAGTAAAGTGAGCATATAATGAATTACCTCTACTCACAAGAATTGCTGGCACAATAACACAATGTAAAAACGACCATCTATTCTGGGCATATACTCCACAAGGATACTAATGTCTCCTCCCCATAGGAACCGGCTGTATTGTTAATACTGTATGTAATGGTTTATTACAAACAGATATGTGTATGTGAAGACCAGTGTAAAGAGGAAAGCAGTTGAAATAGGAACAGGCCCTTCTCGCTACAGCTCAAAGACAGGAATTCCTGCAAGATACAGACCACTTAACCAGAAGATTAATGTGTGGAAAAAAATGGCAAAGTTCTGTGTAAGCAATTTAGACATCGAGCTGTGATAAATGGTATTTAAATACAGGCTTAGAGCGACCTTTATAATCTTCTACTAAGAATATGGCTCAGGGAGTGTCAAAGGAGGAGTGACCTAATATACTCCAGAAAGAAATGTGTATCGCTTAGGGATTACACAAGGATGTCCAAGATTTAACACTAAACAAAATAGGCTCACACTTGTAGACATAAATAAATCTCAATACTGGAGTTGCTGTAATAAAAGTTACACAAAATTGCCTTTTGTGAGCTTTAACCAATTATGTTATAATGTTGTTCCTCAAAAACATACCTGGACTTTGTTTTGGTTCATTCACACATGTTTGAGTAATCATATATTCATATATATTAGTCTGTCTATATCTCCAAAGCTCAAAATGCTCTGTTCCACACTATATTTTACCTTTTGTTCAGTAGAGTTTGGCAATTCCAGAGCTGAAATTACCCAAATGATTCCATAGTGAAGATGTGTGGAGTTTAAAAACTCACTAGAGCACTTCCTGTAATAGTAGTGAACTTTTATTGATCTCACACTGGAGAAATTCTTCTCTGCATTTTAACCCATCCTATATATATATATACATATATTAGGAGCAGTGGGCAGCACACACATTAGGGCGCCCGGGGACCATCTCCATGATCTTCGTGCTTCGGCTTGGTCAGGACCTAAGCTGGAGTACCTATGGTGCATGTTTTGGGTTATATTTGGAATTTCATAATACCACATGACATCACAAGGTGGAACAGAGTGTTTTCAGTTTGAGAGAAAAACAGTCGGTAACACTTTATAATAACGGTTGCGTATAAAGCATTAGTAAAGCATTAGTTACACTTATTAAATAATGAACTAATTATTACTAAATATTTACTAATGCTTTATAAGCAACCGTTACTATAAAGTGTTACCAAACAGTCTAAATATGCAGGTTTTGTGTGTTAAAGGTCCAGTGTGTAGGATTCGTGGCGCATAGGTGGATGGTAGCTATTCCACTTCCTCTTTTGGCTACGGCAGACGTCGAGGGTCACCCGGGCGCACCGTAACGCGGACAGCTCGCGTACCAGCGCACACCCGGGCTTTGCGAGCCCTCGCCGACAAAACGCAGTCCCGTTCACTGTTTTTTTTTTCTTTTCGCATGAAAACACACATTCCCGATCGTGTACCATGACAATCTCACATATCAAATGAAACCTTACAGTCTCCTCTTTTTGACTATGCAATTCATTTCCCGGCACAACAATCACTCCCCGAGCACATGGGGCTTTTATATGGAAAAGCACAAAATGAGGTTTGTTACTTTGCTTACCTTTGAAGGCTCTGGACAGGTCAAACTCAGCATTTCATCAAAAGCTTGGTCTCAATCTGTCCGTAAGGATCCAGCGAATAAAATCCAGTAAAACAATTTAGTCCAAAAAATGACTTGTGATCCGGCAACATGCTTGTCGTTGTTTACCCAAAACCACGAGCCTTGCCGAAGGCGAAGGCGGAGCCCAAATGTCCTTCTGCGGCTCTCGTATTCAAAATGGCTGCCTCTATATGGGCAGGATCCCCCTTTTATGTGACTATATCTAAGTTCAAAAGAATAGTTTGATTTCATGATGGAAGTGAAAAGGATTGGAAAACAATGTATTTTTGAATGGGTATCTTCAATTTCGGTAATTAACGGGTAAAAATCTTACACACTGTCCCTTTAAATATGTGTAAATGAAACAAAACATAACTCCAGATATGTTTTTGACAAGAAATAACATTATAACAGATCAGAAAATAGCGTTGTACAGGCCTTTTAACTGCAGGAATGAGTCAGGAGAATTACTAGTGAAAGAATAAGAGGCAAAATAATTTTGTCTGCCCTGAGTAATTGTCCCCATCCTCCACCTATAGCCCATATAGTTACACAGTTAGTGCATTATGATCCATTCACCCATGATCCTGACAGAAAATTATATGCACAAGCAGAATTTCTGTCTTCATCTTTGTTATTTCTGCTGTATTTCTCATGTTTTGATAGTTTTTCTTCCGACAATATAGTGGGCTACCATCCAAACAAAGTATATCCCAGATGTTTTGCCTTTAGCCTTTTCTCATGAATAAATTAGTCATCTTAAATATTGTATGTTTGAATGAGTAAAACCTATAAAAAACTTTTACTTCAGCCTTTTGGGCAAAAACCTTCAAAATATGATGTAGCTTTTAGAGCTGCTTACCACAACAGCCAGGAGGATTGGGGAACGTATGATCCACCAGAAATTCATGTTTATATTTTGGCCCCAACATCTGAAAGTAAGACAAATATTGTGAATTTCTAGACCATGAGATTCCTTGTGTTTTACAACCACAAAAGAAATACACACAGCAATAAAACATGACAAAGTGAAGCATGGGTTCTACTTACGGGGGAACCAAAAACACTAGCATGTGTTTAATAGTTTTACAGCACAATGCCTCTGTGGTCAGGAAAGTGCTTATTCACAAACACAAAATAGTGAACTCTGTCCGTCCTCGTAAGAGAATTGGTATTATAGCATGTATCTGCTTTCTTGATGTCTCCATCAGTTTGTTATATTCATATTTTTTCTCTATGAGACTCACTTTGTTGCTACTCAAGGTTCTTGCAAATTTTCACAAAATTCACACTATTGCGTTTTTTCAATGCCACAGCCATGAACCAGTAGGACACCTGAGATTCTGAACAAGAACCGATCCGAGAGCAGCACCACAGCTGTTCACTCACATCCAGAACACAGTTATGGTTGGGAGCATGGCAAAGGCTGAAGAAAAAGTGGGTGGAGTTTGAGTCAGTACGAGAATATTTCCACCAGCCCTATTAGCTGACAGTTGTAGGCTGTTTTTGCCTCAAAAAGTGCAAGAAATATGAGTGGTAACACATTTATTTTGACTCCCTGATAAATGTAGATCTGTCAGCAGAAAACAGTCTCCTCTCTCAGTGGAGATCTACCAACTGCATGAAAATGGCTTTTGGGTCACCACCTTATTGTAGCAATGTCTATTACAGTTTTGTGTGTTTTGTATACTATCTTAAATGTAATGTTTTCCACACAATCCAATCATTCAACATAAAATACGCTTGGTATCAATCCCCCAATTAAAATACAGGATGTAATAACTTAATGGAGAAACTTACTCCTGGTTTTCATAAAGGTATTTCACTGTGACCCATGGCACGAGGAAAATGAGTGGTGTTCCTGTAAGAGAAAGTAATTGCTTTTTACTTTTATCTTGTTTGCATCCAATTTCATTACTGCAGACCTTACTCTATGTCAATAATTGAGTTACACTCCAGACTTTAGCCAGAGCCCTTACCCCAGCCAATGCACAGGTAGATTTGGAAGTAGTTCCTCTCTGTAAACACGGTGATGACGAGTAGATTGTGGAGGTAGATACCTTCAACCAGGAGCCAGTAGCTGTTGGCCATAATACTGTACTGCATCATAACTACTGCAATCCGACAGCCAATTGTGGTCTACAACACATGAGCATACTTTGTGTCAACACAGACGGAGTAGGACATAGGGAGAAGATCAGGGCAGATGGGAGCTTGTATTGGCCCCAGGGAGCAGTGTTTGAGCTCAGATTGTTCAAATGTCTATAAAGCCAGCTGTGCACTCAACTTGTGTGGCTGTCCCTCCCCCTGCAACACAACACTGCTCTCCTGCTTAATACTCGTGTATTAGAGTAACACCATTTGTGTAACTTACAAGATAGATCGACACTTTATTCTAAGTCCAAAGGAATTTAAACATTTGGCAAAGATAGAGAAGATATTTTAACTTGATTTTCTTGTACTCATCGGCTATAGGGATGTGTTGTACAGTTTAACAAATTTACTTTTGGACTTTTGTCCACTTGACCGAATTATTTTTTTAAGCTTTTTTTTTTTAATCTATGGGATGCGTGAAAAGTCCCTCAGTCGTCCAGGTAGAATCCATGATAAAAGGAGAAGTTCAATTTGTCAACTGGACAAAGTTTGTTTGGTTGAAAACGTTTCGCCGCTCATCCGAGAGGCTTCGTCAGCAGGATATTTTCCTGCTGAGATATCAATATGCATTATTATCAACATAAAGCCACAATTGCAAGATATTGTATTCTAGTATTTATAATTTGTAACAATGATGTGACACTCTCATATGGGGAACAGAAGCGAGTATTTATTATATTGTCATTTCTATAGCAGTACAGAATCTCCACATGTTGCAGGATGGCTTAGGGGTTAGGCTGATATAAATATTCATCCTTGCATCTGTCTCAGCTCTGACAGTTTTCCAAATGTCACTTCCTACTCCTAATCCCAAATTTTATGCCGTTCCTCTTTATAAAGCCTTATGCAACCACTTTCAACATTTGTGTGTTGCATGGTTCAGAATCTATCCAACCACACCATAATTGCGGCACATAAAAATGGATGTATTGCTTTGGCTCGCCTCACTCAGTTAAACTTGAATTTTTGGAATGGAGAAATAGACCTACAAAATATTATTACATCCTTGGACTAAAGTTGTGTACTAAATATACTAAAATTTAAAACTCAATTTCAAAAGAAAAGGCTTGATATATTTAATACTGGTTTTGATACCACACTGATACTATTGAATAGAGCTGGGAATCACATGGTTGATATTATCATAATAAGCCGATACATGCGATAATTGATATATTGCACAGGATATTCTGTCATATATTTTTGTTTTTTAAGACCCAAATACATTTTAGCAAACCACTACTTGTGCATATGAAATACATCCATTTTAATGACCAAAACAGTGAATATGTCATAAGCAAGTTTCCTTCCTCTAAATAAGTAACAAAATTGTAGTGTGGTCATACAAAACTGCTAAAAGATACCAAGAAAATACAAAATCTATGGATCTAACCTCTACAGCAGCTCATGATAACAATACTGTATCAACAAATTTAGTCTTACGATATATTAACATTTCAATATTTTTATACACGTCGTATTGACGCTTACTGAAGTTTTAGTTTGTTTATTAGAATATCCAGGCTGTATTTTAACCTGTGCATGTGCACTGACCTCATTGTTGACCAGCATCTCCATGGGAGGTATGGACGCCTGAGGGAAGCCTGAGTCCTGGTCAGTGCTCAGGTCATGTGACACGATGTTGGCGTCGACCAAAGCGTCTTTGATGAGAATGGACAGGGCTCTCAGGATGAACGAAGCAAACAGGTTCATGTGGATGTTGTTCCTCATGCAATGGAGTTTTCTAACAGACCAATAATAGTATTTGATTAAAGGTGCACTATGGGGGTCAGTCACCTGCTTGTTTCTATGGATATGTCATTGTTCTGCCTGGAAGGTTCCACAGTATGGCACTAAACAGCTCTTACACAACTACAGGTAGTTTTATAGCTCAAAAATACCTAGAAAAACCAAAAATACCATAGAGACATTCCAGACAAAGCAATAACAGCTCCATGGAAAGAAAAAGCATTTGATGGACCCTCCACCAGAAAAGTTACACAATGCATCTTTAACATAAGTCAAGGGATATACAGGTGTAATTGACTAAAGGAATTCTTAGTTGACTAAAAACATGTCATGCCGACTGATTAGTCGACTTAAAAGGGGGCATGGCAAAAGCTCTCAAAACTATTATGTATCTGCACTCATGAGCACAACCAAAACAACTATTTATGTACCAGAAAACAATGTATTTATAGAAAGACAGATACGACTTGTGAATCAGGAGTTTAATCTGACTTTTAATATAAATACCAAAATATTTCTAGATAACTCACTTAACTAACTTCTCCTTTCTGCTGTTGTCCATCTAAATCCTTATAGTGTAAATAAAATGATTAGTTGATTAATACAAGATTAATACAAATATTGGTAAATGAAAAACTAAAGGCATTCAGCACTATGTGATACACATCAAATACCTCAAACTTAGGTGAGTCGGAAAGGAATAGGAAATATCCATAAACTGCATGTATTTACATATATAAATAAACATATACAGACTTAAAGGGTCTATAGCCTGGCTTACTTTTATTTCTTAAACTTGTAGTATAATGTTTTGTAGATGCAGCTATTTGTGGAGAAATTTGAGACTTTTTGGGCCCGTTTACTCGAGAATGCTTACGGGTAAAAATGACAAAATATTTTATCGGAAGTGCCTTTCGTTTACACGGTGACAGCTTTTTGGGGCCTAAAAACACAAAAATCTGAAACCACCCTCCAGAGTGGAAAAGTTAAATACGCTCCGCTGTAGCGTCTCCGTGTAAACTGCCCAAGACGCAAAACTGGTCAGATCTGCTCACGTCGGTACGAGTTTACGTCACATAGATGCGGCATACCTTGATACCACGGATGTTCAAGCTGCGCTAGCAGCTCTAGTCAACATACAAGAGTCATTTCAACAATTGTATAAATCGCATCCACACATGTCTACGGCGTACAAGTCTTTCTCACAGCCACACAGACGCCAAGACAAGCGACTTCCGCATGAGGCACTTCAAATGTAAAACCTGATGTGATTTTATATTTTCTAATTCACTGTAATCCTCCTGTAATGTAACTATTTTCAGTACAATATTCAAAAACATGTAAACAAAAGTACAAGTCACTGAAATGTTTGGAGCGGAACTCATTTAAAACGCAACTAGAACATTTTATTTTGAAGTTTTACCTTTCTCTTTTCCGGTACAGTCGTGGTTAGAAATGTAACTTGATGCTGTTGTGATGGCTTTTTTTGTTTTTTTTCAGTCCAGCGCCTCCCTTCGCTGGCTTTTGCGTCTTCGTATAAACGCAGGTAAAAAATTGAAGACGAGACGCCACTTTTGCTTCTTCTGTTTTGATCGTCGCCGTATAAACGTAGCATTTAACCAAATTAATTTAAATACCACATCTAGTATGTTTTTGCATTTGGGGCATTTACAATATGTGTCTGTATTTCCAAGTATTTAGACTTAGACTTCAACTGAGACAAAATTGAAGGGAAATTGTTTTGGGTACGGTAGCTCACTCATCAAATATAATATATAATATATAACAGAGGGTAAAAAGAAAAAAATGGAAGAGCAACCAAACAGCAATAGACCAGTGTCAGATTTAAGTCTCACAATGGAGACAGTGCCTTTACCTGAAAAATATGAGGATGCCGAGCGCCAACACCAAAGCCACAAAAGATAAGGAATAGCCCACTGTGTACATAATGCGAATGTAGCCGTAATAATGCTGCAAAACAGACCAACTGTTACAAAAAAGGTGGCTTGTTAAACATTTGAAAGCCATTAAAAATTACTCAAAGTTGTCTCATACCAGGCTAGGGTGATTTAAGTCACACTCGCTGGTGTTCTTGGTGTTAACCCACTGGCCATTAGCGTCACACTCTTTATAAATCATACCATTCTGAACTACACAAAACGAAAGAGACACATTTGTCACTTTGGAAATCTGAAAACTGTTTTCTTTTATGATGTTCTTACCTTTATCAAACCAGGGCAGGTACCAAGGACAGGACACACTGACAGTTGTGTTGGGGAGACCATCAGGCCAGCAAGCATAATCGTCAAAAGTCCTGTTACAAACTACACCTGAAAGTAGAGAAAACAGGATTTAATAAGACATATTATGCAAAAAAAATTAGACCTATCATGATGATTACTATGTTGACTTATCTTTCAATATGTAAAAGCTGGAACAATATTTTTTGGGGTCAGTGTTTATTGTGTATATTTTTCTTTGCACTATTAGAAAAATGTGCATTATTTTTTGAATATACAATTAGGTTTAAGACATAAAAGGTTGAATTTATAACTTCTACGAGTCATTACAGATGAGCAAAACAAATACTAAAGTGTTTCATTGTGCTATTTGTTTTTTTGTAACAGTATTGTACATTTAGAATAGTATTTGTGATTTAAATCTGCTCTTGGTTTATTGTGTCAGTTGCAGTTTTATCGTTCATTGTCTATTTACTTCAGCAAGATATCGCTGTTCTCGTGACAAGCCTATGCAAAATTGACTTTTAAGTGCTGATATCATGTCTCATTGACTCAAAGAGGCATTTAGAGAGATGAATACATGTTAAGAGTAATCTTTCTTCTCCTGCATATTCTCTATTTGTTTTCTTCTCTCCTTTTGAGATTTTTCAGGTACTGATAATGGAACGATACCTTATACTTTTCCGGGACCTATTTCTATATTGATCATTATTGAAAGTTATGATTAATTTGAATTATTATATTATATATATTATATTTTTCCTCAAATCAGTGCAAAATAGATTATGATTAAAATGACTGACTGAAACAATACAAAGTGGTGTTTATGCTAAATACTGATATGATAGACGCGTTTTACAACAATTAAGTGCTCAAGTGTATTCTCCCTTGGGTTACAAAATAAATAAAAAACAAACAAAAAACTATTGAAATCACAGCACCATGTCTAATTAAATCCCCAATCTTTGTACTGTTTCCATGTGAGACTTATTCAGTGTAGAGTGGTCTTTATCCCCTCCAGACCCACATAATAAACGAACAGTGCGTCTGTCTCCTCACCGCTGCTGGGAGGATCCCGGCTGTTGTTGCGGTCACATTCTTCTGTATACAGTTTCCAGCTCTCCTGCAGCTTATCCAGGGGCACAGCAGGGCACACCTGAGCACACAGCACGCGAAAGGTATTACAGTGTCCGTATACCTGCCCTGCTATTATAACTGTGCACACACTACACAGTGCAGCCTCAAAATGAGGATTAAACCCAGACTAAACCTGAAACTAAACCGGAAGTGGACCATGATTTAACTAGGATATTTGATATATTTAATGGTTGTTGTGAAGAGAAACAGCATAATTCATAGCAATTCATTAATAATTATTAATAGGAATTAATGCCACCATGACAAAATGCTTAATTTTCTTCATTGTCTAATACAGGGGTCAGCAACCTTTACCACTCAAAGAGCCATTTGGACCCGTTTCACACAGTAAAGAAAACACTGGGAGCCACAAAACCCTTTTGAAATTTAAAATGAAATAACACTGCATATAACAGCTTTTTTTTTTTTTGCCTTTGTGCCATAGAATTACATTTTGAATATGAACGAACTAAAATAAAATACATTTATTTAAATACAGTGGTCCCTCGCTATATCAAGGTTCACCTTTCGCAGCCTCGCTGTTTCACAGATTTTTTAAATAGTGTATCAACGTGCATTGTGTTCTGCATCCTGATCTTTGTCAGTCATTCTCCTCCATGCTGTGTCTCCTGTACAGTACAGAATGCGTTCAGTCTGCCAAATTTATTTAAATGTTCGATCACGAGCAGTGTGACACCTGAGAGCGCACGGATGCGTTTTCACTACAGTTCTGTGTTTGAATGAAAAGCAGCCGCACCAGGCTCCGCTTTCAGCCCCAGTGTGTCCTTCTCTGGAGCATGAGGAAGGATGCGAAGACCAGGGACAGGCTTCAACAGACCCAAAAAGAGCCGTTTCTTACGGATCCAGTGACTCATGTCTCCGCGCCCCTCGTGCATTCAGCCGGACTCCTGGAGCCGTGTGACCGGTGCGCACGGTGCAGAGTTGTAGAACCCCTCCCCCCCGTTCCACGGTCTACGGGGCTGCTTGTAGGTGCAAAATGCCAGGGACGTTTTTTGATCCCAGTCTGTCACTGCTCTGAAGTGCTGTATGTTTGCAAGTTTTCTCCCCAACAAAACCTGGGTAACCTGGGAAATCCCAGGCTGGTTTCGTTTGTTCCGATATGGTCTGGTGTAAACCAGGCAAGGCGCCAGGCGCCTTGGTCAGAGGAACTGTGAAATACACGCATATTTATGCACGCAATATAAAGCTGACTACTTCACGGATTTCTCCTATCGCGGGTTATTTCTACAACGTAACCCAAGCGATAAACAAGGGACCACTGTACTGGGCCGCATCAGAGGGATCAAAGAGCCGCATGTGGCTTCGGAGCCGCAGGTTGCCGACCTCTGGTCTAATACATACAGTAATATGTTTCAATTATATGACCAGCTTTATGAAATCAAACTTTCTGAATGATCATTCACATTCAGCACTTCACATTTACTTTTACATTTCTCAAGTATAGAGTAAAGGTGTATTCACATTTGCACATAATACCACATCAGCTAGGCAGGGCAAGTTTTTTGTGTAGTACAATAATACAAAGTGGTTTGCAGAATAAGAAAGCCATTAAAACCACCATAAAAAACAATGCAAATCATAAATAATCATCAGAGAAGAGAGAATAGTGTAAAATAAAAACCTGTCAGCCATATGCCCAGCTAAACAGAACCATTTTGAGTCTGGATTTAAACTTTGTCAAAGTAGAGGCTTGTCTTCAGGGTGACTGTTCCAGGGTTTAGCTGCATAAAACTGAAACACTGACTCTCCATTTTTAGTCCTAACTCTGGACACCAGCAGGAGGCTGGTCCCTGAGGTCCTCTGAGTGCAGATGGTTCATATGGCACTAACATATTAGAGAAGTACTTTGGTGCTGGGCCATAAAGAGACTTGTACACAAGCAGAGCTGCTTTAAAGTCTATTCTCTGAACCACAGGAAGCCAGTGCAAAGACCTGAACACAGGACTTACATACACGTACTTCCTGGTTCTAGTTAGGACCTGAGCAGCAGTGAAGTTATCTACAAAGTTTTCCTGGACTAAGTAGAATTACAACAGGGCTAAGTCAAGTCTACATCTGCGCTTTACTGGGCTCAAACACACCCTTATTTGAAATGATTTATTTTTGGTTCTAAAATAGTCCAATTTCTTATATTTAATCCTTGTAATCTGAATAATCATTATTGATTGACCAAACCAGGTCTATAACAGGACCAAGTCTACATCAGGGGCTCAAACAGGGACCAAAAACCTGAAAGCAGCTTTAGAGGGCTGAGTGTATGCAATCATATACTTACTTAGACATTTAAAACCATCAAAATGATGACCAAATTGTGTATTAGCCTAGCAACTCATATGTTTAATATAGGCTTCTCATATATACAGTAGCTGCAAACATGCCACAGCATAGTAAAAGTGCCATCAATCGAATCATGTCCTCTCATGTGCAGCCGGGAAAAGTGCTACTGTGCAGGCAGTGTAATACATAGTCTTGTGCTGTAACCCACCAGGCCTGTTTATAGGATCCAACACTAACAATCTGTATCTCCAAATGTAAAACAGACCTGAATGAATGGAGCTGTGTACAATTATTACATGTGTGTTATGTAATGTGTCTATGGGACCCACCTGGACACTGCAGGAGAGAACTAGCATTGCCAAAAACAGAAACAGCCGGGACATGCCGTATGCTTTGTTTGTGGGAAGAGGGGGCGACTGGGCGATGAAGAGTGGATTTTCACCTCATAAGGGGAGCTTATCGAGGCCCGCCACGCTGCCTGAATGACACACAGAGACAATCCGTCAAAGCTTAAGGTAAACAATCACGTTGTAAGTTGCTGTGTGGACTGCATGGAGAAAGCACATATATTATGTTGGTGCTCCATCATTACTATAAGAGTTTGTGAATCAGCTCGACAAAAATATTTCATGTAAGATAAGATTTTAGAACACTTTTGAGTGTATTTTGCTGTAATACACAGGAGTGTGCCCACACTTTCTCAGAAGGGTGCATGGCAAGAGTAGCGCCACTCTTTAAGGCAAGATTTTAGACAATTTAACATTGATTTACTCCCAGTATGCTGCTGCCTCAGCCTCTCTGTGTGGGGTGGTCTGTGCCCCCTAGGGCACTTCCTAGAAATACCTTTTTAATATCCACTATATATGACTGCATTTCTATTTGGATTGGGGTTAAGTTAATTTACACAAATTCCATTTTAGGGGAAACGAATCTTGAGCAACTACTCAACTTGTTAATATTGTTCATTACACCAGTTTAATTAAATCAAGTGATTGTGTGCATGTTCCTAAAAAGTGAACACATCGGTTAGACTTGAAGATGAGAACAGAATACACTGTATACTCCACACTTGTCCTTGTGCAAAGATCCCTCAGCGCTCCATGCTGGATGCTGGACTCTGTGCACAATAATCCAGGATCTGTTTGGTGGGTCTGGTGGAGCAAATTGGTCACCTACCTGTGTATTATCGATCGATGCCACCAGGGGGCTCCTCAGAGGCCGAAGCTGGAGAACGGAACGAAATCTGAAACGTTTCTGCAAAAAACACCTTGACCATGGAAACATTTTTGGCTAAAACGTTTCAAATTCCATTCCGTTCTAGTTCCCATGATGCTTTGTGCTCGTGTATTCAATAGACCTAACTGATCTACTGTATATCAAGCATTTTAAACACTGTCAAGTGTGTCTCCAAATTGTACAAAAGCATATGAAGCGCACAGATCTCCACTGGGCTGTACAATTAATCATATTTATTTAGTAATTTCTTACTCCTAATATTCTTGTGTTTTTTTAATCGAGAGATCTACAACATGTGGTTTTGAGCGGCAGCCAGACTTTCAGAGGAAGAAGAGTGACTATTTCGTCTGACTCATATAATTCATGGCCAACGCTTTGATCAATTTTTTTTTTTTTTTTTTATGTTACTAGAATAATTGCTTTGGGCACTGTTTTACAAAATCATAGATAGGATTTTAAAGATAAGCATTTACACCTAAAATAAAATATTCCATTGCCAAAGCATGTGAATCTCAGAACTTGGAGTATTATATAAGTTGCTATGAAATGACCAATAAACCAACACCAGCAAAAACATAACTTTAAATGCAGGGGTAATTTGGTAGTTTGTCTCTGCTTTGTTTATCAACTGCTAAAGATTAAAGTAAACACCACATTTAAATTAGACCTGATAAACAGGACAGTGCACACCAATTTTTGTGATCAGAAAGCTGCAAATTTACCTTAAAATTTGCTCTAAAATGACCAAAAAACTAATAGGAACAGAAGACACTTCTATTAAAACACAGTATACACAGTTTAGTAGTGGAAAAAAAGATGATTTAGTGTTTAGTTCCACTTTAGACATTTATTTTCTACTTTCTCCCACTTTGCTTTTCCTCGGGCTTATAACCCACACTTAAATTCAAATATGTCAACATTATTTGTAGATAAACAGCCTCGGGAGGGCTTTGTCAGTACACACAGTAGCGTTCCACCCTGCTGAATGGAAGTGGGCCTGGAGATATCATCTAAACCAAAGAGCCTGCTTTCTTAATGGGCTGTGCAGTGTAATGACCACAGGATGCAGTTAGCGCTAGTCTCCGCACAGACTGACTGATTACTGTGGGCGCCTGGTTGATCAACATCGCTCAGGCCACTCCAAACGACAGACTAGCTAACACTTTTTACCATTTCAGTATCTGGGCATCTAAATGTTAAGGTTATCTTGGCTAGAAGTAATGGAAGTTTGATTTATTTTTTTTTAAGCCATGTGGGACAAAGATATTGTGATATTGTTCTATTTAAAAAATATATATATATTGAATTGAACTTGACTGTGTGATTTATCAAAGTGGCTGGCATCAAAAATAGAATTAAATTATCCATGAGTTTCAAAGTGATGAAAATTAAATGAAAAATGGAATGTTTGAAATGTCACCAACTAATAAGAAGTTAAAACACATGAATAGTCAGTGGATAGTGACTAGCCAAATAGCCTAAACAGCCAAGCCTAAAATATTTGTCCTATTTTTGGTTCTTTACGAAGCAGTATAGCAAAAGTGGGTAATAAATAGACACTGTTTCTAAAAATCTAGAGATTGCTGGAGATTTTTTTTCATATAATTATAAAAGTTTTGTCTCCTAACAACATAAAGAATGCAGCACTTTGCAGTAAGGAATCTTTTAAATCTCAAAATGTGTTTATATGGTATTTCTGGGTTTTTAATTAATTTATGTTTCATTCAATTAACAATGCCCACAATATAATGATCTACAGTCACTATAACACTCTGAACATATCTAAGAAAACCCTAAATCAAATCTACGGCCAATTTATCCCTGAAAAGGAAACTTGTAACCCACGATAAGTCAAAGCCCTTCTTTAAAGGTCCCATGACATGGTACTTCTTGATGCTTTTATATGGCTCCTTAATGGTTCCCTAATACTGTAAATGAATCCTTCTTCAAAATCAAGACTCAGTGCATGAGAAACAGACATAAGATGAGAAAGAGTATTTTTTCTCTCTCTGAACAGTCCATTATGGGACTTGTTGCTTGAATGCAAATGAGGAGGACAGAGATGGCCTATAGTAGAGGGTGGGGGCGTGGCCAAACTCTCCGCTCTCAGCTCTCAGCTGTCCGCTCTGATCCATTTCTGCATTTTTGTGTGGAGAAGAGATGAGAAGCATCCCATTGAAAAATAAACACATTTCCACAGAAAATAAAATTAAACCACTGCTGTTCAAAGGTCCAGAGGCTCAGATAAAGGACTTCCGATCCTAGAAACACTCGAACGTGCCTCCAGGCAAATAAAAAAACGCATTTCGCATTGCCTAGCGCATTCGCGGTCCAAACTCTCTGGGCGTGATTTACAGAGACGCTGAGTACAGACAGACGGGGGGTGGAGCTGCATTTTTCGAGCTGACGTCAACAAGGTGCCTTGTTGAGAATCGCCCGTTTGAGCTGTGTTTTTTTCTAAAGCAGAAAAGGATCGCAAATGCCCAGTTTAGACATTTTGCAACTTTTAGCCATGGGGGGGGGGGGCCTAAACAGGGTAGGGAAGCTCACATTAACGTTCAAAAACCTCAGAAAGTGAAAATTTCATGCCATGGGACCTTTAAAACCCTCAAATTAAACAAAAGCTGTCACGTAGTGTAAGGCAGGCTCCTGATAATGAGACCTGAAACATGACGGAGCCAGACCCAGTCCCCCACATGTATTGAGTGAGAGTGTGTAACATGTGGGTGGTTGCGTGCTTTTGCGTGCTTGCGGTATACAGGTGGTTTTCCAAAGGGGAATCCCATTTTATCATGCTAGCCCTGACACCACATATGGGCACATTTTCACACACTGATTGCTAGCATGTGTTTTTATGCAACATTTAGGTCCATGTACAAGTAATGATTAACCAAGCAAATATGGGGCAAGGGGCAAGATGACGAAATAAATAGTGAGTAAAGTGAGGAGACAGCAGTTTGGCCTGGAGACTGGGCCCCTGACCTAAATTTAGAGAGGGGTGAATAATTGAAAAAGTGCACTTAGAAGTACTTAATGTTCAGCATACAGCTACTAGCCCCATTACTGAGAAAACTACCTTTACATCAGATAACTTGAATAATCTTATAGCCCGATGATCAGATCTGACTTTTTTGTCTGTTTTTTATCATAAGTCAAAGTCAAAGTCAAAGTATACTTTATTGTCAGTTCACTATGTGACAGACATTACACAGAGGACTGAAATTGCGTTTCACCAGACACTAAATGTATCTTGTATTTTTGATTACATTTTATTACATATTTTATTATATTGTTTATTATATTGTTTACTTCTTCCCCTGCACTTTTGCAACACTTTTTTTTTTAACCATGTACTATTATTGCATGTTATTAGTACTTCTTGACTATCTTAGCGAGTCAACGGTTCTACTGATCCTAAGCATTTCATTGCATTGTTGACCTTGTGTTGATTGTGCAGATGACAAATAAACAATCTTGAATCTTGAATCTAAATGTGCAATTTAAACTAAAAATTAAACACACACACACACACACACACGCACACATGCACACAAACACACAGCTACACTCATCAACACTAAATAGACATAAGACATACAGGTAAACATATGAAATGTGCAATATGTAAGGTGCAATTAGTGAAGGTGCAATTTGTGAAGTGCAAGAGTGCAAGCAGCATGGACATCAGTGTGTGTGAGATTGTTTTTTGGATGTCAGTAACAGATTCATGGAATGTTCATGGAATTAACTGTATAAAGAAGTGGACTAAGGGAGTGTGACGTCACCCATAGCATTTGGCTCCAGTCAAATGAAGCTCACAAGGCTAGCAATTATAGGAATGGATTTGGATCCAAGTTCCATATTAGGAATAGGAATTTATCTACGGACAAAACAACACCAGGATCATGTAATGCGGATTAATACAAATATTTTAAGACCAAAATGACTTACACTCACTGCAGCAATAACAGACAGAGGGGTGACAGTTTAGAGCAGGATGCTCCCCCATGAACACTTACTATGCACAAAAGAAATTCAATCGTCACATACACCCTGTGAAACATGACGGTTATCAGTCAGTTTGGACTGTTGTATTTGAGTAAAGTTTACATTTCTTCATTTTTGTCTTTGCCACATTCGTTTGGACTTCTTTTTGTGTAAGTTTCCGTGTTAAAACCAGCACATGAGTGAACCATCAGAAAGAGATCTGATTATTCACATGGATATAACTGTTGTGTTCACATGACATTTCAATAATCCGTTAACTCCAGACATCTGTTAATGACCAAAGTTTTATGCATGTAAACAAAGCCACTGTTACTGTTACACTGTTTACTTTCGACAACAACTTCTACTGCTACAGCTACAGTAAATAATAGATAATGCTCTTTACAAATGGAAATCAACCCATGGCAACACTTTAGTATCTTCATTAAGCACTGCCCCACATGCATAACAAACAGACTTGAATCAAAATCACAGGTACAATTATCAATCTCCAAAAGCTGTAATTATAAAGAGAATAGAATGTCTTCTACAAAGAACAAAATATTCAGTTTGTTTATTTTTATTTTTTGTTTTTTGTATAGAAAAATCTTACCAGTAGTGCAGACCCAGGGACGGACTGGGAACAAAAAACAGTCCTCGACTTTTCCCCTACAAATCAGCCCATGGTGACTTCACATTGAAAAACTGTCACCCTTTTCTCTGTAACTGCTGCAATGAGCCTCATCATTTAGGTCTTATAATAATATTAACCTGCTCTAAATGATCCTGCTGTTTTTATTTTGCCATTTTACACTCATACTCCCTTAGTCCACTTCTTTATACAGTCTATGATGTAAACAGACAAATTGAATACATCAAGTGATCATTCTGAGCTTGTATAGCAACACAGAGGGGTCAAAATAAGTTTTTGAGGAGAAAGCCCTTTGAGACATTGCTCACGTCTTTATTTGTCACATCTGATGTGTCTGCACTATAGACTGTATAAAAGTGGACTAAGTCACCCATAGCATTCAGCTACACTCAGGGGTGTAGTGGGTGTAGTACGCGGGGGTACGCCGTCCACCCACTTCTCCCGATGTGAGATATATTTATAACAAATATAAAATAGCCTACAGCTTAAATGTCAAACCGGAGCTATTGGCAATGGTGAAAACAACCTGCATAGGCTTATGATATCTCCAGTACTGTCCTATAGGTTCCTGCGAGATGAGGGGACGCACACACAAACACCCACACCACCTTCAGGATCGCCATCAACCTGAGACACTCCCAAACGAAGACGTAACTTAACATGTGTTGTGCATTTAGATTTTTATTTTTGGAAAGACACCACCAGCATTCAGACACCCAAACCAGAGACATTGTGTGAGCAAACAGCGCCAACAACATCAAAGTTCTCACAACTTCAGCTAATATAATGCTAGCGTGGAGGTGGTGGGGCGCTCCGACAGCTCACCATTTGCGATATGGACGGAAGAGAAAAAAGGTCATCACCACCCATCATTTGGAGATCAGCAAATACAGTAGTTCATTGATCATTTCAAGTGACACAATCTGCTCCAAACTCCATATTTGGAAATCCAACTGCAACTATCATAGCAACCAAGAGCCAGTCATGATTGAGATCATTAAATGTACCCACCCTTCTCATCGGAGAGCGGTAAATACTCTGCTCCGCAAAGTTCTGCACGGACCACAGTAGTTCGGTGTTTCTCATCTGAACACGGATGTGATAGTTACATTGGGCTATTATACTGCTACACATCCGTACAGGTTATTTAACTAATAAATCAATTACCATCAGTTTATTTTACTTTGAAGGTCTATTAGCACAAATGCAGAACAAGCCATAACAAACTGTAAATTAACCTATATCGCTATATTTTAAGATTAATAGAACAAATTATAAAGTACAACAACCTGCAAAAACGTTGTCTAATGAGTTAAAGTTGTTAGATGCACTCCTTGATGAACTATCAGCCAACACAGTTAAATCCACAAACAAAATGGCAGGGGTCCATTGATAGCCACAGGAAAAGTCGTGCTGTCATTGGATAAATGTAAACGTCATTCAAACCTGTCAAAATGGGGTGACCCCCTCCCCCTGTCGTTGGAAGGGGCAGGAAAGTGGGAAGGAGGACTTAGCATCTGTCAATCAAATCTGTTGCTAACTCTAGCGGGAGTGACCTCAGGGAATGAAGGCATCTGATTGGCCCGCTATATATGTTCATATATTGATTTAGGGACAAATTAGCGAAATTAACAAATCAGGCTCATGTAGAGCGGGTTAATATGAACATTTTATGACCAAAATGACAAGGCTCACAGCAGCAGTTACAGAGTTGTTGGGACAACAACCCAGTGTAAGTCAATTGGAGCCAGGGTCAGAAGGAGCCGGAAGAGCCCCCTGGCGCACTTCCTATTTGGAATGCGGCGGCTAGAGCATTAGCTATGTCCATTCATATGGTCTGCGCCAACAACTTCAATTTGGGGAGACTGGCAAAACGCTGGTCATTTGGTGTGAGCTGTAGCAGGACTAATGGACACAGAGGTGCAAGAGTAATTAGGCCTGCGTATTGTGCTGTTATGAATGATTGCTGGACCCACCACTCAGGGTTTTCACTGTGAACAGATCAATGTCAGCATCCAAAACATGTTGTGTAAGCCCCTTTTGGCCCTGGGACTACACCTACTGCTTTTACCTATGTAGGCGTCTTGTTTTTTCTGGCACTGTAGATTTAGAAGTCTGTCATGAGCAAATGACATGTTTTGAAACAGTTTTAGCAGAAGAAATGGAAGAAAATATATAGCTTTTAGTGCATATAAAAATACAAATAATGGCAGTTGTTACCACACCAGAGCAAAAAAAAATTTTTTTTAACTTAGATGACGCACATATTCAGACAGACACAATTACATGAAATGGCCTTGTGCTATTCAAGTAACCACTCGGCAGAAGAGCACAAAAATTAGCTTCTATTGCATTATCCAGTGCAGCCAAGGCAATTATGAAGTCTACATACAAAGATGAATGAGCAGCAATATTGCTTTTTGGAAAAATGCAATGATATTTCTCTCCAAATCCAAATACTGCCTCCAGTTCTGTTTTATTATTTTATTGCAGGGCTCAAGTTTTGAAGTTTGGTTGGAGTGAGATTTATATAGTGAGATTTATATAGTTTTTTTTCGCTGAAAACGGCACGATGCCTGCATAACTAACTCTTCTGAGCCACACAGACCAATTTTCTGGGCACAGACGCGCTGTGACCAGTGGCTAGAGTTTTGAATTGCTTAACAAAATTTCAGCGTGAGAAATACCATGTGTGGCGTGTGAGTGTGTGAACTCGAATTGAATTGCGTGTGTCACACTCTCAAAGCGTGAGACTTGAGAGCGCTGTTTTATTGTATGCATACAACTCGAGAGATTAAAAAACCTGCAAAGATGTCATATTCTTGAAGCAAGTACAAAACAGAAAACATGTACGCAGTAAAACATGTTTTACCCCTAACCAGCAGCAGTTACATCATAAGTGAAACAGACTTTTGGATGGAGGCTGGAACGCCTTCACTTGAGAAAACTACAGCAGCTGTTGAACTTTAAGAAACCTTTATTACTAAAAATGTAGTGTGTGTGTAAATTATACTGAATGGATTGAATTAACTATTCTAGGCTACATTTGTGTTTCATTTGAGTATTTATATTCGTGACAACACAGAAACACATTTTGTTGCAAGCCCGATATAGCTTGGGGCTGTAACTATTTTAGCAATAAGTCAGCGATTATTTCTATTGCACACTGACATTTTAAAAATTCATTTTTAATCTTTACAAATGGCATTTTGGTTTAAAATGTTATAAAATGTCTTTTGGCAGATCTGATGATTTAATTGCAGACTAATTGTTACAGCCTTATTGAATAGGATAGAAGGAAACATGAAACACTTCTATATCTTCTTTTAGATCACAATAATACCTACTTTGCAATATATTGTGTGTATACAGAGCCTGGGGTCTGCATAATGAGGTGAGCAGGAGTTCAGAGCTGCTCCAACACGCCGCTGACATTATCCTCATAAAAATGTCTCCCATACATACATACCTGTCAACATGCTGTCATTTAAAGGCTTTAGGTGTTATGTTACCTATATATACTAGCGCTACTCACTGATACAGTTGTTCTTAATTTTTTTTCACCAAGTACCACCTCAGGAAAACTCTTCAAAAGCCACAGCCCTAACACGTTTCTTGCTCAGCAACTCTTCTGACAAAGTTAGTAAAAAATCTTGCAATTAGCAGATTTAAAAAAAAAAAAAAAAAAAAGTTTATTTTTTATGTCTGTGTAATCCCTCAGTCATCTAGGTAGGACTAAAGTGAGAAAGTGAAAAGAAAAAAAACCTTTAGTCCGGTTGACAGGGTTAAAATTTTTCTTTTGCTATGTTTATTTTTTATATTAAAATGATCAATGTTAATACAGAAACAAAATATTTTTCCAAAACAAGGAGCTAAGACATACATTCCTGTCATTTTAATAGCCCACGCATACATTTGATAGATCTCACATAAATAATGTTATGAAACGATATGAAACATTTTTTTCTTTTTCAAAATGTTGATTGATTGATGAATGCATTTTTGCATTTTGATGACATACTTTCCTGGACTTGAGTGCAGGGGTTCACAGAGGCTTTACTGAGCAAAATGGAAACTCCATTTGGAAGACTGCTGTTGTTCGTCTCATTAATGAGTCACATGTGGCACTAGCATGCCCTGTCTTTTGTCACTGTGCTTTTTACTTGTTTTCGCACAGAACGTGTGTATGAACACTTGGCTCATTACTTTTACTGGGAATCTCTAGTTGCATAACAGATATCTCCTTGGTATGCTCGTCTTGACATATTGATAAATAAAGTGATAAAGTGACTAAGATTTTTTTTATATACAGTGGTACCTCACCTTACGAAATTAATTTGTTCCAGAAGTGGTTTCGTAACGTGAAAAATTCTTAAGTTGAGTAGCTATTTCAATGGAAAAAGCCTGATTCGTTCCAAGGCCCCGATCCAAGTTTTTTTTTTTTATAGTGTAACTTTTTTTATAGTGTAACATTGTGTTCTGCGTCCTGATTGGTTTTTCAGACTGGATTTAAACTTTTCTCACATTTGTCTCTCGTTTAAACACTCAAACTTTCATAGATTTTCAACAAAATTATTAATAGTGAAGTGTGGGGGGAAGGAGGAGGGGGGAGAAAACTGCGCGCGGACACGTGTGATAGCGCAGCATGACCCGGCGCGGGGCTGCCAGCAGGTCTAGACCTGGACTAAACCAGGACTGGACCAGGACTAGACCAGGACTAAACCTGGACTAAACCAGGACTAAACCAGGACTAGACCAGGTGGATTACGGGTCTATTTCCTGGTTTCGTTTCGAGTCACAGCTGAGGGGAGCAGCGAGGGGGACCGCACGCAGTCTGAGTGCATGAACGAGATCCGTGCTCAAACCGTGCCTCCTCTAGACCTCCTCTAGACCTGCAGGTCTAGACCACCGCGGCTCTTGCATGCGTTCGTGGGTCTCGTTCATGCGTTCATGCGCTCAGACTGCATGCAGTCCCCTCCTCGCTGCTCCCCTCAGCTGTGACTCGAAACGAAACCAGGAAATAGACCCGCGCGCGGCGCTTTAATCCACCTGGTCTAGTCCTGGTCTAGTCCTGGTTTAGTCCAGGTTTAGTCCTGGTTTAGTCCAGGTTTAGTCCTGGTCCAGTCCTGGTTTAGTCCAGGTCTAGACCTGCTGGCAGCCCCGCGCTGGGTCATGCTGCGCTATCACATGTGTCAGAGCGCAGTTTTCTCCCCCCTCCCCCTTCCCCCCACACTTCCCTTATAATAATTTTGTTGAAAATCTATGAAAGTTTGAGTGTTTAAACGAGAGACAAATGTGAGAAAAGTTTAAATCCAGTCTGAGAAAAGCGTATAATGTGTGTGGCTGAGCGCGCATTATTTGAATTTTTGAGATTTTGCGTTTCGTAACTTGAATTTTCTTTCGTATCTACCGTGAAGGTGTTTCGTAACTTGAAATTTTCGTTTGTTGGGTCATTCGTAAGGTGAGGTACCACTGTATATAAGAGGACTTAAGTAGAGGACTTAGGAGACCTTGTGCTGCTGCATCAGCCATGAAAAAACATGTCATCAATCTCTAAAAGAAGCACCATAACTAAGTGAAAACACAATATTGCAATGCCCTGTTCTCTGTTTCTCTGGTCTGTTTTGTTGCATAATCAGATACTCTGAGAAGCACAGTCATTCACACCTCTGCACCACTAAAAGTAACTACCCAGAGGACTCACTGGCTCTGTCTACATAAACCAGGACTCAGCAGACACTGGACTCATGTCCGTATTTGGTCACTGAGATTTGATTTATCTGTCTGGCACAAATTTCTGTGGATTTGTGTTTTAAAACTGTAGATCCTCATGTTTCACTCAGCTGCTGCTTACAACAAATGGCTGCATGTACTCCAGCCAGCTCTCATATTCACTATGGTCAACTCAAAACTCAAATTTGGCTTATGCAGAAATATGTGGTTCACTGTGTGACGTAGGGTAAATATAATTTGAGTTTGAGTTAAAGGGGCTCACTTTTGTGTTCATGGAAATGCTTTAACTTTGCTTTAACTAGATAATAGAGCCCTTTATAACAGGCAACCATAGTGCTTTCCAACACAACACACAACACGTTGTAAAAACATGCAAAATATGAAATAATGAAAGAAAACAAATTGTGTCAATAGAAAAGTTTGACGCAATACTGCAGAACATTTAAGGCCAATGTACATATAGAGGCTAGGAGGTTGAACTGTCTTGGCAAAGGACACACTGATCATTAACCTTTATTTAGTACAAACTGAACTGCTGCTACATTATTATACCTTTATTATTTGTTGAATTGTCCATCTCATCAACAAAACAAGTAAGTGCTTTTGCATTGTTGTTATTGAATTGCTCCATTGTAGACCAAGTGTGGACACATGTCTCTGTCCTTGGCACAACACAAACAAAGATGAGTACCGTTTGACAAATAAACACAGTGTACACAGCAGCTAACCCTTGTCCCTCGCACTGTTCAAACTGGCACTGACCCTGTGGGCACATGGCAGAGTGGGCGTCTGCTCCAGTCCAGCTGTTTGCCACACATCTGTATTTTAACTGAAGCCCATGTGATTATGTACGGAACAATAATAATAGGTGTGTGGGATAGGGTTTAACTGAGGCCAAAATACAGCAAAACTTTGAGCTGCCTCTGTCCACCCACAACATTTTAGGTACTAGGTAGAAAATTAAAACCAATAATTTAAAATCCCGCACTCTCAATATTTAATTAAATGTACTGAACTATACACACAATACTATACACTATAACTATACACACAATATTAGCTAGTGACCAGGATACCTAATTAGGATGAAGTGCACTAAATATACAGTAGCAATAACAGATTATGTAATTATGTTATTTCCTCATCACAAACATACCTGGAAATGTGTTTTGTTTCATTCACACATGTTTAACACACAAAGTCTGCATATTTAGGCTTAGGAGTTCTTCTGTTCACTCTGTTCCACCTTGTGATGTTATGTGGTAATACAGTGCTCCACTTCACTAGAATCTTCACTAGAATCATTTGGATAATTTCAGCCCTGGAATTGCCAGTCTCTACTGAACAAAAGATAAAAGGAGCTGTTAACTTGAAAACTACCACTACTGTATATGACATCACAAGATGGAACAAAGCATTTTCAGCTTTGGAGATGCAGACATTGACTTCACTCTTGGGTCACTGATCCTAACAGATACTTTACACTGGCATTCATTTGAATTTGAGTTGGCTGCATAATAATTTTTGTCTTTTTTTTTTTAGTCTTTCTGTCACCCAATCTGTCTTTGGCACAGTATGGGGATGGAGAAGCTTTCGAGGGGCTCCAGTGTGAGATTGGGGAATGGTATTGTAACCTCACTGGGCATGATATTTGTGGTACAGACTGGTATCTTGGCATCGTATTTCTCCAATTATTCATAAATAGTTCTCAACAAAACATCAATTCACAGTTGTCAACAGCAACCAGATTCCATTCAGTCTTGTTGAAAGACCATCATTTATGCCCCAATTTTGTCATCAGTTTATAAATACCATATCATACTAATTGCAAAGAGAATGATAACACAGTGAGATTTGATAGGGCCTATAAATCTTGTTCTGTGAGTGATTCACTGTTAAAAGCCATATCGATTGTGTGCTTTTCAACTTTGTGCGTGTTTGAATAATGGCACCCTTTTTTAATCTAAAAATGATGCATCAACTTATTTTAATTGTGCTCGATTACACAAATATTAACCACGAACCCTTCCAGTCAAAACATCTACATTTTGGGGCAATGAAAAGGACATTCTGATATACAGTTTTGGTCAGATCATTTATTATTGTTTTCACATTCACTAAAATTAAATAAATAAAATGCAACACAAAAATAACATATAAAAACAATAAGAGTGACATTCAAATAAGTTTCCTTCAGACACTTATTACACTATTTTCTGAACTATGTTGTTTCCTAATCAAAACATTTGTGTTTTGTTTCTTTCACACAAGTTTAACACACAAACCCTGCATAATAAAAAATATTCTCAAACAGAAAATATTCTTCTCTTGTGATGCCATGTGGTAATACACAAAGGACTCCACTGTATTTTTAAACTCCATACGCCTTCACCAAAATCATTTACGCAGATAATTACAGCCATGGAACTACTGATCTCTATTGAACAAAAGGTAAAAGGAGCTGTTAACTCAATCAATCAATCAATCAAACAATATTTATAAGGCGCTTTTCATACAAAATTGTAACACAAAGCGCCTTACAGTGGTCAAGGATTAGAAGATTGACCTTTATTGACCTCGCACAGGAGAAGTTGTTTCTATATTTGGGACCATCCCCATGATTTTGTTTTGTTATTTAGGCTTGGTCAGGACCTAAGCTGGAGGATTTTACCTATGGCGCATGTTTAGGTTGATGGGGGAAACCGGAGTGCCCGGAGGAAACCCACCCAGACACGGGGAGAACATGCAGTCTCCACACAGAAAGGCCCGGGCAACCCGAACCTTCTTGCTGTGAAGCATGAGTGCTAGCCACTCAGCCACTGTGCTGCCAGGGGGAAAAAAAGCAAAAAAAAAAAAGCAAACAGACAAACAAGCAGACGAACAAACAACAAACAGATATACAAGCAAACAAACAAAAGACAAGCAAACAGATGACGTAAACTTGTAAACTAACACTACATGACACATCACAATGTAGAACAGAGCATTTTGTGTTTTGGCGTTTGGAGAGTCTAATAATGTAGGATACTGAAACACGTTTGAATGAAACAAAACACAACTCCGGATATGTTTCTGGTGAGGTAACAACTTAATAATGCTTACCAAAAACAACTGTGTGTAATATAGGACCTTTACACATTTTCAAACATAAAATCAGTTACCATTTCACTCTTCCAAATTATTCTCACCAGCGGCTCATTTATGAACTATGGACAGTTCAAGAAGCTGTGACGTCACGCCCAACCTGGAATGAATGCTTACTGTAGTTTGATAAATAACATTTAGTCACAGAATTAGTAAAGGTGAGATCAAAAAGAAAAATGCTCAAATAACACAGTATCTATAGACCTCCCATAAATCAGTCATAAACCATCAGCCATGACTGTGAATATGCACCGTACTGTGTGCATTCAGTGAAAGTGCTAAAGCGTTTGGTTTTCTGCCTCCTGGGACATAACAAAGTGCTGGCTCAAAATAATCCATCTGTGCTGCCTGGGTTTGAGAATAAACAGTGAAAGAGAGAGGCGCAAACACAGCAGTTTAACAGAACCCTGCACCGTGAGCCACTCCAGAGTGACAGCAGAGACATTAAGCTCGAAGACTAGCTACACGATAGCACTGTGCTGTGAAAGACAACAACTCACTCAAGATCATGTTTCGTTTGCTCTTATCACAGCTGAGGCAGCAGCTGTAGCAGTCGTAGTAGTAGTGGTATCAGTAGTAAATCAAACAACAGCCCTTTGAGTTGTTTTTGGATGATAAGCTAAACACTGACAACTGTAAATTATACTGAAGTCACTTTATACTGTATTCAGGAACTGTATATAATCACACTTATTACACGTTTTGTAGCCTTATAGCCTTACTCTACAGGCACACTGTGACACTAGATTTTATGTTGATTGATAATTTGTTTTAAATAGTTATTTATTTTGATTCTGATTGCATGTTTCCTATTCTCCTGCTGTTCTTTATTTTTTCATTACTACACTGTAATTTCCCTATTGTGGGATAAATACAGGTTGATCTTAACTGGCATATTTTTTGAGGATGAGCGAATTAGTGAGAGATGAGATAATGAACTGTCATAATAAACCAACATACACTGATGTGCGTGTAGAATCCCTCAGTCGTCCAGGTAAAATCCATGGCAATTTGTCAACTGGACAAAAGTTTATTTGGTCGAAAGAATCCATGGTAAAAGAAGAAATTCAATTTGTCAACTGGACACAAGTTTATTTGGTCGAAATAAACTTTTGTCCAGTTGACAAATTGAATTTCTCCTTTTGCCATACACTGATAGTATTCTACTTAAAGCTACCATTTGCAAGTTCATTTGATTTCTCCTCACCTGGCCGTTGTTCAGGCTCATCTGCGCTCTCTGATCTTCTAACCCTAACCCTGGCACACTGTCAGACAGCAGTAACATAGATACCATCTAGTGGTGTTACGTGAAAATATCTCATTACAAATTAAATATGTGCAAATGGTAGAATTGTGATTGTGAATTGTCTGTGTAATCACTTAGCGGTCCAGGTAGCATTCACAGTAAAAGAAGGTTGAGTGAATATGTTTTGCAACTCCAATTAAGTTCTTCAGTTCTGACAAGCATAATTAGCATAATTATATTCTGAAAGATACAAGCTTGCTCTGCCCCACAAAAGCTTGAACAAACCTACTTGTCAATCTGCAAGAGCTTCCAACATAAATCACAAACATATAACAATAAATCAATTGTGTTTTGGCACAAATTTCACTACATCTTGTAGAGCATTACTAGACCATCCTTCTTCCCTTTTTTCCAGCAATCACATGATGACAAGTTGTTTTAAATTGTCGTAAAGTTTATGACTGCTCGACTTTAGCTTTAGTAAAAGCTGCTCCCCCTCAGGTCACTGTCTGTTTATGTGCAGTAATCCAGTAGAGATCAGTCCGTCTGGGTTCCCTCATATCTCAGACAAGGGCAAACACAAGCACCCCAAACCCCCAACCCAACTCCCAACCTACCCATTTAGGGAGGACAGCCCCAACAAAGATTTACATAGTATGACAGAAGTTGTTACAGATGGTTGATAATGGTTCAAAAGGGGGCTCCTATATGGCAGCCAATAAATAAACTTTGTACATTGGACTTCAGGGATGAAAGTGGCCAATCATGAAAAAAGCAGAAAATCACGGCACGGCAGTTTAATACGAAGTTTAATACGAGATACACGTACTTTTGTTCTGAATACGGGACGATTCTGTTTTTCAAGGGACGGTTGGCGACCCTAAACACAACTATACATATATACACCCAAAATCTTTCTCAACGAATTTGCACAGGTATAAACAAAAAAAAAATTACCCCACGGCTGAAAAAAAAGCGGAGATCCGCTAAAAGACGGAACTCTTTCATCCCTGGGACTTAAACACATGCTGTATCTTTTTGGAGAGATTACTGCCATAACATGAAGCCCTTGCTAGCTTTCTTTGAGATTATACTGCATATTCAAGTCTGTATCCTGCAAAATATTTGCCTCAAGTGGTGGGCAGCATGAGCATTTTATGACTTTTCAGGAATAGTTTTTCCTCTTTCACCTTATAGAAAATTGTCTTTTATTGGAAGCTTATGTGGAATTACTGTTATGTTGCTCATTTTGTATGCTCTACAGCTGGACTGTTGGGGGAAAAAAAATGTAATCCCGACTGGAAATTATTTTAATCTATTTGAATGGGCTCAATTAGCAAATCGTATAGACTACAGAAACACATTGTTCCACCTTGTGATGTCATGTGGTGATACAGGAAGTGCTCCACTGTGTTTTTAAACTCCATACACCTTCACATGACATCACAAGGTGGAATAGAGCATTTTAAGATTTGGACATTACTGAATAATAATACAAGATTACACAAACGTGTGAATGAAGCAAAAGACAACATGGCTCAAATTTGTGTAATATAGGGCCTTTAAAACATAAATTGCAATTGCAATAGAAAAATCACATGTCACAATATTCTTTGAGTGTACTCAAGTGTACTGAGTGTACTGTTGTCAGCAAAAGGAGTGACTTCCTGTATGTTTTTGTACAGCACAACACCTCTCTGGTCTTTTCAGCATGAATAAAACAATAGTGTACTTCATAGTCTTGTGGGCACGAACACTGAAGTCAACTCAGGACAAGCGTCATGAGATGTTAGTTGAAATATTTAGAAGATACAGTATACCCAAAAAATATATGTTTACTTTGAGATTAGATAAAGCTAGCATTTGTTTGTATTACATCACAATCATTCAGTAAACCCTAATCTTGTATTCCCTGGATCAGCTTTATACCCACTAGCAGTAAAATGCGTCATGTTTGATGGCTATATTTATGATTTATGTCTCAGCCCATATTTTTGTATTGTCCAAACAGTATTTTTCAACCCACTTCACTTTAAAACATTTTAGTCAAATTCTCTTGCCCTACACATAATTGTAGAGGATGTAACAGTTTGTGAAAATGTAAACATGACAAGTTTTTTCTTTTTTAAATAGTACATTCTTCTTGTCTCTTATCTACCAACATCCGGAGAGTGCTTTATCTTAATGACCACTATTCTTTTGATGTTGATAGCTGTTCAACTGTATTACACATATCTACAACAATAAGATTGTTCATTTTTGTGCAATGTTCAAGGAAAAGATGTGTGAAAGTAAAGTAAATGTGGTTTCAGCTGCAGTGTCAGCAGGAGGGCAAGTAGTGGTAGTAGTTGAATTGTTATCAGTTGCAGCTGATAAAAAAAAAAAGTGATATTGGTGTATGTATTAGTTAGGGGATAGGACAAGATCTTGTGAGATTAAATTCCCACCTGATTGTGCACACATGAGGAAAATGATCTCATGAGATTTACCATGTGTTTACATCCTGGATCTATTATTAAATGCATTACCTATGGCTTAAACAAAAGAGTGTTGACACTGCTGACTTGCACCTGTTGAGAAGATGTATTGAAACTAAGAGGGAAAAATTGTGAACTGATCCACAAAATGCATATGTTATAAATAAAGGCTACATCCACACGACAACGCTCCTGGATTTTTTTTTAATGCGGATTGAAAAAAATTTGCATCCACACACGTGTCGTATCAGTAAATATTTGCATCCAGATGAAAACGGAGCACTGAGTGAAAACGATGTACTACATATGCCACACCGATATGTGGTGCTGTTAACAGGAAACAGCCAGAGCCACCAGAAACACAATACTACAGAGAGTGCATACACATAAAGTCCTTTCTCTCTGCAAACAAAAACAAGAAGATAATAATGATGGGGAACACATGCACAAAAGCCGACTCTCTCGTTTGGACTGATGACGAAGTGGAGTTACTTTTACAACATACATTGGATTACAAAATACGTCAGTATCAGCAGAACGTTGACTGGAAGTCCTCCCAAAGCAGATGATGATGGCATCGCAACATCATTGTTTTCCAAAAGCCGCATTGTGCTCATCCACACGACAACTTTCCACCAAAAACATTGTCATGTGGACGGGCCCAAAGTCTCCTCTCATGACATGCAGTCTTGTGTCACGTCATACCCCTAATAGTAGCAGTAGTAGTAGTAGTAGTAGTAGTAGTAGTAGTAGTAGTAGTAGTAGTAGTAGTAGTAGTAGTAGTAGTAGTAGTAGTAATAGAAGCAATATCAATAATAGGGCTGGGCAATATCAATTTTCAATCATGAAAATTTCCTTCATATTGTTCAGTCGCAGTTTTTGATTCAATTTCATCTTGTCTTATTAAAGGATCAAATGTATTTCTATAAAGTCTGACTTCCAAACAGCATGCTTTTACTGAAGCTTTTACTGAACTGTAACCTCAAACATATCATTGAAAATTACAGATGAATCCCAATCTTGATTAAAATAATAAATTATATTAATTGCCCTGCCCTAACCAGTAATATTCGTAATAGTTTATTTTGCAGTTGCAGTTATTTAGATAAATGCTTGTAGCTGCCTTTATGTAAATAGTCCCCAGTGCACTGTAAAAATAACACTTATCCTGAGGTGGCTCTCGTGTGTCGTCAAAGATGACCCGCTGCTGCTTAGAGCCAGTTGTTGACCTCTTCTTTGGAGCAGGGGCCAGTGAAGGACATACTCGGAAATGTTCAATTGTGGATGTGAGTCCCACTGTTTAGACCTCAACAGCCTGTCCATTGTTGACAAGTATCACTCATTCTAACACTGTAAGCCTTTGTTGTGGTCTGGCTGCTGTTTCGAATGCGTTAGCCACACGGCAGTTACATGTTTTTCACTGGAGCATGATTCACTCCATGTAAATCAAATAGCTGATCCGTGAACGACTGCATGTAACCAAATGCCTCTGGCCTGGTTTATGGTCGCTCAATTAGAGGAAGCAAGCGCTATCTTTTGTCATGTCTGGACAGAGGCGGTATCGAAGGGCCGCACGGCAACAACATCTTGAGGCTATCACGAGAAAATAACAAGTAAACAACACGCAGAGTCATCCTTCATTCATGGATGTAATTGTTTTCATATTCTGCACTACATAAAACAGTTACACCGTATTCCATCCATCCATTTTCTTCCGCTTATCCGGGGTTACACCGTATTATGTTGGCATAAACCTCATTAAAAAGGACTGCAAGGAATAAGCAGTTAATTCTATGAGGAGATTAAGGCAGTGGATATGGCTTGTCAAAGGTACTGAGCCATAACTCTACTAATCTTTACTTCATTATTTATATTGATTAAGTGGACTGACAAGTGCCATGGGATTGTACAAGTGATTTGAGCAAAATTACCAAGAAAATGTAATCCTGTTTTGCTATGGGTTACACAAATTATGGCCAAATGCTGTAAAGAAAGATGAGAATAATCCTAACCCTAAAAATAATCTGACAATAAATAAAGCAAAATACACAATCATAATTCACAAGTACACTCAATCTCTTGTATTGTTAATATGCTTCTGCAATCAATAACAGAAGTGGTGACAGTGGAAGGCACAAGACTGTACAATAGATCTAATGAAATAGTCTGGATTATATTTAGAAGTACAAGTAAACCTCATGTAAGTAAATTCACCAGAATTTGTTTGTTTCCATGGATATGTTATTAAGCCTGTACCAATAACATGTTGAAACACAATGTATTGCTACAGAGATATACTGCGATAAATGATCATATTGAAACTGGCACCATGACAACAAAACAGGAATGCCAGTAAACACATTTAGAGTCTCATTAAAAGGCATGAACAGCAAAAGTTTAAAAGCAAAATGAACCAATAATTAGCAATAGAAATCATTCATTTAACCTTATGCAGCTAAAACTGCATGGTATTACAACAAAAATATCTAAACTCTCCCCACATTTACCAATAAATGTTATTGCTTTTCGAGAAATGTCCCACAGTTTGGCCTTAAAGATGGTACATGGTACTTCTTGATGCTTTTATATGGCTCCTTAATGGTTCCCTAATACTGTAAATGAATCCTTCTTCAAAATCAACACTCAGTGCATGAGAAACAGAGATAAGATGAGAAAGAGTAATTTTTTCTCTCTGAACAGTCCATAATGGGCGTTGTTGCTTGAATGCAAATGAGGAGAAAAGAGATGGCCTATAGTAGAGGGTGGGGGCGTGGCCAAACTCTCCGCTCTCCGCTCTCCGCTCTCAGCTCTCAGCTGGGCCCTCTGATCCATTTCCGTGTTTTTGCACGAGGGGAGAGATTTGAAGCGTTCCATTGAAAAATAAACACATTTCCACAGAAAATAAAATTAAACCACTGCTGTTCAAAGGTCCAGAGGCTCAGATAAAGGACTTCCGAGCCTAGAAACACTCGGACGTGCCTCCAGGCAAATAAAAAAACGCATTTCGCATTGCCTAGCGCATTCGCAGTCCAAACTCTCTGGGCGTGATTTACAGAGACGCTGAGTACAGACAGACGGGGGTGGAACTGCATTTGCATTTCTTTTTTCGATCTGACGTCAATAAGGTGCCTTGTTCAAAATTGCCCGTTTGAGCTCTGATTTTTTTCTAACGCAGAAAAGGATCGCAAATGCTCAGTTTAGACATTTTGCAACTTTTAACCATGGGGGGGGGGCTAAACAGGGTAGGGGAGCTCACATTAACGTTCAAAAACCTCAGAAAGTGAAAATTTCATGCCATGGGACCTTTAATCTAATCTATCCCCATAGAGACAAACAGGTGAAACCACCAGTAAGAATGGCATTCCAGGTAAAACAATAGCCTCAGCATGCAGGCAAGCTCCAGAAAGGTTACACCGGGCCCCTTTAAGTTTGACGTTATGTTATAGAAAGCACAAATGTATGTTCACTGCGCCTGAACAGACTTGATCAATATGCAGTGAACGTAGTGTTTTGTTGAATAGCTGTTCCCATCCGTCTGTTTGTAATGTGTGTGACATACATGTTTAAGTACCACAGCTGCAGTCATGTGAACCAGTTAGATGTGCTCAGGAGCCTGTGTAAAACAGCTAATGTCATCAGTAAACACAGAATAATTAGCAGGAAACAGGCAGCACACATATACAGCCATTACTATTCTCATGGGAACTGATTATAGCCCACAAGCAGAGATGAGGAGAAAAGCCAAAAAGTGATGTTCGCAAGAAAGAATACCTGTTCCTTGAAATAATATCTCTCAAGTAGAATTAAAATTTTGAAATTTATAGCAAAAAAAAAGTTTTTGCTAAAAGTTTTTTGTAAACATACACTCAAGAGCTAATTATGTGCTAAGACACATTTGATTTATGATGCAGATAAATCAGAATAAACCAAAAGACCAAAAATAGTATTTATAAAACAAAAAAGGAGAAAGGCTAATGTTCTAATAATTCAGTGCTGTCAAAACAAAGCTTTTATCTCTTTAAGCTTACAATGGAAAAAGTTTTACACAAAGTTTTAGCAATGTCACTGTTACTAATGAAAACAGCCCTGCCATGATAATTACTACTATATGGACTTAGCATTCAATATGAAAACTGGGGGCTCAGTATATTTTTTTTTTGTAAAAGTGGGGCAATTGGGGTATTTTTTGTTTTAATACAATAAGATTTTAGCTATAGATGGCTGAATAACTAACTTCCATGGTTAATAATTGGTCCAATCTGCTGTTTATTTGTTGCATCTCAGTCCTTTTAATTATACTGTCTATTGAAAAATGTTCACTGTGATTATTTTACATTATTATTAATGTATCAATGGCACAAAGTACCTTCAATATTACCATTTGTCACAACTCTGTAATGATATATCATGCTTCAAAATGGCAAGCCTATCAAACATTTTACACATCTAAGTATTCTGTCAGAAAATCACTGTCTTCAAAATGTTTCCTATGTAAATGCAACTGATTATGTCCTGATTATACAAGTAACATCGTCCTCCATGTGTCATTCCCCACTTGTTTTCATAAATCTATAAATCCCCTAATGATATGAAGATGGTCGACAGGATTAGAGCGGTGATGATACACCTTTTAATCTCCACGGTGAGTGATTTGAAATGTCCCGGTTTGCCACATGCTCCCAGATAAGATGTGTTGTACTGATAGATCCATCCCATGTCTGTAGCATTTGAAACAAAAACATAAGTCATCATGAGGGAGCAGACTGTATTTTGTGGGGTGAATATTTGATGAGTTTAGTTTATGACAACCTGGTCCAGGACGAGGATCTCGAGGGGGTTCATTTAGGTCGTATTTCGGCACAGAGGAGATGAGAGGACTGAGCGATAACAAGGGAGGGGAGACACTCGGGTCACTAGAGAGAGGGGTGTGAACCGATGAAGCAAGCTTGAATTTGATGTAGTCTCAAGCTGGGCAATAATGTTTTGAGTTGTATCCTTATGTAGCAGATTTATTTTTTGTGTTTGTTTGTGTACTTTAATTTATTTTATTTTTATACTGACTCAAACTAAAATGTTAATGATTAACACATTTTTTTTTACAACTTTATCAAGGCAGAGTAGTCCAAACTTATTCACCCCTTCATACCTTCCTAATTTTTGACTGAAATAAGTTTAAGCATGTTTTACATCTGTCAAAGGCCACCACCATTACTTCCTAGTTTGCATCTAATCTTTATAAAAAGATGCAGACAGTATACAGCGGTTTCAGTTTAGGACATATTTTACTTTATTAGGTCTACATGAAAAAAATCTGGTGTTGCCCCTTTAAGATGGCAATGGCATTACTAATTACTGCAATCCATCAGAAATGTACTAAAACATGCCTTTAAATTAGATTCAAGTATCAATTGCGATATTTCTTTATATACTTCCCACTAAATCCAACCTGACCGAACCAATCCTGACTTTTCCTTACATATGTTCCTATAGGCCTATGTATATTTGTACATTATTAATTACTAGTCCAATGGTACAAATTCTGAATAATTTTGAATAAGAGGCATCTGAGATAAACACAGGACACAGAGACCATGTCAAATAAGGCCATATTTTTTGTTTAATTCATTCTTGCTCATTGCTCCTGTAGAAGACACAACTGATACCATAACATTTCTATAGTGGAGCAGATGGCA
This sequence comes from Paratrypauchen microcephalus, assembly GCA_036785185.1. Taxonomy (NCBI): domain Eukaryota; kingdom Metazoa; phylum Chordata; class Actinopteri; order Gobiiformes; family Gobiidae; genus Paratrypauchen; species Paratrypauchen microcephalus. The sequence goes on along the minus strand of JAVJIX010000025.1, from coordinate 5,577,707 downwards.
AATAGCAACCATTTTATATCAAAACTATATCATGTTCATTAAAGAAGCCCTCACATTTGTGACAGTTAATCAAATCTTCAGACAAAGTGGTGATTTTCCTGTTTACTCTAAAGTATGGTGCATGTTTATGATGGAGGTCAATGCCCTCTTGTGTGTGCATAAGCTCAGAGTTCAAAAACACACTGACCTCAGCAGGGCCGTTGTTACGCAGAGAAAAATCTACAACAAAATAATAAGAGTTTTCTCTACAACAAACTAGGCCAAGGAAAACATGACAAGAGTTTAATCATGTTCTACAGCGGCACGTAAAGTGTGTATCTGCAGTCCAGCATGTCTCTCTGGACCTGCTGCACTTTGGAGGAGGGACTGACACACTTCACTCAGTGTCCTTGTGTCGCTCAGCGTCACTTCAAACCCAAGTTGTCTCAAATATTTACATGCCAGAAATGCTACAGTTCACATGGCATGGCACAAATACTTAAAAATATATTAGATCAAATGTTTAAGCTTTTTTTCTTCCCTCATAATAGGCCTGTCACGATAATTACTATATCGACTTATCATTTAATATATGACAGCTGGAACAATATATTTTGGCTTTCAGTATTTTTCAGGTGTAGATTTTCTGCCATTTTTATGTAATACACTAATATCTGAGCTGTTGATAGGGCCCGTCCTGAATTTCAGCCAATCTCATCTGGTCACCCTTGCTGTAGATGGTAGAATAAATAACTGCCATAAACTGCCATTTACTTGTTCCAGCTAAGGCCTTGTAATGAAACTGTCTATTTAAAAACTGGTTTTCTGCGATTATCCTGCTTTGTGTCAGTGGCATAAAGTACTGTCAGTGTTATCGTTTATTGTAATAATTTTCTGTAGCAGTGCTGTATATCATGTTCAAATATCACTGTATGCCCTTGAAAATGCCATTATAACACGTAATCACACCAGTATGATAGTACCAACAGAACGTCATTACACATATCTGGGCACACTCACTCCATTATTAACTTCAATGTCACACCTTTTACCTCTTATCAATAAATGAGTGTCTTTGTCCAGCTACATGTGCGGTGTATCTTATCTTGTGTACTCTGCTCTGGTCCTGCTGTGGGAATAGTGGGACTACTCACCACGCCTGATTGGGCCCAAAGAACATATTATGTTCACCGGTACATCTGGTGTTATCATCTTAACATGAGCTCATCTATATGCACAAGAGCGGTCACTGGAAACCAAGACCCCCGCCATGGATCAGGCCTGGATATAAATACAAAATGACAGTACAGCAGCTAACAATGTCGTCATTTTCAGTGAATCACCTGCTGTAAGTAATGCACATAATCAGGCTTCGACAATGGAGTCCAACGGAAAGACAGGCAGATCTACACTGCATTATGTTGAATGATGGCAGAGTTGGAGAATATGGAGTATGGCAGAGAGAGAATAGAGGGTTTTTTTTTTTTTTTTTTTTTTTTTTTCATGTTTAGAATCCGGGGCAAATTTGATTATTTTCCTCAAACTATGTCATTTAAAGCTGCACTATGTAACTTTTTCATTGGTGGTCTGTCACCTGCTTGTTTTTATGGATATGCCATTGCTCTGCCTGGAATGTTCCACAGTATGACATTAGACAGCTCAATTTAATCAATTATGAGTGGCTTTACTGCTCAAAACTACATAGAAAAACAGGTATGCAGACTGTTAGTGGGGTCACCTCTCCACAGATCTGACCTATAACTTCTGCTCTCATTGATGATGTAAAGGTTTAATACCATACTGTGAAACGTTCCAGACAAAGCAATAACCTCTCCATGGAGAAAAGTTTCACAATTCAGCTTTAAATTTACTACATGCTTTTTTTTTTTTTTTTACTACACACACATAAGAGAGATGTGTGGTCATGTTTTGTGCAGCTAGCTCTTCTTATTAAAGTGTTCAAATAAAGAGTATGTATTTTTAGACAGCAGATTGACCAAAAACAAAATATGCTGGAGATTTAAGCCCATACGCTAAAAAGTCCAAATACTGACCAGATATATTGACCAGCCGATATATTGATCTATCTCTAGTCTCTAACTTTCTTAGTGGTTACAAATTGAAATGATGTAATGGTAACAGTCAGCCATAAATTAGGTACATTCCTAAAATATATAAACCAATATCCATTAACTTCTAAGGTATATATTTACTAGCCATGCAAAGAGTCAAATTTTAATTATTCATTGGTGTCCAGAAGACAGGAGGTACAGATCCATCAGAAGAAAGAGGGAGGCATGGATTTTAGCCATTCATTAATCTTTATTATTATTATTATTAATAATAATAATAATAATAATAATAATAATAATAATAATAATAATAATAATAATAATAATAATAATAATAATAATAATAATAATAATAATAATAATAATAATAATAATAATAATAATAATAAATTGATTAAAATAAATCATTTTGGCAACTTAAGCATCTTTCATCAATCTTTATAAATCAGTTTTCAATGGAGTTGTCTCATTTATTTTGTTATGACTCAACATTTTCCCCCTGCAGGCAACTTGTATCAATCCAAACACTACTGGTTTATAGTTTATGGCGTGCATCTTGTGAAAGTGTTTTTGATTTAAAGATTTCATTGCAAGAGCCAAGTCCTGTTGCAGTCATCGACATTAAACTGCACCAGATGTGATTATCTAATACAGCTTTGAGTTGTAGGTGCATACACTGACCTATCTTTGAAATGTGAGCTGCTATGGTCCAATTAGAATTTAGAGCACCTTCTCCCCTTTCCCATATGTCTCAAAATGATTTAATCTTAAAAGGAATCTCACTCAGGCTTTGAGGATTTACGTTAAAGTCAGTCCGGTGGTGGCGTAATGAAGTTTCAGACTGGGAAGATTCAGGTCACGGGACAGGGCCAGTCTGTGTTGATCTGTTTTTGTGTTGTCCTGAGATGAATCAGCCAATCAGATCCAGTGTGTGATAAATACATGATAAGCAGCACCCATTACAAGGCACTGACAAGGCAGAAGAACATGTTTGTAATATAGTACAGTGATTCTCAAACTGTGGTATAGGGACCAGCGGTGGTACAAGAGATTGTACATATAAATGGGCAGGGCTAACCCATTAGCCACTGCATTCCAAACAGGAAGTGAGCATGGGTGTGATTATGGCCCCATCGACTCCAATTCACTTTGCATTGAGAAAGCCACACGCTATGAGTGACGTCACACTCCCTTAGTCCATTTCTTTATATAGTTTGGGTGGTACACCGACTGTTAATGGAGGTACTCAAATGTGAATTTCCACAAATTAAAGGTCTGTCCGCTATGAGCTGAAGGGACCTTTATATTTTTGAAAACTAGAGACTCAGAAGAACATACAAATTCCTCACTACTCCTCTACTTCTGTGAGGTGATAGGGCTAAGTACTATTATTTGGTCCAGAGATCTGTTTCTATTTTGATTCACTTTCACAGAAAAGATTGCCAGGACCCCATAGCAGTAAATCTCTCTAAAAAGCACAATACATTTGTCATATTTCTTTTTTTTTGAAAGCCAAAAACCACTTACGTAAGTGTTGTAGAGCCATTACCATAGCACACATTAGAGTTTAAAGTTGACAGTTGTCTCTCTGGTCAGACAAGCTAACCGGTTATCCCTGTGGGGAGTACAGGTTCCTCCTCAGTGCACACACAGACATTTTCAAGCAAAAAGATTTATCACCACAGAATCAATATGCGCGGAGGTGTGCTGGAGGCCTGAAGATAAAAGAACATAACACGCTTTTGCTTTTTTCTGATGTGCTGTTAAACCCTGGAGGAGGGACATATTGAGCAGGTTAGTGTTTGCTCTGATTCTCTTTGGTGGAGGCACTAAAAATACCCCCCTCCGCCCTCATAACGGGTGTGGGTCAAAGGTCAAGTGCAGCTCTCGCCTCCCAGCACAACCTGTTTTCACCGCACAGGGACAAACAAGGGCTTCATTGGAGAAAATTACCAGCTAAACACGCACACAGACATGGGACCTTAGCATTAGAATAATAATATAGTTTTAGCTCCTGGACAGAAAATTATTTTAGTTTTTATTTGATTGTGTAATACATTTTGTGAAAGAAAATATGTTTGTAATTTTGGCCATGTGCCTGAACACTGATCTTCTCTCTTTTCTCTTTGCAGCACGGTGGCATGGTCTGGGCACTCCGGTTTCCCCCATCAACCCAAAACATGCTCCAGGTAAAATCCTCCAGCTTAGGTCCTGACCAAGCCGAGCAATAAGATCATGGAGATGGTCCCCGGGTGCCTGAAAGACGAGCTGCCCACTGCTCCTGAAGGATGGGTCAAATGCAGAGAAATAATTTCCCTACGGGGATGAATAAAGTGTGTCTTCTTCTTCTTCTTCTAATACTCATCTCATCGGAATCCCTAGCAGGTGTCTGTCTACAAAAGCTACTAAACTTACAGAACTGTGCTAAGTCTTGCTGATGAAGGAATTTGAATCAGAATCAGGGAAGTTTTATTGCCATTGAAAACCTACTGAAACTCATGACACAAACCTCCACATAGCATCAAGTAACTGCCTCCTAAAGAACGGACTTGAAATAATAAACCACCTTGAATGTGGATTACTTCTGGACATTGTTGTCATACACACATACTTTCACTTGCCAACCGGCTTTCAGGCAGAACAATAGAATGAGCACAGAAAACTATATTCTGCATGTTAAATTTAAAACAAAAGGGTAATAAAATTAGTATTTCTGAACAAAGACACTGCTTTTCGACTATTATCTGAGGATTTGTTGGACTGTACATATACATAAAACGCAAATGTCAAGTAATTGGCACTAATTCACATTTCTAACATGTGCTGGAACAACAGGAAAAGGGAGCAGGCAGTACAGTGTATAACATCTGGAGAAGACACTCTAAAGTGAAGACATCGTTATAAACATTTTTGAATGGAAGTTGTACAGGACTGTTACAGTACGTCAAATGTTACAGTCCCCTTTGGGCTTTGTATAGCAGTTGTAAATATTTAATTTGTGGCAGCAGGAATCACTATAATTGCCTGGAGAGTTAAAACACAGTGAGCAGATATTGATCATTGCCTTGACATTAACACCTGAGGGGGGTCACATGAATGTTTTGGCAGCCAAGACAACTCTGTGTGCACTAACTGTGGTCTAACCCACTCATTAGAACATTTAAAAGTCTATTCTTATTGACAAATTTGGTGTCACTCACTGCACATTATATTATTTTATTATTTTGTGTTACACAAAATTGACTCTTGTGAGCATTAAGCCATGTTATAATGTTACCTTATCAGAAACAAACCCAGAGTTCTGTTCTGTTTCATTCACACATGTTTGAGTAGTGCTTTATTATTAGTCTATCGACATCTTTAAAGGGATATGCCACCCCCAGGTCAAACTTGGGCATCTCCCCACAGTCCAGAGACTAAAATAAGTGATGGGAAGCGTTTTCCTGGTCACCTAGCCATTGTCCGAGTCTGTCAGCACTGACCGCCGCGCGCAGCTGCAGCTACTCCGCGTTAGACTGGAGGCTAACGTCGCCAGAGAAGGATTTCGGCCAAAAGGAATTAATTTGCTCGATGCTTTTCCCAATTACTTTCTGTGTAGTGCGCATTTATATCGAGTGCAAATAAATGTGCAAATCAACACGGAGAACTTGCCTTGGTCATTTTGGGTGGGAACTATTTTTCAGTGCGGAAAAACAGAACCGAAGCACACAGGGGAATCCCTGTTACGCACCACGTTGGGAGTTCCCCTGTTACGCAGCGTGGTGTGTGCTTCGGCTATGTTTTTCCGCACTGAAAAATAGTTCCCACCCAAAATGACCAAGTCAAGCTCTCCGTGTTGATTTGCACATTTATTTGCACTCGATATGAATGCGCACTACACAGAAAGTAATTGGGAAAAGCATCGAGCAAATTAATTCCTTTTGGCCGAAATCTTTCTCTGGCGACGTTAGACTCCAGTCTAACGCGGAGTAGCTGCAGATACCGCGGCGGTCAGTGCTGACAGACTCGGACAATGGCTGGGTGACCAGGAAAACGCTTTCCACCACTTATTTTAGTCTCTGGACTGTGGGGAGATGCCCAAGTTTGACCTGGGGGTGGCATATCCCTTTAAAGTTTTGTTCCAACTTGTGATTAGTGACTAGTTTTCTAGTCAATAGCTACTTTAGTTCAGTAGAGATTGACAATTCCAGGACTGAAATCAACCAAATGATATAAAGTTGTATAAAGACATGGTCTGGTCTGAATACAGAGAGAGACAAGTTTGAATGAATTGTCAAATAGCACTTTTCTGTATCAGTTTTGTGCTTTGGTATCTGCTGTTGTCTTACCATCGTTGGTATTATGTATGTGTGTGTGTTTTTTTTTTTTTATTGTTGGCATTTTTTGTGCTTATCATTGCTGGTATGTTTACTGGTATGTATAAAATTTATTGCCCCTGATCAGAAATTGTTGTTTTTTTTGTACAATGGCAGAATGGAATTTTCCATTGTTTTGTTTTGTTTTTAGGAAGCTAAATCAATAATTTAATGTGTTAAGTTTTGGAAGACAGGGGTGGTATTCAGTAAGTTTTCTTCTTCCCACTCCTTTTGGAGCAAAAAACAAATGTATTTGACTGTATATTGGTTACATGTATTTATTTCCTTGTGTTGACCAGCTTGAAATGAATAAATAAATGAATGAAATAATTCAATTGAAGGTGTATGGGGTTTAACAACACAGTGGAGCACTTTCTGTATTACCACATGACATTAAAAGGTGGAACATAGCTTTTTCAGCTTTGGCGATATAAACAGACAAATAATAAAGGGTGACTCAAGCATGTGTAAATGAGAGTTTTCTGTCTGAGAGAAGAGCTCAGCCTAAATATGCAGGATTTCTGTGTTAAAAACGTGTGAATGAAGCAAAACACAACTCTAGGTATGTTTTTGAAAATGGCTTTAATACACTTGCAGCTTGGGAAATGATGCACACTCATCTCACAGATCCTGGACAGTGGCAGTGCTTTCTGTATTGAATTTGCATTTTTTTCTACAAAACTATTTGCCTATCCCTGCTGACCACTGTAATTTCTCCATCGAGGTACAAATGAGTGTAGAGTGAAAGAGTGAATTGATATAAACTGTTCTTTGTGGCATGTCTTTGGGCAGAGTGGGGAACAGCAGGAGCAGTCAGGGTTTGGTGGCTGCTGCTGTGTTGTGGGAACAATCTAATAAGACTTTAATGATGTGTTCCGCTCTCAGAAATCTACATTTGAGTCATTGTGGTACTATCCCATTCTCTTATTGTGGAAAAATGAAATCCACAATTTTCCACAGGGTGACCAGGGATGTGTGTCTGGTGCAGAGAGACAAGAAGAAATGTCCTGATTGCCAACAGCCCCACAGCACAGGGCGGGAGCAGGACAGATGGGGTAAGTTTTGGTTCGTTGGAGTAGTGTTGTCGAAATCAAAACTAAATTTCCCTACTAAAACTGAAAAGAATGAAAAACTAGATGCTCAATATAACTATTTCTGTAACAAAATGATGATTACAGTAAAACAGTCCTTCTTAAAGGGATATACCACCCCCAGGTCAAATTTGGGCATCTCCCCACAGTCCAGAGACTAAAATAAGTGGTGGAAAGCGTTTTCCTGGTCACCCAGCCATTGTCCGAGTCTGTCAGCACTGACCGCCGCGGTATCTGCAGCTACTCCGCGTTAGACTGGAGGCTAACGGCGCCAGAGAAAGATTTCGGCCAAAAGGAATTAATTTGCTCGATGCGTTTCCCAATTACTTTCTGTGTACTTTCTGTTCTGCGTAGTGCACATTCATATCGATATCGATATCATATCGACAATAAAGCCGTAGCACGCACCACGCTGCGCAACAGGGGAACTCCCTTCCTGGTGCGTAACAGGGATTCCCCTGGCAGCGTGCTGCGTGCTTCGGCTTTATTGTTCCGCACTGAAAAATAGTTCCCACCCAAAATGACCAAGGCAAGCTCTCCGTGTTGATTTGTACATTTATTTGCACTCGATATGAATGCGCACTACACAGAAAGTAACTGGGAAACGCATCGAGCAAATTAATTCCTTTTGGCCGAAATCTTTCTCTGGCGCCGTTAGACTCCAGTCTAACGCGGAGTAGCTGCAGATACCGCGGCGGTCAGTGCTGACAGACTCGGACAATGGCTGGGTGACCAGGAAAACGCTTTCCACCACTTATTTTAGTCTCTGGACTGTGGAGAGATGCCCAAGTTTGACCTGGGGGTGGCAAATCCCTTTAAGCAATAGAATGACATTTTCAACACACAGTAGTCGTATTTTCTTTAATGGTCCCATATGAGGCTACTTTCTGATTTATGTTATGTAATGTAATGTTGTTTCCTCATTAAAAAAAAAAAAAAAAAAAAAAAAAAACACACACAAAGTCATGTTTTGTTTCATTCACACATGTTTAACACACAAACCCTGCTGAGTTCTTCTCTCAAACTGAAAACACTGGTAATGCAGGAAGTGCTCCACTGTGTTTTTAAACTCCATACATCTTCACTAGAATCGTTTGGGTCATTTCAGCCCTGGAATTGCTGATCTCTACTGAACAAAGGTGAAAGGTAGCTGTTAACTTGAAAACTACCACATCATGACATCACAATGTGGAACAGAGATTTTTGAGCTTTGGAGATGTAGACAGACTAATAATAAAGGATTACACAAACGTGAATGAAACAAAACACAACTCCGTGTTTGTTTTTGAGGAGATAACAACAAATAAATATCCATATCCATGAAATGTCCTGAAGGTAAATTCACCTTCTTTATTATGGCAAAACCTGGCAATTTAAAATTATTCATTTTAGCTGCCCTCATCTGTATTAAATATTAACAGCCCACAGAGTGCTGTGATGCCATTTGAAACCCAGAATCAAATAAGAAGATTCAAAAACTAAGCTAGGAAATTAGGTCCTATGTGTGTGGTTTTTGATTAGTGCTCAAAATAGTAGTTTCTATACTATCAATACTACTTTTCGACAATCCTCTTTTGACTGCAAAACATAGGTATGCAATATTTAAATGCTATTGAATATCACATTTTATATTCAGTGTCACTGCATTATGCATCTTTACTTGAACATAAAGATCAACCTTATAGAGCCACATGTGTAGCTGAAATAAGGCTTATCTAGAGAAACCATCACCAGTGAGCAAACAGAAATACTTGCTACATTAAAACTGTGCTTCTCTTATCCCTGAATACATGTGCTAAATGCCACTTGAAGTTGCTATTACTCCACGACAAACAAGCAATCTTTACCAAAAGGTGGTCTTTATTGCATTTGCCCTGACACCAGGGCACTATTCTGTGAAGTTGTAAGATTGAATAGAGTCTTGGCTGATCAGTTTAACCTGGCACGTGGACCCCAAATACGACCATGAAAAGGCAGCACAGAGCAACAGAAAGTCAATGTCTATCAAATCAACTAGAGAGTGAGCTAAAGAGAAAGGAGAGGTAGGTCCAAATGAACACATGATATTCAAGCATTCAAAGTACATGTCTTACCCAGTTTCCATCAGAATGAGGGATCTGAGGACAAGAACACTGCCAGTGTGCACTATGGTAAAGCCATTTGAGTTTAACTGGTCTATTTTTAGCTTTGTTTTGTTTCAGGAGTGATTATCACAGTTTGCCATTGGAGTGTTCATAGTGTCAAAACTACAGTAATGACAAATACAAGGCGCCACTGTCAGTGATTGAATGCAGCCAATAAAATTAAAAGAGCACTGTTTGTCTCTTTGACAACACTTGTTTGCTTTGCCTAGAATGTTTCACAGTATAGAGTTGAATTATCTATCACCATGGAGACAAGCAGGTGTCATCACTGTGCCAAGATACAGGTCAGATCTGTGGAGAAGCAACTTAAGATTGCATGGTTTTCAACATATTTTTGATCAATATAAGCATCTATAACTGAAAAAATGCAAGAGAGTTTAACTGTGGAACATTTCTGGCAAAGCAATAATATCTCCATGGAAACCAGAAAAGTTGCAAAGTGCATCTGTAATAACCCAGTTTGGCTGCTAACATAATATGTACTGTAGGGGATTGGTAAGTAATGTACTTTGTGAATTATTTTGTCAGCATTCAGTTTAAAAACCTGCTGGACCACTTTGCGATCGTGATTTGCTGAGGCCCTGAGGAAAAACATGAGTACACCAAAGAGGAGATTGTGGAATCTGTGACGATGTGCCAACCAGGAGAGACTGTTATTCATGCAGTTTTCATATTTTTCATGCATTAACAGCTGTTTCCAAAATATACTCCTATTGGTCAGCCTTAATTATAACGTAAGTGACAGAGGGTTTTAACCACTCACAAAGAAGTGTGAAACCCTAAAAGAAAAAAGCCTTACTTCTTCTCGCCGTGTAACTTTTTGGTTGGGGGTCAGTCACCTGCTTGTTTCTATGGATATGTTACTGCTCTTCCGACATTAAACAGCTCTACTTTACATTTATTAAATTACAGTTGGTTTTATAGCTCAAAAATATCTAGAAAAACACTGTGACTGGGGTTGCCTCTCCACAGATCTGATCTGAAGTTACAAAGGTTTAATAGAATAGAATAGAATAGAATAGAACGCCTTTTATTGACACTATGCATATGTACAATTTACATTATACAATTGTACATACAATGAGATTGAAAGCATCTCACTTCAGTGCAGATATTTAAGTAGGATATTTACAACACAGTATAGAAAAAAAATGCAAAAAAATAAATAAATAAAAATAATTTAAAAAAAATAATTAAAAATAGTTTATTTTATTTTTTTATATAATAATAAAAAATAATAATAATAATAAAAAAAAATAATAATAATAAAAAAAATAGTACGCCCCCAGTGTCTGCAGACACTGGTAGCCCCCCATGGGCTACATCAAGTACATCAAGGCCTGGTGTGATGTGGGCCGTCCTCCCGTGGACCCACCACCCGTGGGAGGATCCATGAGGGCTGGTGCATTGTGTTCTGGGCAGCAGATCTGCTTGAACTGCTGCCTCCGTGACCCAGAAATGGAAAAAAAAAAAAGCAGAAGAAGATGGATGGATGGATAAAATAGTACTACACATTGGTTATCCAGGTTATTGCAAGTCTTGCGCAGATATTGCAGTAGGGGTGACACATACAGCCTTATATACACACACTTGAGAGTCTCTACATTGTAGAGGGAGATGTTTCACAGAACTCACTTTAGCACATTGTACTGCATTAAATGTTGCCAACAAGCTATAACACTGTGTTCAGTATTGCACCACAGGATATTGCATTGTAGGCTAATTAGGTATTGCACGACAACAGGTGGATATGCTACAAAACCCAAGATATTACACAGTAATAAATAATGTCATACTGTGAAACATCCCAGACACAAAACAATCTCCAGAAAAACATTTGACAGACTATTCGCCAAAAATGAGAACTTCGCACTTCAATCTCTTCAGACGGGTGCGTTGGAGGCAAGGGAGCAAACCCAGAACACACAAGGAGAAAACAAACCCGCACTCCGTCTTACTTGCAAAATGAAAAAGTTTATTAAGACATGCTGACAGACTATTCGCCAAAAAGGTTACACAGTGCACCTTTACAGTTACTTACAGTGCATGGGTGTATCCTATAGTTTAATGGAGTCTAAATTGTGATATAATCATTGCATGCATTATTCTCTCCTTAAGCAAAGTTACAAAGCAATAGTTTTCACACACTATAGTAACCCTGGAGTTGGCGCATATACTGTAGAAGCAGGCAGCAGCAGTGTTGTAATATAGACTCTTCTGTGCCCTGCTCCAGTCTACTCTGACAGCTCTTTGTTATAGGGCTATTCTTGGTCTCCAGCTCCATCAGAGAGTTATTTGAACCAAGGCCTTAAGAGTCCTGTCTCTGGACCCTGACAGGGGCAGCCATCACGCCCCTCCTCTTACCTGTCCCAAAACCTGTTCCACAGAGCGCCAATATAGCATCCAATAGAGCACCCAATTCTGACTATTACCCACTCAATTTCTCTTTCAATCTTTCTATTTTCTTTGAGGATGAACACACCTAAAATAAGATTTCAAAAAGTCTCACACATAAAATTGGATGCTCAAAATAACTAATAAAAATGCGGCCAAACGTATTTTAATCAAATTCTCCATCTGCCTCTCTCCAGGTGAAGACACACTGAAGAGGCCGGTTCATCCAACAGAGAGTGTACACAAAGATTCCCAACTATTAACTCATTGATTCAGTCAGGGCAATTTGGGGTCAGCATTTCACGCAGACATGATTATGTTTTGATGATGGGACGAATGTATACTAAAAGATAATCCACAACCACAGGAAGTCATTAAAAAATCATTAAATTCACATAATAATGACCAAAGAAAATTATAAAACATGGACTTTTTTTTTTTTTAGATGTTTTGGTTGCATACAAATTGTCTTATATTTCTATTCTCCTGCCAGAATTTGGTTAAAAGTTTCATCTTGCTACTACTTTGCAATAGTCTCCTGTCTCTAAATTATCTATCAGTTACAGTGTTAATAATGTGGGGTCTTTCGTTGATGAAGTTCAGGTCTCAGGAGTAGTTATATAATAGGCTCAACGCTGTTACCATTCGCTGTTCGCTTCAATCAACAGCTATATTTGTTATGGCCACTGCTCTAAACTTTTTGGAACAACTTATTAAGTGAATCCGTGCATCCAAGGAGTGATTAAGTAGTCGAGAGGGCCTGGAGACTATCATGCGCCGGGCTCTCTCTTTGGAGATGGCTCGGACTCAGGAAACCACTAAAAGTCAAAGATATGCAGGGCTTTCCTCCAACGTCTCCCCCTTACTTCTTCTTAACCCCTTTAACCCTTCCCATCTATCATGTCTATGGGCCTCTATATAAGTACATATAGACAATGCCCCTAGTTTGTGGTATAAGCTTCTTCTGGTTAGTCTTTCACAAAGCTATCTTTAAGTGAAAAAACTTAAAGGGCCCATATTATGCTTTTTTCTGATCTGTTATAATCTTGTTTCCTCATCACAACATACCCGGAATTGTGTTTTGTTTCATTCACACATGTTTAACACACAAACCCTTCATATTTAGTTCTTCAGAGTTTTTCTCTCAAACTGAAAACACTCTGCTCCACCTTGTGATGTCAAGTGGTAATACAGGAAGTGCTCCACTGTGTTTTTAAACTACATACACCTTCACCAGAATCATTTGGACTTGCCAATCTTTACTGAACTAAAGCTAAAAGGTTGTAAACTACCACTTCATGACATCACAAGGTGGAACAGAGCATTTTGAGCTTTGGAGATGTAGACAGACTAATAACAAAGGATTACTCAAACATGTGTGAATGAAACAAAATACAACTCTATGTATGTTTTTGATGAGGTAACAACATTCTAATGTGTTAAAGCTCACAAGAGTCAATTCACATGATATAGAATCTTTAATTACCCATGCCTTTGAAGTGTTTGAATGTTGAAAAAGTGATTCTAGTTTTGGGGCTTTTCATTTTATCCTCATTCATCCTCATCAAAAACATGCCTGGTGTAAAATTGTCTCTTTTTTTTGCTGACGTTTCGTAATCATTGCTTATTTTATACCATCTTTCTCTCCAGAGCGCAGCTACACCTCCCTGCAACATCTTCACCAAATGTCCTGATGATTTCACGACTCGAATTGCCTCCGTTCATCAGCTAAGCCCATTTGGTGCATGCAGATCTTTTTTAGCTTGTAAACAGCTTTGTATCTCTCTCTCTTGAGTTATAGTTTTCTGGGCTGAAATTATCTAAATGATTCTAGTGAATGTGTATGGAGTTTGGGGAGTAAAACAACATCATAACATAGACCAGTCTGGTCCACAAATTCTGAACTTTGCATAATAAAGGTTTTCAGATATGGAAGAGGAAATAGGTTAAGTGTCTTATGGGAGACAACAAGTGAGCAAGTTTGAGGAAGTTTATGTTTTGTTCCTATGTGTACTTTTAGTAAGAAATTCACATAAAGGTTTCTAAATGAAAACCCTGCATACAATCCTTCTTGATGGTACTTTCTTCCTAAAAAGCCAAATACATTAGATGGTACTTGGGGTGAAGAGTTTGAAAAGCAGAAGAAGGAGTTCACTTAAAAACCCTTTCCAGTGAAATAGTAAACATGTCAGGTGGTATCTAGATAGCATCTCTACAACCAAAAGGTCAAAGTAATTAACGTAGTAATTCATGACTCTCTGAAATGTGAATGTGAGGCATGCTTAGGCTGAAAAATCCATTCTTCACTTCCTTATATCATTACCATCTGGGACACGAGGTGCAGCTCGTGGTCTTGCTGGTTTTGCTTTAGCATGTCACAACATATATACAAAGATGTGAGCGCTCCAGGTATCTCCACATATTATAGATCATGTTTTGTTTTGTTTTTTTTCAAACACAGAGTGAAGTTGCGCAGCGGTTTGACCTGACCGTAAAGATATGACAGCAGCTTCCAGTCTAGACCACTCAGCACATTGAAAAACAAAAATCTGATGATCATAAACAATCTGAAACAAAAACTAGCGCAAATTTCGAATTCACTCTATGTACATGTACATATGATTGTTTTTCGACAATAAAGCAAACTATGACTATGACTATGACTAAATGTCTTTTCTGCCTGAAATATACAAACTGAAATTATTCTTTTGTAATAACTTTGAAACTGTGTGTCATTATTCAACCCCAAAGCCATGATTGTTGTCAGTTGAAAGGACATAAGATTAATAATATGATACTTTATGGAACCAATTCCTAAAAAATAATGAGGATCAACATTTGTGGGCTGTAACTTAACTAGAAAATTGTAATTCTGTCAACTGCACAAAAGTTTTTTGAGTGAAGACGCTTCATGCAAGCTGCCTCTTCAGTTCTGGTCTGATTGCTGGTGGACACCGCCTTAGGGTTATCTGTCCAACAACAATCTGACCAGAACTGTAGAAGCTGCTTTTGTCCAGTTGACAAAATTGAATTGCTCTTTTGCGAGAGATCCTGCCTTGACGATTGAGGGATTACACAGAGACCAGATCATAACTTTACATCTATTTCTGTCATAAACAGTGAATTGGTCCCTGGACTTCATCTGAAGTTATGATACCAAATACTAGATGGGAACAACCTGTAAGCAGAAATAAATTTGAAACTCTATCCTATTTCCAGTAACGCTGGTCTACAAGTTTTTGGACTCGATCTGCTTCCGAGATAAAAGTGGCTAAATCTCATTTATATTGATAAGATGAACTGAAAATCAATTGATAACTGTGCTGGTTAGCTAATGTATTCATGATATGTAATGATATAATATATATATGATATATATTGATATATGTTAAAACTCTAGACATATTAAAATGAATGTATTGGAATGTGCAGACAGGCTTTCAGATAGAACTGGTTGCTCGTAGACACACTGTACCTTCTGATAAACTACAGTTTTTGCCTTATTTTGCATAAATTTCCTATTTTCCAATACTATATCTTGGAAACTATAGCCAACCAGCACTTCTGATTAACTTTTTCTTTATTAGTGACCTAAACCAAGAAAAATTTCACTACTTTTGTTCCGGAAGCATTTTGCTTGTAGACCAGTGTAATAATAATTGCTTTTACAAACTTGAACATACACTCTCTTTTGTTAATTAAAGTGCTGTGTTTAGCTATAGCAGATTACTATTCTAATCTCATCAACTATCCAAACAGATGTGTAGTGACCCAAATAGACACTGTCTGCACTTCTGCAATCCTATGTGACCTGTTCTTGCTAAGCAGCTGTTTAACCTATTATATGGATTTTTTATTTGTCCTGTAAAATTAATACTTATGTAATACAACGATGATTGGTCCATTTGGTCACTATGCACATAAAAAACATTGCTATAAAATGTTCTCTGGTGTAAAATCTAAAACACAATTTGCTGTTTTGCATGGCTTTTTACTTTCAATCTTACTTTGAAGAATATACCCTAAGAATAGAAACCAATTTATATATCTATTAATAAGACAATGGTGCCACTTATCTTGTCACTTACAATGTGCTACTGACTGACTCCAGGGGCCATAGCCATAAAAAGAAAGTCTGTGTTCTTTGATACAATATAGTACGATAGCATGAAAGGAATAGTGTAGTAAGTGCACATGTGATTTGTTCCTAAGTTTGACAATGAAGTTACCAGAAGCTTATGGAAACAGGGGGTTGTAAAGGTATATTGGTTTAAATGTCACTGAATCACATCCTGTAGATAGATAGCTTTATTTGACTGTGACAAAAGCCTCGAAAATGATTGTGAAATGATCTTTTGGGCTTTTCTTTGGAGGTGGCCGGGGCAGGGCTGTCTTAAATAGAAACAGTGAAGCAGGGGTGAAAAGATCAGAGTGCCACTTGCAGCTTTCATTACTGCCCCTGGAGGCCAAATGTGGTCTGGGCATTGACAGCAAACCCTCTCCTATATAGACCCAAATACCAGGTCAAGTACAGACTAAGTAAAGCATAAAAGAACCCGCCTATCATTATTATTGATTTGATATTTTCCAATAATTATTATATTGATTTATAATTCAATATATGAAAGATGGAACAATATATTTTGGGGGTTATTATGTATTGTGTGGACATTTTCTTTGGAAAAGTGGGGAGATTTGATTTTTTTTAAATATAATAACTAACTTTTATAGCTAATGGTTAATTCTGCTATTTTTTTGTTGCAATGATACTGTCTATTTAAAAGTAGTTTACTGGGATTTTTATTTATTTTTATTATTATTTTTTTTTTACATTATTGTTATTGTGTTAGTGGCAGAAAGTACTTTCAGTATCATCACATATCTGTAGCAATGTATTGCGCTCCAAAATTTGTTATCATGACAGGCCTAACATAATCATTTCACCTTTATCCATTTTGGTATGTTTTACATTGAATGCCCTTCCTCACAAATGTTTTCCATTTGTTCAGGCAAAGGTTGGAATATAAGTTAATTGACCAAGGAAATGACCTGTGCTTTGTTGAAAATTGAATTACAGCCTCACCTATTATTATGTCATTTGCAAAGCCATTCACCCCAAGTACCCATCATTAAATAATAATAATAATAATAATCCTTTCAAGCAAGTAACACAACAGTCTGGCTATCAACAAAAGAAAGCTGCCACTGGACTACTTAAATGATGTTAATTTAAAAAGTTAAAGGTACACTGTGTGATTTTTCGGTGAAGATCTGGACCTGATTGTCATGGAGGTTTTGTCATGGAATGTTTCACAGCATAGCATTAAGCAAATCTATGGAGACAAGCAATTCATTAACACATGCAACTGAGTTAATGCAAGATAAATACATTTAAAGGTGCACTGCGTAACTTTTCTGATCGTTGCTCGTCTCCGTGGAGATATTATTGCTTTGCCTGGGATGTGCCACAATATGGTATTAGACTTGTCTATTTCCATAAAAACAAACATGTGATGCCACCAAGCTAAGTTAAAGGCCAGATCTGTGGAGAGGCAACCCCACTCACTGTAAAAGACCCTCCAAGAATTCGCGATGTTGCGATTTGCAACTTCAACGCAACTTCAGCCAATCCCCGCGAATTCAGGGCGGTGTTGCAATTTTGACCAATCACTGCAAATTTCCCGCAATTTTTACTAATTTTGACCAATCATCGGCGACGTATTGAACGCCGACCAACTTCCTTCTGTGTAGGAGACATAACTGAGATGAGGTGCACGGTGTGTGTGTGTGTGTGTGTGTGTGTGTGTGTGTGTGCGGCAGAGGCGGTGGGTCACGTGAGTGTGGGTGTGTGCACGTACGGAAATGTGTGCGTGTAAAAGCCCGCGCTCACCTGTCACACAGAGGAGAGTCAGGGTTGGGGTGTAGCCGTATTTTTTGTTGACCGCAAACCATTCATTCATCTTTCACGTTAATCTGTTCATCCTGCTGGTTTTCATGAGTTCCATTTCATCCTGCTGCGCTGTCATAGCTGTGTGCGCTCTTTTTGTAATAAATGCACAAAACATATCTGGATCTCAGCGTATCTGTCACCATAGCCTCCTCTTTGCGCGTCACAAATCTGCGAGCCATAGGACCCAACCTCATATTCTCGGCGGCTAAAAGGTTTGAGTTTGGAAGCCGCAACATTCTGTTTTACTTCCGTGTGACGAAACAAAACTGCGGCCATGTCCCCAGTTCCCAGAGCGCACAGCTCGGAGCGCGGCCCGAGGGGGGCTCAGACTGCAGTCAAGGCGGTGCACACTTGCTCAGCCCAGACTGCAGTCCGCGGACCGCTTAACGACTGCGGTCTTCGGACCGCGTGTTAACTGCGCATGGGACAAAAAAGAAGTGGGACAGCAGTCGTCGCGCCGGTGTTCTGGCGAAATGTGTGACGCACATGCCCTTCGGGCCACGCTCCGAGCCGCGCGCCCTGGGAAGTGAGACACGGCTTCAAATGGCAAAGAAACATGTCTGCGGCCACCCACCTGCCCACAAAAATAACAGCAAAAGACCGGGCGAAACAGTTCCCCTCCTAGTAGTAATTTATTTTCTATATTAGTAAGGTTGTTTTAGGACCATATCTGTGATCTCTGTGTCTTTGTATTATTCTTTGTCAGTAATAACTCAGTATTCAAAATATTATTCAATTTTAATTACAAAAAGTTAAAATCGCAACTATTTATCGCAACTTTCACTTCCTCCCGCAACAAAATCGCAACAAAAACCTGAAGGGACAGTGTGTAAGATTTTTACCCGTTAATTACTGAAATTGAAGATACCCATTCAAAAATACATTGTTTTCCAAGCCTTTTCACTTCCATCATGAAATCAAAGTATTCTGTTGGACTTAGATATAGTCACATAAAAGGGGGATCTTCCCCATGCAGAGGCAGCCATTTTGAATACGAGAGCCGCCGAACGACATTTGGGCTCCGCCTTCGCCTTCGGCAAGGCTCGTGGTTTTGGGTAAACAACACAAGCATGCTGCCGGATCAGACGTCGTAATGGATCTAACACGTGTTTTGGACTAAATTGTTTTACTGGATTTTATTCGCTGGATCCTTACGGACAAATTGAGAGCAACTTTATGGTGAAATACAGAGTTTGACCTGTGCAAAGCATTCTAAGGTAAGCTAACCTCGTTTTGTGCTTTTCCGTATAAAAGCCCCATGTGCTCAGGGAGTGATTATTGTGCAGGGAAATGAATTACATAGTCAAAAAGAGGAGACTGTAAGGTTTCATTTGATGTGGAGTGTCATGGTACACGATCGGGAATGTGTGTTTTCATGAGAAAAAAAAAAAAAAAAGGGACCGCGTTTTATTTATACAGTAGCGGCGTGCGGCTCGTGCGCGCGCCCGGGTGACCCTCGAGGTCTGCCGTAGCTAAAACAGAAAGTGCAATAGCACCATCCACCTATGCGCCACGAATCCTACACACTGGGGCTTTAAAAGCACCGCAACTTTCATCGCAACTTTTTGGAAAAGCTCCCGCAAATTCAGGCATTTTAGCCCGCAACAATCACAAAAAATGCCGCGAAATCCTGGGGGGTCTGACTGTAAGAATGCATTTATTTCAAGGTATTTTTGAGCTCTAAAAACTACTTTAATTGGAACGAATGCAAGATGGATGCATTTAATGGATTACTGTGGAATATTCCAGACAAAGCAATAACATAATCACAGAGACAAGTAGGTGGCGGACTCTCTCCATGAAAGTTACACAGTACCCCTTTAAAGGAGAATTAACATTTTTTACAATCTGAGCCTTATTTCGGTAATAAAACAAGTTGTTTTACTCACCCATAGCACTTTGGTGTCATATGGAGCACTTCCAGAGATGTTTTAGATTTGCGATAGCCGTAGCGCGAGTTCATATGTAATATATGCCCCGTGCGGTCTCCAAATAACAAAAACTTTAGCACTTTTCAAATCATAGAAGCTTGATGTCTTAGTCTACGCTTTCGTTTGAGTCAAAAGTGGCCTGTAATCCGAGATTTAGCCATAGTTTCGAGTAGATGAGGAGGCCAGTGCGCATGTGCGGAGTCACAGCTTATTTCACTCTCAGCTCCCGGGACCCAAACATGAAATGCAAAGCTGTAAATTATGGATAAATCTCGGAGGTAGATTGTAAAAAACGTTAATTCTCCTTTAATGCCATATATTCAGTAACAGCAATAAGATCTCACTGGAGCAGGAAGCCAACCCCGCTCAGTAGTATACCATTAAAAATTCCACTTTTAACAGAAATGTCTCTAACTACCTAATATGCGTCAGTCAATCAGCATTAAAGCATGTCCAGTATGCATTCTCTCTTAAGTCCAAACACCTGTGGACTGAGTGCTAAATGTTTGACTATTTAGACACCACTCAGTCAGAGCGAGCAGAACGCAGACAGCGGCTGTGGCTTCAGAGGAAGAGAATTATGTTTGAGAGTGTTGTTTACCACTCACAAACAATGAGCTCATTTACTATTACTACACAGTGTCACTCAAACCAATGTCTAGGGACGCACAGACAAGACAGCAACTCAGTCTGATCACTTATAAAATACCTAAAAAAAACAAGTATTAAAAAGTGTTCAAAATGTCTAAAACTATTATAAAACACAGCACATGTTTGAAAGGATAGACAGAGATGGCTTGGACAGAATTTAAAAGAGAATGTCAAAGTTAGATTTGTGTAAAGAATACAAAACAAGACCAAAGATGTAATGCACAAGAAGGACTGGTGTGAGAGGAGAGGCCATGATGACAGCTGAAAACCAAACAGAGGTAGTTCTGTTTACAACATTAGTTAAGAAAAAAATACCTCCCAGGTCCATCATTTACAGTTTTCTAATTTAATTTCTAATTTTATTTTGTGTTAATAAAAAATAGTAATTCCCTGAACATAAATAATAACAACTTTTCAACAGCAATTTTTAACACAAAGCCTCAAGATGAGCATTGATGATTTAAAATGACTAAATCTCGATCTCGATTAAAATTTGAGTAATTGCACTGCCTTAAGTTAGACATGGGCCTAAGGCAAGAAAGAAATGATTCATTTTGTTGAGCAATGTCATTCACAAATTGACATGTTGGGAAAAGTATGTTATATAAAATAAGATTATTATCATATCCTATAATCTTATAGAGATTATAAGATTTATTTTAGTGTATAGAGCATTTACCTCTGAATTTTATTTTAAGTCTTGGTGCTTTCTTAATCCTTCTAGATTTCTTATTTGAGCAGCAGGTGAACTGTTTTTGACTCCACAGTGGCCAGATGTTTGCTCGTAGGTCTGGTGAGCTGTCAAGTTGCTTATATTGCACATGCTCAAAGTATATCCCTAGCTCTACATGTTTTTCCTCAAAAAGACAGTGAACCAAATAGGGAATACGAGTGATTTCAGTCTATTGAAATGTTAATGATCTTTCTATACAGTTTTAAAATCCATAAGCACAAGATAAAGAAATAGCAGGCCTAATACAAAGATTGTGACACTGTGTGTTTCGTAACATCTCTGTCAACAGCTGTAAATTGGGTATTATTACAGTTTTAAATAGCCCTACAGCCTAATCTTTATGACTAAGTCATAACTGTTGACAAATACTCGTTAAACTTCGCAAAGAAATATCCTCTCGATAATCTTCCTGTATTAAAACATTTATTGTTCACTAACACAGCAGCCTTTGTGTTGGTCCTAAACAGCTTTTCGTTTTAAGAAACATATATTTAACACAGTGAGTTTTATAAAAGAAATCAAAACAGCGCTAAAAGGATTACAGGTGCATAACATCTGAGAATGTGAGCGGTAATTTACAGCACACACGCGGGGTTTACGTTTTGACGCACTCATCTTTTTAGTTTAGTCACGCATGATTTCAGTAAACATCACAGGATTTGAATAGATGAACATATTAGGCCAATAGGCTAAATGATCACTGGAGCGGAGTCCTCCAAAGTATTTAAACCCGCGCGTAAAACTAACCAACATGTACAAAAGTTAGACTCAGTAAACTGCTGTTGTCTACAGCTGTATACACTGCAGATTATTCCATTGTTTTGGAACTCGCAATAGCCTTTAAATAACAGAAAGAAGAAAATCGTCAAAGATAAATGAAATGAATTAAATAAACTAAATACCTTTGACAGTTGCGTTGGAATTCCTCAAGTCTTGGCTCAGCGTTGTTCATCTCTGTGCAGCATCTGGCAGCGCGATAATTCCTCTCACTTCAAGTGTCTCCAATAAAATCCAACTTTGGCAATAAATTATGTGCAGTCTACCTCAGAAAACGGCTACACGTGCGCAAAAAGCGCAAAAGTGATGTATAGCGGTCCTGTGGCCACTGTGGACGCAGTTGTCATTAGTTGGCACAGGGGCAGAGTGAGCGCGAGCCGCACTGATCGCCGCACGCGCTCCTTGTACCCGTGTGACGTCAGCGCAGAGGGAGGGGCTGGGGGGAGGCACAGGCACCCCATCTTCATCTTTATTTATTTATTTATGGAGCATTTATATTGACAGTCTCTGTGGTTTATTTTGATGCTTTTCTATCATTCCAATTATATCTTTATTTTTACACATCTTAGATTAATCCATGGATTTCAGAATGTTTAAAAATTAGGACTGTTGTTACAATAACAATTAAAAGTTTAAAACTAAATATATTTTCTGAATGGTGGAAAGTCCTCAAAATGTTGCTCAGTTCCCCCTGTGGTAGCCGATGATTGCTTCGCTTATAGATCCCTGGCTTAATCCTAAAGAATCTTATAAGGAGGGGTTTAGTTAGTTAGTTAGTTAGTTAGTTAGTTAGTTAGTTAGTTAGTTAGTTGGGTATAGTGTCAATAGTCATAGTATAATGTTTATCCTCAGAAGTCACTACCTCTGTTATTGTTACGCTCACACCAGGGACACACACAAACATATCACACACTATCAGACACATCATTGCAGCCAAACTAGCAAATCAATCACTGGCTCTTGTGCCGAGTTAAGCCTGGCCATTACCGACCACACATCAATCCCCAGAGGCTGTGCATAAACTTCAGTGTAAATGGCTGTGGTGCATCACTGAACAAAACAGTTTTTCTTCTTACAAAGCACACAAAGCACGGCACATTAAAGCATGAACTTTGGTCGACGACCAGGTCAAGGACCTTTTGCATGTGTCAACACGCTTTGGACGGGTAGGAGCCACACTGACTCTAATATACAGGCAGTATAAAGCTTAACATCAAACTCTAGCAGCAATATGACTGTGAAGATTGTATGGTGATATCCATACCATAATGAATGTCAATATAATGCTGCTTCCATGGTTCCATTGATTTAGATACAGTTAAGGACAATTTTAGAAAAAACAAGCAAGTAAAATGTAGAACCGTATCAGAATACAGATTTGTATAGTCAAATCTATGTAAATAAATATATAGCCTAATATAGGACTACAATATAAGAGATTGGGCAAGGAAATGCATTTTAAATTTTAAATATTTTAAATAAATATAATACAGTATAATTCTTGTTGTGAAAAATACCAAAAATGTTGTTTTTTTTTATTCCCAATGCGGTGTCAGCACTCATCTCAGCATTTTAATTTATATCCTCCTACACATTTCTTGACCAGCTGGTGCCTGTAACATCTGCTGTTTTGGATTGCAGGTTCATACTATTTTATGGGCAGAGCAGCAGCACAAACTCTATCTGCAACAGTGACTTTGGCCTTCCCCATGAAACATATAGCACTAAAGAATCAGACAAGGATGAGCAGTCATAAGACGCCCTGGGCCCTTTGACACAGCCTCTGTGTCAACAGCGTCACCCAAGCACACCTCAGTGCTCTTTTATCCACATCAATTTAGATCAAGTGAAGTAACTCTAGTCTAGTCATTAACCAAATTTTTCTACCTTTGTCACTGACAGGCATTGAGATTCCCAGTGGTTGTTGTTTACTTATTTAAAAATGAGTATATTTTCTGAATTTAGTTATTTGTCGTCCTTTGCATAGGTAATTATTTACTTTATGTGTTATGTATTATTATTATTAATCCATGGTTTGGTCTCAGTTTAGCCATGTTTAGCCCTAATTAAGCTTGATCATTTCTTGGTGTTTTTTGGAAAAGCAAATATTATCTTAGCTGTTTTTTTGTGAGAAAAGTATAAGATTCAATTTAGTTTATTAGTTAAGCTAACAGGCCATGTCTAAACACATTGATCTCATTAAAGAAAATATGTTTTACATCAGATTTCACTGGATTTAGTCACCATCTGCAGTCCCCAGGCAGTTAGCAAATCAAATATCAATGAATTTACATTCAAAGCATGCCGTCTTTACAGCTCCCATTACGTATACACTTACATGTTAGCTTCAGGAATGTTTAACTAAAGCTTGCTAAGATGCTGACTTCACCCAGATATTCTTAACAATGTTTGGTTCACAGAGGAGTCACTAAATAAAACTACAATAAAAAAATAAAAAAGAAGATATTTCTAACATCCAATTTGCATTATTCTCTGTATCTCTCAGGTCACAAAATCTAATATTTCAGATATGCAAGCAGATGCCTAAAGTCCTAACACTAAATGCTTTGAATGTTTTGTGATGATGCATATTTGAGGTGTAGGAGCAGTACTGATTGAGTCCAACAGGGAGAGACAGTGGACCAGCCTCAACTCATAGTCATAGATTTTTAGACATATTTTACACAATTTAAAACTTTAACTTATGTCTCTTCTGTGGAGGATTTTACCTGGAGCATGTTTTGGGTTGATGGGGGAAACCGGAGTACCCGGAGGAAACCCATCCAGACATGGGGAGAACATGCAAACTCCACACAGAAAGGCTCGGGCGACCCGGAGATCGAACTCATTTGGGTCGTTTGGGACCAACTGGCGTGAACCCCATGTTTTGAGTCCAGTCACGCTCATTAACTCTGGCCATTCATCTGACAATTAGCAGACAGACAATGAGATGAGTGACTTGGCTTGTTTTCTCTTTGAGAGAAGAATGCAGACTAAATATGCTGGATTTGTGTATTCAACATGTGTGAATGAAACAGGAAATAGCATAAAATAGGCACTTTAAGCCCCTGTCCCTCATTCCCACTCATTTAGAGAATAGCCCACTATTTATTGGTGCCACATGAATTATAAAAATTGAGATTTACTTCCATCCATCCATTTTCTCCCTTCTTCCCCAGGGCCTCCTCCTAGTGGGACGTGCCCAGGCACCCAGAACAAATGCCCAAACCACCTCAGCTGGCTCTTCTCGACGTGGAGGAGCAGCGGCTCTTCCCCTATGGCTCTTCACCATATCTCTAAGGGAGCACCCAGCCACCCTGCAGAGGAAACTCATTTCGACCACTTGTACCCACGATCTTGTCCTTTTGGTCATTACTCAAATCTCGTGACCAAAGTTGAGGGTAGAAACGTGGATTGACCGGTAAATTGAGAGCTTCGCCTTTCAGCTCAGCTCCCTCTTCACCACAATGGTCCGATGCAGCGACCGCATCATGGCCAATGCTGTACCAATCCGCCTGTCAATCTCACACTCCCTCCCTCAGTCTGAGGTCCGGCTATCAGTTGGATTCTCCTCTCCGGGACCCTGGAATAGACCTTGCCGGGGAGGCTGAGGAGTATTATTCCCCTGTAGTTGAAACATACACTCCAGTGTGTCCCAGGGACCACCACCTCAGTTTGCCAGTCCAGAGGTACTGTTCCCGACCGCCATGCGATATTGCAGAGACGTGTCAGCCAAGACAGCCCCACAACATCCAGAGACTTAAGATACTCAGGACAGATCTCATCCACCCTGGGAACCTTCAATCAATCAATCAAACAATATTTATAAAGCGCTTTTCATACAAAAATGTAACACAAAGTGCCTTACAGTATTTAAGGATTAGAAGATTGACTTTTATTGATCTCACACAGGAGAAGTTGTTTCTACATTTAACCCGGGGACCATCCCCATGATTTTGTTATTTAGGCTTGGTCAGGCCCTAAGCTGGAGGATTTTACCTATGGCGCATATTTGGGTTGGTGGAGGAAACCGGAGTGCCCGGAGGAAACCCACCCAGACACGGGAAGAACACGCAAACTCCACACAGAAAGGCCCGGGCGACCCGAACCTTCTTGCTGTGAAGCAAGAGTCCTAGCCAATCAGCCACCGTGCTGCCAGAGGAGGAAAAAAAAAAAAAAAGAACAGTAAAACAGATGGACAAACAAACAGACAGACAAACAAACAAACAGACGAACAGACGAACGAACAAACAAACAAACAGATGGACAAACAAACAAACAGACGAACAGACGAACGAACAAACAAACAAACAGATGGACAAACAAACAAACAAAAGAACAAACAAAAGACAAGCAAACAGACGACCGAAGTCAATCAAAGGCCAAGCTAAACAGGTGAGTCTTGAGCCGACTCTTAAAACATGAACGTTCTTTGCAGCCCTGAGGTCCTCCGGCAGGCAGTTCCATAGACGAGGGCCGTAGTACTGAAAAGACGCCTCTCCGTGAGTGTGTGTCCTGACTTTGGGAATGACCTGGAGCCTGTTGCCGGAAGAGCGCAGGGCCCGTGAAGGTTCGAAAGGCCACCAAGGATGGCATCCCTTACTTCTTGTGTTCACTGGGTTTGGGGATTGCTGCCACAACAGGCACCAGAGACCTTGCGACCACGGCTATGAAGCAGCAGCATTGACAAAGAGGTGGAGAACACGGTCCAATTGGACTCCATGTCCCCAGTCTCCCCAGCTCAACGAAATCAAGTATTTTTAGATGTACTGGCCTTTGGGGTATAGTTGTCACCCTAAGTCAATCAGATCTATAAATATGTCAGGAATTAATCATTTCTACCACAGAAATCAACCAGGACTAAACAAAGAAGTTATCAGGTTGTATTCAGGGGTCCAACAGGTGCGTGCATGTTCTCTGTAGGTGGATTTCTTCTAGTTTCTTCAATCAACTTAAAACATGCTCTCCCTTCTAAGTACTCCTGATCAATCCTAGTTGGAAATGCCCCCAGCCCCCTGTTCTTAACAGATAGCCTCAGTGGCATTGATAGCTTGGTCAAATGCAGTAGATTTTCTGGTCTATGTTATAATGTTGTTTTCTTATCAAAAACATACAGGTTTTGTTTTATTCACGCGATTGACACGCAAACCCTGCATATTTAGGCTGAGTTTTTCTCTTAAACAGAACACAGTCTGTTCCACCTAGTGATGTCAAGTGGTAATACAGGTGTTCCCCTCATACACCTTCACTAGAAACAACACTTTCAGCCCTGGAATTTGCAATCTTTACTGAACTAAAAGTAAAAGGTAGCTGTTAACTTGAAAACTACTGTTTCATGACATCACAATGTGGAACAGAGCATTTTGAGCTCAAGTCTCACGCTTTGAGAGTGTGACACACGCAATTCGACGTGTTCACACGCTCACACGCCACACATGGTATTTCTCACACTGAAATTTAGTAACGCAATTCGGGAAAAAATTGTCACTCGCACCCCCCTCCCTCCCCCCCCGCTCCTCAGAAATTACGCAGTCTCACGCACCACCCCACTCAAAACTTGAGAGCCCTGGAGATGTATACTAATAATAAAAGATACTCAATTCATTCATACTCAAGTATGAATGAAACAAAACACAACTCTCTGTACTATGTTTTTGATGAGGTAACAGCATTATAACATGCTCACAAGCTCACAAAGCTCACAAGACTTAATATTGTGGAATACAGCACCTTTAAAGTTTTAATAAGTAAGCTTCATCTAAAGTAGGGCTGGACCAGATTTGAATTAGGTCACATGCGTTGATATACTACCATGAAGGCCCAAAGAGCACAAGGACATAGGCATTCCTATAGTAATCGGTCTAACGTTTGCCCAGTGACAAGAAATAAGTTATGCAGCGTATGTGGCCATGCTTCACTTCCTCATTCCCCTCCTCATTGTCCTCTCACTGCGTTTGATAAATACTGCTCCATTTAGAGCTTTTCACAACTAATTGGAAATCAAATCAAATCAAACAATATTTATAAAAGCGCTTTTCATACAAAATTGTAGCACAAAGCGCCTAACAACAAACAATTGGAGTGTTTGGTACTTGTTGTGAGTAACAGTTATGGCATCAAACCATTTTTATATACTGTATGGAAATGCCACATAGTCAAGAATGTTTATTTGATGGACAAATCTATTAAAACTATTTCCTACTGTAATTTCTTAATATGCTCTGGTGCACAATAGCGCCTGGCAACAGCACTGTTAGTGTCACTATTTCCTCTTCAATTTTATCTCTGTCATTTTAGCACAACTTTACCAAGTTGTGATTAAATAGGCCTATTTAAAGATAAGGCAGTGACCAGAGAGCTGTCCGTGGATGACACTGACCCAAAGTACACAAATAAAATTATTACTTCAGCGGAGGACACTTATGTGTTTAGGCTGAGATATATGTCTCAATGCTAATGCTAATGCTAATTTTGAGGCATAATTATAAGATGAAAAATATTACAACAACACTACATACATACTGACGTATTCTACATATAAAAATAATTGGGCAGTCTTTAATAAGTTGTTTATTTTATATTTTACAATTTTAATTGTAATGAAGTTACCGTACATGAATTAAAGAACAACACATGCAAATTGTACACATTTGTGTCATGTAGGAACAGAGGGAGGATCCAAAATGCAGGACTACTGTTAAAGTTCTTTAATAACAACCAAAGATTGACCAAAATCCAAACTGGCAAGACATGACTAATAATGACAAGACAAGACAAGACATTGACAATGGACCAACAAAGGGCAGAGGAGAACACAGGAGCCGTGTCTCAATTCTCAGTGTGCACAGTTCGGAGCGTGGTTTTAAGGGGGCTCAGACTGCAGTCAAGACTGTAGCCGTTTCCCAATTCAGCGAGTGCACGGTTCAGAGCATGCTTGGAGGGGGATGTGCATCATATCCAGCGCGACAACTGCTGTTCCATTTTGTTTTTGTCCCATGCACAGTTAAGACGCGGTCAGAACAGCGCAGTTGTTTCCATGGAAATCGGGGCGTGGACCAAGCGTGCAAACATGCACGCTTCGCACACTTAAAAGCCCCAGCATGCACAGCGCGGCAGGATATATGACTACAAAGATGGACTCGCCAGCAACATCGCCATGTGACAGTTGCGACTTCACTATAAAATGTTTGTACTGGTTCACCTCACTTACAACTATGCTACATGAAACTCTTAATAAACTACGCTAAACATGTGTGACGGTAGTCGTAACGGCATAGTTCATGGCACCTGTATTACCGTTCACATGCTTTTTCACTTACACTTCTATATTTCCTTTGCTGTTGTAATGCTGGATATTCTACAGTATAGCCATGTCCCAATTTGAAGTATTACTAGTCGCAATAGAATAATATTTTTGTCTTTAGGGAACAAGGAGCCGACCACCCGGCTCATTGAGCTGAGGTGGGACCTGTTCCATTTCGCAGACGGCCATGCGATCCACGGATTGCACTCAGGGCTGAGCGAGTATGCATCGCATTGACTGCAGGCTGAGACCACACTCCGAACCGTGCACTCGCTGAATTGGGAAACGGCTTGTGCATACTTGCTCAGCCCTGAGTGCAGTCCGCGGACCGCATGGGCATCGGCGAAATGCGACAGGTCTCACAACTACGGGAAGCAGCCGCCAACTCCATTTTCTCCTGTAGAAGAAGTAGCGCGTGGTGCATGCGGGGATATATGAGTGCGCAAAGTCCACACCCCAATTTTCATGGAAACGACTGTAGTCTTCGAACCGCGTGTTAACTGTGCATGGAACAAAAAAGAAATGGGACAGCAGTTGTCGCACCGGATGTAGCGTACATGCCCTTAAAACCACGCTCCGAACTGTGCACTCTGAGAATTGAGACACGGCTAGGGTATAAACGCAGACAGACAGTGGCCGTTTCCCAATTCACCGACGGCACGCTTGTTAGCGTCCTTGGAACGGGATATGCGTCATATCCGGCGCGACAAGGCCCGTTCCATTCGTTTTTTTCCACCTGCACCGTCAAGACGAGCTCTGAACGGCGCCGTCGTTTCCATGGAAATCGGGGCGTGGACCAAGCGTGCAAACATGCACGCTCCGCACACTTAAAAGCCCCAGCATGCACAGCGCGGGACTACAAAGACCGACTCGCCAGCGACATCCACAAGTGAGAGTTGCGACGTCACTATAAAATATACGTACTGGTTCTCCTCACCTACAACTATGCTACATGAAACTCTTCATAAACTACACTAAACATGTGTGACAGTAGCCGTAACGGCATAGATCACGGCACCTGTATTACCGTTCACATGCTTTTCCCCTTACACTTCTATATTTCCTTTGCTGTTGTAATGCTGGATATTCTACAGTATCGCCATGTCCAGCGTTTACTCTAAGCTGCGCACTGTTCGCACATTCTCAGCGCACAAGAAAACTTGTGCAGCGCACTGTAAATCAGGGATGAAAGAGCTTTTTATTAAGCCGCGGGGGCATTTTTTTTATATCTGCAAAGTGCGAGCCGCGCGGGGGGGGGGGGTTCATTTCGGATGTCGCGCACAGGGCTCCAAGGAGTTAGTGTGTTTGCTCAGACACATTAAAAATTAGGGGGAACATTGGCCATGTCCCAATTCCAAGTATTACTAGTCGCAATAGTATAATATTTTTGTCTTTAGGGAACAAGGAGCAGACCACCCGGCTCATTGAGCTGAGGCGGGACCTGTTCAATTTCGCAGACGCCCATGTGAGAAACGTAGTGCACTAAGGACAGAGCGAGTGTGCACCGTCTCGACGACAGACCGACGGCACACTCACAAGCGTGCCGTCACTGAATTGGGAAACGGCCAATGTAACACATTAGGGCGGGGAAAACAATCAACAGACAGGAAGTAAAACTAAAAGTAACAAGCTGACCAGACAAATGTCAAAATAAAACACTAAGGGCAGAAAGGAATAAGATCCGCAAAATATGAAACAATAACAGCAAAACATAAACCATGACAATTTGTCTATCTGTGTAATTGTTCTGCACCCACAATGTGGCATTCTAGGAAGGGTTCCCAAACGTCTTCCATTTAAGGATTATGGAGGCCACTGTGCTCTTAGGAACCTTAAGTGCAGCAGAAATGTTTGTAACCTTGGCCAGATCTGTGCCTTGCCACAAATGTGTCTCTGAGCTCTTCAGGTAGTTCCTTTGACCTCATGATTCTCATTTGCTCTGACCTGCACTGTGAGCTATACAGTCTTATATAGACCAGTGTGTGGCTCTCCTAATCAAGTCCAATCAGTTTAATCAAACACAGCAGAACTCCAGTGAAGGTGTAGAACATCTCAAGGAGGATCAGAAGAAATGGACAGCACCTGAGTTAAATATATGAGTGTCAAAGCAAAGGGTCTGAATACTTATGACCATGTGATATTTCTGTTTTTATTTTTTAATAAATCTGCAAAAATGTCAACAATTCTGTGTTTTTCTGTCAATATGGGGTGCTGTGTGAACATTAATGAGAAAAAAATTAACTTAAATGATTTTAGCAAATGGCTGCAATATAACAAAGAGTGAAAAAATGTAATGGGTCTGAATACTTTCCGAACCCACTGTGTGTTATCCAGAGATTTCACCACTCCTGATCCACTGCTGACATGATGCTTTGGTGCACTACGTGACCATGGACCATGGAGATGCAGTATGACATTCAATGTACATGCCTTGCAATTATTTAACATAATATTTTATTGCTTAAAAATACTTTAAACACATTCATTCTTTATGTGAGCGAGGTCACCTCTGCATGGATCTGACTTGAAACTCGACTTGGTGGATACATAAGTGCAAATTTAAATGCATGTGTTATATTGTTCCTATGACAAAAAGCAGAAACAAAATCGCATCACTGAATTGACAAGTCTAATATCCCAACTGGATAATCAACATTCAGTAGCTCCTACTTCAGAATTATATAGACAGCGAATTGTCTTACAAACTGAATTTAATTTGATTTCGACCCAACAAGCTGAACGAATGATTCATAAATCCAGGGGGTTATGGTTTGAGCATGTGGAGAAAGCATCTAAACTTTTGGCGCATCAGTTGCGTAAATCAGAAGCCGCACAATTAATACCTGAGATAAGGTCCCGAGATGGAAAGGTTTCTACAAATCCTAAAATCATAAATGAGAGTTTTCAGTCATTTTATTCTGATCTCTACCAGTCTGAATCTCTAAAGTCACTGCATTTATTTGAAAAAATTTTTGAGAACTTATCCATTCCTACCTTGGAACCTGCATTTAAAGATCAATTAGAAGAGTCAATATCTGTGGAAGAAGTCAAACGGGCAATTGGTGCACTGCAGAGCGGAAAGTCGCCGGGACCAGATGGCTTCCCAGTTGAATTTTATAAAATTTTTAAAGAAAGCCTTTCTCCTCTATTAACGCACATGTATACAGAATCTTTTATTTCAGAATCTCTTCCCCCTACTCTCCGGCAAGCAAATATTTCTTTATTACTGAAACCGAATAAAGATCCCCTTGAATGCTCTTCATATAGACCAATATCACTATTGAATGTGGACTTCAAAATCTTATCTAAACTGCTTGCTCTCCGTCTTGAAAGGCATTTGTCCTCCTTGATCTCACCAGATCAAACTGGATTTGTCAAGGGTAGGCATGGATTATTTAATTTGCGCAGGTTTTTCAATATACTGTACACACAGTCAACAGTAGCCCCAGAAGTAGCCTTATCGCTTGATGCGGAGAAAGCATTCGACCGGGTGGAATGGGATTATTTGTTTTATATCCTTAATAAATTTGGCTTTGGATCCAAATTCATTTCCTGGGTGCAATTACTCTATTCTTCACCTATGGCGCGGGTTAGAACAAACTCATTATATTCCATATTTTTCCCACTCCACCGCGGTACGAGACAGGGTTGTCCCTTATCCCCTCTTCTTTTTGCTCTGTCTATTGAACCCCTGGCGATTAAACTACGTGAAAACAATAGGGTCAAGGGTGTCTATAGAGCTGGCCAGGAGCATAAATTATCCTTGTACGCGGATGATCTTTTGTTGTATGTATCCGATCCTTTAAGCTCTCTTCCCCATGCTCTTACCATTTTTGATGATTTTGGTAGCATCTCAGGCTATAAACTAAATATGCATAAAAGTGAATTGCTCAGAATCAACTCAAAAGCAAAGAAAATTTCTTTTACAAATTTCAACTTTAAAGTGAAATCAGATTATTTATCCTACTTGGGTATTAAGGTTACCCAGGTATATAAATCACTCTATGAAGAGAACTTTTTGTCACTGCTTGAAAATACAAAAGCAGAGTTACAGAGATGGAATAATTTACCGCTGTCATTGATTGGTCGTGTCAACTCTGTCAAAATGAACGTACTGCCAAGATACCTTTATCTCTTTCAATGCATTCCACTTCACTTGCCCAAAAAATTCTTTGTTGCTCTTGATAAACTGGTTTCAGAGTTTATCTGGAATGGCAAATCTCCACGAATCCGCAAGGAATTTATGCAAAGATCAAAATCATTAGGGGGTCTTGCTCTACCAAATTTTCAATTTTATTATTGGGCGGCAAACATACGTAATATGCTTTATTGGATTAGCGATTCGACGTCTAAGACGCCTTCATGGGTCCACATTGAGTCGGCTGTTTGTGGGAAGACCTCTCTACCAGCACTAAGTGCAGCACTTCCTCTAGAAACTTACCGGTATAGAGATAACCCACTGCTTTATGATTCATTGAGGATTTGGGTGCAATGTAGAAAAAAGTTAAGCTTATATACAATGTCAAGTAGAGCTCCTTTATGTTCAAACCATTTGTTTCCACCATCAATGGTTGATTCTGCTTTTAAGATTTGGAACAAGGGGTTGCGAATGTTTAAAGATATATTTATTGATGGAGTATTTGCATCATTCGCACAACTGACTGAACTTTTTAATATTCCTCAGACGCACTTTTTTCGTTACCTACAAATTCGTAATTTCACGAGCAACAGATATCCATCCTTTCCCAACCTGCCAGAAGATACAACCTTAGATGACATCCTGGATATAAAAACTCACAAAAAGGGGACTATTAGAGTCATTTACAACATGCTCTTGAATTTACAGTCTCCGGCTCTCACTGTTATAAAATCACACTGGGAAAAAGATTTAGCATTGATCATATCTGATGACCTATGGGGAGCCATCCTTCACAGAGTGCACTCCTCTTCGATTTGTGCCAGACATGGGCTTCTCCAATTGAAAGTTCTTCATCGGTTGCATCTTTCTAAGGAAAAATTAGCCAAATTCTATCCAGACACAGACCCACTATGTAATTGCTGTAAATCTGATACTGGCTCACTTATTCATACTTTTTGGTCATGTCCCCATCTTAATACTTATTGGACATCAATGTTTCATATACTGTCTGAGGCATATAAAATCAAAATCGCCCCTACTGCTCTGACTGCACTCTTTGGTGTGTTGCCCCCTGGTGTATCCTTTACGGAACACTGCTCTCGTGCTGTAGCTTTTGCCTCTTTGGTGGCACGGCGCCTCATTCTCTTGAGGTGGAAGGAAGAGACCCATCCCACACATGATCAGTGGATAAATGATCTCATGAGTCTTTTGCACATTGAGAAGATGAGGTGTACACTTGTAGGTTCAACTACAAAATTTGAAATGACATGGCAGCCATTTTTGAAATTCATGAACACATATAAAATGAGCACCATATCTTAGCATGGTTGTGTTGCTTGTGTTTTTTTTTTTTTTTTTTGTCACTATCTATTTGCCTTTAAATTACCTGCTGTTTTTTTTTTATTATAAAATGAGTATTTTTTAGTTGACGTACTATTTTATTTTATTTTATTTTTTTATTTTATTTTTTTTTTATTTTCTTTCTTTGGGGTTACTTTTTTGAAAAAAAAAATGCAAATATTATATTTGGTACACAGACTTGGTAATTTGCTATTGAAATGTATAAATAAAACTTAAAAAAAATAATAAATGCATGTGTTGAAGAATGAAGGACTCTAAAAATCTGACACGAATGGGTCGGTGAGTGCAACTTTAATACAATCAGTTCAATTTTCTTGGTTTCATTTTGTGCCATTACTGCTTCTATATAATCCAAGTTACTTGAAATGCTTTGTTACACAAGCGATCACACATTTAGCCTTATTATTATACCAATTCGCACAAGATTTGATCTGTGGTATAATGCTTTAAATAATATTGAAAGTCTGATTTCCCTTCTTGATGTAGAGCCACATTTTCTCTTTCTGTTTATAATTGCTCTGAGGGCGATGGCAGGTGTTTGTTCCGGTTATGAACTTACAATAGAGTCTTGCATTAGCACCAGTCGGACTTGGACAGCAGCCCTGAGTGTAAAAATATCACAAGCACCTAGAGGCCAATAAAGGGTGTGTCTGTTTCCAAGTGTACAGTGTCATGGAGAATGTATTGTCTGATTACAAGAAGTGCTTATGCATCCCAGGGACTGGTGGGTGGTCAAAAAGATGACAATAATCTGAAAATAGAGCAAGTGCATGTGAGTGCAGGAATGATAATTATCAGTTGTCTAATAGGGATTTCTGGTGGGTTGGTGGTTAGCAAGATGACTCAGATTCATATTTCTGTTCACCTATGTAGGCATTTGTTTAGCGTATTCCTGGGTTTCAGTAACCTTGCATAGGAATATAGATTCTCGCGATATTTGTGAGTTCACAAACTCATAAGAATCCATCTTGGGTTGCCCCCACTGGTGTAGTAGCACCTGCCAGGTGCACCAATCACAGAGCAGTGTGCATCATTGGGTTAAAAGGATAATCTACAGGTGCTCTGCTAGGAGGCGGCCAAAAGATATTTCAAAACAGAAAGCAATTTATTTGCCAAGTCAATGCAAATCCAGAAATATAGATATTGTCAAATGCGAAGAAAGGAGTGATTGAGTTATGTGGAACTGGTTCATTCTTACATAGATGTAAACAAAAGAGGAGGAGGATCATAAAACCTATTTTCAAACCTTTTTTGAGCACAATTTGAAAAAGAAAATGTTATCAATACATGTACAAATTATAGTCATTGGACTAGAGTAAGCTTGCCTGGCAAATTCAGAATGATTTCTGTGATTCATATCAGTCTGGTCCACATGCCCACTGTTGCATCTCAAGCCCAGCCAAATGTGATCATGTAATCAGATTTTTATTTTTTTTCAGTGACACGTGAAACAAAGGAGCTCATTGGTCACTTCTCATCAGTTTAGTGCTTCGCTCATTGATTCTGCAGAAATCCACAATGTTTTTTTCAATATGGACCAATCCAAGCCACCTGTCAATCACGTCCATCTGAAAATGGGAAGATTCACCGATGACCAGACTCACATCTTTGAAAATGATTGAAGAAGTGTTTATTCTGGATCCCAGGTAAAGAATAAGCATCTCTACACATTTCATAAACCACAGCATAAGAATCCATAGCTGTGACATTTAAGACATGTAAAAGACAGATGCCCTGCCCATGGCCATGTTCAATCAGCCCTTATGTAAACAAATAAACTGAAAACAGCCCAAAAGTATCAGCAGTGGTGTTGGTATGTCTACTCACATGCACTAAAGATACAATTTACATGACAGACATTTTACAAGCTGATCGTTTGTTAGCATTCTTGATTAGCTGGCAAAATATATTGTCAATATTCTGATAAAACATGAAACATGGCACTAACTAGAGGTTTTCAGTGCATTGTTAACTGTCCCTGTGAGACATTGGCATTTAATTTGATTGATTTGATTTGTTGGATTTCTTAATTAACTACATTAGGAAGTGAAATCTAAATAAAACTATGGGCTGTTTTGTGTTGCCCTGTCACCTTGGATTAGGGCTCTTATAATTATGGTGATTTAATTACAGGCAAAGGCTCAGCAGCAGTGGAGACAGACAAACAGCTGACTGGGCACCATGACAGAGATTACTGCATATTTAGTGGGCAGTAATTATAGTAAATTGTGGAAAACTGGTGGGTTAACCAATCCCACCTAAAGCCCACACACTGCTAACCTATAACTAAGGAATTGTTTTCAAATGGGGGAAGAAGGCAGTTTTGATTGAATTTAATAAGACAAAGCAATTCACAATTGGCAAACCATATTACAATGATTCACTATACCACACAGAAAATTACACATTTTTATTCTGAA
This sequence comes from Paratrypauchen microcephalus, assembly GCA_036785185.1. Lineage (NCBI taxonomy): Eukaryota > Metazoa > Chordata > Actinopteri > Gobiiformes > Gobiidae > Paratrypauchen > Paratrypauchen microcephalus. Next base: position 5,540,407 of record JAVJIX010000025.1, on the reverse strand, counting down.
TGTTGTGAAGTCACCAGAAGCCTATTTTAGAATGGTAATTTCACAATCAATTTTAGGCTGTTAGTAACTGGTGACCTCATGTAGTCACACAATTTGTGAATACCTTAGATAAGTTTGATCAATATGTTACAATGTTCTATCCACGTTTTCCACTTTCACTGCTGGCTTTTGATTGATTGCTCTGGCATGAACTTTTATCCGAAGAAAAACACGTCTCACTTTGTATTCCAGCTAAGCTTCCCTTGACGCCTATCAGCTACAGGCAATCTCAATAAGGAGTGCGGAGTGTGTTGTAAAATGCTTGTAAAATCTGTTCATTCTGAGATGTTAAATTTGACATTTATCTTTATCTTTGCTATGATTGTTTCAGTAGGCTTATAAACTTGACAAGATTTTCACACTGTTGTCATGTCGAATACACACATAAAAGGTCCAGACAGAGTATTATAATGAATAGGTCAATATTTCCTGATGTATGTGGTTTTGTACACTTCATACTTGATTTTGGTTTGTCCGTGCTGTAATTGTGGTCAGCATCACAACCACATACTGTATGACCTGATGTTTTTCCAATGATAACAGAAGTTAGAATTGTGCTTTCTTACATCATTTTGTAGTGTTGCTGTAAACTGTGCCAGAAATATTTCATCCACTAAAACAGTGACAAAATTACTGATAATCCTAAAAGTCTATGTGGACCGTAGACAGTAGCCATGTGGCCAGTAGCCAGTAACCAGTAGCCGTGGTTGGCTACTTTTGCGACCACCTGGCTCACACACTGTTTTTGAAACTTTTTTGAGCTCAGTTTTTAACATCATATCATGGGATTTTAACCAACTAAGAAGTGCAGCATGTGCAATACAATGGGCACAAGTAAGAGACTGTTGGATTTTGTGAAATAAGCTGTTTATTTTTCTCGTATCCATGGAGATCATACAAGTCTAGCCAAAGAGTTAGCTGAGGAGCTACCTATGTACATTTGAGACGCTACAGGCTTTTCACATCATATATGACAGCTTCTAGAGGAAATACTCCAAGACCTTCCAGGAGAAATACTTCATCAACTGAAACCAGGCCTTTCTGTGTGGAGTTTGCATGTTCTCCCCGTGCCTGGGTGGGTTTCCTCCGGGCACTCCGGTTTCCCCCCATCAACCCAAAAACATGCTCCAGGTAAAATCCAGCTGAGGTCCTGACCAAGACTAGCAATAAGATCATGGAGATGGGTCCCCAGGCACAGTCATGTGCTGCCCACTGCTCCTAATATAAAAGGATGGGTCAAATGCAGAGGATAAATTTCCCTTCGGGGAAGCAAAAGTGAGGCCTCTCCTGTTGTGTTCACTTGGTTCCCCCCTACTGTTTTGCTTCAGGACACAGAGGAGGGAGTCTTTGGGCTCTTCTTCTCCTCAAACTGCCCTGACAGAGACCTCTACTGTCCCTGCCTGACCTTTGTTTGTTTTCGTTTTTTGATGTAATTGTTCAGGGATGCCCAAGAAAGTAGACATTAGAAATGAGAAATTAGAGCTGCAGAAACTGAATTAAGTTCATGTGACACTACAAAAACAAACTAAGAAAAACACTTCAGCCTCCCTGTATGATAATGAGTCCATCAATACAAACAAGAGATTGGCTCTTGTATTGGGAACATTGGATTCTTCTCAAATGTAATTAATGCTTAATAGTTGATAAAGTGTTGTGTTTCGCACACATGGTACAAGCGTGTCTGTGTCCAGCTGAGAACAGGATGAGAATCCTGAGTCTGAGCACAAACAACATCATTTTCATTTAACATGTGTTCAGTATGAGTTGCTCCTGAGCAAGGCTACTTCTAGGCCCACTACATGTGAAATGCTGTTTGATGGGTATTTCAGTGGAGTGAGTCATACAACCTTAGATGATCCATGGGCATGCCTCATCCTGGTAAACATCATCCAAATAAAATTTAAATAAATCAATCAAAGTGCATTTTAAATCTAAAATATAGCCTATATTTTAAATGTAACCTTTAAGCAGCAGCAGTCTGGGTCTGCATGTCAATAAATGCAAAATATTTTGGAACATCCCAGGCAAACACATACATACAAACACACACACACACACACACACACACACACACGCACACATGTTTATAGTCTGTACCAATGATGGAGTGTCTTTACTTACAGAGGGAAGGAGGAAGAGCTAAATGACAATGACATGAATCGCTCCAGGAGAAATATACATTTACTCACGTCAAGATCCAGACAGATAAGACTCTGACACTTCTGTAACCTTTGGCATTATTCAGTTGGTCCAGATGGGCTCTTTACTCCAACCCACTGTATTCACTGCACAGTACCGTATTTTTCGGACTGTAAGTCGCACTTTTTTCATGGTTTGGGTGGTACGACTTTTATATTAAAAAATATAATTTTACATGTTCATTATTTTCACACTGACAGCTGCAAGAGGGAGCTCTAGGCTTGTGTGCCAGTATCTGTTATTCCTGTTACTCCTGCATATGGAGCAGTAGATCTTGCATTGACTCCCGCTGTCTATTGGAACGATATGGGTTTATCCCATAGTGAGTATCTCACTAATGTTAATTTAGAATTGTCATTTATTTCATCACACTGTGATAAACTGTTAACCATATTCTGGAGATTACAAGCTGCAAGTAGTGAAATATGCAGCCGAAAACGGTAATCGAGCAGCAGAAAGTAAGTTTGGAGTGAGCAAGAAACTTGTGAGGGACTGGGGAAAAACAGAGGATACTCGAACTGCAATGAAGAAAAAAAAAAAAGCTAGGGCTAAAAGTTAAAATTAAAAATGTAAGGGCAGTTGGTAAAAGCTACAGTTGGCAGAGTTACTCAGAAGTGACACTGAGGATGATGGATTTAGTGATTTGGAGTGAGATCAAGAGTTTGGTAAACTTGTTATGTTGTTTATGCTATAGTTATCTGAATAACTGTTCATATGTTACATTAACATATTCAGCCTGTTGTTATCTCTATTCTCTATTTTCTATTCTATATTCTATCTCTATTCTATTGTTATTACTATAACTTGCCTTTCAAGATGAAATGTCTGTTCTTGGTCTCTGATTTTATAAAATAAATTTCCCCCAAAAAATGCGACTTATAGTCCAGTGCGACTTGCATATGTTTGTTTGTCTTTTTTTTCCTTCTTCATTATGCATTTTTTGCCTGGTGTGACTTATAGTCCGGAAAATAGGAAACATCAAAGGCTTTAGTTTGGAGAATACTAAGACCCTTGTGTGGAAGAACGAATGTCACAATATGAAATCTTAGTGTCATCTTTACAATTACTGATACTATGACCAAACAACACTATAGGCCTGTATCATCTTTCCTGTTGTTGATGACCAGCTTTACCTTCTGAATGATAAAGTGAAAAGGTTAAAATTGTTGTGATTGTTATTTTTTGTCTCTTACAGTTATACAGTGACCTTTTATTAATAAACAAAACAATCTTCATGTCCATCAATGGGAATTTGTTTCTTTTAACCACCATGTGTTTTCTAGGTGGAATAAAATCATTAAACTTGAAGTTAATCCTTTATAGCATTACTAACTCAAATCTATAAACTGTTTGCAAAACTGGACTTGAAAAGGCCAAAATGTGTGACATGTCAGTGTTTGTTGTTTTGCTTGAGACCATTAATAAAGAAGGCCCAAATTACCCCATAGTGGCATTTACCAAGATAAATTCTTGTACTCAAATAGGAGATTAGACTGGATCAATAAGTTTCTTTATTCTCTTGTATTGGGCAGTAAAAGCTCTTTTAGGCGTACATTTCCCTAAACAAAGATATAAGATCCTCCCCTTCTCGATACTACATCAAAGTTATAAAGCCTCTACTGACTCCGAAATGTTCAAAGCGGTGGCGCACACCATTCAACTGCGGTAAGTGATTTTTTCATCACTGAAATACTATATTGGTTTTGATCCATAACATTTGGTTTTAATTAAATATAGTAATATGGTTGAATTTGAATAGGAGATAGAGTTCTATTACTGGCATTATTACATCGCACATACACACAGTTGATAGTGTATCGCTCAGTGGCTGTTCATAAGCAATTTAATATAATTTAGCAAACAAATTAATATTTTAAAATATATGTGCTTCCCTCAAATATAACTTGCTAATTCAACTACTATGCAAAATTTGAATTCAGATAAAAATCTAACACAAGCACAATTTATTGTATATTCAGAACATTTCAAATTAAATATTTCAACTTTCATGAAATTTTATGCATTTATTAATCCACGTGTGGCATGTAGTGTTATTCTGTAAGTCAATTCATTTATTTTTCATTTATTTATTTAGCACAATGGACACAAAGGACAATGTACAGCCACATAATGCCAAAGGCAGAAATGCTTGTACCAGATTTGAAAGCTAATTTCCATCTGAAGTCCTTTAGGGAGAAGAGGACAAGGGACGTTATATACAGTGCAAAAAAACCATACATACTCCATACTCTCAGACACACATACTCCCGTTCATCCTCGTCGTATATTGTATTACAAAGCGGAAACTGCTTACATTTTAAATTCATTATGCTAAAAAATTAACAGTCTGTAAGTAAACAACAATAGCATATTTCTTAATTAAGTATCAAAGTATATGTAGAGCATTTTTGCAACAAATCAATACTTTACAATCCATTTATAAAGTTGAGGGCACATGTTTACATAGACAAAATACAAAAAGGACACAAGGTACACCATTGGATAATGGACAGATAATAAACAAATAATTTCTAGGTTTCAAGTATTGTGTAATATGTTTTTGATAATTGTTTTGATCATTGCTCTATGTCCAGTTGTTTGGCACTATCTATTTCATTTCATATCCATTGTCTCCAGGGAGAAGAGCATTTAAAAGTGATTGGTCCCTGCAGAGAGCGAGAGGTGAGAAACACAAGTCCAGCCAAGAGTTTTACACTGATGAATAATGAGGAGTGTTGCCATTGCAATTTCAACAGTTTCAAAACTAAAGATTCTATATTTTGAATAGTCAAAAGTAATCAAAATGGTGTCCGTAAAAGAAAACCATAAACTGTGACTGGCAAACTAATCATTCTATTAACTTTAATCGTCAGTAGCCATTTAATCAATCTTTAAACTAATCTTGCCAAATGAGGCAAAACCAACTTTTTTAGAAATCTAAAAATATCCACATTCCACCTGACCTTCCAAAAGTTGATCCCTGCTCTTCGTTGTGACTTTGCCATTTTAATTTGAGAATCACTGGCCTTTTATGCTGCACAGAGAGGGACGTGCTAGTGGCCCTGCTCCCATAAGTGAATTATAGGTCCCTGAAGACCTAAACAATAACAGCTCGAAAACAGCCTCGGGACAATGCCCTCACTGTGTTTTTAAATGTGTTTTTGGCACTCTGGGAAATGTAGTTTGATTCTGCTGGGACTGTTCATGGTTAAAAATGGAAAGATGAATAAAAAACAATATGGATGAGACATCGGTCAGGTATGAAATTCTGGTTACTGACCGGTGAAGTGAATAGCACAGATTTTCTCTATTGATACTTTGCAGTGACATTACGTTGGGAGGTTTCTACATGTATATCTACTGACGGAATCTTCATCAGTTGCCATGGTGACACAATGCACACATTAGCAAACAGACAAAACCGAAAAGTTTTTAGATTGTCCAAAAACCCAAGAAAATTGATTTAAACAGCACATTTTCAGGAACCTGTGATCAATATGAGCATCCTGTGTTGGAATGTGTTAGAATAAAGCTCAGATTAAAGTGTAACTTTAGTAACAGAGCTTTAAGGATTTGGGTGGCCGAGATGGGTGATGAACAATTAAACGAACATCTCTCCACAAATACTACACCTTTGCATCCAATGCAGTTCGGTTTTCGCAGTCACCACTCCACAGAGTCTGCAAACTGTTTTTTTTTGTTGAAAATGTCAAAAGCCTTCTTGATAAACATGCATTTGTAGGTGCAGTATTCATAGATTTTAAAAAGGCTTTTACACGGTAAATCACCAGATTCTTTTAACTAAATCATCCCATTTTAATCTAACTAAAGAGGCGTTGCTCTGGTTTGAGTCGTACTTGTCCCACAGACAACAATGTGTCTCCCTGTCTGGTTTTAAATCGCCCTACCTTCACTGTCCAACAGGGGTCCCCCAAGGAAGTATTTTAGGACCAATTTTATTTAGTATTTATATTAATGATTTACCAGAAGTTTGTTCAAATGTCAATGTCCAGCTGTATGCTGATGATGCTGTAATTTATACACATGCCAGAACTGTACAGGAAGTTTCAGAAAAGTTATCATCAGCCATGACTCCTGTCCAAAAGTGGGTCAAGAACTCATGCTTACAGCTCAATACAAAGAAAACGGTCTGCATGTTGTTCAGTAAAAAAGCAAATGAGCTGCAGCGGTCCAATGTCTTTCTGGACGGGGTGGAACTCAGCCTCGTCAAAGAGTTTAAATACCTGGGACTGACGTTGGACCCGACATTGACATTTAAGAAACACATTAAGCGCCTCACAAAAACTGTTCATTTTAACTTAGTGAATTTTAAACAAGTAAGACCCTTCATGACTCTATATGCGGCACGAATGTTTTTACACTCTATGATTCTGTCTCATATAGAGTACTGTATTACCACATGGTCACTTGCTGCTGGCACAACACTCAAACCAGTTGAATCACTTTTTTAAAAAGCTGTGAAAATATTAGACAAGAAACCATTCTCAGTCCACCACTGCACAATTTTAGACAAGTATAACTTATTCAATTTTAATAATTTTGTTCATTTTAAATACGGTTGTTTTATATATAAAATTTTACATGGACTTGCTCCTCCTCCGCTGCAGGATTTTATTAAAACAAAGACTGTCAGTGGGATGGGAACAAGGGCCACGGCCCAGGGGGACTGTGAGGTCCCACACAGACGCACTACTTTTGGACAAACTGTGCTCTCAGTCAGAGGCTCTAAGTTCTGGAACACACTCCCATTATCAATAAGAGAGACTCCAACACTGGACACTTTTAAATCATACTTGAAACAGTGACTAAAGGAAAACCAGACTTGTGGACATTTTTAATCTTTTAATGTGTAATGTTTTAATGTTGGTGTTATTGTCAATTGTCATTGTTTTATTGTTTTTGCTGTGGTGTCAACTGCCTAGGGACTACAGATGGAAATTAGCATTCTTGCTATAATCTGGCATATTTACATTGCAATGCTGCAGATGTTCATTAAATATGCACTGTCCCTATTAAATAAAGAATAATAATAAAAAAAAATAGGGACAGCAGTGCCTACAGTTAGCATCACAGCCCCCGAGAATGAAGATGACATCAACTTCAAATATCAATATGTACCTATTGCAGTTAAAATTTGGAACATTAAAAGTGATTGTGTAATGGTTTGAGAAAGTTTATCAAGGTCAGATAACAGGGCCACAGTATCTCTCAAACTGCAGCTCATCCGGGGTGTTCCCTGTATGTAGTTTCTATGGTGACAACGTTCAAAACATTTAACAGTTGAAATGGACGGGGTCGTTCTGAGAGAGAATAAGGATGCACTTTAACCTTGTGGTCTGAACACATAATGATCAGCTACATGGTTTCATATATTTTGAATGATAAATGCATATGAATGAAAAACATGAGCAAATTGGATTTACCGCTCTATGTCCCTTAATAATAAGTGCTAGTGCCTAATCGGAAAACAAATCACAAACAAAACACAAACGTACAATTATAACTGTGCACCCTAATCACAGGGTACCAAATATGTGATTAGGATCAACTTTTCACAGCCTGATACATTTTCTGTTTCATTCTTAATGTGACCGACATTATTCATTGTGCACTAGGTAACAGTATCCATGAAGATGTTTTTTTTTTTTTTTTGCTTTGCCTAGAAAATATCACAGCCAGGTATTAAATGTATTTATCTCCATGGAGACAAGCAGGTACTCCCAGTAAAAAGCACACTGCAAAAAAGCTTGGCCAAAATTTAAGATATTGACACTTAAATCTATCAGAAAATGACTTAAAAGTAGTGAAAGTATCTGTCCTTGTAACAACATAATTTTACTGGATCTCTAGACTAGAATTAAGCAGCCTCTGAACTAGTAAGTAGATAATAAATCTGAAAACAAGATGAATAACCTGATATAAGTTTTAAAATCTTGGCCAGATCAGAGAAATTTGCAGTGCATGAAAGCTTTGAGCATATAAATACAGTGTTTATCTATAGTCTACATCAGTGTTTCCCAACCTTTTTTGTCTTGTGTACCCCCTGAGCCTTTTTGTCATACCTTGAGTACCCCCTGACTCATACGTGTTGATAATTCTCCAAAAGTAGAACATGACACAGCGGATTATTAAATGAAAATCATTTCATTTCATCTCCTTAATTTGAAAATTTAATTCTCAGACATTTTCTCTCTTTTTTTTAAATCAAAGTTACTCAAATTAGAATTTTAAAATTCCAAAAAATCTCCCCCTGCGCCTGGCAGCGACACTGCCGAGGACCCCCTGCAATGTGCTCACGTACCCCTAGGGGTATTTGTACCCCTGGTTGGGAAACACTGGTCTACATTGTTGAACATTTTAGGCAAAGCAATAGCGTCTTCATGGAGACACGAGGTGGCAGACCAGAAAAGGTAAAGGTACACAGTGCACCTTTAAGCAATCAGTTGTATCTATTATGAAGAGTATATAATTTTGGATATACTGTATTTTGGGTCAGGATTACATTCATTCATTTTCTTCCGCTTTTCCATTTTCTGGGTCACGGGGGCAGCAGTCCAAGCAGTGTTCTGCTGCCCAGAACACAATGCACCAGCCCCCATGAATCCTTCCGCAGGTGGTGGGTCCACAGGAGGACGGCTCACGTCACAACAGCCTTGATGTATCTGCTGCCATGGGGGCTACCAGTGTCCACAGACACTGGGGGCGAGGTGGGGTTAAGTGTCTTGCCCAAGGACACACAACGGCAACGGCAACGCTCATCTGTGGGAGCTGGGATCATATGCGGTCAACCCGTCAAGAACGGGATTCGAACCGCCAACCCCTGGATCACAAGACATATGCTCTACCAACTGAGCTACTGCCACCCCCCGGTCATTGCATGCGTTGTCAGGATTACAACGCATGCAATAATATCACATAAATACCACAGGTTTCAGGGAACATAATGCAGATATGTTTCAGGAACTCATTTAATAAAAAATAATAGTAAAATTGCACCCCAGAATTTGTTTCTTAAACACCACTCACTGTATTTCTGCAACTCTTTTTGGCCTTGAGTCCCAACTGAAAGTTTCTTAGATTTATAAAAGTGGCCCTTTCCTATATTTCTTAATTTTAAATGTACTTCAAGGATGAGACATTGCTGGCTCACAAAAAAATAAACATAATTTAAAAATCAATTGCTTTTCTTGTATTGAACTCTTCAGTTATAAAAGAATTATAAAGTTTAAAATTATGCCCTATTTATCAATCTCATGCTTTTTTGTTACTTATTTAGCATTGATTGTTACCATTGCTCTTTGTTATTATAATATATTGTGAGCTACTGCGTCCAAATAATTCCCATTTTGGATCAATAAAGATAAATCTAAGTCTAATTGTGTATTTTCCTCTATTTACAGTATAGAAAACATGGCATCAAGTCTTTCTCTCTCCAACACCACTTCTTGGCCTGTGAACGCCACCTCTGACCTCAACATCACGACCAAATTCAGTGTCTTTGAGGGCTGTGAGCACCAAGTGGAGGGCATCCTGTTTGATCTCACTCTCCAAGTTTTCAATGTTGTTATAGGAATCCCTGCGAACATCTTGGTCATCTGTGTTCTCATTCAAAACCGCAAAGAGCCATCAACATCTGACATTTTCCTGGGTTGTCTAGCTTTTATGGATGCATATTTTGGCATAGTCCCTCCTATAAGTTTTCTCAACTTGTACCTTTGGCATAGTAAAGAAGTATGGTCTTCTATCAAATTTGCCTATGGTGTAAAGGACACTAGTGGACCACTTTTTCTGTCATGTATTTGTCTAGATCGCTTTCTCGCTGTTGTCTTTCCAGTTTTCTTTGGTCAACTAAAACCAGTGATGTACAGGGCTATTCTTACAGTAATTGTGTTTTTGTTAACCTTTGCATACTCAGCTGCTAAAACTGTTGGTAACTTGCCTAATTTTGAAAAGGTATTCACAGCTGAAATCTTAGCCACTTTTACCTGGATGATCTTGTGTAATGCTTGCATTCTTCGCGCCTTGAAGAAATCACGCGGTGCTGGTAAAGATGACATGCATCCAATGAAAAAAAGAGCTTTTAAAATAGTCCTTTCCATTTTATGCATTATCATTTGTAACTATCTTCCCCCCGTGGCTATGTTCCCATTTGAAGATTACTACACTCCAGATGTTTTCCGTTGCTATGTGCAGCCAGTGGGTTTTGCTTTTCTCAATATTAGTAGTACAATACAGCCCCTGGTTTACTTATCACGCCTGGAGAAAGTGCCTTTTCTACCTGACAACTGGGTGAAGAGGTTCTGCTCCTGCTGTGAATCAAAGAATAGTGAAACTCAAAAGACACAAAACAATCCAGCATAGAGCATCATTTTAAACATGTGTGTATTATATTTAAGCCCTGAAAATTCTAGATGTGTATTTTGGGGGATGACTCATGACTCCATCTAGTGGCACGCCAAGGTAGCAAGGTAGCCACATCCATAAAACAGCAGCCAGAATAAACATGCTGTACGATAATAATCCATTAGTCTGATAGAGCAATTTCCCAACATGCTCAAAGTTGCATTTTCCATTTTGAGCATTATTCATTCACCTCACACTCGGTGGTGGTAAGCTTCTGTTGTAGTCACTGCCCTGGGGCAGACTGGTGGAGGCAAGGCTGCCAATCTGTACAATCAGCCCCACATTTCTCGACTATCTTAGCGAGTCAACAGGTTCTTCTTATCCTAAGCATTTCATTACATTGTTGACCTTGTGTTGATCCTGCATATGATAGATAAAAGATCTTGAACATGCATCACAAATCAAATACTCACATAGCAATCATACCAGGCAATGTGGGTGAAGTGTCTTGCCTAAGGCCACGACACTAGTTAGCACTAGAGCCACTGCTGTCCCGCTGTGGCATCTGGTATTCCCAGAGGGCTCCCACCCAAGAGATCAGATCTACTATTCTGTATAGTGCTATACTAAAGACACTAAGATTTATAACACAGCACTGATTTGCATTATCATTACTTTAAATATTATTAAATGCATTACAATATCTACAACACTGTGTTTCTTCGTTTGTTCAGCTGTTTTTTATTTTCTAGTTAGAAAGGAATAAACTCAGATCAATACAATAACACAGCAGCACATGTACAGGGCTCTCAAGTCTCACGCACTGAGAGTGTGACACACGCAAGTCGACGTGTTCACACGCTCACACGCCACACATGGCATTTCTCACGCTGATTTTTTATTTTATTTTTTTTTTGTGCCCAGGTAATCGGTCTGTGTGGCTCAGTTTATGCAGGCACCGCGCATTTTCAGCGAAAAAAAAACTCCCCCTCCTCCCGTCCCGCTCCCCAGAAAAAATCTGCCAATCAGAAAATAGATTGCTCTGTTGTTGGGCAGACTGTAGAGTGTGGTTTCATCTGCTAAGCGCACATTGCCCTGTCAGTGATAAGGACAGCGACTGAACACGAGGAAACGGTGATGATAAAACAAACTGAGAACTATCAGGTAATAACTTCATTTATATAACTCTCATTAGTTGCTTTGTAGTTTAAGTTTGCTCTTTAGACAAACATTTACAGCAGGGCTCTCAAGTGTCACGCATTGAGAGAGACAATTCACACGGCATTTCTCACACAATTCAAGCGCTCACGCACGACCCCGCTCAAAACTTGACATCCTGACATGTATGTGGTCTCTTACGGCGAGGCGGGTTCTATTTTCTGATCTTTGGCGCCATCATGTGCACACACATCACTAAAGCAGTTTCATCTTTGGTCTTCTATTAGACCTAAAAATACTTCTATCCAGACGAGCTAAGGTCTTCTTAAAGAGTGTACAAACAGACACAGTTTTGTATTTTAATATTATAAAGAATTCATAATTATTTAAGTAAAAGCACAGTATAAAACCCTGATATATCCATGAACATTTGGCTTGTGCAGTGCATAAAACCAGTGCAATAGGCTCATATAGAGAATAAATGCATTTGATATACAGTAAAAAATAGTTTAAATATCTCCTGATATACAAATGTAGATCTCATTATTGTGTCTGTACTAGTACATCCTTCATTAATATTTATAGGTCACAGGATCCACCTTGTTATAAGCCCATATGGTCATACTGTGTTTTTATTGCCTTGTCTTAAAACTATAACTGAGGCTCCCTAATCTGCATTTCACCACCTCATTATATTAAGCATTTAATTGCATAATAATACGCAAAAAGGTCAGTGGCGTAACACTGTCACAAGTACCTTCTGTGGCATTATCCTCAAAGGGTGACTACTTTGAGTGTAAAAATATGGAAGCAACGCCTCTTTGAAAGTGTGTGTAAAGGCATATATGAGCGTATCGTCTCCAGCATCATAAAAAGACACCATCCCCTTATTGTAGTCTAGTTCCACCTTGATTTGCTTGGGAATTTTGGATAGCGTCAAGGAGACTGGGGGTGAGGTCATAGCCAGAAACTCTCCATCCCTGAAACACAATGTCCAAAATCCATTCTCGGGACGTGCCAAGACCTCACAATTCCTCGGTATGGACAAAGACGCCACTCCCAGAAGCCAGTCTTGATTGGATTCTGTTTCTATGGTCCAATGGTGACTTCCTGATCCGAGCGAGGACATGCCCACTACCTCAGCGCTCATGTGGAAGCGTTCGGGGTTGTCTGGGCAAGAGAGGGGCTGGCGAGAGTAGTGAAGGGAAGTGAGATCGTCAGACAGGATGAGGCAAGGGTGGGCAGTGTTTGGGTCCAATGTCACTGGAGCTAAAAAAACAGGAAGTCAGACACACCAAAGGAATGACATGTTTAAGTGCGCAAGACAATGAAAGTCAAAGTCAAAGCTACTTACTATAGTCAATGTGGTCCAGCATTTTCTCCCATACTCTGTATTTGAGGTTACACAGATGCTTGGTTACGTCTATGAGGGCGCCTGTCATGTCCGAACCCAGGGGTATGCTTTTGCTCCTGTTAAGACAACGGAAAATTTTGATTAGTGGTAGTGTGATGTGTGAGCTACTGTGTCCAAATAATTTCCCTTGTAGACCAATAAAGTTTGTCTAAGTCTAAGTCTCTGAGTCTAAGCCAAAGAAAGTTTCTCAAATCAAATAAAAATAAGAACATACTAGTAGTAACAGCTATAAATTGTATGATACCTATCAAGCAGATTTTATGGCTTATTTTTAGTTCTGTTATTACACATTCAATTCATAACTATTAAATATTATTCATAACTATTAAATATTAGTTAGTAAATATTCAAACTTTCCTCGAAAACTACTTACATATAGGTAAATAAGTCATTATAACTTGACAACACTGCAAGAATCACAATAATTATGCTTTCTTTTCTAAACAAAACACAATTAATGTAGATAGTAGATATAGATATTTTATATATTTTGTGTTAGTTCAAGTTAAAACTTTAGTTGAATCAGGTTTTTGAGTACTACAATTGTAAAAAAGTAATAAAAAAAAAAAATACATACATACAACTGTACTGGTCATTTGAACTATTATAGTATTGAGGTACCATCACAGTTTTGCACACAAATGTCAAATAAAAATGTCCGTTGCTTACATGTCATGAGTCTCCTTAAAATTCTGAAAACAAAACAGAATTTGGATTAGATGGGAAATTGTGCACAAAACATTAAAACAATTTTAAGGAACAACTTAGATCAATTGTCACATACTTACTTTTAGCAAAACCATATCCTCTTCTTTCAGTTCCTTCTGTATCACGACAATTGTTTCAGAGAGGCACAGCACTTCAGCTGACAGCTCCCGAGTTTTGTCTTTCATTCTTGTGATTTTTTCTTGTTCCTCTTTTTTAACTGCTGCTAATCTGGCCGTTTCTTCCTGTTTTAGGATTTGATGCAGTTCTTCAAATTGAGTTTTGATCACTTTCTGGGCATCCGTGGACTGACTCTAAAATAAAAAATAAAAAAAATTGATGTAAACTGTTTTCAGTTTCATCAAAGTTGGTTTATACTGTTCTTACCTTGATGTACGAAAACAAGTCAGCAGATGTCCTATGTATCCGTTTAAGTTCTTCCAATTTATCTTGCAGGCTTTTGAGGGAAATAGCAAGTTCATCCTGGAAAAAACAACAACATAAGCAATTACATGCTATAACTTTAGCATGGAGAGAGGAGTGGATGCCTTGGTGGACAAGTGGAGCAGCATTCTAACATTAGGTGTTACCTTACAGAACAGTTGCATTTTTTTACCGTGCATTTGTTATTTTAGTACTGCTTACCTTGCAGTCTAGCACGGCTTCTTCTATAGGCGAGCAATCATGGGTTTTGTGAAGTTTTGAAGACTGGCAGACGACACAAATGGGCTGCTTATCCACTAAGCAAAATAGTTTCAATTTCTCCCCATGCAGAGCGCAAACAGTGAGATCTTCTACCACAATAGATTTCCTCTTGGCTTCAACTACAGCATCACAAACATTTTTTAAAGCCAGATTCGATGGAGGGCAGGTTTTGGGCACCTTCTTGCGGCACACGGGGCATTCTCGCATGCCCGTTTCCCAGCAGCGTTTGAGGCAGATCCTGCAGAAGCTGTGGCTGCATGACAACAGGACAGGGTCAGTGAAGATGTCACAGCAGACCGGGCAAGTAAGGTCCTCCTCTGGAAGTGACATGATCCAAAACAAAACCAAACAAACAAATGTTAATTCGCTCCAGTCTTATCCCCTCATTCATCAGCCCGTTTCCTCACAGCTGCCCTATTGTTTCTGTAATAAAGTGCTGGTTTCCCTGGGCATGTCTTCTATGGGAGTAACGCATGCAGGACTGTGACAAACAGCACATGAGCCCCGACTGGGAAACAGGAAATCAAAGCTCATTGGCCAGTTGCTAGATAACTTTAAACCTGTTGTTAAACTTGCAGCATGTTTGGAATGCAATCAGTCAGGACAGGCACAAGGATGAACTGTTCAAACTATACTCAACTAAAATAAGCTAAACTAAAAGATATATTTTGTAATCTGAAAACAAATTAAACATATAGTATTGTTCAATGCAAAGGGATATACGGTAGATTTCAACACTCTTCTCTGCTGATCCTCTAAACCAGTAAAACACGTTTATGACAGTTACCCGACTGACTAGCCTAATGACCTCAAAAATAATCAATCAATCAATCATTGTGTGTGCAGTCATTGTTTCGATTTTGTTTTGTTTATTCTTGATTCTGCAACCCCAAAAAGTGCTGAAACAATGTGTATATTGCCCTTAGATTAGTCATTTTTATAAGTCACATACAGTATACACATTTGCAAAACAGAAATAGCTCAAATAGCAGTTGCTAAAAAAACAGCTGCAAAAGTGGGTGTGCAGAGGATAAATATAGAAAAGGAGATCTGAGGAGAGACAGCCACTTATCAGCACCACATTCCAAATGTCTATCTGATGTCATAGCAAATTGCAACTTTAGGTAATTAACTAATTATTAAATTAAACATCACGAAACAATGACTGAGGAGTAATAAAGGGGTAATGAATGAATTAATTCACTGTTGTTCAGTGACATTAATGTATAAAGTTAATGGAAGCGAAAAAAGTAGCAAAAATAATGAAACTCAAAATTAAAGCTACATTTTGTTCAAAGTCAGCTTTATTGTCAAAAACCATATGTACAGGTTGCACACGCAGGATTTGAAATTGCAGAGCCCCCTAGGCCCACAGGGAACATAAAACATTTGATAAACAAGACAATAAACACCATGACTAAAACGTTACATACATCACACATATTTGAAACATTCTCCATGGGTACATTTTAACAAGCTTTAATTTAGGTAGGGTTTTTTTTTTGAAAAAATGTTACCCTGTGTGGCTTTATCAATTATGTTATTGATAAACAGTTCAGATATTTGCTACGGTATGTTCGGTATGAAAGTAGTACACCAAAATGCATTTAATTTAATTTTAACCTAGGGAATAGGGATTGAACATAATGTTACCCCTTACCCTATGTGGCTCTATGACATTCAAGATTCAAGATTCAAGATTGTTTATTTGTCATATCAACACAAGGTCAACAATGCAATGAAATGCTTAGGATCAGAAGAACCTGCTGACTCGCTAAGATAGTCGAGAAGTACTAATAGCAAGAAATAAAAATACAAGGGAAAAAAGTAAACAATATAATAAAAAATATATAATAAAATATAATAAAAAGGTACAGGTAGGATTAAATAAGGTGTAAGTGAATAATACTGCTCAAAAGAATTTCATATTGCACATAATATATAAGGCCTAAAAAAAATAAATCTAAGTTTCCGGTTGCCGACCGACCCTGTTGATTTGCATACGACCCAAATTATTTTATTGGACTTAATAAAATAAAATAAATTTGATACTCAAATTAATTTTACAAGCTTCGGTTAAAAAAGAAAGAAAACTAATAGCCTACTGTATTTTTCAATTTCCGCGGGGCAATGTGTACGGGGGTCCTCGGGTTACGACGGTAAAAAAAAAAAAAAAAAAATTACGCGTCATTCCGTCTTACGCGGTTTAGCGTGGTAAGCAACGTAAACAAACGCGAACGGCGCACGGCGGAAGAATACGCTTTGTTGTGGTTGTAGGGCGAAGTCTTAAGAACGGATCAACTTAGGGTGACCATACGTCCTCTTTTGCCCGGACATGTCCTCTTTTCAGAGGCTGTCCGGGCTGTCCGGCCGGAGTTTATAAAATCCTTCAAATGTCCGGGTTTTTGATTCCGTTGGAAACGCGCTCCAGTTCGAGTCGAACCCCGGAACGTGTATTCATTCATTCACAAACAAGCGCGCCACGCCACGCTCCACACACACACACACACACGCACGCACGCACACGCACGCACGCTCGCTCGCTCACTTACACACACACACACACACGCAGGCTGACAGGCAGGTAGGCGCACTGCGAAGACAGAAAATGCCGAAACGCAAATGCAGTTTCACGGATGAATTGCAAAAAAAGTACCCCTGTTTTCGCCCGGGGCGTGACAAGTGGGAGGCAGAATGCACAGTGTGCAAAGCTGGGACTTGCGTCTCTGTGGCGAATAAGGGGTCCAACGATCTGAAAGCTCATATCGCCACAACAAAACACAAAATAGCTGTGCAGGGTGAGAGCTCGAGTTCAAAACTCACGACATACTTTGTGCGACCTGGAAAAAATGAAGATATGGTGAATGCAAGCGAGGGTGCTCTGTTATTTGTATATTTTTTTTCATTAGCCATTAGACACATTATTTTGAAGAATGGGCTTACTGAACAATGAAGGATAGGCTAACTCTTTTTTTTTTGTTTTTTCTTTTTTCTTAACTAAGGTGTAAGTGCCAGCCTTAAGATTGCTTATATTAATAAATATATTATTTATAAAGCAACTGTTTGTGAGTGTTTTGGGCTATTTTTCAGTATATCCAGGTAAAGTGTTCTTTTCTGGGGAATTCAAAAGCACAGTAAGCCCCCGACCCACATAAAACCCCTAAAAATGGGGGAAAAAACTCTAAAAAAATATATATATTTTGCGCGCGAGCTGGAAGTGTGTCCTCTTTTCAGTGAAATACAATATGGTCACCCTAATCAACATTGTAACCCGAGGACCCCCCTGTAATGTGCTTCTGTTTTTCTGTGATCTGTAAAATTCTCTGTCTGTACCCATAAAAACAATGGCGACGGCATCGCTGGACATATGCGTGGTCACGGTGAATTGTTAAGATTATGCAGTGCCAGTTTTAAGTTGACCAACGTCAACACCGTGTTAAATAAATGTAGTATTCAAAATTGTTTACTGCTTCTAAATTTAATGACTGCCATTTTAAAGAAGAACAGAAAAAACAATACAAAATCAGCATGTATTTTTGTAACATTGTAAGATATATTCTACATGTACTCTGGTACAGTCAACGACCTGGTTTCGCATGGCATGTTGGAGCTTCGTTCGACTATACTTAAGTATAGAATATGCCCTTAGCATTGAGATAGCTTTGGGAAATTATGCCAATTTCAATTATAGTCTTTATTGAAATAGTACTGCTGTGGAAGGAAATAAAATAAAATTTCAAAATGTCCATATTCCCACAGGAAAAAAAATAAAAATAAAATAAATTCCCTACCTACCCATGTCTAGAACTGTCAACAAATCGGAAACCAACATTTATTTTTTTTAGGCCTAAGTATTGCACATGGATTTTGTATTGCACATAATATAGTATAGTAGGCCTATAAGTATTGCACGTGGATTATGAAACAGGTTATTGCACAGGTAACAGTAGCATTTACAGTGAGGTAGTGACATATATGATACATTCATATTACCTGGCCAGCCAAATGATATCTCTCTGTATTTCCTATACACCGCGATACCATTTGGACACTCTCCATCCACTCTCGCTCCTCCGGTTCCAAACGGACTCCGCGATTCTGATTCGTTCAAAGATGGTGACGTCAGTGCACCCGCCTTTGCCCGCAAAGTCACTCTTAGGCAGCGGAAGTTCCGCCTCAGTTTTGAATCAAGATGGCGCAATCTCTGATTAGTTCACTTAGCTGTCTGTCTACGCGCAACCGCAGCGCATTCTGTGGATCAAACGTTACCAGACTCACTCGCTGGTACAGCGATGAGTCATGGATTCTTCCAGGCAAACATTCATATAGAGGAGCAGCAGTAAACATATTATGCATAACGAAAAGTAGTTTAGTGCAGTATTATTACGTCATCAATCTGCACCGCAAGAGGGCCGCAGTGATCAGTCGCTCCATGTCGACTGATCACTATATTATATATATAATAAAACGGTCATCCATTCTTCCATCCCTTGTGGCATTTTATCATTCAGGCATGAAAATCCCTCACCAGTAAAAATAGCCAGTGCCAAGGGCCAATCATAGGCAAAACTGCGCTCCAGGTTCCAATTATGTTGCAACACCACCGATCGCGCTCCCGCCAATCATGACGATTAGCGCTGTTGTCTTGGCGCCTGTTCGCCTATCAGCTGTGAGCGAGCCGCGTGATATTTACGCGGCATTTCCAGAGAAGAAGAATCCTTAACTTGCTACATTAATGCTACGTAAGAAGAGACTCTCACCTTGGGACACGGGATACGTTCGGAATATGTCCGTTTCTCCGGAGCTCCGGATTATTAAAGACCATGGATATACCCAACGCGCGCGGGAGTGACCGCGTTCTTATGGGTGAGTCATATTATCAGATTATTTCTGCATCAAAGGGACATATTAGCTGACAGCAGGGGCCTTATGTCAGCGTGTGTCAGGGGCCTTATGTCAGCGTGTGTGTACAGGACTAAACCGGGACTAAACCAGGACTAAACCAGGACTAAACCGGGTCTAAACCAGGACTAAACCAGGACTAAACCAGGACTAAACCAGGTCTAAACCAGGTCTGAACCAGGACTAAGGTGTGTGTGTGTGTGTGTGTGTGTGTGTGTGTGCGTGTGTGTGTGTGTGTGTGAATACATATGTGATAACATATTATCCTGTGTATCATTGAATTATTGAATGATTATATGGAGTTTTTGTTATAAAGCATTTCCATTTTAACAAAGTATGCTCTAATTCTGACCTGCCCTGAAACGCCACACCACAGTGATGTCAGTGATGGGGGAGGGCTTAGCTTAATGTCAGGCAAATAAGTTCTTCTGTTCCACAAGCAGATCTTTAATGGGGAATTTCTCAGATTGTTGCCTTCAGAATGTGCTGCTTTCACCAGGGGGGTTGTTTCTTTCTAATAAATAGTATTGTCTTGTGCAGGCCATGCAACTGAGAATGCAAGCTATGAATCAGATGGGATCAGTGGTGAAAGTAGTTTTCATTTCTTACAGGTGCTATAATGTCCAGTGCATCACTTTACCATTTTTAGTGTGGTTGGTTGTGTTTTCTACTTAAATAGCGTGCTTTACTTTTTTTTTTCAAATGTGGGTTTTGGCCACCATTAACCATATTCTCTTAGTGGTGCTGCGTACCGGCTGTGAATTTTATACCGGTGCTGCGTTCCGGTGCGCACCGCTTTACTTTCACCACTGGATGGGATTTAGGATTTGCCATGTCTAGCAAGTCACCCTAAAATGGACTAGAATGCAGGAAATTGCATCTAAGAAATCCAAAATTTTCTAGTTATATATTTTTCTATACTTATAATCCCCCCACCACCCCCCACCCCCCCAAAAAATATGTCACATAAATGAAAAATTTCACCATCCCCCCGGTTTCATTTTACAACCTTTTCCCTGCACATTTTGCAACACTTTTTTCCATGTACCATTATTGCACGCTATTAGTAGGTACAGTATACTTCTTGACTATCTTAGCGAGTCAACGGGTTCTTCTGATCTAAAGCATTTCATTGCATTGACCTTGTGTTCATCCTGCATAAGACAAATAAACAATCTTGAATCTTGAATCTATTAAGAGTTCAGTATTATTTAGCGTTATTATTTAGGGACATTTAACCTTAGTAGCTTAAATGGTGTAGAGTTAAAACGCATGCTAGTGGTGCTAATGCTACTAGCTCTGTTTGCCTTATGCCAGAATGTGGACACTAGTCTTTAAGTACACTGAGTACCTTTGTGATGATGTCCTGTAGACCATGATGACTCCCTCCTGGTTCCTCTCCACACCCAGCGCGTGGTCTCTCCCCTCTCTCCTCCGCTCTGTGGTTGCCATGGCGATGACGTCACGTAGCGCCACCGCTCCGGCCAAGTAAACGGCGCGAGGGCGGCGCTACCGAATCCGGGATCTATCCAGGGAACAGCCTCCATTCTGCGATTCTGTCATTCTCTCATCCCCCAGCTGCACCAGCCTCTCTGTCCTCCTGCACGCCCGTATCTACGTCCAAAATGCGCGAGATTGTGCATTTGCAAGCCGGCCAGTGCGGAAACCAGATTGGAGCCAAGGTATTTAATGTTTTTATGTGTGTTTTTAAGTCTTAAATGAGTCTTATGTAGAGACGTGCGCATGAGGAAGTCGTGCATGTCACCATCGAAGATTTTTCTGAACGGGACCAAAGATTGAGCTAATGACGCAGTAAATGCTTGCTTGGCGTTTAAGCAAGCATTTACTGCGTCATTAGCTCAATCTTTGGTCCCGTTCAGAAAAATCTTCGATGGTGACATGCACGACTTCCTCATGCGCACGTCTCTACATAAGACTCTTTTATCCATAAGTAATATCTTAGTTTATCCTTAATTTATCTTATCGTGTTTTAAATGCACGCGCTAATTTGCATAGTTACGTAACAAACAAAAACGCGCAATATTATGACGCAGTTTATATTTATTTGATATATGCTGTTACTTATTGCAAGGCGAGAACAAGGCATAGATTACTAGTAATATCCTTCGAAAGAATGAATGAAAAAGCGGCCTTATTATGACCAAGACGGCATCTCTCCCATTCCCCACATTTAGCCAACCGTGTGACGCATTTCGATTAAAGAGCCTGACACACCCATTTTGCCCAGCGATTTTCGACCATCACGTCACACATTTTTTTATTCATGATGTAACCCTATTGTTTTTTTTTCTTCTTTCATATCAACATTTCAAACACGTCTAACAAGGGTGCACTCCTTTACCTTTCAGAGCACTGCTATTTACTTGATCCTGAGATGTGTTTCAGTCAAATAAAGTCCATTTATACCCTGTTTTTAACCCAGGGATTAAATAGATTGGGGGAAAAAATAGGCTATTTTGACTTTTCACTGTAATAACATATTGACCCACACATTTTTGCTCTTCTTCAGTTCTGGGAGGTGATCAGTGATGAACATGGCATCGATCCCACCGGCTCTTACCATGGCGACAGCGATCTGCAGCTAGACCGGATCAGCGTGTACTACAACGAGGCCTCAGGTGAAGGGCCATGGACCATCCCCCATCATGTCACGTGTCATGTTCGTTGATTGATTCGTAGATTTTCACATTGTTTTTCTCTCAGGTGGGAAATATGTGCCCCGTGCCATCCTGGTCGATCTGGAGCCCGGTACCATGGACTCAGTCAGGTCTGGTCCATTTGGGCAGATCTTTAGACCTGATAACTTTGTCTTTGGTAAGTACAATTAGGATATCCAGATTAGAATGAAATGCAGTTAAAGTTCACTGGTAAAAATGAAAATACATAAGTGTAATACAGAAATATTTAATTGCAAATTAGGCTACATTGGTGCAGTGGGTTCAGAGTTCATCTTCAGCTGTTACTGAGTTACTGGTTCAAATCTTGCACTTATATGACCCTGTTTCCCCATTCCAATCACGATCATATTTCTGTATGAAAATCATCATAAAGGATGAATTGAAAGAAAATAACACGTGGAAATGATCTCATGTATTTTTATGCTAACTCCATTGTCTCATTCCTGTTAACCAGGTCAGAGCGGTGCTGGTAACAACTGGGCCAAGGGGCATTACACTGAAGGAGCTGAGCTGGTAGACTCAGTCATGGATGTGGTGAGGAAGGAGGCGGAGGGCTGCGACTGCCTGCAGGGTTTCCAGCTGACCCACTCTCTGGGTGGAGGCACTGGGTCAGGTATGGGTACGCTCCTCATCAGCAAGATCCGAGAGGAGTACCCCGATCGCATCATGAACACCTTTAGCGTAGTGCCTTCCCCCAAGGTGTCTGACACAGTGGTGGAGCCCTACAACGCCACTCTCTCTGTGCACCAGTTGGTCGAAAACACAGACGAAACCTTCTGTATTGACAATGAAGCTCTGTACGACATTTGCTTCCGTACGCTCAAACTCACCACCCCCACTTATGGAGATCTCAACCACTTGGTGTCGGCCACAATGAGCGGGGTCACCACCTGTCTGCGTTTCCCGGGGCAACTGAACGCCGATCTCCGCAAGCTCGCGGTCAACATGGTGCCCTTCCCACGTCTGCACTTCTTCATGCCCGGATTTGCTCCTCTGACCAGCAGGGGGAGCCAGCAGTACCGCTCCCTGTCCGTGCCTGAGCTCACCCAGCAAATGTTTGATTCCAAGAATATGATGGCGGCTTGCGACCCTCGTCATGGGCGCTACCTCACCGTGGCTGCAATCTTCCGTGGCCGTATGTCTATGAAAGAAGTGGACGAGCAAATGTTGAATGTACAGAACAAGAACAGCAGCTACTTCGTGGAGTGGATCCCCAATAATGTGAAGACCGCCGTCTGCGACATCCCACCACGTGGCCTCAAAATGTCAGCCACGTTCATTGGCAACAGCACAGCCATCCAGGAGCTGTTCAAGCGCATCTCCGAGCAGTTCACCGCAATGTTCCGTCGTAAGGCTTTTCTCCACTGGTACACTGGTGAAGGTATGGATGAGATGGAGTTCACTGAGGCTGAGAGCAACATGAATGACTTGGTGTCCGAATACCAGCAGTATCAGGATGCCACTGCCGAGGAGGGTGAGTTTGAGGAGGAAGGAGAGGAAGAGGTTGCCTAAGTTTATCATCTAAGTCCGCTGCCAAATCTCATTATGCCCACTAAGCTCTCATCTTCATCCCCCTGTTGTCATGAAATGGAATGGTCCATCGCACACTGAGAGAAGCATCTAGATCCCTATTGCTCTAGTGTTAGATGTTTGTGTAATCTGATAGTGTTTTTGTATGTTATGAATGCACCGATCGACATCCTTTGTCCTGCCATTGCCTTGTCGAGCAAAAAAGCAAGTCATTTTAACTGTGAAGCCTTGGTATTGGAGAAACATTAAATCTAATTTGAAAGTCTTTGTGTTTTTGTGTGTCTTTTTTGTACTAATAGTTATTGCCTTATGCTGTATTATGTGACTGTATCATTAATACATTAATAATTACAAAGGATTCATTATTGAATTACCTTTATAGCGTAAAGGTAACAAGCACTTGAAGATTCTTCATTGTTCTATTGGGATAAGAGGGACGCAAACATGTTTATATGAAACCTAAGGCAATTAAAAATATTATCATAATGTCTATTTATTTAAAATAAAGCATAAATAAATTTTACATAGAAGTACATTTTTATTTGATTAGATAATGCATAGGCACTGCAGTGCTAATCAGATAAATAATGTTATCAAATAGAAATGTTTGGAGACAATACTTGAAGTGTAAACAATTGCTTGTCTTCAATTATTCAGTGTGGCCTCATTTTAAATGAAGTCCATATCTACAATCAAAGTTTTACATCATAAGATGCATTAGACTCAGTAGTAAATTATTTAAAAATGTGAGGTAATTATACAGCAGAAGTCATTAAAGCTGAGAAACAGGTGCAGGAACATGGTAAACATAGAGAAATAAGAAAGCACGTCTAGATAATAAAATACTGAAATGTTCATTTGTACCAAAAAGGGTTTCATTCAAATCTCCACTTGCTTGTTGTTTAGAAGTCCAAATACATTTAGTACATACATGAAATTATTGTACCTTGAAATGAGGCAGAACAAAAATACCTCTTCTTCAGTTGGCTCAAAAAGGCACTTTCTAAAACGATGTTTGGAGTCTTTTCAAGAGAACCTCAACCTTAGTCCTTTAAAGATTCTCCCATGAAATGTCAAATAAGTCTCTCCTCTTTGGGTAGCTTCAGTGCGTCTGGAGTCACAACACTTTGGGCCCCAGACTGCTCCTCAGCACTAGGCCTGTAAGTACCTTCAGTCTGCCTCTTCTTCTTCACCACACAGAACAGCCATCCTACTACGCCCAGCAGCACTATGGCAAGAAGTCCCAGGGTCACAGTCGGGGCTACAATGGCTGCTATGTTGGGCCCCTAAAAGAGCAACTTTAGTATAATCCATCAAATAATACAGATGAAAAAGTGAAAGATGTACTTACATTATTGGTCTCATTTGAGCGGGTTTCAGATGTAAACAGGGTGTAATTTCCTGGAAGAAAGAGGCATAAAATAGTGCATAACTACCACTGTTATAGCAAGGTAGTAAAAACTGTGTTGCAGTTGTGAGATGTGTGTGTAATCTAATTTATATTGAGTTGTTACATTATAAAGCAGTCATGCAAGGACAAACAAATAATATCAATAATGAAATAATTGAAGAAAACACACAAAGATGAAC
This sequence comes from Paratrypauchen microcephalus, assembly GCA_036785185.1. Lineage (NCBI taxonomy): Eukaryota > Metazoa > Chordata > Actinopteri > Gobiiformes > Gobiidae > Paratrypauchen > Paratrypauchen microcephalus. The sequence goes on along the minus strand of JAVJIX010000025.1, from coordinate 5,515,102 downwards.
TACTTCTGACAAAAACATCTAAATCACTTCATTTCAAAGTGACTTAGCTTTTTTTTGTCTTTAACCTTTTCCCATTCACCTTTCTCCTTACGTTTTTTTGTTCGACATCTTTGTGTTTAAACCAAAGAGTCTTCTCCGATGGTTGCTAGACCGAACGGCCTTTCTAGAACACGCAGATTACCAGTCCACCCCTCGGTGACAAGCAAGTTCCTTCGAGGGGTACTTGAAGGTGTACTTACAAGTTTTTGTATATATTTCCATTTTATCCACAGTTTTGTCCTTGTATTTTTATAAACATGGTTTGTTTAGCCCTAGTTGGGACTAAACCCTAGTTTAGGAAATGTTTTATTATAGATGTGGTTTAGATCTGGTGGTAAAAACTGTCAAATATTTACTTACTTGGCCTAAATATTGTGAAACTTATCTGATAACATTAATGACAAAGGGGAAAAAAATGCACCTGAACTAGAATATCTATGGTGTCTTGACGTGCATTGATGTTTATTCCTTTTCTCTTTGCATGTTGGCGAGTGCTCAACACTGCAAAATCACTTACGAGCACCCGTGTGATAACAAAACAACAAAGTAGCTAAGGAGTGCTGACTCAGGAGCTCACTTATCTGAAAGGCAAATAGCTTAGGCTTTTAACTGGATGGAGTAAATGAATAAAACAAACAATTCTATGTTTAGGATTTCTGTCTATCTTTGCCTCTCTAGATTTTGGGAGCTATTGATGAAACTAAAACCACACACTGAGGACTTCCAAGTGAATGATTTACTTCTGCCACAGTAAACTATCCAAGGGCAAAAGTACAACCTGATAACAACTACAGGGACCACGGACAGGAGAGAGAGCAGGTCTAATCCATTGTTTAATATTCTACATGTAGTCTGGTCTTAAAAACTCTTAAAATACAATTCACAAACAGGTCCCATCACGTATCTCTTTCAGGAATGCCATGTAATCTTCTTATTTCTCATCAGCGGGTTCAGCGGTGCGTGTGACTGTGGCCGTGGTCAGAAACGTAGAATAAAAGTGGATAAACGACTTGTGACTCACCCCACACTGCATTACTGTTGAGTAGCAGCAGCATTACACCCCCGACCACAAGTCTCTGTATGGGCAGCACATCCGGGCACGCTGCCATCTCTACCTGCCACCACAGAGGCACTAGGAGGGGCAGAAAGGCACTGGGACTGCATCAGCTTGGGCTCATCTCGAATTCGACACACAACCACTACTTGAATGTCGAATGGGCTTACAGCTATTCATTGAAACGTCTGGAACAAAACATATCGTTAGTAAGAGTCTAGAAGAAGGTTTAATGTGAGTCAGACACATGTGAATAAGACACAAAACTAACCAAGGCCACCCCCTGTTTTTTCATGACAAACTTGTAAAGCCTGAATCTGTAATAGCAGCTATATAAACCTTTATTATTTTTAGTTCACTTTATAATCCCATATATAATCCCACTATAATAATAAAGACAGTAGCCTATAATACATTTTAAGAGAATTCCACAACGCAACAGGTGCACTCACCTTTAAGCCCTAGAGCGCCGGTGTTTGAGTCAAAAAGGGAAACGTCCAGTGAGCTGATTCCTGACCAACCATGTCGCTTCCGCTTCACCTCCACCAACTAAAACGAATAACGCACAAAGGGGGGAAAAAACAACTAAATTTCAAGTTGAATTCCTCGTAAAAAGCCCTGAAGAGCTCATTGCGCACCTGACTACATCCTCAGCTGCTCTAACCCCCGCTGGTATAATATGCAAAACTTTTTTTTTTTTTAACTCTCCAAAACGCCATTGGTCACGTGACGCAGTATCGCATTACCTGAGCGCGGTGATCTACCTGCAGCCGAGCAGACGCACACAAGATCCTTTGTATAAGGAGTGGTAGCTTCAGTCAGGCAGATCAAACTCTTATGGTGCTCCTGAAAACTTATCAAACCAGCGGCTGTATTAAAATGACTCATCCCCGATCTGATGTCACTGAAAGAACTGAATGTCTGTCTATTTAATACAAGAACAGCAGAAGATAAGAAGGCCCGCTCCAGCCCGCTGCCTTACTCACACTTTCTGTTTGAGTCCTCTCCCTAAAGAGCGTTTACCTAGCAACCTGCTGCTCACTGGTGCGGACCTCACAACAGCAGGGGTACAGGCTATAACAGCGCCCCCAGCAGGTTTCAGAGGTCCAAATATACGAGAGGATATCAACATTCCTAACATTTTTGAAGGATGAATTTGACTGCCAGTTGGTTCATTGGCTATAATCCGTCCCTAAACCCAAAGGGAACAGAAAATATTAGGTGCTTACTGGTATAATATTAGGTCTGAAGTTTTCATGCTCTCAGCAGATGATAACCACCCGATGAGCTTTGTAAACTTAAGACAAGACAGCCTATGTAAATCTAATCTAGGCAGCTAAGATTTTCAAATGGGCATAACAGATTTTGATTACTTAAAGGTGCACATTTTTATTTCGTGGATGATCCAATATCCACTGGTCTCCATAGATGCAACTGCTTTGCTTGAAATGTTCCACAGTAGCCTATAGAATTAAAATGCCATACTCATGCCTTACTAATTGTCTTTGCAACTATATATATATATATATATATATATATATATATATATATATATATATATATATATATATATATATATATATATATATATATATATATATATATATATATATATATATATATATATATATATATATATTCTTACCATTTTGTTATTACTTTATTTAGGCTTTAATTGTTTTTTTTTCATGCCTTACTAACTGTCTTTCCAACAAAAAAAATATAGGCTATATATATTTATTATATTATTCTTACCATTTTGTTATTACTTTATTTAGGTCTCCCTTTGGTGTTTATGTCAACAAAAGTCAGTATGTTTTGTTCTACTGTGTCTCCACTTTGTGTCTTCCTTCCTTGTTGCGTAATATCAAATGGCGGATTTAAATGTATGTCAGGCATGTATGTTTTTTTATTTTTTATTATACACTCATCAGGCTAAACCAGGCATGGGCAAACTACGGCCCGGGGACCATATGCGGCCCGTTAAGCTTCTTAATCCGGCCCGCCAAACTTGACGAAATTATATTAACTCATTGACTGCCGGTGACGAGTTTTCTCGTCATGTTGAAACCAAACGTTGAGTGCCGTGACGAATAAACTCGTCAAGGACGTTTTTCAGCGGGGATCGCTAGGATACGACCTGGAGCAACTTTGAAGGTGTAATTCACGTCTCCCAACTTGTAGGTAGCGATCTTGTATCATTATTTGCCGATCAGAGACGCGGAAGAGAGGAAGAGTGTAGCGTGTGTAGTGTGTATTGTGCGAGTGTAGCAAGATGGCGAGGCGAGGGAACCCGGAAAAGCAGATCAGCGCCTATGGAGCAATCTGATCGCTCTTGGGATCCAGGATCCCGGATCAGAGGATCACAGAGACACACCGGATCAGGCCGCGAGGCTGGAGCAGAGATCTGCTGTGCCCGGGGCAGACAACGTGCCGTGCGCGCGCTGCACGGAGCAGGGACTCTGATCAGAACTACAACAGCGCAAAAGAAGAGGAGTACTGACTGGAGCACTAGATCCTGCTCTCCAAAGAGGCATGAGATGAGAAGAATTAAGTTTACATGATGCTGCTGTGTGGTAATTGTAATGAATGAAGTTGTGTGTGTGTGTGTGTGTGTGTGTGTGTGTGTGTGTGTGTGTGTGTGTGTGTGTGTGTGTGTGTGTGTGTGTGTGTGTGTGTGTATATTAGTTTTTATTATGGGTCTGTACTCTGAGCCTCAATATTGTTGTGAAGTGACAAAGTTCTATTTTATAGGAAAATATATTATTATATCTGTAAACATATCTTGCCACTATTGATTTGAAGGAATTTTCAATTCACAGAGCCTTATATTCTTATATTTGTAAATAAAAAATGTACTTTGTCATCAAAAATCTCTTTCTCTGTTGTTTTAGATGTTTGAGGTGTCACTAAATCAATAAATATTGACGTCAAAATCACCGATCTGCTCGAAATGACTCTTTTTACAAAATGCTCGTTTTCTCCACTTTGTGGTCAAAAAACTGTTTTTGCTGAAACTTCCCTATATTCTACTATCAATTACTTGAGAACCGAAAAGGTTAGAAACATAATTTTTTTTCTAGGTGAAAGAAGAGAGTGTAAGAGAGTTTATTTTGATGTGTGCCATGTTTATATAGTCAAAGAACTCAGTATTCTGTGGGTCTTGGAAAATCAGTGAAAATCCACTGAAACCTCCAGCACTCTGGGGTTGGAATTCTGAAAACAGGCCGGCAGTGAATGAGTTAATAAACCTTGTTAATGTTTTAATGTTTTAATTTCCCTGCAATTCTGTCGTTTTCAAATAGCTGGTGCACTAAATTCATTGACGTTTTGCTCCACGTTTGTGCTTTATTCTTTGACCCCTCAGCCCTCCTGTAAAGATGAGCGGCGCTAAGAAAAAAAAAGTGGACAGAGAATGTCGAGTGTTTAATAAGGAGTGCACAAGTTAATATTTTTTCACCAAATACTTATCACCTGCTGTATGCCTGATATGCCAAGAGACTGTAGTGGTTTTTAAAGAATATCAGCTGTCACTTTGCCACAAAACATGCTAACAAGCAGTCAACGAAAGAATAAAATAACCTCAAGGATAACAGAACTTTCAGTGCTTTAAAATAGTAACTGGACAAAAGATGAACATTTTGTTGTAATGCTTTTGTTCATTTTTAATTGAAATAAAGCACATGTTTTCTACATATACCATGTTATTTTTAGTGTTTTTACCAAAACACTAAATCCAGCTGCTGCTGGTCCGGCCCTTCTGTCAATTTTAGAACCCTTTGTGGCCCATGAGTCAAAAGGTTTGCCCACCCCTGGGCTTAACTTTATGCATTTCAAAGATCAAAGATCAAAGATCAAAGATCAAAGTCAGCTTTATTGTCAATTCTGCCATATGTGTTCAAAATAGAGTGAATCGAAATTTTGTTTCTCTCTGGCCAAGTAGTGCAAAAAAAGACAGTGTAGTACTGTAGTACAATATAAAGACAAAACACAACAAAAACTATCTAAGACAAAAATCTAAATCTTAAACTAAAATATAAAATCTGAAAGCAGTGCAACATAATAAATAAATACCTATTTACAGATGTCCAAAAATGTGCAGTGTGCATCAAAAATGTGCATTTGTTTCATAAACTGAGATTATATATCAATAATGATGATATGACCACTTAAAATAAAGATAGAAAGGAAGCATGATCTAAAAGGAGCAGAGATTAGAATAGATTTAAACAGCATTCAAAACACAAAGATCCTTTCCTTTGCTATAATTACAGATTACACTAACGCGCTCTAAGAAAAGGCTGCATTGTTCTTCTCTGCAATTTTGAACGCTACCGCTGGAGGGCGACAGAAATCACTTTTTTTACGCACGTAGTTACGCCTGACGCGCAGCGCGACGTTGGCGCGGTGGAACATGGGTAGAACTGTCAAAGCGGCGGGAGAGTAGACAAATGTACACAGCTTTGTGACTAAAATTGTGTGATTTTGTTGCGTTATTTCCTTATCCTTACAACTATTGGATTATTTAAATATTTATACTAACTCGCTCTACATGTTGTTATAGGCTTAATGTCGTTTATTGTTTTAGAATATTGTTTGTAAAATTATCCCCGTAGATCTGGTGTTGGATTTGTTTTGGATTAAGCTAGCCACTATTTTTAACCGCTCAAAAGACAATGGCGAAGGTCCAAGTGTTAAATGTGGCCGTCTTGGATAATCCGAGTCCTTTTGGAAACCCATTCCAGTTTGAAATAACCTTTGAGTGTATGGAAGATCTCCCAGAAGGTACACATCATCCTGGTTATTTTAATGCTAACTGCTAACTGATGCTAACTTTACGAGTCTTGACGTTTTAAAATAATTTAGCTCTATAATGCCATCTGCAAGGTTCTTTTGCAGTTTGATTTGAATATTTGTTTATTAGTTTTTCTTTTCATCTCCCATATCACGTATAATATTAAAAAAGGAAAACGTGTCCTATAATTTGTATGGACTTGGACTTTATATCTTTATAAATGTACTAGTAAAGACTAGTACCGTAACAATTAATTCATGTTATTCACTTATTTTTGTTTTACAGATCTGGAGTGGAAGATTATCTACGTTGGTTCAGCAGAGAGTGAAGAATATGACCAGGTGCTTGACTCGGTGCTGGTTGGCCCTGTCCCCGCTGGGAGGCATATGTTTGTTTTTCAGGTATTGTATTAAAAAAAATTTTTTAAAGCAAGAATAAAAATAAAGCTGGCATTTACCATCCATTTTTACTAAAATATGGCAACATTTGTAAGATATTTTTTATCTAATCTATGGGTGTGGTTTTATATGAGAACAGAAAATGTGTCCAACACTATTTCATTGTTAAGTGGGTCAGGACACTTAAAATTTACTTATATTTGTCTTTTAAAATAACATTTAAATTTGTATTTATGTCACAGGCTTGAATGTTTTGGCTTTTTTCAACTTAAATTAATGTTTCTTCTTTTGCACGTACTTTTTCTTCTGATGCTTCTTACAACAGGCTGATGCTCCAAACACTGGATTAATCCCAGAGAGTGATGCAGTTGGTGTCACTGTGGTTCTCATCACCTGCACTTACCGTGGACAAGAGTTTATTCGTATTGGTTATTATGTCAACAATGAATATACCGACCCTGAGCTTCGAGAAAATCCACCAATCAAACCAGACTACACACAGGTTGGACTAAATTATATTTTTATTGAGAGATTGATGACTCTACCCACACAATTTATAATAATAATATTTATTTATTTATTTTTTGGTCTGTCCTAAAGCTCCAGAGAAATATTTTGGCTTCAAACCCACGTGTTACAAGATTTCACATAAACTGGGAAGGCACTGCAGAGCGAATGGAAGACTGTGAAAATGTTGATCCATCATCAAACTCGATGCTTCCACCATCCTGTCTCCCAGGAAAGGCACCGCCCATGGGAATACTTCCTGATAACTCCATGGACTGCTTGTAGAAGTGACACCTGCATTTAAGGTGATAAGTCAACCACAAATCCTACTAAAATGCCTATGGACATTAAATGTAAAGTTACAAACATCCCTTTGCCTTACAACTGCCACTAGTTTGTTTCAGTCAATCACCTGGACTTCACATTATGAATACCTCGCCGTGGCAGCTGCACTAGATGACATGTCCTTTTGCTACAATGGTTGGGTCTTGTATTTTCTGTTGGGGAAGGGCAGACAGTGCAGCTAAAGGGGAACATGACAAAAATGTTGTGTTGCATTTCTTTTATTCTCCTTTTGTTGTCCAAAGGGGTTGCAATATAATGAAATATCAGCTCTGAAGCAATAGGACAGTATTCAGCTGTTTTTGTGTGTTTTTCTGTTCTGGATTTAAATAATAAATTGGATTTCAATTTTTCATTTTTAAGGCTTTATCAATTTTACAACATGTGAAATGTGCAAATTTGTATTCAAAAGGAAATTAATAATTTTTCAGTCTGTTCCAACAAACCACTAATACATCTTGTTTTTCTAATCATGTTTACAGTTTACATGATCTAATTGATCAAAAATAGACGGCAGGGCTATTTACACTACTGGATTAAAATAATAAAGTGTGCACCCATTAGATGAAAAAATATATCAAGCAGGGTGGGTTAATTTTTGACTGAGATATATTGAAAATAGAAAATACAGTTTAGCGTTTGCTGACTGATACTGTACTTGAGAGGCGGGTCTTATTTGACTGACCAATCACAGGATGCAAAGCTTGGACATATTGAGTCGTAGCCAATGGGAGAGCAGAAGACGGCCCATGTCGCGCAAGTATCGGATGTTTTGACCAATGAGAAGCGCTCGGAGGCGGGCCTTGTGGATGCATGACTGGAGTTTCCCTTGCGGTCTGAAGATTAATGGAAGGGGTCTGTTGATCTTAGGAATCGACTATCAGATGGTCGGTCCTAAGCAAAAAATATCTCGTTTGACGACTGCTGCAGGGCGGATGGAGCAACAGCCATTCGGATTATGCAAAAGCGAATGAGACGGGATCGCTGGACTATTGTTTTGAAGTCCAGGTTTCAGCTAAAGGCCTGCCTGCACTGAGATAGCACCTGGGTAGATCAGGCCAGAGAACAACTACGAGGACGCTACGAGCTAACGCTAGCAGCTCGCTACAAAGACGGAAATCATCTCTCCCCAAACCTTGCCTTGAACTAAATCCTGAACGCACACCACACGGAGGGAATTCATGCTAATTTACTGACTTTTTACCACAGCGATTTTTGTTTGGCTTTTGTGAAGCTAAATCTTTTCAAGCTTATACTCACATTTATAGTTAGCCATCGTGCTAACTAGCAGGCTAGCCAATATCCTTCGTGTTAGCTAAGGACTTATTGCATTGGTGGGGGTTTTCTACACAAGCCAAGGCAAAATATAACAGCAAGTATTTGCTCGTCAGTCAATAATGATAGCTGTTAGCTAGTAGCTTGTTGTCAGCTTTGCGATCTAGAGGCTACGATACCTGGCGTTGCAGCATCACATAAGGACTTGTAACGACGTGAAGCCGAACCCGGGGACCCAGCTGCCAGACTGCCATCATGGGCAACACGCCCACCGCAAAGAAAGGCAATGAGATGGAGAGCGGTGAGTAGCCCTCATCAAGGCTACAGCTATAACATAACACTTATAATACTGTTTATCATCCTCCCTATCACTGGCCATTTCCTGTTTTCTCCAGTGACTGCCATAAAGTACAACTTCTCAAATAAATGTGCATGTCCAGTGATCATACAGTATTTCTCTTGTCCCAAGTCAAATGTCAGGGCTAGTCCCATTACTAAAGTCGCCTAACATGCTTGTAGGATTGGTGTCATGTCAAGCAGCTGTAACATCGTCCTAAGTAGGTAATACCCTGTTGCTGTTATCAAATAATATGGCATTTCATGTCAGTTTGACAACATGAAGCACGGGGCTTCATGTTGGACACTGGGCAAGTTTTTGTTATTTTTATGTATCCTTAAAAACACATCAAACTCAGATATGCCTTCTGTTCTGAGGAAAGTTATTCAGTTTCTTGGATACTTGTGTGGAATATCTCGTGATTGTGCCCTAGGCCATAATCGGAGTTACTAGGAAGGTGGGTTAGTCTTAGGTTGGTCTTGTACAACAGTCATAGATTTCTTTGGAACCATAAGGTCTAATTATTATTTTATTAATGTCACGAAAGAACATATATTTTTGGATGTAGTTGTTGCTACATTGTGGAGCACTTGCACTGTTACACTAGATTTGGATCTAAATGATTGCAGTGTGGAGAGCGTTTGTCTGTAAGTGAATATAGGAGGGTTGTTGTTATCAGAGAAGGCAACAGGCACCAGGACAGGGTCATATGATGCACAGGGTGATCCTCTTCAGGCAGAAACTTGGAATTGAGGAGTCTCTTGAATATCATGTGAGAACCAGTATTTAGAATACGGATACATACATGCATATGTCACCATGTATTTGTTTATTTAGACCTGATGAACACTATTTGTTTTACTAATATTTGACATCTTTTCATTTGTACTTCTCAAGCCCTTAAATAAACCTGTTGGATGTTGTTTGATGCATAAGACCACATTGGTGACACTGAAGTGAGCAGAGGGTGGACAGGGGGCTGTGAATGAACGGCAGATACTTGTTGGTGCTGGAGGCTGTGTGTGAAGAGGGGCCTGCAGCACTTTGGTAACCTTAACCTGTCTCTGTGACTTCTGGAGCAAGGCCACTGGCTTTTTCTGCAAGGTCAGACTTTAGTTTGCTTTTAACACCTGCTGTGTAAAACCTGTATTCATTACAGGTGAATGGTAGTGTGTTTTTTTGACAAGCCTAACACGGCCAGTTGAACACACAAGTTATAGATTCATATTGAAGACACAAATTATGAATGACAACATATAGCAGCAAAAGCCACTGTAGTTAATATATTGTAACTATTTTAATAGCCTCCGGAAATAGTTGTGTTATTCTATTGTATAAATGGAGCATTATTATCTTGATAAACCAGCCTCAAAAATCCTCATAATAACATAATAAAAAGGATAATCTTCTCTAGAAGTCTGAGCACTACTACTATGGAGAATTATTAAATAAGTTGCTATAAGAATTAGTCTAAAATGCTATTTAGATCTTAGACTTTAGTTTTAACTTTAGATCTGTCTTAGATAGTTTTTTGTTGTGTTTTGTCTTCATATTGTATCTTTTTGCACTACCTGGCCAGAGAGAAACGAAATTTCGATTCACTGTATGTTGAACACATATGGCAGAATTGACAATAAAGCTGACTTTGATCTTTTGATTTAAGAATTGACCAGCTCATATAATCCCCCAGAAACACATGTGTAGTTGTTGCGTTGTGAATTCTGAGCTAAGAAGCGGCCCACAGGAAGAAGTGCAGCAGGATGTGAAGGAGCAAGGAAGGCCCAGCCCAGGCTGCACACCGCTCTAGGTGAAACAATAGTGTGGACAGAGTAACTGTATTTGGTGTCCACACACACTGTAGACTCTTGTGGCTTTGAAGATGTGAAGATGCTGCATTGCTGTTGACACTCTGAGGCAGGTGTCATGGCGGTTATTCAAAAACTGGCCGAGCGGCTGTTTAGCCGGCCTGGTCCTGGAGACACAGGCGCTGGCCCTGGCCCACCGCACCAGGAGGTAGACGCCTGCTGTTCGTGTGAGTCTGTTTTATTCCGGACATAAGTGTGACTGAAGCAAACTATTGTTTGTAGAGAACTGATGTTGTCTTAGTTTGTTTATAATTTATAGAATAGTGTTGCTGTACATTATTTTTGTATTCTGTGTCCATATTAAGCTTGTGCAATTAATCTTATTTATTCAAATTAAGACCCAATTGTTAGTAGTCAGCCTGGTCTTTTTTAATTTGAGAGATGTGTGTGGTGTGGTTTGGTGCAGTGCTTAGACTTCAGTTGAATAAATTGGGCTATTCATTTAGTGTTAAATGGCACTTAGAACATTAGAACATTGAAAGATTGTTTTTTAATAAGAAAAAAAAAAATCCAAATTGTCCTTATTTGTTTTTTTCAACATCCCCAGCCCTAGTCCATGTGTTTTGTTCAGCACACACAAATTGCCAGTCTGCTCAATGAGAGGCATTTCTCAGAGACTGTGCTAAGGTGTCCAGAAGTTGCTGAGCAGAGCTACCAACTCCATTATGTCTAAACTATTTACTGTAGTGTGCACTGTGCATTTGTCTGTTTCCCCAACCAGGATTCATTGCCACAGTTCAAGTACAAGCTAAAGTTTAATATTTTAAAGCCAGTGTTCAAATCTCTTCCGCCACCTTTAGTGTCGTTAGTCCTTTTTGCTTTTTAGACTCTTGAATGTTGTGGCATCAGGCCAGCGTGCACCTCCCTATATCTATAAATATCTGTGCACTTGGAGTCTGGCTGTGTGCATGGCTGGTTTGTGCAGCAGGCCAAGGTTTGTGTGCAGATCACTCACCACTTCCTGTCTCCACTTAAAGAGGCTTTGTGTCAGCACTGATTACCAGTGGACTTTACAATACAGATGCCACTCAAGACTGATGAGTTTACTGTCTTTAACCAACTCTGTGTTCCCTCACACCTCAACCATGCAACAAAACTGATATCAGACTAGGGGCTGGCTGTGCAGTTAAAAACATTTTAATCAAATCAATATCTAATTTGAAATCATCAGTCATATGCTTGGGTCTTCAAAGAGACTATTTGCAGCAGAGTTCAGATTTTGAAGGAATAAAATTGACTATTTTTTTTTGTGTTAAATAACACTGATTAGGTCTGTCTGGTTTAAGTTTATGAAATGAAGATTGAAAGGCTTTTTATTTGGTTAATTTTTTAAATCAATAAATATGATGGGGAAAAATGTGATTACATTCTTTTGATATCTCCCATCTCCCAATGCTATAGGCTATTGAATGATACTAAACCTATATTTCAGACATATTTATTTTATTTTCTTCACTACAGAACCAAAACATTAACAATCAAAAGCTGTCTGATTTAAAAAACAAACAAAAAAAACATGTGAAAATATATGTGAAGATGATCATTAACAATAAACACATGCAAAGTGTGTTTCTGCGGAAGTGGTGTGAACAATGGGTAAAAGCAACTGGGATTGCATGGCAGATGTTTTCATTATGAAATGTTGATTATCTTACCAGACCATGGCTTCTCTGGCTTTATCTACCCTGGAAATTGTATCCCATGATCTCCTGTATGAATGGTGCCATCCTCAACTAATATGAGAAATAACTCTGCACAAAAACACCTCTGGCAATCAACATGCTTTAGAACAGACATGTCCAAACTATGGCCCGAGGGCAAAATGTGGCCGTCAGACAAATTTTTCTTGGCCCTCAGGCTTCCAGGTGAATTGGCTCAAATTACCTTGAGCAGAACTTTCGACTGCAAGTTTTTTGAAAATCTACTTTGACAAGACAATATTTAATATTTATTGTGTGGTTTTGAGGATCTTAGCATGAATAAAGGACTGATAGTTCATTCTAACGTGTTTAACATGCATATATTTCAGTTATTCTCTGTACTGAGCACCAGTCTATGGCCCTCGATCGGCCCTCTATTTTGTCTGTTTAGATATGTGGCCCTTGATGAAAAAAGTTTGGACACCCCTACTTTAGAACTACAAGGACCACAAAATAGGGTGGAGCTTATATAGGGTGATTTCTTAAAAGGTAATTTTTTGTAAGTCTTACCCCTCAAATTTGTTCCTTTTAATGAAAAAACAATGTGTATTGAGTTTGATTACTTTATCTTGATAATTAGAGGTAGCTCAATGGCCTTGATTTTTTTTTTTTTTTTTGACCAAAAATTGATATTTATCTAATGTTTATTTCCGAACACAAAACAGTAAGATATTGAATGTAACAAAATTAACAACAAATACATCAGTCTTTTAGAACCATCATTACTAATGTTTGCATTATTTCTGTGCAGCAAGTGTTTTTTTTTCTGCAATCAGGGTAACGGTGGCAGGGTAAAGGGCGGCAGTAGCTCAGTTGGTAGAGAACTTGTCTAGTGATCCAGGGATTGGCGGTTCGAATCCCGCTCTCGATCCCACCTCGCCCCCAGTGTCTGCGGACATACAAGGCCCGTTGTGATGTGAGCCGTCCTCCTGTGGACCCACCACCTGCGGGAGGATTCATGGGGGCTGGTGCATTGTGTTCTGGGCAGCAGAACACTGCTTGGACTGCTGCCCCCGCGACCCAAAAAATGGAAAAAGCGGAAGAAGATGAATGAATGAAGGGTAAAGTCTGCAGTGGTCTTCAACGTGAGTTTCGACATTGAGGTAGATTACTCATATTCAATACCATCTAAGCACTCCACCAGAGGAATCACCATACCAAATTTCATTGAGTTTGGTTAAGTTGGAGGGAAGATAGAGGAAGATAGAGGGGTAACAGTAAAGTGTCAGCAACGGACGGATGCCCCGAGTAAAATCAATATGCCTCCCCCAGGGCATGTACATGTATGTAATGATGATTCATCTCGAAAAATTTAAAAAACAATTTTGATTAAATAGTTAATGTTGCTGAAGTTAATTGTAACTTTCATGCAGGTTAATTTTAGAACTAAATTAGAATTAATGCAGATAAGTGATAAATAATATCATTGAAAGTGTATGAAGCAATTGTGCTTTAGACCATAAAACTTTTACCTTAATGAGCTACCTCTAAAAATGTTTTTATTGCAATAATATTTTGCCATATGCATTTTCTGATAAAAAGGAACACATTTAGGGGGTAAGAAGATTAAATTTTGAAAGTCAAAAAATAAGCTTCACCCTACCACAAAATAGGCTTTAAATATTAAACATTACCAATAGAAACTGAAAAATGCTCAAATTTACCATAGTCTATTGTATACAACTATCCATTGCTATAGTAATGTACAATTCAAAATACAATATTGTATTGTTGAATGGTCAAAAGTGCTCAAAATGGCACCTTACATACAACAGGAAGCTGAAACCCATGAATAGTTAAACTCGGTCATCTTGTTAAAGGCATGCTTACACACCAATGTGGCGATGAACTGCCTGTAGAGCCTGTGTCCTGGCTCTTCTGGGGGCTGGGTTTATACTAGGCCTGTACGGCGTCCTTGTGTAGGACCTGATTTGGCGCTCTGCAGTTAAATGTCGGTCATTTCGCCCTAATATAACCCTGCGCCAAAGTGGGCCACCCAAGCCCAGGGGAGCGGTGCACCATTGATTATTTTTGGAGAAATCTATTGGACCCAGGAAAAAGAGGCAGACCCATGTGTTTTGGATGGTGAGAAAAAGTGGCATGTTGTTGTTCTATAATTTTTTACTTTATAATACAAAGTCAGAAGGACATGTTTCTAGTAGAGTTTCTGATTGTGGAAAGTTTGTAGTTTGCCCATGGCTTGGCCCTACTTTTCCACAACTCATCTTCTAGGTTGGATAAATATATCAGCGAGAGTTTCACGCCCCTCCCATAATGATTATACCCTGTTTAAATCAATATAGTGTCTGTGTGTGTGTGTATGTGTGTTAACATGGGAGGCAATGGCAGTGAGTACTTTGTGTACAGAATAAATATTGATACAAAGTAGGCAAGGGTCCAATTGATCGACAAGCGCGTAACAGAAGCGCTACTGCTGCTGCTGGCCTGGCCCCATGCTATGTTTGGTCTCTCACAGGAGATAGATGCTCTGTGCGTTTGGTGACACTGGCGAGGAGAGAAAGTGGGACTGAGTTTTCCTTTTTTGCGGGAATTCGGGCCATTAACGGAGAGCTAGCGGCTAGGTCATGAGTCAGCTGCACCTGTGAGGAAAAGGGCCACAAACGAGGATCTTTGCTGGGCTAATGTGTGACCGGAAGAGCTCCAGAAGACACGCAGGGAAGAGGGAGTCTTCTTCTCGATCATATGAGTCAGGGTCGCGATCAACAGATGCTGCTGCAGCCGTAGAATTGCCCATAGCCCTCCCAGATGGTATGATTTTTATGATTTTTTTTTTAAGCAAGTGGATCCCAAAAACGACCACACCCCCTAAAATAAGCCACTCTGATTCTTATCTTGTGCATGGATTTTGTTTTATCGATGCTTACCTCTGCTTATTGCTTGGATTAACCTGTTGTTTTGAAAATGGGTGTCAACTTTTTTTTTTTCTCCAGTGGCCAATGCTCTGCAGCTCAGAGAGTTTATTTGAACTTTGGTCTCTGCCCTTCAGGCTGGCTTTCTCCCACTGTATTGTTGGAGCTGCTGGTCTTTGGAGAATACACAGGAAATCACTGTAACTACATGGGAATTTTGCTTTCAAGTATTTTTAAGTATTTAAAGTTGTCCTTTACTGTAAATCGTTAACGTTGAATTTGTGCTAAAGTTGATTCTGTTTTCCCAGAATTTGTCCATAGAGTTGGCTTATCGACATGATTATTTAAACAACCCCCCCAGGCTGTTGTGTAGGATTGATTACATGGCACCCCATTCTGAAAGCATTAACGCACAACAGCGCTTGCAAGCAGTTTTTAGTTAAATTAATTTGGTTCATATGGCAAAGTTAATTAATCCAGATAACATTTACTCAACTAAAGATGTCATCCAGTGTATTAAAAATAACTGCACAGCCTGCCCGCCTTCGTGTCCTTAAAACTGTGACATTAAATGAGGAAGAACTGACATCTGCGGGTTCTCACAAAGCCCAGCGATTAGCCTCATAAAGATAAGGCCATTGTGATGTGTTTATGTGTGAGAGAGTGGACAGAGGAGGAGTCCACTGTTAGTTGTGTCAACACACCCAAGCC
This sequence comes from Paratrypauchen microcephalus, assembly GCA_036785185.1. NCBI lineage: Eukaryota > Metazoa > Chordata > Actinopteri > Gobiiformes > Gobiidae > Paratrypauchen > Paratrypauchen microcephalus. The sequence continues at coordinate 5,499,209 of JAVJIX010000025.1, read as the reverse complement.
TGTGTTAAACTGCACTTTTAATGAAGGCAATAGCTCACCTAGCAGCTGACTAGATTTAGAAAATATGTGATATAAAAGCATTAGCTGCATTAGCCATTTGCTTTGTGTATATTGTTTACTTGAGTGGAATACAGACAAAAATAACTGTATGATATTAATTGAATGGAATCTTGATTGACACTGATTCATATAAAACAGATGGCTTAAAGAGAATAAATGTCTTTTTAAATTTCTATTTATTGCCTTCTTTTCTGGATTAGTTTTTAGTTTTTCTGCTCAGCTAGGCTAGTTTGAGCACATGTCCATGGTTAAATGCACTTGATTATATTTTATAAGACATATTGCCTGGGTGTAGCAATCAAACAAGCAATCATAACTGGTTTGTGGTATAACCTTGAGTTATGATAAACACAATAGTTGCCACAATATTTGGCTTAAGCCTGTGTTGGACTTGCAAAGGCTACCTGCATGCGATAATGTCAATGATAACAAATACACTTTGTCTCAGTAAGGTCAGGCTAGCATGTTTCATGGCCTAGCTCCTGCATGTTCCAGTTTGGTTACATTTGAGTGAACAGATTTGTGGCTGAACAGACCCTGGTTCCTCTTATTTGGAGGAGGTGGCGATGTTGTTCCTCTATCACTAAGGGAACTTAACTATGCAGTCTATGTTGTACTGTTGATTTACCTTATGAAGTGTTGAGTGTGTATTCCCATATTCTTCTAATTTAGACTGTATTGTTCTTATATGTGGTTTGTTTTTATTCAATTTCCTTTAAAATCCTCTGCAGTTTGCTGCTCAGAGGCCTTTATCTCAGCCCTCTGCGCAGCTCTTGTTTGCCCCACCTGCAAACAGGAGCCGGACATCAACTCGAGCTCCTGTGTCAGTGCTGCAAACTTATCTAATTGGGATGACAAGCACAAGTAGATGTAGAGAGACCGTTAACTTATAATGTGTTAAGTAGTGTGGTCACAATACAAAGCAAACTCTATTTTGATTCAAAGGAAAAAGCTCAATACTGATTTGGTTACCATGATGAAAGAAAAACAAATCTCAATTTTTAATAAATGTAAAAATGAATTAATTTATGTGTGCTTTACATACATTTTTGACTCCTTGTACCATCTCCTTATTGTAAATTTCAACACATAGTGGTCCTGGTTTGACTACGTCTGAAAGGTTCAAGAGTATTGATACTTGGTCACATCAGTATCATGTTTTGATAGTAGTTTTGGTATCAATTTGTACTGTAAAGTAATCACCAACTTTTCTTGTATATTTATTGATTGAATGTGTTTGTCTCTTTTTACAGTGAAGGAGTTTCTTGCCAAAGCCAAAGAGGATTTCCTGAAAAAATGGGAAAATCCAGCTCAGGTGAGCACAATCATTTTAATTGCATTACTTTCACTAATAATTTGCTCATTGCAAGTATCTTGCCTTTCCTCACTTGTTAATAGAAATATTGCCCCCTCTCCTGGTCTAAATCGGTACTGATCCCTGATGTTTTGTTTTGTGCCCTTTAGCAAACAGCAGCGTTGGACCACTTTGAGCGCCTGAAGACCTTAGGGACTGGGTCGTTTGGTCGAGTCATGCTGGTCAAACACAAAGAAACAGGCCAGCATTTTGCCATGAAGATACTTGACAAACAGAAGGTAGTGTACAAGGGAATTGTATATATTTTGTTTTGTTGTGAAGGAGTACATTATTTACAGAAAATTATTTTTTTCTGTGATTTTTCAGGTAGTGAAGCTGAAGCAGATAGAGCACACACTGAATGAGAAGCGGATCCTACAGGCCGTCAGTTTTCCTTTCCTGGTGCGACTGGAGCACTCGTTTAAGGTATCGGCACATGTGATTATGTGATATTATTTTTATTATGTGTTGTACTGTACTGCTGCTCAGGTCATGACTAGAACCAGGAAGTACGAGAATGAAAGTCCTGTGGCTCAGAGAATAGACTTTAAAGCTGCTCATGTCCAAGCACCAAAGTACATCTCTGACATGTTAGTGCCATATGAACCATCTCGCACCCTGAGGACCTCAAGGACATGCCTCCTGTTGGTGCCCAGAGTCAGGACTAAAAATGTACAGTGGTCCCTCGCTCTATCGCGGTTCACTTTTCGCGGCCTCGCTGTTTCGCAGATTTTTTTATTTTATTTTATTTTTGGGGCCAAGCACCGAAGGTGCTAGGCATCATAGTGTTTCTACTGATTCTTCTTTTTATTATTATTATTATACATTATTCTTCCGCCTCTGGGAGTCTATGGCAACCCCTAGAACCGTCTGGTAAAAAGTTGTGAAATTTTGCATGCACATTCCAGCCAGTCTCCTCATTACACACAGCAATTTATAGGCCCCCACCCCCAACCGCACTAGACGGTTGGGGGTGGGGGGCCCCCAACCTGCTGGTGCAGGTCAAAGTTGCAGGAATTTTCAGGAATTTTCTGCGTTGCTAGGCAACGCACCTAGCAGCCTTTGATCTGTCTTTGATGTGTCTTTGATCTGTTAAACCTTGTTAGACCCTGTTAAACCCTGTTAAACCCTGTTAAACCTTGTTAAACCTTGTTGGACCCTGTCAGACCCTGTCAGACCCTGTCAGACCCTGTCAGACCCTGTCAGACACTGTCAGACACCTGTTAGACCCTGTTAAACCCTGTTAGACCCTGTTAGACCCTGTTAGACCCTGTTAGACCCTGTCAGACCCTGCATGCGGCCTACATGCTGAGGCCTACATGCGCCCACATTGCTGCTTGCAGCTATATTTTTTATTTCAAATTTTTTTTTTTTTTTATAGTGTATCAGCATTGTGTTCTGCGTCCTGATTGGCTTCTCCTCTGTGCCGTGTCTCCTGTGCAGTACAGAATGTGTTCAGTTTCACACATACAGCTGTAATAGAGGGAGGACCCGGGGGGGGGGCGCTCCCGGAGTCCCGCTGGATGCACGAGGAGCGGAGACAGTCGCTGGATCCGTAGGAAGTCCAGACCGGGACTAAGACATGAGGACCAGACATGAGGACCAGACTGGGACCAGACCGGGACCAGACCGGGACTAAACCAGGACTAAACCAGGACTAAATCAGGTCTAAACCATGTCTAAACCAGGACTAGACCAGGTCTAAACCTGGACTAAACCAGGACTAGACCAGGTCTAAACCAGGATTAAACCACCGCATGCGGCTCTTTGCCTTGTTTCGTGCGGCTCTTGTGCGTGTTCGCTTCGACTGCGTTGTTGGACGCGGTCTCGAGGGGGAGGCACGGGCACTGCCGGCCTCGGTCTTGTGCTCGCAGCCCCAGGTGGGACACACGGCCTCGTATAATGTGTGTGGTGATGCTTTTACAGCCTTAAAACATGTATAATATAAAGTTGTCCTACTTCGCGGATTTCACTTGTATGTTATTTCTGGAACCTAACCCCCGCAATAAACAAGGGACCATTGTACTCTATATTTTTAGTGGTTTTCCTGAAGATGTGAGACAGGCCTCTACTCTGAAACTGCTCAGATCCATTCAATTTATATATATGTTATATATGACAAATTAAAGGCTCTAATCTGCCTTCTATATTTGAAAATTAATTGTAATACTGAAGCAATTTCAAGTTCTTTGTGTATTAAATAAACTTTCCTTGCCTTGGATGGTACATCTAACCGATGCCTCGGCACGAAAGTTGTAGATTTAACAAAAGGGTCAGCCATCTCAATCTTTGTTAAAGCTGACCAAATCATGTCTCAAAAAATGTCCTAGTCTATACAGTTTAGAACTAAATGTACATCTTTATAACTGTCTGGGCTGCAACTCAGTCTGGCCCTTGACCATGATTTGCTGTGGTTAATGCCCATATTTTAGACTCCAGCTGCTTCATTACAGGTAAAGAAGACTTAATATGAACTCTTCCCTCTGCAGGACAACAGTAATCTATACATGATAATGGAATATGTCCCTGGAGGTGAAATGTTCTCACACTTAAGGAGAATTGGTAGATTCAGGTAAGATAATTCATGTTAAATACACATGTCTTAATTACTACTGCAGATGTTTTAAAATGATAAATATATTTTGCAGTGAACCACACGCCCGCTTTTACGCAGCTCAGATTGTTCTGACCTTTGAATACCTTCACTCACTGGATCTCATTTATCGAGATCTAAAGCCCGAGAACTTGCTTATTGACCAGCAAGGTTATATCCAGGTAAGAAATAGCCACCTAGACTTAATTAATGCATTTTTGTTAGTTCCCAAACAGATTCCTAATCCTATAACCTTTGCACGGTTTATAGGTAACAGATTTTGGATTTGCCAAAAGAGTTAAAGGCAGAACCTGGACACTTTGTGGAACACCGGAGTACCTGGCCCCAGAGATTATCCTCAGTAAAGTAAGACGAAGACACTGCCCCACCCATCACACTGTCTTCTTAAACATGACATGTGTTTGACTTTTAATTTTATTATTTGCTGTAGGGTTACAATAAAGCCGTGGACTGGTGGGCTCTAGGAGTGCTAATCTATGAAATGGCAGCTGGTTATCCTCCTTTCTTCGCAGACCAGCCTATTCAGATCTATGAGAAGATCGTATCAGGAAAGGTGAGACCAAAACCAGTTCATGTTAACACTGTGTACATTGGTTAAGGATGTACAAACAATGTGACCTCAGAGTTTATGTGTTTGAATTAAAATGGAAAATGGTGAGTCATAATTTTGTCGGATGCTCCCAGTCCACAGTTGTCAGTCTGATAGAGCAGACGTGCTACTGTGGCTGAAATTTTAATGAGCTTGACTTAATGTTGGTATTGGTAGAATCATATCAGAGTACTCTGTGCATAGCAATTTGTGGCGGGTCTAAATATTGGGCAGGTGAGGCTCAGACATCAAACGACTACATCCTCATTAGCTGTTTCTGCAGTGAGCACCACTGTCTTTGTAAAGAGCCCTGTTCTGTCCTGTGTTGCCGGCTTTTTGTACTTCACTGATTGGATTTGGATGTAACATTAAAATGTTGTGAAATATAACTCACATGCATCAAAGCAGTGAGGGGCTAGAGTACAAGTGATAACTGCAATGAGCTGTTCAATGATCGTTATTTCACAAACTCTTAAGGTGAATACTTGTATCATATTTTTATGACAAATTTATCTGCAGGGTTGACTGCAACTCAACTTTTGCAAAACAAATTACAGAAAACTTTGCTGTTGTCTTGCTGCAGGTTCGCTTCCCATCCCATTTCAGCTCAGACCTTAAAGACCTGCTGAGAAACCTGCTCCAGGTGGACCTGACCAAGCGCTTCGGAAACCTCAGGAATGGAGTCAATGATATCAAGGGCCACAAGTGGTTTGCCACCACCGACTGGATCGCCATCTACCAGAGGAAGGTAAGAGCAGCTGCGTCCTCGGCACACATCATGTTACACTTAATATTAATTAATTTAACCAAAAAAAAACTATATCATCAACTGTACTAAACTATATAACTAATAGGGATACACAGTAGCAGTACAAATATCATCAGCAGATGTGTCAGTTTTTTTCATATAATGGTGGAATTGTGGAAAAACTCCCAGATATATTTCCCCCAGTCTCTTTGTGCTACATGCACGTTTGTCAGTGTATCAGATGTGATGTGTCTTTATGAACTGACAAGTGAATTAAAACTGAAATTGTAGAGCAATGGAGTCAAAGATGCGTCTGTATCTTTACAAAATTCTTCTTTGTATGTATTGGTTATTGACCACAAAAGTATTGGATATTGGATATTGCTTAAATTCAGAGACTCCCACAGTTCACAGTATAAACACATGCTAAACGCTGCTGTCCAAACAGAGCAAGTGGAGTGAAAATATTAGACTGTGCAGCAGTTTGTTAAAATGTAAGTGACTAGTAACATTTTGGGTACAGAAAAGGAGTGTTTTACAAATTATTAAATAAGACTTAATTAAATTACTTAAACTATTATAATGTTTAACCATAAATCTATTCACTACAGATCTTCTACTTTTATTATTCTCAAAAAGGTTCTGAGTTCATAATAAGGAATTAGAGTTAGGGGTGGGACAAGACAATTTGAGATTGAGAGATGACAAGATTTTGATGATGTAACATAAATTTGTGTGATTCACTTTAATCTTCAGAATTTTATATTCATTTTTACTTTAAATTTTTGCTGTCATTGTGGCACCTTATTAAGAGGTCACATCCACATCTTGTCCCACCCCTAACTAGAAAAGATTGTATTGTACAAAATGATTTACATTTACATTGGCATCTTTGACAAATTCGACTAACATTTGTTTTAGGTGGAAGCTCCCTTTATCCCTAAGTGCAAAGGCCCTGGCGACACAAGCAACTTTGATGACTACGAGGAAGAGGAAATCCGAGTCTCCTTCACAGAAAAATGTGCGAAGGAGTTTGCTGAGTTCTAGGTCCAAACCGCGAGCAGTGGAGAGCTACTGAGACACAGAGATTTAGAAAGGGTACTGGGGTGGGAAGTGCTAGCGTGGACTGCTAACTTGCTTATTTGTAATGACGACAACAATGTAACACCCTTCTCCCTCCCTCCCCTCTCCCCCAGGTGGAAATGTAGGCTAAGTAAGAAAGATCTAACAGAACCAGCAGTGTTGCCTTTTCTAATTGTTTCACAACTGTTACCTATTCATTTTATTTATCCCTCTTGTATTTGTGGCAGGGGCTTGACAAAGACCGGCGTAGTGGGTCGTGGATGTTCAGTAATGCTTGTAACTCTCTGATGGCGTAATGACATGTCTCCTGAGTTTATTCACAGGTTGGAGGCTTTGATTTTTGTATTAAGGTACTGGATCTGCGACGCTGCTGTGTTTGTGAACAGGCTCATCTTCTCTTTACAAAAACAAGTGATTGATTGTTAGCATTTTCACCCCGGTTACCCCTAGTCCATCTCCTCCATCCACAATCTGTCCAAGCAATACCAAGTCCAACAGATGTGCCTATTGCAACGCCTCCTCATTGGAAAAAAGAAAAAGTGGGGAGAGATTTGGTGCAGTTTTGGCTACTTTTGGATCCAGTTTGACCGGGGATTTGCACTTGCCTTTATCTGCTCGATGTGGCATGATGTTTGGGTAGATGACATGCTCACCATTTACTGTGAAAACAGTGAAGGTGAGGGTCTATTACAACTCATTTTGAATAGGTCTTAATCCTAAATAGGATGGTGAGGTCTGCATTAAGTCTCTTAGCTGAATTTATTAGAGCATTTTAAAATCCTATTGGTGATCATTTTGTCATTTTATGTCAAATCTCTATGTGCTCGTGTGTTATTTAGTGCTCAAGGGTGGGGTCATCAGGCTGGGATTCTGCAGACGTGAATATTGTGGTCACACTCCTGAGAATTGTTTATTTATCATAGTACATTTATACATGTATATTGAAAAAAATATATATATATGATAGATTACATTAAATAACCATCTATCTTTTCAGCTTTGTCTCATGGCTGTGAAACTTAATTCAGATATAATTTAAAAAGTTGTTATAAAATTCTGCCAAATTTGCAAAACGAGAGCAGTTTTCAGTGTGGAGAATTTTAATACATAAAAAGTAGCAAAATATTTCAACAAAATGTATGTGTTATTTTTCTACAATATCATGTTCAAGAAAGATTGCCGAGCATTTTGCTTTATAGTGCTGAGGTACCCGGGGTTGTCAGTAACATCATCAATACAGTGTAAATGTTGTTTTGGTCATTACCCAAAAGAGGGCAACAATTTGCTGAAATTTGTCACAATTACAGAGCTTGCTTTATTTTTTTTTCTTTTTGTAAATATCTTCTTGCAACAACTTCAGATTTGCAGTCCAACCAAATTGTTTGAATTTTTATTGTTTTATTGTTAAATTTAAACTGACCTAAAATTCCCCCTTTTGACAAGTTGATTTTTCGTGAGTGCAAGACAATCGCAGACCAAATCCTGAGGCTGGTTTGTTGACTGAAATGTTTTGATGAAGGATACTTTGGTCCCCTCCTCTTCGTAGGCCCTAGGTGCTATATACTTTTCCATTTCATGTTGATGCTTTTTGTCAGTTATTTGGTGTGCATTGTTCCTTGTCATAATGTCTTGTAACATGACAATTTTGAGAATGTTTTGATTCTAAATGATTTCATTTGGGTGGGTACATCTTATTTTTTTTGGTCTCTTGATGTAACCTAGGTCAATGCCGGGATACTTATTTTGAATGTCTTAAATCGTCTGCAGATTTTAGTGCTGTTTTTGAATCATATTTCTTAAATTAAGCAACCAAACTAACTGCAAGCAGGACTCTCCCTGGGCACGATAAATTGATGTTTCCGCAGCACGCACTGGCAGTGCTGTGCAACCTTTGATTTGTCTGAGTGTTACATAAAACCGTGGACTGCCATCAACTCGTGTGGTCATTTGCAAATGGTAAAGCACATGTCACTGTTTTAATTTATTTTGAATCGAAACAAAGTACACCGCTTGACAAAGAGCACATGTATGTTTTTTTTTTTTTTTCTGGCAAATGATTTGATCACAGTTGGTGGTATTGAGCCTTGATCCACACCAGACAATGTCGATTTAAAAACAAGTCTGTAAATTGTCTCTTAATCAGTTAAAACACTATCAGCTGCTCTGTGCTTGTCTCCTGTTTTTGCCTTCTTCAATCATGTTTTCCACACACTGTTCATTAAAACATAACACTTTTTACATCTGAAATGTTTTGTGTTTATATTTTCTAATTGTATTTTCAGAAAAAGGAGAAAAAATTACAAAAACACAACATTAATCTTTTCCTCATTACCTGGGTACAGTGATTGTGTAGTCTATTGTACCTTTTGGGAAACAATACTGTATATCCTTGCCTTTGACAGTCTTAACTATCTTACCCTCTGGAGAACTTGACAATATCCTTAGAACACAACGAGTATGTCAAAAATATAAAGTAATATTTTGCAAAATGTATCATTCCAATAAAGTTTTACTTGTTAAAGACTAAAATGCCTCGATTATATGAGCTATTCTCACTGATTTCCTCTCTTCAGTGGCTACCCTGGAGGTCAAGCTAAGGTAATTTTTTTTTTTTTTTTTTTAAAGCTTTTGTGAATGGTTTACAATGATGCAGAAGCTCAGTTAAATAATGCAGAGTTCACTGGGTCACGCAGCAGGATCAATTACCTGTACTTCAACCTCTCCAAATAACTATCTCCTGCCCCCTGCATGCCACTTGGGGAAATTGCAACTTCACAAGCATGAATTTTAATTCGCTTTTTTTTGGTTGTGCGCGAGTTATTCAGTTACTTTGTACTTGTGTTTGGATATTTTTGATAGTAAAATAAAAGACAATCGCGTTTTATACTTGAATGTATCTAATGTATGAATGCAAACAAAAGAATACCCGCGTCCTTTATCAATAGACCTTAACGAGATTTAACGTTACGCGCGCCTCTTTTGGACAAGTGTTGTAATTTAAGGGTGGCCTTATGGTTTTCTTTGAAGAAGTTGATCTGACGTGTCCAGGCGCACGCACGGTCTAATTCTAGCCCTTTAAGTAAAACATGTCGCCTCTAACCTCTACTGCGCACATGGGGCTGAGCGCGCGCCATCCTCGTTGGCTCGCGCCCGCACAGGACTGCCATTCCACCTTAAAAACCTCTACCGAGTGAAACTTTTGCCTTTAACTCCGCGGGTCCACCTTAAGCGCACACGCAGCCCAGGCTGGCGTACAGCGAGGTTTCCGCTTCTCAGTCGGGCTCGGACCGCGGCTCACGAAAAACATTGTGTGCTATGAACAAGGTTGACGCACTGAAGTAAGAAAAAACAAGTAGAGAAGAAAGCCACCGCGCATTACCAGGATGTCTGAACCCAAGTACCGCGAGTGGATTTTGGACACTATCGACTCACTGCGGTCGCGAAAAGCACGGCCGGATTTGGAGAGGATTTGCCGAATGGTCCGGAGGCGACATGGGTTCGAGCCCGACCGAACCTGCGCCGAACTGGAAAAACTGATTCAAGAGCAAACCGTGCTCAAAGTTAACTACAAGGGCTCCATCTCGTACCGAAACGCCGCCAAGGTGCAGCGCAGGAGCAGAAAAAAGGACGATGTAACGTTAGCGGCGGCCGGGAGAAGGAGCGCGACGGAGGAAGCCAGTCACTCAGACTTGAGCAACGGGGACAGCGCTGTGGGTCCCGCTGACCAAGATGACGAGGATTTGGAGGTATGTCCGCCTGATGCTAGGCTCACCTTACTTGGGTTACGCTAACGCACCAGTTAAGATTAACAGGTGGAGGAAAAACAGTAAGGAGTAGTGTGTGTTTGGGGGGGAAAACGTGTTTTGTCTGAAAGGGTGCGTTTTTGCAAGTGCACTCCACATTGCCGCAGACGGGGAGCGCCGAGGTGGAAAATTAAAAAAAAAAAAAAAAAAAAAAACTGAAGGTGCGTGTTCAGCCAGAGTACGTGTGGGCTGCTTCACCCGCGCTCCACTTGTACTTTTAGCGGCTTAGTGAGTCAATATTGCAAAGTTGTGACGCACCACTCCTTCACAAAACATACGCCACCATTATCGTCCGTAGAAAGCGCTTTTCGTGCCCCAAAGTCGGCGTTGGAGCGAAGGGAGGAGGACTCCGTTAGTTGACAGAACTTAACCCGGAAACGCAGCGGAAGTAGAAAGAAAATAAAACTCACGCGCTCGCGGCTGTTGAATATCGGGTTTATTTTGAAGCCTGCGTCTGGAAATGTACATATGGACCGTTCGTGTTTTGTCGTCGTGGGAGTGGGTAAAGGAAGAAAAAGTCTCAGACGCCGCGGATGCAGAATAGGGACGCTAGCTGGGACATTGTTGGGGAGTTGTTGAGTTGGAGGTGAAATCAAAACGCCTCATGTCATGTCACCCGCACATGATGAGGGCACGCTGTCTCTAAACAAGACTCGCGCATACACCTATTGTTGTGTTAAATCACTTGCAAATCAGAATTGTTGGTGGCTACGAAACTGTCCCTCAAATACACCAAGTTTCTGTCTTAGTATATTTCTGATATTCTAAGCGATACGTGATTGCCGTCGCAGAGCGTAAAGTCGAGCCCCTGCTTCCATTGTCGGACGCAGTTAAGCCCGGTCACGTCTGACGCTCGGTGTTGGCTGTTGTTGTGGCCTCTTTCATCATGTACAGCAACAGCATCACTTAAATAAGGCATTAAAGAATAGGTTAACAGTTTAAGGAGGCCATCTATCGATTTCCAAAGTGATAAAACACACAAGACCGGGTAGGACTAGGAGCAAACGACCGCAAAGTGATCGGGCAGCGGCGTTAGCAGCAGCCGGATGCGCCTGTCCGATTTGGGTTAAGCTTAGATCAAATGTGTGTTCTGCGAAAGACGATAGAAAAATGCTTTAGGCCAGTGTTTTGACCTGGTCTATCAGGGTTTGGCCGAGTACAAGGGTCAAATGTTGTCTGTGGAAGCGGGCGCAGTACTCGCATGTTTTTACTGTAAAAGCGTGCAAAGTCAAAGTGTTGGTGGGTGGGGGTGTTGTTCGGTCGCACCAGAGCGGGCCGTGGAGCTTTGACGGTCGAGATAAAGCTGGGTATGACGTGCCACAGCCTGAGGAGCGCTCCGTAAAACAGAGCTCAGACACAATGGCGAGCTCTTCTCCGCGGTTCCCCAACTCCATGCGCACTTTGGAGAGAATTTGAGCAAAAAACCCTACCGCCTCCCATCGTCCCTTTCGGTCGCTCGCCCCATGCTCGCATTATCAATCAAGGAGACGCGCCCTGTGCGTCGATTGTGTTTGTTGCGACTGAAGTCCCCGTTTGGGGCTCATTGTGCCAGTCTGGTTTTGGTCAAAGTTGTGTGAAATGCAGCGCGATGGGTGAAAGCCATACAAGCGGCTCTTCTCACAGAGCGGGGCGGGCTCAGTGCGCTCTTGTGCTCTGCTGCTGCTGCTGGCTCTTGGACACGCAGTCGCTCATACTGAGCCTCTCGACAAAATCCCAACAAACGAAACGAGCGTTTGTGTAAAGAACTAGTTCACCGCCACAACACATCCCCCAGCTTTACGTGGGACATGGAAGTGACCGAGCTGCAGGCTGCACGAACACGAGCGAGTGGATCCGCACCGCGGAGGGACAGAGCACAGGCAGTAATTTACCACCACAGCGGTCAAACTGCGACATCTGTGTGAGCGTGTTTCACGTGACACGCTCACCATACAATTAAAACACACGTTGAGACCATAAACTGTAACATAGGCATTAAGTTCATTTGTTAATGATTTTGAAATGATGGCCCTTCATCTGCATTGAACTGAAAATTACAACAATGTAACACGCAGGTAGCGGTGTGCCCCATTGAACCCTATTCACCCTTGGTATATTGCATCAAGTAAGCAAAGGGGAATGTACTTTTTAGTCTGAGATTTGAAAAAATGTACTATACATTTACAGAAAATGCAAAACTATTTCATGTGAGAGAAATCAACTTTTGAATGCTCAAGAACAGGGTGCAGTATGCAAACATTTGATGCAGGAAATTATTAGGAATTGTAATACCATCTATAAATCTCTGATGTACATGCTGTAATTTAAGGCAGCATTAAACACAGTATAAATACTCAAATCCGGCTACTTTTGATTATTCATGGATTATTTTATGAGATGCTGAATAATTTAGGACAATAAGGAAAAACTCATTCACCTTTGTAAAATGTGTCATTGATAGCCCTTAGTGTCAAATTGTTGCTCACGTTAAAATGTGCACGACAGGCCGATGCCTCCATAGCCATGGACACGGACAGTAACGCGGAGGAGGCGGACGAGAGCCGTGATGGACAGGACGGACACTTCTCTGCAGTGGCCTCTGTTTCCTCCACCCCTGTGCACTGCCCCCCTGAGCGTGCTGTCTCTGCCCCCTGCTCCCCCTCTGGCTCGCGGCCTGTCCCGGGACATAGCTCGGTTTTGGACGTGGTCACTTTCCAGAAGGGTGGTGTGAGGCCCAGCTCCTTGCCCCCCTCCAGCCCCAGGGCCCTCGCACACAATGACTGGGTTTATGATTCAACTATCTGTTCAGTGGAGCGCCAGCACCCAGGAATGCACAAAGACAAAGGTATTCACACTACGAGATGGAGTTTCATCCGCTTCCATTGTACTCAGCTACTAGAGTGCTACATTAGTTAGAATATAGAATAGAACACTGTAATACAAACTCAAATTAGTTATTTGAGCCATTTGTATAAATGTTTATGTATTTCATGACTTCACAATAACCTCCATGTATCCAAGAGTCGTACTGTTCATTGACAAGAGATGCTGTTTAGCTGGGTTTAAAATTAACACATGCTCAGACTGCTATCAAAATATAATTTCATCCTTTCTTGATAAAATCCACTATACATTATTGTCATTAAAATATCTCTAGAAGAACAAAACAAACATTTATTGGTCAATTTTTCAAACAGAGATATCCATTTTGCATTAGAGCTCTTCATATACATATAAATCTATAAAGACTTATTGTGCCAAATGATTGAACTAATAAGTCAATCATATCAAACCATATTCACATATTTGATTTAAGATTGTGATGTCTCTTTCAATACGTTCTTACCAGATACACAATAATAATACGATTTTGTCTGCCAGAGTTGCTCCCAGTATTACTCAAACAAACATCACAAAATAATTTATTGAGAGCTTCCGAGTATGTCAGTGCAATGGAATTGGCTGGTTTTGTTTTACTGCAGTGATCACAAAACCAGGGGTCCCATCTATAATGAGCAGTGCATTGAAAGTGAAGAGAGAAGAGGGGAGCAAGATTCAGGAAGGAGGAGTGACGTTGGACCAGTTGGTGCCGGACTACGCTGCTCGGCCGGTACAGCCTCTGCTCTCGATCTTTGATGGGGCTTTGATCTCGCCTGGATGCCATGTTTTATTTGTGTATTTGTATTTCAGCATCAGGAAGAGCCCAGAAATGTATCCAACGGGCGACCCCAGACGCTCCCTCTGCCTACTGAAAATGGTGAGTTTGTATTTGTTCTGCCATTCCACTCTACTCATTAGAATTGTATTTTACTTGTGTCCTTGAAGGTAAAAGAAAAAACAAGTCTTTCATTTATAGTTTCAGGTATTTTGTGGATATTATGTGTTTTATATTAGTTTGGCTTGGCTAGCTGATTAGCTGCCTTGGCACCAAGTCTTGAATAATCCAAAATGCAAATTACATAATGTTTAGATAACTGTATGCACTTTTATGGCATTGACATCAGAGCAAAATGAGAGCCAAGCCTCCAGCAGGCTCATCTAGGCATAAATGCTCTAACTATACAGGCACAAAAATGTAGAAACCAGGGATTGTCAGTTATGGCAGTTATATTATAAAACACATCATTTAAACAATTATTTTATATGATCAAAAACAGTACACGGTGGTCAATATGAATGCTTGTCCTTAGACCCTTTTCTTCAACAGCAAAAAATATTTTAGGGCAACATTTCTTTCATGGCTCTTATGATGATGCAAATTGAATTAAAATCAACCTTGCATACATTATTATATACACAGTCACGGTTTCAGATGAATTGTTGTTTGCGTTGAGTTTTTTCCCCATGTGGGCCCTCTAACGGGATGGCACAGTAAACCTGGAGGAGGTGGCTAATGACGACTGTAGTTTTGGCCTTTTCTGTGTGCGCTGTTGCCCTAAGGCTCGCTTGTGTAAGATGCTTTAAATGCTTCACGAGCCAGTCTTACAAGCCTCCTACCTCTTCTGTTGTTTTACCCACTTTTTACTGCAAACGTATGTGTTCATAAGTCAACTCTGCTATTTAAGCCCAGGAGGAAAGGGTGGAGTTTCACTGTTGTACCTTGTATGCTTAAAGGTGCATTGTGTAACTTTTCTTGTGGAGGATCCGTCAAATGCTTTTCTCCATGAAGATGTTTGTTTGGAATGTTTCACAGTATAGTATTAAACCTATTTATCTTCATGGAGACCAAACCAGTCCAAGTTACCGGTCAGATTTGTGGAGAGGCAATCCCTCTCTGAGTCAGTAAGCCCTAGGTATTTTTGAGCTATATAAGCACCTATAATTTAATAAATACAAGGTAGAGTTGTTCAATGTCATACTGTGGAACATTTCAGGCAGAGCAGTGACACATAGAAACAAGCAGGTGATGCAACCAAACCAAAAAGTTGCATAGTGCACCTTTAACATTTCATTAAGTACATTAACTACATCCTTATTTTCAGCATTTTTCTCATTGCATTTTTATATTTTTTCTGACACTCTACAGTTTTTTCCATACTATAGCCTATATGTCTACCATGTCACAGCCATACACTCAGCAATGTTCACAGTAGGGAGCATCTTTAAGCTTTTGTGCAACGCAGAAATCCTGGTTTTCAGATATACATTGGAGGAAATAAGTATTTGATCCCTTGCTGATTTTGTAGGTTTACCCAGTGACAAAGAAATGGTTGGTTTATTTTAACATTGAGAGATAGAATATCAAAAAGAAAATCCAGATAATCACATTATAGAAAATATATTAACTGATTTGCATTGTGTGAAAAACGTATTTGATCCCCTAACAACCATTAAGAGTTCTGGCTCCCACAGACCAGTTAGACACTCCTAATCAACTCGTCACCTGAATTAGACGCCTGTTTTAAATAGTCACCTGTATAAAAGACCCCTGTCCACAGAATCTGTCAAACAAACAGACTCCAAACTCTCCAACATGGAAAAGACCAAAGCGCTGTCAAAGGATGTCAGGGACAAGACTGTAGACCTGCACAAGGCTGGAATGGGCTCCAAAACCACAAGCAAGAAGCTGAGTGTTTAAGAGACAACTGGTGGTGCAATTGTTCATAAAATTAAGAAATACAAAATGACCATCAGTCGACCTCAGTTTCAGTGATCATGAGAACAGTGAGAAATCAGTGTGGAACTAAATTGGAGGAACATTATGCTTTGGGGGTGTTTTCTGCCAAGGGCACAGGACAACTTCACTGTGTCAAAGGGAATATGACGGAGCCATGTATCGTTAAAATCCTGAGTGAGAACCTCCTTCCCTCCGCCAGGAAACTGAAAATGGGTCGTGGATGGGTCTTCCAACACGGCAATGACCCAAAACATACAGCCAAGGCAATGAAGGAGTGGCTCAAGAAGAAGCACATTAAGGTCATGCAGTGGCCCAGTCGGTCTCTGGACTTTAACCCTATGAAAATCTATGGAGAGAGCTGAAACTCCAAGTTGCCAAGCAACACCCACGAAACTTCAATGATGTAGAGATGATCTACAAAGAAGAGTGGACCAAATTTTCTTCTGATACGTGCACAAACCTGGTCATCAACTACAAGAAACGTCTGACCTCTGTGCTGCAAACAAGGGTTTTGCCACCAAGTATAAGTCTTTTTTGGCTAGAGGGTTCAAATGCTTATTTCACTCAATGAAATGCAAATCAGTTTATATATTTTCTTTAAATGTGTGTAGAAAGGAGAAATTTAATTTGTCAACTGGACAAAAGTTTATTTGGTCGAATACGTTTTGCAGCTCATCCACGTTTTGCTTCTTCAGTTCTAGTCAGACGCTGGTGGACACTGCCTTATATCTGCCTGAAGGGAGGAGCTAACTACAATGAAATTGAAACTGCCACACCTATTTGTTTACAGTTTCTGTTAGTTAGGCAGGCCTATTAAATATGCAGTGGCAGTGGAGAGTGGGGTTTTGTTAGCATAGCCATTCAGGGCCATAATGGGTGTTTTCACACCTCTGGACCTGACCTGGCTAGCTGTAAACAAATAGGTGTGGCAGTCTCAATTTCATTGTAGTTAGCTCCTCCCTTCAGGTAGATATAAGGCAGTGTCCACCAGCATCTGACCAGAACTGAAGAAATTGCTTGGATGAGCTGCGAAATGTATTTGACCAAATAAACTTTTGTCCAGTTGGCAAATCTAATCTAATCTCCTTTTGATATTTTCTTTAAAGTTATTTTCTGAATTTTCTTTTTGATGTTCTGTTTCTCAATGCTAAAATAAACCTACCATTAAAATTAATTTCTTTGGGATTAGATACTTATTTCCTCCACTGTGTGTGTTAGTGATATGCCTGTTACAAAGCTTATAATAAAATTGGCCTTTTTAACAAACTACTTGCATGCTCAGACACAAGGTAAGCAGAGATGGTGCTACTTTATTCGTTTTCTAGTTGGAAGTGTGAAAGCCATCTACAGATCTTTCTCACAGTATATGGGATTCAATAAGGAGGGAATGTATGTTGAAACTAGGGATGCAAAAATACTCAATATAATATCAAATCCTTCACTACGACCACCTCATCCTCAGTACACTCCAGTGAGTTAATCGTGTCATACTTGCAGATACGTAAGAAAATAACTCTTTAAAGGCTGAACTCTGGCATGTTTGAAAAGGCATAGTGATTGAACAAATTATTATGTTTACTGATCATTACAATAATAAATAATAAACATATTGAAATTGTGCTGTGAGATGCATTTTGAATAGTGAGAAAATTGTATTGTTGCTGTATTGTTTCTAGTTGATATGCTGCGGAAAACAAAATTTGAAGAAAATGTAACTTTAAAGTATTATTTTAGCATATACCTGCTAAATAAATTAGCCAGAAACTTTACAGAAACATTACATAGTAGTAGATGTAGTCAGTGTTGGGAAGTAACTGAATACATGTACTGAAAATACATACTCTGAATACAAATTTTGAGTAACTGTATATACTCTTTCATTTGGTGGTATTCAGAATACAGTTACTTTCCTGAATTAAAGAGAATACATGGTGGCCCTTCATCATACAATAAATATTACTGAGAAAAAAGAAAAGACACCTCCCGTAAAGTAAGTAAATAAGTAAAGCATTCAGAATACAGTACTCCGTATCACAGTATGTTGCAAGATACATTTGAATGCAGGTATTCTGTAACTAATTACATTTTCAAAGTATTCTTCCCATCCCTAGTAGTAGTAGTCGTAGTAGTCGTAGTATTGGTAGTCGTAGTCAAAGCCACTCAATTTACTATAATTGTGATCTTAGGAATACCATTAACCAAGAAAAGGGATGGAGGCGCTCTCTCAGTGGCAGAGGAAAGTCAGGTGAATGGTGGGAGCAGTGAAGATGTGTAAGTATCAGACTAAATCAAATCTTCCACACACTTTTATTTATACTTGTAAAAAGAGTAAGAGTCATGTCTGTATGGTGCCTCAACAGCTCAGTGAAGAAGGAGACGATGAACCCAAATCTGTTGCAGTGGACTGTGGCTGATGTGGCCAGTTACTTCTCTGATGCAGGATTCCCAGAGCAGGCCATGGCCTTTCGATCGCAGGTCAGTGTACCTCCACAAGGGGGCGTTATGTCCACACAATATACTGTATCTCTGTACTCCTGGCAGTTAATGTTCACGATCTTTTTTTCATTTACTATTTGATCTATATGCACTCATATATTCTATTTGTATTACTTGTGAAGTTATGCAAATGTTATTCAAAAGTTTCACTCTCATAGACAAATTAATATTTTTTAGTTTAATTATGCATACATAAAACACAGCTAGGCTCAGATGCACGCTTATGACTTATGCTTACTAAGCAAAATATCTGTCCCATTTACAGGAAATTGATGGCAAGTCCCTCCTTCTAATGCAGCGCAGCGATGTATTGACTGGTTTGTCCATCCGTCTGGGTCCTGCTCTCAAAATCTACGAGCGCCACGTGAAGGTGCTACAGAGGACACACTTCCTGGAGTTCGATGACCTTTGATTCGCATTGGCACTTTCCATAAAGACTAATGCTGCATCGTTCCTGTGCATGCAGTGGCTCTGCTCCCTTTCATATGCAGCACATGTCGACAGAGTGCGGAGATCTTCCACTGTGAGAATGACCATAACAAGACCGCCATCCTACCTCTCATTATGGCCTTTGCTATTCACATAGTTTTCATTTCACCCATGTGGCTGTGCGTGCATTGCTTAGAGAACAGACTGCTATGGTTGAACTGTTTTATTCTTCAAGAATAACATAGCTCACAGCCAAAGGGGGATGGAGTTTTGCACGTAGTGGACCATAGGGCTCACGTACTCCGAGAGACTGCAGCCCTCAGTTCAGGGTCCACCATAAAGTTCATTGTTTGTGTTGGTGTCTTGATATTTCTGTACTCTCCCATCTTCATGGTACTTCTCAGCCCAAACCAGAACCATAGCTGTCTGGTCCTCACCTTTAAATAAAATCAGAAGAGCTGTGAGCCAGACTGAACATACAGCATGCCCATTAGTGTTGGCTGCTCTACTGTCACTTTTACCACCCGTAGTTAATGATGGTGGGTCGTTTTCTCTAACGTTGAGATATAACCAGTATAATGCTTCTTCTGCTACCTGCTGGCAAGGCAATATGTTTTTCCTTGTTCTCATTTAAAACGACTGTAGTCTTAATAAAGTTTCATTTTGGGGAGAGACCTCAATATATGTGACCAGGAAACATTTGCTTTCATATCATCTCTCAATAATTGAGAAGTATAATCTAATATAGGAATGCAATTGTAATTTATTGTTTTGAAATGAATCCGGCTGCTCAGGGCTTGTTTACTGGGCAGACGTGTTGATCAAATGCAATACAAATTTATATTGTCAAGTGTCTTTTTGTGGTCTATCTAATCTACTTTAAATATTACATTCCACTTTGTACAGTCCATGTTGTCTGGTGTAATTTTCATTTTTATCTGTAACATAAACCAGGTCAAGTCACAAATAAAGTTCATAACTGTTTAATCTTTTGTTTTGTTTCCTTTTTGACACTGACATACCATGTATACTCTCAAACCAACACGCAATTTTAAAAAAAACAAAACAAAAAACACATGTAAACAGATTTCCTCTATTATATCAATGATAATTTAATGATTACCAAGCAGAGGAAAAGCTTGGTTAAGGCCCTTCTTAAACAGTATTAAGTGTATCCAAAAATGGGGACAAGGCGAAGCTGAAAACTGTGATACATTTAAAATCCAAGACTAATTTGACAACCACAGAGTGAAGGTCACTCTGATCATCATTCACACAGGGGCACACATGTCAGCTCCAGGCTGCACACCATTTCAATAATGCATTTCTGGATCCTGCTTTCAGCAGCACAATATCTAATTTTGACTCCGATGTTTGGTTTTCTAATTTACAATTAAACATCCAGTGCAAATGTTGTTGTCGTTGGTTTAATGCTCAGCCCATGTTTGTTCATATGGAGCTAACTTGGTCACCCTGTGTTATGTTTTTTCAGCTGTTTCACTTTTCCCATTAATCTAAACCTTAAGCTTGCACAAATGTGAATCCTCTGGCTGAGTGCTCCTGGCCAACATCTTGGCTCTGAAGACCTGAAGAGGGTTTCCTGGTCGCTGCACAGCAATGACCCACTGCTCCTGACAGGTTTCCTTAAGGCCTCTAATCAAGACTAATCTCCTCAGGAAAGCACTAACATGGACCACACCTCATTTGTTGGGCCACCCACAGAAAGAAATAGGATTGATGAACTGTTGTATTGATTATATGGTCACATGGGATAATTAATTAAAAACATATGACTCATGAGGTAGTCAAAATAAATTATTTGCAAAGGTTGAATACCATTAGGCCTATTCATGTTCACAGGACATGTTATAATACATAGACATTTATGCACCACTAAAACATAAATTAAGACTTTTCTCAAAATCCCATTGAAGGCCACAACCACACCTGCGCTCCCATTTCGGCACATTTCTGTGTGGTTTATGGTCAATTTCTGCTCGACATAAAGAGGTCTATAGGCCACTGTTTGTTCCTGGCTCTACAAGATGAAGGGCAGGATGGAGGAGCGCAGAGTGGGGTAATCTCTGAACTCCTTTAAGTAGCTCCTGTGTTTGCCCTTGGCCCACACAGTCATCTGGATGAACGCCACCGCCGTGAAGAAAGCCACAGGCACACATTGGGTCATCACCGTGAAGCCAATCCAAGAGCCCAGCTGGACACAAGAAGTTTACACACAAAACACGAATGAATGAGCACAGATGGTCAACAGTAGATGGCAGTATAACATGTTTAACCACATGTTCAACAATAGAAATACACAGCTAACAGTAGCCTGATGAAATAGTCATAATAAGCCTTTGCAGCAACCCATTTAGTAACTTACAATTAAAGAGCCCATATTAAACATTATAACATTCCAATATGTTATAATGCTATTTCCTCACCTACCAATGTATACCTACCAATCTCTACTAAACAAAAGGTACAAGGTAGCTGTTAACTTGAAGGTGGAACAGAGCATTTTGAGCTTTGGAGATGTAGACAGACTAATAATAAAGGATAACTCAAGCATGTGTAAACTGCAGGTTTGTTTTTGATGAGGTAACAATATTATAACATGGCTTAAAGCTCACAAGAGTAAATTTTGCATAATAAGGGAGCTTTAAAATATTTACATGTTACTTACTTTTCTTATTAACCAAAATCTGTATAATGTTTGGCTACTGATTTAAATGATTCATTTATCTTTTATTTATTTGTACAAAGCATGAATGTGGTTACCTCATAGGTGTAGTTTGGACATGAGACCAGCGCAAAAATCCAGGTGAAAGGATTCTTTGTCGGGTAAGGAATTTTCTTAACCTTTGACGCTGTGAAAGAGAATCAGTGTAACAATGTTCACTACAACAGGAAGCATTCATAATACAGATAACACTAAATATGGTTTACCTTGAGATTTGAGGTTGCGAAGAGCGACATGGATTGAAAAGTTGCCCAACTGACAAAACTGTTAATGAGGAAAATAACATTTTACATAGGCCATGTGTGTATTTTGAAAAAAAAATAAAAAATAAATATGTATAAATATAATATTCTTACCAGGAAAACATAAAAAGCTGTGTTCACCTGTTGCTGACCATAATCTAAGATGAAAAATAGAGAAACAAAGGTAAAAGAGCAGATGAGATTAAAGTCTTATCAGTGTTAGTGTTTATAAGTGTTGAGATGAGCACTCACAGGGCGGAGTGTAGAGCGGATGGTTTATGTAGTATGCCATCCAAGCCGCAGAACACCAGTAATAGCCACAGTTCTGAAGTAAATAGTGTTGAGAAATAAAAAACATACAGCTAAAAATATTACATACGTTATTATTGTGTTTGTGCGCACTCACTTTGAATATGTTTCTGAGCGGCATGGTCCCGTGTGAGATGCGGTGGACAAAGAGCGTCTCCAGAATGCGCTTGATGTAGTGGAAAGAGTGACACATGCAGGCCAAACTAGGGTACAGCACATTCAGACCAAAATTAGAACAAAAAAACTGTGCATCAAGGCAAAGCCAAGGACTGTGTCAAAAACACAAGTCACTCACTGTACGACCCAGTGCTTGCTGCTGGTGAAGTCATATTTGGGTGAATATATGAAAGGGAGGCGGAAATAGAACATGAGATAGATGATGAGAGGACCAGCGCACTCTGTCAGAAACACCTAAACATGCAGACAAGACACAGGGTCAGAGTAAATTTTATCTATGAACATTATGTTTTTGGATAGTTAAGAGTCAGTGAGCTAAGTCAGGCTGATGATTTACTCAATAATAAAAACAGAACAGAACAGGAAAGCCCTGCAGCGCATAGTGAATGCAGCTGGGAGGATCGCTGGTGTCTCTCTCCCCTCCCTCCTGGACATTTTTAACACCCGCAGAGCGTCCAGCATTGTGGGTGAACCGAGCCACCCCTCACACAACCTCTTTAGCCTCCTGCCCTCGGGGAGAAGGTACCGGAGTCTCCGGGCCCACTGCACCAGACTGTCAAACAGCTTCATCCACCAGGCTGTCAGGAGACTGAACTCTCACCTTACCCGTCTCCCACTCACCCCCCCCCCCCCCCTGTTGGGGGTGAGTGGGAGACGGGTAACTGTTGTTTACTCCTGTTATTGCACTGGAATTACTACTGCTGCACATTTATTTTTATCCTAACTTCAATGCACATTCTATTGCACATTACCATTTCACTGCTGTATCTTCCATTGCACATTTTTGATGCACACTGCACATTTTTGGACATCTGTAAATAGGTATTTATTTATTATGTTGCACTGCTTTCAGATTTTAGATCTTAGTTTTTAGTTTTAGATTTTGTCTTTGATAGTTTTTGTTGTGTTTTGTCTTATATTGTATTTTGTACACTGTCTTTTTGCACTACTTGGCCAGAGAGAAACGAAATTTCGATTCACAGTATGTTGAACACATGGCAGAATTGACAATAAAGCTGACTTTGACTTGACTTTGACAAATAACTGCATTGTGTAGTACATTACATGACACACTATAAAAGGAGACTATAGGTGAGCTTGTAAGCACAGATTTCCAGAGGATATGATCAAGTGTAACAGCTGCTGGTGAAAGTGAGCTCTAAATCAGCAACTCACACAACAGGCTCAGTGTTTTACACTGGAACTGGGAGCAGGCGGTAGGCTGGAGGCTCTGACACAGGACGAGTAAGGAGGTGATCAAGAGGATAAACGGCCATCAAAAATTAGAGCATGAGATATGTGTCCCAGAGCAGAGCATATTCAGAGCAGCAGTCAGTGAGAGGAAAACACATCAAATTGACTTAGTCTCTCTCCAGGGGCAGGTATTAATATGAGATACGATCAGAGTAGAGTCTATTTAAAATTTAAAAAGTAACATCCCCTGTCACTGACTGGTCAAATCCTTTGGCATCTGCCACATCAATTGTGTTATACCCAGCTTATATTTATGCAATTTCATAAAGTGTGCAGTTGTGATGTGCAGGTTTGGTGTGCAGGTTTGTGAGGACTTACAGTGCCCCATGTGACCTGAGGTCCCAGATCACTGAAGTAGAAGCTGGCGGTGGTTCCCACAGGAAGTGTCTGCAGGACATCTTCATCTCGAAGACACTTGCCCTCTGAGGAACAATAAAACCTATTGTATCACCATATGAATACTGTACATGTAAAATCTTAAACCACCTATAAAATAAAATTCCAACTAATCTCTTTTTAAGAATAACATGAACATACTTGGATCCAGTTGTAGCGATTGCCTAGCTGGGTACCACTTTGGATCTGTATGGGTTAAGAGCAAGAGCTTTGAGAAAAAAATACTTGTATATTGCATAACGATTTAGAAAAGTTTTCTTACGTGACTTTTGAAACAAAGCTTTGATGTCCAAAATAGTGGCAGTTGGCTCCACCTACAAACATACATACCATTCATAAAAGCATGAATCTACCCTATAATATAGGTCATTCAAATGTATTTTGCCTTAAAACACAGGTGGGTCTAGTCCTTGTTTAATTCCCACACTAGCCTGTGTCACACACATACACATTCACACTAATTATGAGTTTGCTGTGCGGCTGGGGCATGTTCTGTGACTGGAACAGGGCATTCCTGACAGATGAAGAGGGATTTCTCACTTCCTAACAGCCTCATTCAGCCAATAAGAAACCAAAGTGATAATGGCCAGGCCTCTTATAGAGAAGATCATTAACTACAAAATATCATCTTATGATCACTGTGCAATTTGAAGTTTATGCAAATCTATGTACTGTGCCTGCAGTGTGAAGAGCTCCTGCTCAGATTATATTTAGAGACTGTTTCATGTCAGGAAACATATGGACGGTGTTAAACTGTAGAGATTGATATTTTTAGATGCGTCTATAATGTACGACAGCATGCTTTCTTAAATGTTACGTTTTCATTCCACAGAAGCATAGGCTATTGGTCACTATGAAAGATAGTAGTAATCTGACACTCACCTTGTCCAGCAGCAGAAGTTTCTCCTTGGTCTTAGCATCCAAGATCTCAACTTCAAAGTACACAATTCGTTTGGCCTTTTTGGGAGCCTTTGGTTTGGGCCTCGGAGCAGACTTCTTTTCAGGTTCTGCTGTACCTACATTTTTGGCCTCTAGGGCTAGTACATCCATGTTTAATCCCAAATGCTAAATGCCTTGTTTGAAAGAGTACAGTTCTGGCAGTGATAGTTGGCCTTTGCAGCAGATCTTGTATCTATATCTTCAAACACAACTCCAAAGGCCAAACTGAGAGGGTCTGCTGGATTCCTTAAATAGACTTCTCTGCAGAGGAGAACAAACAAGAATGTCAACAGTACGTTGGTCAGCGTCTGTAGTACATATGTTCAAAAGTGACTGAAGAGAGTTGTGAATATGCTCCTTACCTGAATGGCAGCTTATGCAGGGTCCATAGCCCTCCTCCACACAGCAAAACGCACTGAAGACGAAACCGGAGAGCCCCAAGACATAATCCATAGAGCGCCATTTGCAAGGCTAAATATAAGTCTACTGATTTGCTCTGCACAAGCGCAGTAACCTTGAGAAACTACATACACCCCTATTCTGTGACAAATGCCAATGTGCTCTTTAAGACAAAGCTACTGCCTGCTCTTGTGTATGCATAAATACACACTGATGGGCCATTAACAGACTGATTCATGGGATGAAAGACCTTGACATGCCAACACTTCATAGGACCCCCAACCACCTGTGTCTGTTATGGCTTTGACCTCCAGCTCAAAGACACGTGTTTATTACTGCACTACAAAAGTCAACAAACAATATAATCTAGTAGCATTGTGTAAAGTGTGTGGGAGAGTTAGGAAAGTGCTGATTGGGGTAACTTCAGAGGGGCCTGTCATCACCCACGGTCATCTCACCTTTGCACTGTATTCTGTGGTCTATTAATACCCAGTAGGAGGAGTCCAACTCAGCAAGTAGTGGTCTCTGAGCTGCTTTGGACCAAAACATTTGTTATGATAGTTTAATGAACAGCATGCATTTATTTGCAAGGGATTGAGGGTTAAATAAATTATGACTATGAGGGTAAACTAAAAATGATTAGCATATAGGCCTTTGCACTGTAGAGCAATAATCATACAAATGTAATTCTACAAGAAGAGAGAGCGAACAACAATAACTGGCATTGCATTGTGAACTTTAAATTACCTTGAAGCTCTCTTTTAGTCTGTGCAATATATTTATTTACCTACCAAACTATCAGGAAATTATTGATTTGAGACTCCAATAATAAGTACTTTCAGAAAATACATTCTAACATGGTCAACATACGTGAGAGTCGTATGTGTTCTTCTTACCTCATATGTATAAAATATTATTTTATTATTAACCAAACACGGGATTTCACTTTTGCGCTCCTGCGGCGCGCCTTGGCCAAAGCGGAAGTTGAAGGGAGTTCCTTCTCTTGTTGGCGGAAGTGACGCTTATCAGCGCCAGCAGCGTTTTCTTCCAGAAGTTTCTCAGTGTGGTAATACAGCTCAGCGATTAATTTGAGCCGCTGTTCAATGTCATGTGGTCGCATCGTTGTGGTGCTTATACGAGAAGACTTTGTAGATGACGCCATCATCAGATTGTTGAAGAAAAGCTTTGTTGACAGGAGCCGTGGTGCTGCAGTGGCCGTAGTGGCGTTGACAGCTGCGGTGGTGGAGCTGGTCTGAGCTCGGGAGGACATGCTGCTGGGTGGGCTGCAGATACACCATTTTTACAACTCTTTATTGCGCATTGGACTTATTATATGAGGCGATATAACGTTAGATAAACATAACGTTTACTGTGATGGGTAAAGATTACTACAAAGTGTTGGGGATAGCCAAAGGTGCTACCGAAGATGAGATCAAAAAGGCGTACAGAAAACAGGCCTTACGCTTTCACCCGGACAAAAACAAGTCCTCGGGAGCAGAGGACAAATTTAAAGAGATTGCCGAAGCTTATGACGTCCTGAGTGATGCGAAAAAAAAGGAGATCTATGACCGCTATGGAGAAGAAGGTAATTTATTTGCTTCTTTTATTTGCTTCTGACGCTAAACTATGCTGCAGTCAGCTGTGAAAAGTCAACTTTTATCTGTATTCATCATGCTTAAATTTTCCTACAATCTGTAACATGCACATCAACTGTTATTTTTATGGGTGTGGGGCCAGACTATGCAGGGGCGTGGACACAATAGAAGTAGCCAATAGAAGCTACTGGAAACAACCGGGACTTGCATGTCCTGTCTACCCGGCTCTCTGCTAATGTTTCGCTTTGGCATCTCAACAGATTAGTCAGTTTAACCTCTGGCTAAAATAGTATTAAAAGCAGTTGCATAATTCATGTCTAAACTTACTCCATAGTAGTTGAAATTGTTTTCTTTTAGGATGCACTCAATTAGAGGGCATAGTCATTAGTTTGTTTGTATTTAAGGTGTAGCCAGTATCATTATTGCACTGATTTAAAATACTTTACACTTGAATTTTAATTTGCAGATTTGCTTCTCATTGCAGGGCTGAAGGGTAATGCTGGTGCTGGAGGTGGTGCCCACAGTGGTCCGAGCTTCAACTACACCTTTCATGGAGATCCTCATGCAATGTTTGCGGAGTTCTTCGGTGGTCACAGTCCATTTGATCAATTCTTCGCACAAAATGGGGAGGAAGACATGGACATCCATGACCCCTTATCGGCTTTCAGGATGGGTGGCATGGGCGGTTTCCATAGATCTTTCAAAGCTCATCCTGGAAGTCATCGTAGAGCACATGAGAAAAAGAAGGACCCTCCAGTTATGCATGAGCTCAAGGTAAGCCTGGAGGAAGTGTACTTTGGCTGCACCAAAAAAATGAAAATTTCAAGGAAAAGACTGAACCCTGATGGCTACACTATGCGGAGTGAGGATAAGATTTTGACAGTGGACATCAAACGTGGCTGGAAAGAAGGGACAAAAATCACTTTTCCAAAAGAGGGAGATGAAACCCCCACCAACATTCCTGCAGATATTGTGTTTGTGGTCAAAGATAGACCTCATCCAATGTTCACAAGAGATGGTTCTGACATTATATACCCTGCTAAAATAACCCTAACAGAAGTAAGTAAAACATGTGTTAAAATATTCACTTAAATTAATATAAAACCAAATGGTCTTTTCTTGAATCTTCCAGGCCTTGTGTGGCTGTACAGTCAATGCCCCAACACTCGATGGCCGGACCATCACAGTCACCTCCAGAGATGTGGTCAAACCAGGCACCAAGAAGCGCATTGTGGGAGAAGGACTTCCACTCTCAAAGTCCCCTGACAAAAGGGGAGACATGATTTTGGACTTTTCTGTGAAATTTCCTGACAAACTGGACCAAAGAACCTGTGATGCACTGAGGGAGATTCTTCCACCGTGACTTCAGATCCAGACGCTGATGCACAAACACATTTCCACGTTTCTTTTGCCTGAACTCGAGGCTTGAGTGGGTAACCGCTGTATCCACATGTTGTTGAAAGGTTCCCATTCTTGGGTCAGTGAAATGACTTAAAGAGCCATTAAACACCCTCCCGAAGCTTTATTTCGCCCCTAAGCAAAATTTGAAAAATCCTCTAGAGTGGGCGGTGCCCAGTGGGTTGGGGGGAATGGGTGTGGGGGGGCTGTGGAGCGATGATTGACAGCCACAACAATGCAACATGGTGCGGACCGGTGTGTTCCAGACTTTGAAACAGAGAGGACATTTGTGCTCGTATCACGCCGTTTCCCTTTTCTCCAGACACGATGGGACATCCCAGTGCCCAGTGGGGCCAGGTAGGGGCGGGGCTGCGATTGGCTCCTGACGTACTGCCCGTAGTCCGCCAGTGGCTGTGCTTGTCATGTAATAACCTACATCTGACTCATTGGCGGCCATTAGTCCAACCCGGAAATTCAAATGTACTGGCCATAGTTGATCCTAAAGAGGCCGTTACAGACATGGCTTTTAACCTAAAAGTCAGATTTTTAACAAATATGCTGTAAAATGCTAAAATAAGGCCAGGGATAGGTATACACTTCTATTTTAGACCCATTTACACAGTTAATCAGTAGAAAAAAAGTGATTTTGGTGTTTAGTGGCCCTTTAAGACCCAAGATGTACCACCAAGGTTAAGCAGTATTAACATCTACCTCAAAATGATTCCTGAAATATCATGCACATTGAATATAAGTAGGTCATGGTATAGAAAAACAAAGTCTCTGCAAAAGGTCTTGACTGAAATGAAGAAGAATCAAGTTTCACCAAGTAAAAAGGATTTGGTTTCACAGCAATCTGTTTTGTTTTGTTTTTTCACAGCAAGAGCTGCCAGCAAATGTGCACAATATCTCAGGTGAAGGGCTATCTAGCTCTGTTTTCATCACAGGGCACAGATGTGCAGTTTACCAACCAGACTAGTTTGACTTAGTCCAAACTAATCTGCTTCAAATATTCACCTGCACTACAGAACTGTGACAAATGCCATCTGTTGGTTGGCTCTAGTTTTGCAGCTGCTATTTAAAAGTTTCTGTGGCTCTTATTTGCAATTTAACAACACAAAAATGGACACTAAAAAGTTTGACTTTTAAAACAACTAGATAATTATGCTAGATAATTATGCACCTTCCATGTTCGTCTTAAAATTCCACAATTTTATGATCTTTTTGTCCAATTATTTTAGTGGTACCATGAATAGGAAAACTTTGTGCCAAATTTTCTCCATTAATTTGTGTATCTTGTCTAATAGTATTGGAAGCATGTCGTTGATATTTAAGTAGATGAACATCAAAAGCTTAACTTAAACACTTAATATTTTATTTGAGCATGTAAGTGTAGTCACATTGTGTGTGGTAATGTTATAACTGAAAAAGTATAACATGTGACCAGTACCCAGTCATTTAACGTGACTGATTTTCCATTGTTCATTTGAACATTACAAGCACACGACCTGTTTTGATTGTTGCTCCTATGGGAGTGCAATTTACAACATGTTGTGAAACTACAACATAAATGTAGAGATGTGTCATCTTTAATGTTTCACCTTTTGTTTTTAAAAAGGTCTTTTAACTATTTCCTGTTTAAAAGGAAAAAAGGTCTAAGCCTTATTTGATTTCACATGTTTACGTTTCAGTTCTCAAAATTTCTCAGGTGTAAATTTTGATTTGAATTGGGTGGGGTACAAATTTGTGGTAATATTTGTTTCTTATGCTGTGTGTCTATGTGTATGTATGTATCCATATTAAACATGCAAACACATGAGTCTGTGTGGAGATGTTTTTTTCTGTGTTGGTAAATATTTAAATTGGTTGAGTTGTATAATATTGTACAAACTCTTGAATAATGGCGTAGATAATAATTGTTCAATCAAGCATGTTGCAGTTCCCATGTGTAGCCACTATGGTGCAGCATAATCTTACAGTGGCCTGAAGCATTCAATAAGGTCCTCATTTTCAATTTGCAATTAGAAATGTATAAACTAAATACTTCCATGAATCAAAGGTAAAAAATCAGCTGCTCTTATTAATGACCATTATTTGTACATTTAAACAAATTAAAAATTGCATTTTCATAGTTTATGATGATTTGTTATTAAAATTATTAATACGTTTAGAAATGTAAATAATATTGGAGCATTATAATAAGCATTAATAATAACAACAAACCGCCTTAATATTTTGCAATAATAAGAGTTTGCTCGTTGGTACATTGTTTTACGGACACAGGAACGCACCATTGTTACACACCCACCCCTGCGCTCAAGCTAATCTGCAGTAGCGGCATACCTACACACACGCTCCTTTCCTTAACTAGGCAAAACCGAGGCTGTTCATCACCAACGGGGACCGATATACAACCCAATTTTCTCTTTCAGTAATTATTATTTCATTGACATCTGTTAGCGAGAAACCAAAGCTTAAAGAAACACGCTAAAACTGGTAAGAATTTGCTGGCCTGTCCTGTTTACTCGCTTTTAGCCGCAACAGTGAAGCCAGCTAACTAATCTCAGCTATTTTACTCACATTAGAAACCGAAAAGCCTTCTAAATCTAAATCGGGGATCAACTGAGATTTATTTAGCTTTACAATAGAATAGCGAAGTAATTATTCCTTGTGGACATAAGAGGTTTTATTGTTTAGAGGTGAAATATGATGCATGTTTTGTAATAAGAGCTAGCAGCTAACACTAGCATCATATGTTAAGAAAGTGAATGTTTAATAGCGCTTAAGAATCCAACAAGGATTTTTGTTGTATGAATTAAATACTTGTTGATTTATACAGACTGACTTAATGTTAAAAGTGTTTAGCTCTATAATGTTTTTTTTTTTTTTTCATTATTATTATTTGTATCTTTTTCAGGTAAATTGGTAACAATCTGGGCTGCTGGACTTGAGAGATCCAGCAATGTGAGCTGTTGTAATGAATGGATTTGTTGAACATTGTGCCTGGTTAATCAAGCCTGTACAAGCTCTTTGGGAGTATTGTTATTCTCCTTATTTCCCAGCACCTGTAGCTGGTTTAAAGCCACATAATGCCCTTGGGTATTGGAAGGCGGAAGAAGGCCTCTTTGGTGGATAATGAAGAAGCCGAGCCCATTCGTGGGGGTCTCAATGTGCCAGGGATGGATGGATTAGATGGAGGTGGAGGCTGTGGAGAAGGGGCCACCTCTGAGGGTCTACCCCCACCCCCCAGCAGCATGAGACCCAGACTCATCTTCCATACCCAGCTCGCTCACGGCAGCCCCACCGGACGCATCGAAGGTTTTAGCAATGTACGGGAGCTCTACGCCAAGATAGGGGATGCTTTTGGGATCCCACCGTCAGAGGTTAGTCATTTTACTTATCACAGTTCATCTGCTGTCAAATGTGAGTATAAATATCTTTAACTGTGTATGTCTCTCTTCAGATCATGTTTTGCACACTTAACACTCACAAAGTAGATATGGACAAATTATTAGGAGGGCAGATTGGGCTGGAGGACTTTATATTTGCTCATATAAAAGGTCAAAAAAAAGAAATAATTGTCTATAAAGGAGAAGACGCCCTGGGATTGACAATCACTGACAATGGAGCTGGCTATGCTTTTATTAAGGTAAACCGGTTATTCAAAGCACATGGCTTCATGTTTCAAAGATTTCATATTGTTCATATTGTTATTCCAGAGAATACGTGAGGGCAGTGTCATACACCAGATTCAGGTCATAAATGTCGGTGACATGATCGAGTCCATTAACGGCCATCGTCTGATTGGATGCCGACATTATGAAGTTGCCAAAATGTTAAAAGAACTGCCGAAAGGGAAAGAGTTCACCATTAGGTTGATTGAGCCACTTAAAGCTTTTGGTGGGTACAAGGAGCATCAAATCTATACTAACTTCACTGCTCTACTATTCAAACCTCAATATTTTTTTCATTTCCTAAAAATATATATAACTGTTATCCAGATATGATCAGCCAGAGATCGGGAGGGTCTCGGTCAGCATCAGGGATTCAGCTGGGCACCGGCAGAGGAACCCTGCGGCTGCGGTCAAAAGGTCCTGCTACAGTGGAGGAACTGGTGAGTGTCTCTCAAATACATTTTACAATATACAGTGGTACCTCACCTTACGAAATTAATTCGTTCCAGAAGTGGATTTGTAACGTGAAAAATTCGTAAGTTGAGTAGCTATTTCAATGGAAAAAGCCTGATTCGTTCCAAGGCCCCGATCCAAGTTTTTTTTTTTTATAGTGTAACTTTTTTTATAGTGTAACATTGTTTTCTGCTTCCTGATTGGTTTCTCAGACTGGATTTGAACTTTTCTCGCGTTTGTCTCTCGTTTGGACACACAAACTTTCGTGGATTTTTGACAGGGTGTATTGGTGGTGAAGTGTGTCCGCCCTCCCCCTTCCCCCCACGTGTGTTGGCGCAGCATGACCCGGCAGACACCTGCAGGTCTAGACCTGGACTGAGTCTGGACTGAGTCTGGACTGGACCAGGACTGGACCAGGACTGGGCCAGGACTGGACCGGGTGGATTGAGGCACCGCGCGCGTCTGTTTCCTGGTTTCGTTTCGGGTCGCGGCTGTGGCGAGCCGCTGCTCTGTGAGCACCTTACGCGGGCATAGCTCAGAGGATTGTCCCGGTCACCAGGCCGCTCTGTGAGCACCTTACGCGGGCAGGTCTGGAGCGGGTCTGGACCGCCGCGGCTCTTGCGTGCGAGCGGCGGCTCGCTGTGGCTCGAGGCGAGGCCAGGGGGTGGACGCACGCACGGCGCTCCTCTAGACCTGGTCAGGTCTAGAGGTCTAGACCTGGTCAGGTCCCATGCAAGAGCCGCGGTGGTCTAGATCTCCTCTAGACCTGGTCAGGTCTAGAGGAGATCTAGACCAGATCTAGACGAGGAGGAACTCTTGCCTGCGTTCCTCCTCGCTGCTCCCCTCAGCTGTGACTCGAAACAAAACCAGGAAATAGACCGCGCACGCTTTAATCCACCTGGTTTGGTCTTTGGTCCTGGTTTGGTCCAGGTTTAGTCCTGGTCCAGTCCAGGTTTAGACCTTGGTCTGGACCTGCTGGCAGCTCCGCGCCGGGTCATGCTGCGCTATCACACATGTCCGCGCGCAGTCTTCTCCCCCCTCCCGCTTCCCCCCACACGCTTTACTATTGATGCGTTTTGTTGGGAATCTGTGGGGGCTTGTGTGTTTGAACGGGGGACAGGTGTGAGAGGGGTTTAAATCCAGTCTGAGAAAAGCTATAATGTGTGTGGCTGAGCGCGCATTATTTGAATTTTTGAGATTTCGCGTTTCGTAACTTGAAAT
This sequence comes from Paratrypauchen microcephalus, assembly GCA_036785185.1. Taxonomy (NCBI): domain Eukaryota; kingdom Metazoa; phylum Chordata; class Actinopteri; order Gobiiformes; family Gobiidae; genus Paratrypauchen; species Paratrypauchen microcephalus. The sequence goes on along the minus strand of JAVJIX010000025.1, from coordinate 5,465,640 downwards.
TTCATTCGTATCTAGAGACCAAAATTTGACGTGAAGACGTTTCGTAACTTGAAAATTTCGTTTGTTGGGTCATTCGTAAGGTGAGGTACCACTGTATTCTAATAGCAATAGTTTTTGTGACCCAATAAATGACAGCAACAACATTTAATACAGTTTTGTTTCAACCTTACAAAAACACTTTATCTAATGGGGATACTAATAATACTGTAATAGCTCTGGTGTACATGGACATGTAGAAGTTTTTATTTATTTATTTAATTATGTATATTTAGATGGGACAGTGCAATTTATTAAATCCCTGCAGAAATTGTAGTAAATGTGGCAACTATAGCAAAGGCAATTTCCACCTTTTACCATAGACGGGTAACAAAGAATTAGACTAAACAATACAGTGTACCATTTATTTGTTGTATTGTTTTGCTAAGACATAACAATAAAAATCCCACTACCATTCTCAGCCATCTGCATTTGAGGAAAAAGCCATTGAAAAAGTGGATGATTTACTGGAAAGCTATATGGGCATCAGAGACAGTGAGTTGGGTAAGTGTGCGTTTGTGTTTTGTATTGACCTCAGGTTTCAATGTTACAACCGTTATATAATGTGTCTGTACTCTCCCTACCAACAGCGGCAACCATGGTGGAGCTGGGGAAGGACAAAAAGAACCCTGATGAGTTTGCAGAGGCTTTAGATGAAACCCTGGGAGACTTTGCGTTCCCGGACGAATTTGTTTTTGACGTGTGGGGGGCCATCGGCGACGCCAAGGTTGGACGAGTTTAACCTCATTGGAGCAACATCGGTCCACTACATTCAACACTACTAAGACTCCACCTCTGTTAGTTTTTATGCTATGTTTACCTGTTATTTTATTTAGAGTATATGAATTTGTAAGTTTTATTGTGAGGAGATTGTTACTGTGATGACTTCCTGATGCTTTTATTTGTCTTCCAGAGCTGTCGCAAATGTAATGGCAAATTGAGATTAATCTTTGACCAACCTGCGTGTAATTTTTGCTTCATTGTTGTAGTCGCTGGCAGGGACACGAATAATGATGGATAGGAAAATAACATTGGAGAAATTAAACTAAATGGCTAATGCAATGTTACATATTAGATTGAGAGGAAAATCTGATATTTTTAACACATGTAGCACTGTGCTGAAAAACAAAAGTGAATGGGATAGCATTGTACCTTGGTGGTTTACAAAATACCAACCTCTCCAGTATACAGTGACGTTGTTCCATGCATGTGCTGGTATATTTTGTTATTTTTAGTTTATGCTGTTTTTAATGTTACATGTGGTTGCACTGGGATCATAGTGGAGTGTTGAAGATAAGGAGGTCAAATCCACAGAGCGTTGCTGTGCAGGAGCATGTTCTCATAGATTTGTCTGTGTTTACGGGAGTCAGTATTATTTTCTGAAGGTCAGAAAGAGAGAGGAGCAGTGTGTTACAATGTCTGTGTTTTAAAGGTTGTTTTATATAAAGCAATGTTTTTATTGAAAGAACTCTAATGTTTTTAAAGCATTTGAGTAAGCAGTATTAAAGGATGCCAAGTTTAGGAATGGGATTATTGTGCAAAACAGTGTAAATTCAAAATGCCTTTTGTCACATTTTTACATTTTGTCCAAAGTTTGCATCGTGGTGCATGACACTGTTACCAGGTTAGATTGTTGGCAATCTTCCTCCATTATGAGTCATGGTGACTTTCATCTATAAAAGCATTTATCAATTGTTTATGCATCTGCTATTACATCTCAAAAGTATTTTGGTGTTGCTTTTTCACTACCCTCTTTATATTCAGTACTTCAAAACACTATTTTGTACTACATTTTGTTTGATTTCATGGATTATGTAATGGAAATGATGCTGTAACACTGTAACAATGAAGAGCACATTATTTTAATGGCTTTGTATTCTACACTGTCAATGTCTGGTTATAATACAATAACAGTGACATGGCAGCTCTTTGTGCCTGTTTGTTCTTTACCCCAATACCATCCTGAAATATACATGGCATTACCCAGACACTAATATCACTTTGAATGTCAGTGGGCATTAGCAGCATTGTAATTGAGACCCATGATAGTGAACCTGATAGCTCCACTGGTCATCTTCAACAGGGTCATTTCCAAGGCCAGCACAGCACACTCCATAGACAGTGAACATGTGCTGAATAACAATTTAGTTTCTCTGAAAAATGTCTGTAAAGTGTTGAGGTAAATATCACTTGGCTGAAAGGGAGTCCAGGAGGACAGGGGGTGGTGACATTTACTAGAAAGAAACTAGTCCATCAAGTCTCTGTTGATGTATAACACAGTGTGGTTTGTCAGAAACAATACTTCACCATCACAGAGGAGCAGAGCTCCATCAGAGAAAACTCTAACCAAGAATTCAATCGTCCTAGAAGCCAAAAGCCATGGCCCGACCTCGTGCTTCCTCTCAGCCTGGGAGACTGTCCATTTTCAACAGCCCCAAAGTGGCCTCCACTCTGCGGGTCCGGGCCGTGACCTCCCGCTCAGGCTCCATGGAAGATGAGTTGTCCTGTCCAGTCTGCTGTGAAATCTTTAAGGACCCTGTAGTCCTCAAGTGCAGCCACAGCTTCTGCAAGTCTTGTCTTCAGGAGTTTTGGAACAAGAAAAAAGCCAGACGTGAGTGTCCCGTGTGCAGGAGGAAGTGCTCCTTGAGTGAGCCCACGGTGAGCCTGGCGCTGAAGAACGTGGCAGACACGTTCCTAAAGGAGCAGGAGCGAGGTGCAGTCCTGGGCCGGATAGGAGCAAATAAAGAGAGTGCACCTGAGGAGAAGTGTGCTGCTCATGGAGAGGTCCTCAAGCTCTTCTGCTTCAATGACAACGAGGTTTTGTGCTGCGTTTGTCACACATCCAAGAAGCACCTCGGACATAGAGTCTGCCCCCTGGAAGAGGGAGCTCAGGATCTGAGGGTAATTCATTGTTTCTGCTTTATTTGAAAATAATTCTGCATGTAGGTAAAAAGTTACAATGTCTCCAACCTCCAAATTAAACTATAGGTCATTTTGTTGTGTGAAGCTCCACATCAGAAATTACTTAAAAAGTAAAGTCTCATAACTTATTACATCAGGTTTAATTTTGACATTTAGCATCTAATTCCAGTCAGAGCTGAAGACTGAGTTGGGTCCTCTGAAGAAGAACCTGCGTCGCCTGTATGAAGCCAAGCAGGAGTGTGATGACACAACTGTGCACATAAAGGTATCAACAAACTCACCAGCAGGTCACTGTTACCCCATAAACATGAACTCCCAACAAAATCAAAACCACTGATGTGGAAATGTACCCAAATGAAAACCGCATGACATTAATAAATAAATTACTAAATACTAAATGCAGTAGAAATAGGTTTTAATCAGTGTTGTATAAAGTACTGGAAAATCAAACTCAAGTAAAAGTATAGGTACCCCTCCCAAAAATGACTTTGGTAAAAGTCAAAGTCACTGACTGAAATGTTACTTGAGTAAAAGTCTTAAAGTATCTGGAACGTCTTGTACTTAAGTATGACAAGTAATGTAAAAATAAATGTACTCAAGTAATGTAATTAAAAGTACAAGTAAAAGTATCAAGCAAAGGCAGTCTGAATTTAATATTTTTTAATTATTTATTTAATTTTTTTTAAATAACAGTGCTGAAAACAAGGCAAACATAACACCATTGAAGGAGTGTTTTTGGAGGAAGAGGGTTTTTTTTGCAATTGGGCCCTTAATTCTACTGTAAAACACCATGTTTGGTTCACCCATGGCAGTTTTGTGTCGTATGGAGCACTGTCGAAGATATTGGGTTTGGTGATATCCATGAAACGCTGTCCTATGAGCAAGTAAATGCAGGCACAAAATACATATTTGTAATTCCATCAGGGATGTTGTTTGATTAAACTAGCTGCATGAAACCAACAGGTGTAGGCTGATTGTCATGCGCAAGTAGTGAACAAGGCCAGGCACGTCCTGACTTCCTTGCAGTCAGTAGAGGGTTTTTTTTGTAACTAGTAACTAAACGGCACAATGAAAATGTATTGGAGTAAAAGTATGCAATTAAATTCGGGAAATGTAGTGAAGTAAAAGTAAAAGTTATCATTTTTTTTAAAAACTCAAGTACAAAGTCTCCCAAAATGTACTTAAGTACAGTAGTGAAGTATTATTACTTTGTTACTATACAACACTGGTTTTAATGCTGTGGTGTAGTCCTTTCAAAAATCTAAGAACACTCACAAGTTTAACAGCAAGAGTTAAGAATTAATACTAGAAAATACACTCAACAAAAATATAAACGCAACACTTTTGTTTTTGCTCCCATTTTTCATAAGATGGACTTAAAGATCTAAAATTCATTTCAGATACACAATATTACCATTTCTCTCAAACATTGTTCACAAATCTGTCTAAATGTGTGATAGTGAGCACTTCTGTTTTGCTGAGATAATCCATCCCACCGACGACGAGCATGCAGTTGAGCTTCCCTGAGACGGTTTCTGACAGTTTGTGCAGAAATTGTTTGGTTATGCAAACCAATTGTTTCAGCAGCTGTCCGAGTGGCTGGTCTCAGACGATCTTGGAGGTGAACCTGCTGGATGTGGAGGTCCTGGGCTGGTGTGGTTACACGTGGTCTGCGGTTGTGAGGCCAGTTGGATGTACTGCCATATTCTCTGAAACGCCTTTGGAGACGGCTTATGGTGGAGAAATGAACATTCAATGCACGAGCAACAGATCTGGTTGACATTCCTGCTGTCAGCATGCCAATTGCACACTCCCTCAATGCTTGTGACATCTGTGGCATTTTGCTGTGAGACAAAACTGCACATTTCAGAGTGGCCTTTTATTGTGTGCAGTATAAGGTACACCTGTGCACTAATCATGATGTCAGATCAGCATCTTGATGTGGCACACCTGTGAGGTGGGATGGATTATCTCAGCAAAGCAGAAGTGCTCACTATCACACATTTAGACAGATTTGTGAACAATGTTTGAGAGAAATGGTAATATTGTGTATCTGGAATAAATTTTAGATCTTTAAGTCCATCTCATGAAAAATGGGAGCAAAAACAAAAGTGTTGCGTTTATATTTTTGTTGAGTGTATAAACGGACCACCAGTCACCTAATAATTGGCAGATTGGCAAATCGATCTCTGATGCCTCAATGGGGGTGCTCTTGGGTCAATGCCTCAATGGGGGTGCTCTTCCCTTAAATAATGAAGTAGAGCAGTGATTCTCAAAAAAAATTTGCTTTTTAAAATGATCATTTTGAAGTTACTGTCCCTTACTTTTGCACCTCTACAATGATATCGGTGTGTACTACTTAATCTAAAATTAGACTAAAAATCATGAATAAGGCAGTTCTAAATGATTAACCCAAAGGAGGACACAAAACTATAAGAGCTGTATCTTTAAATAAAACAAATACTCAAATTGTAGAAGGACTGTTTGCTATTTTAAAACAGGTCAATACACTGATCAATACTTATATCCGTGGGTTTCAGCGTGCTGAAAACACAGAGCAACTGGCATTTTAAACAAAATGTGTCTTATGAATTGTGAAAAAATGGAAAATAGCCATGGGCCATCTGGCATATTTACGTTGTATGTTCATTAATATACATTGCCCCTTAAATAATTCAATAAGCAAAACATTTAAAAAGTCTACAGAATGTCACCCATAACTGTAAGCTGTAACCCAGGACTAGAAATATCAGCAGTGTCAGAATAGTGTGTGATATTTAAAATCCTCATTTTGACCTTGTTGCCTTGGTCTATGTCAGAACCAGACACAGGCGACAAAGGATCAGATCCGACAGGAGTTTGAAGAGCTGAGGGCGTTTCTACAGAAAGAGGAGGAGAGCCGACTGTCCGCATTAGAGCAGGAGGATGAGGAGAAAAAGGAGCAGGTGAAGAGGAAGGCCGAGGGCATCACCAGGGACATCCTCACCTATTCTCACGCCATCATCGCTATAGAGAATGAGATGGCTTCAAGCGACGCCCACTTTCTACAGGTCAGTGACAGACGTTATGAAGTGCTTCATGATCATTTTCTTATACTGTACATTGCTTTTCCAGATACTCAAAGTTGCTATACAGTTTGTTCATCACTCATTTATTTTATACTCCACACACCAGTCTAAAACCTCCTACCACCACCAATCACACACCACATTCATATTATAGGCAAGGTGTCTGAAGTGTCTTGCATAAAGACACAGCAGTAGTATGGACTAGGGCCACTGATGCCCAGCTATGGCACCTGGTATTGCTGGTAGCGGACTCCCAAGTACTAACCAGGTCCAACTGTACTTAAGATGAGGTCTGGCATTGACAGAGCGATATGGCCTCTTAAGACGTACTGCAGTGTCCATGCACTGGCAGGACACTCCTCATTGCAAATAAATGTTGTGTAAAGGTCTGTATGATACATTGTTAAAAAGTGACAATACTATTTTGCTGATATCAGTGATTCAGTGCTTCTCAACTGTATGTTCAAACACAGACTCATGGGTTTCAGAGTACATAAGATGTATAAATAGGCACTCAAAACGTACAAAAGAATTAAAACCTTGATTACTACATGGCAGATCAAGTTAAAATCACTGCATTGTGATTCAGCTCTTCGGCCTTCATCAGGCCAAACGAGATGGCTGTCACAGTCAGATTTAAAGTTATGGCTGAAGGTCACATGTTCAAAGTGGAGCGGCACATAGTCACCTGGTGCATGATGGAACTGAGGCTGAGCAGATTTTAGTTCTTAACAAGATATTTACACACACAACAAATACATAGTTGAAAAAATAAATACAGTGGTACCTCACCTTACGAAAGACCCAACAAACGAAAATTCCAAGTTACGAAACGCCTTCATGTTAAATTTTGGTCTCTATATACGAAAGAAAATTCAAGTTACGAAACGCAAAATCTCAAAAATTCAAATAATGCGCGCTAGAGTTGGGCGGTATCCAAATTTTGATACCGTTAAACCGTGTCCACATTTTCCAGGGGTATACGGTATTACCGTTGCTAAGGCTAAAAAAAAAAAAAACACTTGGTAGCACTACAGTGGAGTGGCCTCGCCAAATGGCAGCTTGCACCTTTACCGTTCAGAAACAGAAGCAAGCATTACATAGGCCTAATGATACTGAAAACATAACAAAACATGTACAAAATTAGACATTCTGCCCTTGTCTCTCTTGGTTTTGTTGACAGCCCATTTAGGATATCCACAAACAAGGGCAAGAAACAAGACAACAGAGAATCCGAACCCAGGAGGAAAGGGGTAGCGATTCCGTACCTGGCCGGCGTTTCGGAAAAACTACAGAGGATTTTCAGACAATATGAAATCCCAGTTTATTTCAAACCCACAAACACTTTAAGACAAAAACTCGTCCACCCAAAGGACAAAACACCGAGCCACAAACAAAGCAATGTGGTCTACTCCATTCAGTGTAGTGAAGACTGCAGTGAGCGCTATATTGGGGAAACCAAGCAGCCACTTCACAAGAGGATGTACCAACACAGGCGGGCTGGCCAGAGCGGACCGTCATCTGCCGTACATCTTCACCTAGAAGCCGTGGGCCATTCATTTGAGGACAGTGAGGTTCAGATCTTAGCCAGGGAAAAGAACTGGTTTGAGAGGGGAGTTAAAGAGGCTATTTTTGTCAAAAAAGAGAATCCGTCGTTAAACAGAAATGGGGGAGTTAGACACAACCTGTCTCCCATCTATAATTCGATTCTCAAACAAAGAATCATTAGGACAGACAAGCCATTGCAGAGGGGTGGAGAGGGTCGTTGTCGTGAATAGGGAATTGGACGCCAGAGAAATTTGAAATACAAAGAGACAGATTAGCTGATGGGTTCAGAGTGGTTTCAGTGTAGTGAGAGCAGCCTAGGGCTGATAGATATGCTAATACAAGACGCCAGAGGAATTCGTAAAACAAAAGAGAGTAGCGGGGAGGGGTCAGAGCTTTGTTCAGGGTAGATAGCTCCTCCTTTGCAGCTAGATATAAACAGGGTCGAAACAGCATGAGGGCCAGAGCTGACGAAGCCTCTCGGATGAGCGGCGAAACGTTTTCAACCAAACAAACTTTGTCCAGTTGACAAACTGAACTTCTCCTTTGATCATGGATTCTACCTGGACGACTGAGGGACTTTTCACGCATTATATTAGGGCAAGATTTTTTTTTTTTTTTAATGACGGTAATGAATCTGATACGTTGCTATTTTTAGATACCGCAGTATACCGTATTACCGTATTACCGCCCAACCCTAATGCGCGCTCAGCCACACACATACGCTTTTCTCAGACTGGATTTAAACTTTTCTCACATTTGTCTCTCATTTAAACACTCAAACTTTCATAGATTTTCAACAAAATGGATTAATAGTGAAGTGTGGGGGGAGGGGGGAGAAGACTGCGCGCGGACTCGTGTGTGATAGCGCAGCATGACCCGGCGCAGGGCTGCGAGCACGAGACCCGTGCTCAAACCGGGTCTAAACCAGATCTAAACCAGGATTAAACCACCGCGGCTCTTGCCTGCGTTCGTTCATGCGCTCAGACTGCGCTCAGACTCCCCTCCTCGCTGCTCACCTCAGCCGTGACTCGTGAGGTACACCGGCAGAGCTAGCACGAAACCAGGAAATAGACCCGCACGCGCTGGTTTAATCCTGGTTTAGACCTGGTTTAGATCTGGTCTAGAGGAGGCACGGTTTGAGCACGGGTCTAGTGCTCGCAGCCCCGCGCCAGGTCATGCTGCGCTATCACACACGTGTCCGCCCTCCCCCTTCCCCCCACGCACGCAGTCGCTGCTCGCCTCAGCCGTGACTCGTGAGGTACACCGGTGCTGCTGCTAATAGCAGAGCTAGCACGAAACCAGGAAATGGATCCGCACGCGGCGCTTTAATTCTGGTGTCCAGTCCTGGTTTAGTCCAGGTTTAGTCCTGGTCTAGTCCAGGTACAGACCTTGTTTAGACCTGGTTTAGTCCATGTTTAGTCCTGGGTCTACAGTCTCTTAGCCAATCAGGACGCAGAACACAGTCTTACACTATAAAAAAAAGTTACACTATAAAAAAAAAAAAACTTGGAACGGGGCCTTGGAACGAATCAGGCTTTTTCCATTGAAATAGCTACTCAACTTACGAAAAATTCACGTTACGAAACCACTTCTGGAACGAATTAATTTCGTAAGGTGAGGTACCACTGTACATTCTATGAGAATGTGCTATGTTAGAAATAGGCATTGATTTAAAATTATTTACGAAGTTTAAAGCATGTAGCTTTAAAGGAAGGAGGAGAACTCAAGCTCTCTATTGACACCTGGAAACTGTAGCCTTGAGAGTATAGATCCAGTTAGACTCCCTTTGAAAACGTTTTTTCAGTCCATCTCCTCCTCTTATTGTTTCTGGAATGTGTTCTATTCATGGCGGGGCTCTTTATAGTGCATGACCATGAGAACAGGTCGTTACAGGTCCTTATAGTTTGTATTCTTTTTGTTCGGCCTATGTAAAAACCACATCATTAATACATTTCCTTCAGGATAAATAAAGTATTTATCCATTCATACACATTCATTCGAGTTGTGTTGCAGTTAATGATTCTTTTGATATTAAAACATTGACCTGATGTAATGTCCATGAAAGAATAGGTAGTTACCACATCAGTAGCAGTTTTCAGTGGAGGGAGAGGGAAACAAAAAACATGGCTGAACACTAAGGGTGGCTTCAGGTGTGGTAACTGTACCCATTGTGAACATGTACAGTGGACCAATTCTTTCATGGACGTTGCATTTGTTGTTTTGAATTGCATTATTTACACTAATGAGAAGATGAATTATAATTTAAATATGTTTTTAAGAACTAAAATCTCAGCATACATGTTACATCAGGGACTATATGTGCCAGTCCACTTTGAATCTGTGACCTTCGCCTATGACTTTAAATCTGCACTGTGTCAGCCATCTCGAGTTTATCCTGTTGAAGGTTGAAGGGCCGAAATAGGATGCTATTGTTTAAACTTTATTTGCCATGTAATAATAAAGGCTTTTAATCATTTTGTACTTTGAGTTCCTTCCTATAACTTTTGCATAGCCATACATTCGATCAGAACAAGAAAACTCATGTGACTGAATCCCATAAAGTGGCCAGACATCAGTTATGCCCTGAGTCACAAATAAGTGTGGACGTTCTGAAGCAGTAAAGCACTTACCTCTTAAAGCCAATCGTGGAATCCATTATAAACCCCTTTGCACTTGTTTTGGGCTATTGACTTTGTTAACTTTAAGTAAAATAGTTCCACCAAATGCATTCTCATGTTGGCTTTTCAAGTTTATTTATTTGATATTGTAAATGAGAGGGGTGTGAGTTTTTTGTTTCTCGTAATGGCTTATGTTTTAACTGCAACTGACTCAAAACAATTGATTCAGTCCCACATGAGCAGTTTTTCTTCTATTTCTTTTCAGAATTACAGCAACACAAGAAAGAGGTATCCATTTTCTATTTTTTACAATACATTACATATTTTGATTATTATAATTATAGTGATTTGTTGATTTTACAGAGCACAGCTTACTTTCAAAGAACCAGAGAAACTCCCAGGTGTCCTCATTAATGTAGCCAAGCACGTCCGCTCGCTCAAGTATCATGTGTGGGAGAAGATGGTGGATCTGGTTGAGTACAGTAAGTACATTCATTCTAAAGGGGCTTTTTATTATATTGATTTCGAGGCCATGTCAGAATTATATGGTTTAAACTGGTGTCAAAGATTTATTTTTGAGGATTCATGTGAAACCAAAACTAGCACAAAGTTCAATGCACTATTTAACTTCTAGTGGATTATTTGCCATTTGTTTGCCTCCACTGAGATGTTTTTACTACACTTGAATTTATCAGTGTGAGATTTATTTAATTACAGACGTTTTTAGTGCAGAAAAGTAAAGAATTGACCTGCATCTGTGTAAAGTATAATATTTAAGTGTAAAGCCATAGTGTGGAACCTTCCAGTCTAACCAATAACATCTCAATGGAAACAAGCAGGTGACACCCCATTTACACCTTTAACATAATTTTTTCACGAAAAAGTGTTGATATTAATACAACCCAAATTCTTGGATAAATGTTCTTCCTAATATTTTTGTTCATCAACAGAGATTATAAAATTCAAAAAACGCATTATATTTTGTAAATTTTTCTTAAACATTTGCTGCATAAATGTTGTTTTCTTTGCAGCCCCCATTGCCTTGGACCCCAACACCTCTTACTCTTGGCTGACCCTATCTAAAGACCTGACCAGTGTCTCCAACAGTGGCTCTGTGAAAAAACTCCCTGATAACCCAGAGAGATTTGGTCACTTCGTGTTTGTGCTGGGTTCAGAGGGCTTCACTTCGGGACGCCACGCCTGGGAGGTGGAGGTGGGTGACAAGGTGGACTGGATGCTTGGAGTGGTCAAAGAGTCCATAGACAGAAAAGGACATATTTCCGGTTGTCCCGAAGGAGGTTTTTGGATGATCTCTTTCTTTGAAGGGGAGTACTCCGCCATGACAAGACCCAGCACCACTCTAAAACTCGATTCTCCTCTGACCCGGGTCAGAGTTCAGCTGGATTACGACGCAGGAGAGGTCACATTCTCCAACCCCATCTCCATGACAACAATCTACACATTTCATGACTTTTTCACACAGAAGATGTTTCCTTTCTTTTGCCCCGGGGCCAACATCAACGGCAATAACCCCAAACCCCTGAAAATCTGCCCCGTCAAAGTGGCTGTGTGGAACAGCGCCTCCTGGTGATACAAAAGGACACTTGCATCTCTCCACTTGGAAATGGTCTCCCATACAAACACAAGCTAATTAGCAGACTTCCACTTAATTTCACATTAATTCATTAGGGATAAGTTAGATCTATTCCTCCTCATCCTCCCTGTTGACAAAGAAATTACATTTGGAACAGATATAACAATTATTTTTATTTTTGATTAAAATGTATTACAATAAGACAATGTTAATTAAAATATTTTGCTTACATTTGTGTTAATTTGTTTATTTATTTATTTAGTGTTGAATCTACCAGGGGATGGTCTCGCCTTTCCAATTCAGCAGGGCTCCACAATGCTTCTCGGTCAAAGAGTTCATCACACGGAACATTCCTTCAACGCTCTCATGAGTGTCCAACTCCCCCTTGAAAACATAAACAGGAAATACATGATACATGATACATAAAACAAAAGGGACTTATGCAAGAGACAATACATGTACATTAAGCAATAACTTAACACATTCATAAACAGCCAAAGGGTTTCTAGGCCACTGCATGTTACTATAGTTACAGTAATTCATTTGATAATGAAGAGTGTGAAATCTTAAAGGTTTATTTTACTCAAACAATAAATATGAAATATGCATTTCCAGCTAGTTCAGAGAAAAATAATAATATAAATAAAAATACAAATTGTCGCTATAAATGTTGGACCGTAACAAAGGATAAATTAGTACTTTGTTACTTTTACTTGAATAGATTTTTTTAATGTGATACTTTTACTTAAGTTTTTCCTTTGCTCTGGTACTTTTAATTAACTAACAAAATTGAGTACAGTACTTCATTCACCACTGCGCTACATAGCCATAAAAATATGAAATGGGGTAATAGTTGGTTAAAGTAATTTTACAGAGATAAACTAATATAAGTTTGTATTGCAAATTACAGGGCATAAACTGGGATGATCTAAGAACTTGCCCCGAACAAGCCTGCCTTGTTCTGCTTATGTGCAAAACCCCAGGTATATACTAGTGGCAAACAAAAGCACCTTGACAGTTACATTAATCATGAATTAACGTATTATCTAAGGCTTGGTTCACCTCGAGTACAAATACCTGTTCTTCATCTACTCCACTGGCCTTGTGTCAACACTTTGTACCCAGTGTGATTGATTGTGATTCTTGTGTGACATGTTTTGTGTTTAAAAAAAAGCTGACTCACTTCCGGTCCCCCCAAGTCCGTGCGTACCCAGCCTGGGTGAAGCATCATGCAAAGGATCTCATCTTTCTGGAGCTCCACAGATGCACAGACTGACATCATATTCAGTGCTGCCTTAATATATTAGAATTAGGCAAAAGAGAAGATTATTTATAATAATAATAAAATCTGCAGTGTGATCCAAACTAGAGTGTGCATAAGATGACATTTCTGCACTAAAGTTTAATTTCAGAGTCCTTTTACATTTGTACATTTGAACATCAACCAAGACATTTGCTGGCCAGCCTATTTGAATGAACTGCATTGTTACTGGTACAGTCTCCAAATGAAACAAATTCATTTTTGTCAATATTTCTCATCATTACCTATTTCTAATAATGAGAAATAGATAAGAGGTTGGAAAACAAACTTACCTTACTGACACGATATGGTAGAACGGTAAATCTATTGTACGCTTGTTTTGCGATTTCATTTGAACTAACAATAGAGGAAATGTTGATAACAGCTGCTTTGCGACAGGACATGCCCGGCATTCCAGAATCCTTTGCTGCAGCACGAAGAAGAGAAATAAACTCCTAGAAATGTAAAATTACAATGCTGAAAAAAGCTTCAAACAAAAATACACTGTGATTACTTTGTTTCTTTTACTTGGATTATAATCATAGGTCCAACCACGTTTGTGTTGAAACACTTGTACATCTCTTCTGGGGTGCTCGAGAAAAAGGGGCTGTAAACTGCCAAAGCTGCATTGTTTATGATGAGGTTCAGACCACTCTTTCCAACAATGGAGCCCACTTGTTGAGCCGCCTCCTTGATGCTCTTGGGATCAGCAGCGTCTAAGGAATTTCAATAAATAATACAATGTTTCAGTTGGCTATGTATTTACACAAGTAAAAGCAATATACCACTAAAACATCAGAACATAAATACAGATTAAATGGGTATGTGCAATTACAGGTTCATTCACGTGCTAGTCCTGATTTGGTCATGGTTTAAGCCTAGTTTAATGCTGGTGTAGCCTTGGTTTGGCCCTAGTTTAGTTGTGCTTTAATCCTGGTATTAGTTCCAGTTTAAGTCACAATATTAATGTGATATGGATGCAAGTGTGAGCACACCCACAGACAGTAGGTAAGGTAGGTTAGGAAGGTTTTAGTATTAAATGACTTACCCAAACAGATAATTTTGATGATGTCTGGATGTTTCTTTGCCAGAGCTTGTAATCCCTAAAAACAGTTTGTAGTAACAGTATCATAACTGGCATTCTTACGTCAGCAGTAGAGTACATGTAAAGGTACCTCAGCTCTTGGTCCATCAGGGTCCCTACAACACGCGAACAACACGCTCACAGGACTCTGCGTCTCCACCATCTGTTTGACCATCTCCAGACCCAGGCCTCTGTTGGCTCCTGTTATTAACACGCTGACCGGTTTAGAAGACATTGTCCTCCTCATGCAGATTCAGTGACTGCTCCAGATTTGGCAGAGTGCAGCATTTACACTGCTTAAGCCACACCCACTCAGCTCAACTCTTGACTCCGCCTACTGCAATTTGATTTTGTGTAGTCTGAAATATAAACTATGACCATGTAAACCCCAAACACTAAAAATACTGTATTGTAATGCAATATGGTATATAAAATAGAGCAAAATGTATTTTTTCCTTGTTTTTTGTGCAGTTAACATCCCCTCAATACAATGTACTCTTTTTCTGGAAATGACTTTTTGACTGACTGGTTTGGCTAGTTTCATACAAAATGCAAATGACAAATAGAAACTCCTCAGTGTAGTGAGAAGTTTGAAAATTATGCTTGGTTTTACTTACCATTTCAATGGTCATTATATAATTACATACTAAATCTAGCACTAACAAACAGTAAGCACATTTCTATCAGCACAGCTAAGCAGCATACATTGTGTAACCCATTAACATTAATTCTGAACATAAAAATAGAAATTGAGTCTGTGATAAGCTTTACTAAAGAGATACTTTATACCTTGCAGAAAGGGAAATCTGCATAGTGCATCTTTAGTCAAAATATCAAAGTCTTTGCTGTTTAAGGTTATATTTTATACTTGTCTTTCAGCAAAAAAAGACACCTGGATATTAGGCAGAAGAAGAGATTATTTTAATGAATGATTAAAGCCATTTTATAGATTGCTTTAATTCTCCAATAAGATAGTGCTGTATAATACACATCTACCAGGGGATGCTCTGGCCTTTATAATCCAGCAGAGCTCCGTTGTGCTTCTCGGTCATGGAGTTCATCACCTGCAGCAACTCCTGGACGCTCTCCTGAGCGTCTTTTGTGGCCTGAAGGTGAAAGAGAAAAAATATATTTTTAAGAAGTTCTCAAACAGATCAATCTGTTGTCAGAATGCTTCTATAATAGTTATTAAATATCAACTCCACAAGTCACTACATGTGTGACTCTATGTGTCTTGACAGTAGACACAGGTCCCCCAGTAAATCCTGGACCTTTTAACCCCCTACCCCTCGGGACATACCCTCCCCTCCTCCGGTCAGAACTTACTGGCAGTCCCAAAAACTAGGTTTTAAACTCAAAGGGACCTGTCCTTTCAGACTCTGGCCCCAAAATGATGGAATGCTCTGCCTCTTTCTCTCTGTGTTTAAAAAGCAGCTGAAGACTTTCCTGTTCATGAAAAGCTTTTGGTTGACTTGAGTCCTATGACCGTATTTTATTTATTGTCGTTTCTTGGTGTACCTCCTCTCTGTAAAGCACTTTGGGGTTTTTATCTGTAAAAAGCAATGTATATGTAAAAATGTACTTACTGACTTACTCATGAAAGCCTGTAATACTGTAATAAACACTGGTCTGATTAGTGCATGGAGGTGACTCACATTGGGTCCGCCCATGTTAGTCCGGACCCACCCGGGATGCAGCAGGGTGCACAGGATCTCATCCTTTTTCAGCTCAATGGCAGCACACCTGATCAGCATGTTCAGAGCCGCCTGGAGAAAACACAACACTCTTGCAGCTTTATATGACTTTGAGCTCTGGGATATAGTTATTTCATTATTTTAGACAAATTCAAAGTAATTTGTTTTTTCAGAGATAGCAAACAAATATTTTTGGACCTGCTTCAGACAAAGGAGTTGATGTGACTTGTAATCAATTCATTGATTCATTAAAATATATTTATTGAAGGAATATGAAATTTCATACAAAATATCCTCAAATAAAAATAATTGCATGACATTATTGGCAATAGCGTTTTCTGCTTACAAACTCTACCCATTTTATCAGTCTTTATCAGCTTGTACCAGTCTTACTGTGGTGTATAGGTCATTTTCTTTCTTGGTAATAGGGGTGGGCGATATATATCATCTGCAATATTATCATGATTGTTGTTTTAACGATGTGCAAACATTATCGAGTATTTAAATTAGTTCGCCAAAACCAATGAAACGCCGACAACACACTGCATGTGCCAGTTTCTAAAAGGTAAATTTTCATTCAATAAAAAAGACAAGAAATGGTTGCTCTTTTTCTTTATTTACAGCACACTCAAATTGGTATGGGCTCCTCATTGTCCACTATCTGCCTTTTCATTGATGGGATCTTTCCAGTTTTAAAATACACATTTAGCTTTGAATTGGCACTCGTCCCGCCGATCGCTCCCAAACACATGTCATTGTGCATACGATCAATCTGTTGTCATGTGTGCAAATAAACTTACAAATGTCCGCAGAACAAACTCAACTCCATTGTCCGCCATGGTTGTTGTTATCTGGTTCTTACCAGCAAAATGCGCAGGGTCATGTGATGATGACGGCGTCGCGACGTCATCGTTTTCCCAAAAGTCGCGTTTTGCCCGCCCACGCGACAACGCGACCCCACTCTGGAACCCGTTTTCAAAAAACAGTTTTCACCCACCCAAAACGCCGGTGCCGTGTGGAGGAAAGGCCAAAACAAATACAAACTTCTCAGTTACCACCAAAAAACTATGTCGTGTGGACAGGGCCTTACAGACGCCGACACACATTACAGCAGTAATGTGCTCCCCACACACAGCTCGACTCTGCCGCTCGACTTGTAGGCCTAGGTGATGACCTCTCTTGCAAGCAGCCTTGGAACAGGTTAGCAGTGCAGTTTGAGAAAATGCAGGCAGAGGCAGCTAAAGCTGGGTCTACTTCAGAGGATTTAGTGCCTAGACGCGGGTCTACTTTTCTGGCATGGAAATGGTTTGGTTTCGAAAAGACTGACATTGCCAGTGTTGCGTTTATATTTTTGTTGAGTGTATGTACAATCAGATTTAAATAGAAAAGTAGTACAAAAAAAGTAATACAGTATCAAATATGATGTTCAGTACCAGCTGTATACAGTTCTAGGGAGTATCATCTGTTACATAAGGGTGAGTTGTTGTACAGTTGTATGGAGTATGGTATGAATGTAGTCCTGTATCTCTCACTGTTTGAGCGGAGCTGTAGGAGCCTGTTGGAGAATGAGCTCCTCTGTCCCTCTATGGTCTGGTACAGTGGGTGAGCAGGAGTGTCCATGATGGAGAGCAGTTTGTCCAGTGTCCTCCTGTCCCTCACTGTGACTCCAGCTCACAGCCAATCACGTGACCAGCTTTGCGGATCAGTTTGTCAATCCGTCCGATGTCTCTTTTACTGGTGCTGCTCCCCCAGCAGACTACAGCAGAGTACAGGGCGCTGGCAACCACAGACTGGTAGAAGATCTCCAGTAACTTACTGCAAACATTGAAAGACCTGAGCTTCCTCAGGAAGTAGAGTCTGCTCATGCCCTTCTTGTACACAGCATTACAGTTGTCCCTCCAGTCCACCCAGTTGTTCACATGAACCCCCAGGTACTTGTAGCAGTCCACGATCTCCACCTCGTGACCCTCGTGACCCCACAGGTGACCTTATCCTCCTGAAGTCAATTACCAGTTCCTTGGTCTTGTCTAAGTTCAGGAGCAGATTTGTTGTTCGAAATTACGCATATGGATCTCACATTTCGTCCACTTCACTGACTTTCACTGACACTGCGGCTGAGACACAAATCCACAGATCTGCATGTAAACAGAGAACTTTCAGCCAATCAGAGCACTTCATTTCCTCCCCACTCCTCCGCTCTCCCTCGCTCCACGCCACAGTTCAGATTCAGGAATGTGAGGCAGCACCAGCTCCCCTTTCACCCACAAAAAGTAAGATTAATACGTAGAGTTAGCCCAACATTAACCCAACGGTGTTGTTAACCATTTGTCAAGGTTATGACGAACAGATGAACCATCTGAGTCGTCGTTGTGTGTTGCAATGGTCACCGCCACATTTCCCCGTATTCATTGCAGACAAAACAGTTTTGATTTTAAACTGCAAGGCTTGCGTGACATGGCTGAACGGACAAAAAAACAAAAAAAAAAGACTAGGAAACAACAAATATTTCTGGACAGCTATCGGGAGAGATGTCCTTGCCTTAGCGTGTCCAGGCTGCACGCATTTAGCACCGTGGGGACAAGGGACAACAGGTACAAACACAGTTCTACACACACAAATCCCCCTTCCACAAAGTCCATATCATACCCGTCATCTAGAACAGTGTTTCCCAACCTTTTTTGTCTTGTGTACCCCCTGAGCCTTTTTGTCATACCTCAAGTACCCCCTGACTCATACGTGTTGATAATTCTCCAAAAGTAGAACGTGACACAACAGATTATTAAATGAAAATCATTTTATTTTATCTCCTTAATTTGAAAATTAGATTCTCAAGCATTTTCTCTCTTTTCTTTTACTATTTAAAATATTAGAATTTAAAATATTCAAAAAAATCTCTCCCGCACCTGGCAGCAACACTGCGGAGTACCCCCTGCAGTGTGCTTGCGTACCCCTAGGGGTACTTGTACCCCTGGTTGGGAAACATTGATCTAGAAGACGGACTGTCTGGTGAAATTGGTATAAAGGTTTAGACCGGCTTGGTTGTCTGATTGTAAAAATCATTATGAGCCTATAGCGTAGCTCTATTGCTTGAACATTAAGATTAGCCTATGTATACACACACCGTAATTTCCAGACTATAAACTGCTACTTTTTTCTCACACTTTGAACCCTGTGTCTTATGTATTATGTGTGTATGCATGTATTATGGACGGATTATTAGTTTATGAACACAGCGGATGAGTGTGCGCAGCCTGAGAGGAGGAAGCGTCTGTGCGGTTAACATGAAGTTGTAGCATTAGCGAGCGCTGCTGTCTGCACTAAAACAGTTTATTGCCATGTGATAAAATAAGTTCTGACTAAATGGGGGGGATATCGTCATAATATCGTTATCGTTAAAATCCTACAAATATCGCAATATTTTTTTTTGCCCATATCGCCCACCCCTACTTGATAACATATAAAGAATAATAAGACCAAAGTTACACATATTCATCAGCTGAACAATCTGCCACACAAGAAGGAAAGATAAGAGGAGACATTGACAGCTAATCTGTATTAAGTGTAATGTACCTTACTGACACGGTATGGGACCGTGTTAAAGGGTTCATATGACTCTGGGGTGAGTTCAATTGATCCGAGAATGGAGCTGATGTTAACAACAGCAGCTTTTTGACAGGACATTCCAGGCACTGCACTGGTCTTCACTGCAGCTCGTAGATAAGGGAGGAACCCCTAATCATGTGACAAAAAGTTAAACATGCTAGGTAAAGAGTTTTAAATAACCTTCAGTAGGCTATAATCTGCTTCCCTAATCCCTTACTTGAATGATGCTCATGGGGCCGATTACATTAGTGTTGAATTCTTTAGCCATTGCCTCTGGAGTGGAGTCAGCTACAGCAGAGTGAGTCAAGATGGCTGCATTGTTAATGACGAGATTTAGGCCTTCTCCTCCCAGAAGTGAGCCCACCTGTTCAACGGCCTGTTTAATGCTGCTCTCGTCTGCAGTGTCTAACAAAGAACATTCACATTAAAGGTTCTATATTACACAAGACTGACTCTTGTCAATTTTAAGACATGTTATAATGTTGTTGCTTCATCGAAAACACACCTGGAGTTGTGTTTTGTTTCACTCACACTTGTTTGAGCAATTCTTTGTTATTAGTCTGTCTACATCTCCAAAGCTCAAAATGCTCCGTTCCACCTTGTGATGTCATGAAACTGTAGTTTTTAATTTTACTTATTGTTCAATAAAGATTATATATATTATATTAATTATATATATTATAGAAATTATTCTAGTGAAGGTGTGTGGAGTTTAAAAACACAATGGAGCACTTCCTGTATTACCACATGACATCACAACGTTGAACGGTGTTTTTGTATGAGAGAAGAACACAGCCTAAACATGTAGGCTTTGTGTGTTAAACGTGTGAATGAAACAAAATACAACTCCAGCTTTTGTGATGAGGAAACAACATAACATTGATCACAAAAAAGTGCAACACAGGCCCTTTAAAGGGATAGTGTTTTTTTTTTTTTTTTTTTTTTTTTGTTGATGTTAATCTGTATGGGTTTCCTTCTAAAAGTTATGTGTGTTGACACCGGCTTACCTCTGACAGTCTCAGCTGATCCCGGTTCGGCTCGCTTTCTGGAGCCCACATAAGTAGGTCCAGTAACTTCCCTGGAACATGAAATAAAGCTTGTTTTTCTTCTCAAAACAAAACATTTGTTAGAAAGGTGATACATTTGCGTCCCAAACAGTTGTCCACGAAACATCCACCAGCGTATTTCGCATTTGAGTATTGTCCCTCTCCACTCGTATCACTACGCCCATGTTATCTCTATCAGCCTGTTCACTTGTAAACTTCGGCGTAGACATCCGCTGAAGGTGAACAGGCTGATAGAGTTAACATGGGCGTAGTGATACAAGTGGAGAGAGACAATACGCAAATGCGAAATACGCTGCTGGATGTTTCGTGGGACGCAAATATATCACCTTTCTAACAAATGTTTTGTTTTGAGAAGGAAAACAAGCTTTATTATTTCATGTTCCAGGGAAGTTACCAGACCTACTTACGTGGGCTCCAGCAAGCGAGCCGAACCGGGATCAGCTGAGAGGTAAGCCGGTGTCAACACACATAACTTTTAGAAGGAAACCCATACAGATTAACATAAAAAAAAAAACTATCCCTTTAATGGAGGAAGAAATCTGACATTTTTTTTGGTAAAAGTCTGTATTTGGTTTTAATATTACAAAATCAAATACAAAAAATTGACACAACAATATAGCCACCCAGAGATCTTAATCCCCCATTGTTTGATTTTGACATTTACAGTGAAAAACATTAAATGTAAAAATATGAACATACTGGAGTTAAAAGCACCATAGTGTTGAGTGCATTGGGTGGGGTTGCAGATCTTTAATGTTTCTTGCAGATAAAAGATTGGATATATACAAGTTACAAGTCCTGGCAGTGCAGCCCACACCCCTGTTTGGCTGAGCTTAATTTACCTATTTTAGCCACTCCATTTCAAGAGGAAATTATGTCACTGTAGTTTACTTAACTTTGAAATAAATAATGTTTTTAATTAATTTATTAATAAATGTATTCATAAATGAATGGATGAATGAATGAATGAATGGAAACACCTTTAAATTACAGTTGTATGAAAAAGTTTGGGCACCCCTCTAAGGTTGCATAATAATTCACTCATGTCATTCATTTTCCCATAAAAGCCGAGGGCTGGATGGTTTTCCAAGTGTAGTAATATTCATTTGTATGAAATTAAATCAAATGTGTAAAATAGTGGGCACCCTTGTCATTTTGTTGCTTTGAATTCCTGTAACTAATCAACAGACTAACTGGAACACAAAATTAGTTTGATGAGCTTATTAAGGTCTTGAACTTCATAGACAGATGCATCCACACATGACAAAATGTATTTAAGGTGGCCAAATGCTAGTTGTTGTTCTTCTCTTTGACTCTCCTCTGAAGAGTGGCAACATGGGAGCCTCAAAACAACTCTCAAAAGAAGAAGAAGAAGACGACGACGACGACGACGACGACGACGACGACGAAGAAGAAGACAAAGACGAAGAAGAAGACTTTATTGATCTCACACAGGAGAAAGTCTTCTCTGCATTTAACCCATCCTGTTATTAGGACCAGTGGGCAGCACATTACTGCGCCCGGGGACCACCTCCATGATCTTCTTGCTTCAGTTTGGCCTAAGGATTTTACCTATGGTGCATGTTTTGGGTTGATGGGGGAAACCGGAGTGCCTGGAGGAAACCCACCCAGACACACAGAAAGGCCCGGGCGACACGGGGATCGAACCCAGAACCTTCTTGCTGTGAAGCATGAGCGCTAGCCACTCAGCCACCGTTCCGCCAGGAGCTGAATGAGCTGAAAATAAAGATTGTTCAGCATTATGGTTTAGGGAAAGGATACAAAAAGCTATCTCAAAGATTTCAGCTGTCAGTCTCCACTGTGATGAACATAGTGAGGAAGTGGAAGGCCACAGGCACAGTTCTTGTTAAAGGCCAGAAGTGGCAGGCCAAGAAAAGTATCAGAGAGGCAAAGAAGGATGATCAGAATGGTCAAAAACAACCCACAGACCACCTCCAAACCTGCAAGGTCATCTCGCTGCAGATGGTGTCACTGTCCATAGGTCAACAATACAACACAACAACAACACAGCACAAGGAAAGGCTGTATGGGAGATTGATGCGGAAGAAGCCTTTTCTTCAACAGTCGCTTGAGGTATGCAAAAGCACATCTGGACAAGCCAGCTTAATTTTGGAATAAGGTGCTGTGGACTGATGAAACACAAATAAAGTTATCTGGTCATAACAGGAGGTGATATGCATGGTGGCGAAAGTGCACAGCATTCCAAGAAAAACACTTGTTACCCACAGTAAAATTTGGTGGAGATTCCATCAGGCTGTGGGGCTGTGTGGCCAGTGCCGGTACTGGGAATCTTGTAAAAGTTGAGGGTCGCATGAATTCCACTCAATATCAGGGGATTCTTGAGAATAATGTTCAGCAATCTGTCACAAAGTTGAAGCTACGCTGGGGCTGGATATTTCAACAAGACAACGACCCAAAACACTGCTCAAAATCTGCTCAGGCATTCATGCAGAGAAACAAGTACAACATTCTGGAATGGCCATCCCAGTCCCCAGACTTGAATATCATTGAAAATCTGTGGGATGATTTGAAGCAGACTGTCCATACTCGGCAACCATTAAACCTCACTGAACTAGATATATTTTGTAAGGAGGAATAGTCCAATATACCTTCAGGATCCAGACACTCATTAGTGGCTATAGGAAGTCTCTAGAGCAGACCTGGGCAAACTGTTCCACAAAGGGGCCGATGTGCCTGCAGGTTTTCTTTCCAACCAAGCAGCAGCACACCAAACTTGACTCATATAATCAACTGATCTCAGTCTTCAGACAGCTGAAGGTGTGCTCTTGGTTGGAACAAAAATCTGCAGCCACACTGGCCCTTTGTGGATAGGGCTGGGCATCGAAATTCGGTTCCTCCATGGCACCGACCGAAATGCTTGGGTTCTTCTGGGTATCGAAACGTGGAACCGAAAGACGAGGCATATTTCGATACCCAGAAGAACCCAAGCATTTCGGTATCGAAATATGCCTCGTCTTTCGGTTCCACGTTTCGATACCCAGAGGTTAATCACGTGTGCCTCAGATACGTGCCTGCGTGCTTATGGCCTGATAATGCCACCTGAGATTGGCCGAAACGTCCGCCTGTATGAAAAACAACGTGGTCACGCTCCTCGTTCACAGGCAAGGCGAGATTCGCCTAACTTGTAGGGTGCTAATAAGTTAGCTAATCAATTAGCTTGGCTGCGGAGTCGTCAAACCCTACAAAAATGCCCAAGTCGAAAGCGTGGTTATACTTTCGTAAGACCAACTCTAATACTGCGCGGTGCAGCATATCTGACAAGAGCTGCAGGATGTTTTACGACCACACTCGGAAAGTACTGAGCACAGCGCTGTTTCTGATATTTCACCGGGTAAGTTTGTTCCGTGAATTCCGTTGATCTGCTTTGTTTGTTAAGGTAGGAACTAGCTAGGTTGTTGCAAGTTTACCTATGTATGTTCACGGTACTGTAGGATATTAGTGAGTAACTATTGTTTATGGCAGTGTTTCCCAACCTTTTTTGTCTTGTGTACCCCCTGAGCCCTTCTGTCGCGAGTACCCCCTCACTCATACGTGTTGATAATTCTCCAAAAGTAGAACGTGACACAACGGATTATTAAATGAAAATCTTTTTATTTCATATATGTTAATTTTCTTGTAGAAAAACTGTTAGATATGTATGTGTGTGTGTGTGTGTGTGTGTGTGAGAGATAATGTGATGATGTGCAGTTGTGTTGTTGTTCATTTACTTCAATAACTTGATATTCAATAACTTGAATAACGGAAAATAAACTCCAGTATGTGGAATAGAATGTGTAATTAAATTACATTTTTTCCTAGAATTAATATAAAATGGTAACCGAAAAAGGTACTGGTTAGGAATCGGTATTGAAATGAAGGTATCGATATTGGTATCGGCACTGGAAAATTCTGAACGATACCCAGCTCGATTTGTGGAAAAGTTTGCCCAGGTCTGGTCTAGAGGCTGTTATTTTTTGCAAAAGGAGGCTCTACTAAATATTGATAAGATTTTTCTCTTAAGGTGCCCAAAATTATGCACCAGTCTAATTTTGTTTTGATGTATATTGCACATTTTCTGTTAAAATAAAAATAATAATAATAATTTCACTGCTGAAAAATGACCATGAAAAATGTGTCCATGAGTTATTTGATAGATCAAAATGACGCTGTGGACCCAAACACCCAATGATTTATAAATGATAATAATGGCAATTGTCAAGGGTGCCTAAACTTTTTCATACAACTCTAAATGTTCAGGCTTAAGAGAAATTACAAAAATAAATGGTAAGACCTTTTAAAACTAATTCAAAATGTTACTTCTGTCCAACCATAGGTTATGAAGGGGTAACACAATGATTGTATTTTTAAAGGAATTTACTATTTGCAGTTTAGCCTTTGAACTCTTGCAGCTGTTCTTGCAACAAATGTCAGCTTGCGCACATTTAATTGATGTGATTTGTGCCAAACATAAAGTGAAATTGAATGGATGAAATTGGAACATTAGAGAAGCAACTCTCTTCTGTAACTTGACTACCTCCACAATTTAAAAAAATATATACAGTCAATAATATCAGGTCCTGTTATATGCAACATTTTGAGGACATTTTCTCATTCTAAAGATATAATAATTGGTTTCAAATTGTTAATCACTGTGGCAACTGTCCAATTTTTTCATAATTCTGAAACCCAAGGATAAAATTAGGACTTACCCATACGGATGATTTTGATGGTGTCTTTGTGCATCTTTGCCAGAGCTTGCAATGCCTACAAATGGAATCATATCTTGTAAAAGCTAATTCAGCAATACCTTGGTAGGAAAGGAGTTAATTATTAAAACATTTTTTTCTGTTTTTAATACTGGTTTCATACTTTTTCAGTTCCTAATATATAGGCCTACAAATAAATATGTATAACAGAATTCACAAAAGCAAAAAGTATAACAGTATGTACATGGCAGAATGATAATATTTACTATGGAAAAATCATATTCACAGTCAGAATCATGAGAAAAACACTTTGTTGGCTCTTTGCCTTAAAGGTCCCATGGCATGAAATTTTCACTTTCTGAGGTTTTTGAACGTTAATGTGAGCTCCCCTACCCTGTTTAGGCCCCCCCGATGTCTAAAAGTTGCGAAATGTGTAAACTGAGCATTTGCGATCCTTTTCTGCATTTGAAAAAAAGACAGCCCAAATGGGCGATTCTGAACAAGGGAAAATTCTGACATCACACTCGGGGAAAAATGCAAACGCAGTTCCACCGCCCGTCTGTATGTCTACCCACCGTATCTGTAAATCACGCCCAGAGAACTTGGACCGCAAACGAGCTACGCAATGCGAGATGCGTTTTTTTATTTGCCTGGAGGCACGTGAGAGTGTTTCCAGGCTCGGATGTCCTTTATCCGAGCCTCCGAACCTCTGAAACAGCAGTGGTTTAATTTTATTTTCTGTGGAAATGTGTTTATTTTTCAATGGAAATTGTCTCATATCTTCCTCTGTGCTTAAATGCGGAAGTGGGGCCAGCACACATCGCACCGCTAAAGAGGAAAGAGTGGAGAATTTGGCCACACCCCCACCCGCTGCACTGGCCTGTCTCTGTCCTCCTCATTTGGCCGTTTATTGGGGGTTACGAATGTATCATTTGGCGTATACGTAGCCCATAGCCAATCATGTCAGTTGTCAGTTCAAACTACAACCTTCCGTTTGTCACATAGTACGCGTCACCGTCTTGCCACCCCTCCCCGCTCTCTGATTGGCTCCCAGAATCGGGAGAGCTTGCTTGCCATAGTTGCCAGGCTGTCTTTCAGATCGGAATGAACGAAAGCAGCCTGGGATTTCCCAGGTTAATCAAGAAGTACAGTGAACCCTCGTGTGTTCACTCTTCGCGGCCTCGCTGTTTCGCAGATTTTTTTTTCTTTTTTTTAAATAGTGCAACTTTTTTTTTTTATAGTGTAACAATGTGTTCTGCGTCCTGATTGGCTAGACCAGGACTAAACGTGGACTAAACCAGGTCTAGACCAGAACTAGACCAGGTCTGAACCAGGATTAAATCACTCCGTGCGGCTTTTGCGTTCGTTTGTGCGTGTTCGGTTTGTGGCTCGGGTTGAGAGCACGCGGTCCGGGCGCCGCAGTTCCATCTCGTGCTCGCAGCCCCGGTCGCAGCCTCGCGCTGCATTTTCTCATATTTGTCTCTAGTTTAAACACTCAAACTTTCATAGATTTTCAACAAAATGTATTAATAGTGACGCGTGGGGGGAGACACGGCTCCGGGAGCCCCGCCAGACGCGCGAGCAGCACTGCCACGTCCCGGGACGAGACGCGCACCAACCCCTCTGTCACGGATTTGTCCACGATGAGGAGTTTATCGTGGACAAATCCGTGACAGAGCAGCACGTGTCGCGCACTTCTCCAAGGGGTTGGAGCGCGTCTCGTCCCGGGACGTGGCAGTGCTGCTCGCGCGTCTGGCGGGGCTCCCGGAGCCGTGTCTCCCCCCACACGTCACTATTAATACATTTTGTTGAAAATCTATGAAAGTTTGAGTGTTTAAACTAGAGACAAATATGAGAAAATGTTAATTCCAGTCTGAGAAAAGCGTATAATGTGTGTGGTGAGGCATTTACAGCCTTAAAGGTACAGTGTGTAGGATTCGTGGCGCATAGGTGGATGGTGGCTATCTGCTACGGCAGACCACGAGGGTCACCCGGGCGCGCCGTAACGCGGACAGCTCGCGTACCCGCGCACGAATGCGTGAAGCGCACCCGGCGCTGTGCGAGCCCTCGCCAACAACTACTGTATAAATAAAACGCGGTCCCGTTCACTGTTTTTTTTTTTCTTTTTGCATGAGAGCACACATTCCCGATCGTGTACCATGACAATCTACACATCAAATGAAACCTTACGGTCTCCTCTTTTTGACTATGCAATTCATTTCCCGGCACAACAATCACTCCCCGAGCACATGGGGCTTTTATACGGAAAAGCACAAAACAAGGTTTGTTACTTAGCTTACCTTTGAAGGCTCTGGACAGGTCAAACTCAGTATTTCACCATAAACTTGGTCTCAATCTTTCCGTAAGGATCCAGCGAATAAAATCCAGTAAAACAATTTAGTCCAAAACACGCATTAGATCCATTACGACATGTGATCCACCAACATGCTTGTCGTCGTTTATCCAAACGCGTACTATCTTGTTGTGTGAAAACCACGAGCCTTGCCGAAGGCGGAGCCCAAATGTCCTTCTGCGGCTCTCGTAATCAAAATGGCTGCCTCTATATGGGGAAGATCCCCCTTTTATGCAGGTATATCTAAGGCTACGTTCACACTGCAGCCTGAAACGACCCAAATCCGATTTTTTTGCCTCTATGCGACCTGTATCTGATCTTCTAATGACAGTGTGAACGACACAGATCCGATTTTTTCAAATGCGATCCAGGCCACTTGGATATGTGGTCCTAAATCCGATACATATCCGATCTTTTGACATGCGACTGCAGTCTGAACGGCCAGGTCGCATTCATCCGACCTCAGTGTGTTTCCTCCAATGAGAGTGGTACAAGTAGGCGTTCACAAATGTGCACAAACTTCTTCTTCTTCTCATCATGCGAAAATAGTATATAAACTCGTATCAGTGAAGCGGCGAAGCACGTAGCAATCCCACCCCTCCTGCCTGTGACTCCGCACCCACATGTTCCTTTCTGCAGACGTTGCTGCCACTGCCCCGCAAAACGCTGTGGCCAAAAACCTCGTCCTTCTCCGTCTCCTCCTTAAAACAAATAAGCTGTACATGTTTTGGCTCCGGTACGAAAGCAACTTTAGGCTACTTCCGTAAACACTGAGCGCGTTCGCTGCGTGTGACGTCATCGTGTCCTCCAAGGCGCATGCGGGACACTTTTGGGGAGTTTAGCGTTCACACTGGAGATCACATACAATTCGCATTTAACTGGAAATGTGAACGGCCTCGCAAAAAAATCGGATTTCACAAAAAAATCGGAATTGAGCATTAAGCCCTGCAGTGTGAACGTAGCCTAAGTCCAACAGAATACTTTGATTTCATGATGGAAGTGAAAATGCTTGGAAAACACTATATTTTTGAATGGGTATCTTCAATTTCGGTAATTCACTGTCCCTTTAAAACATGTAGAATAATTGTAAAATATAAAGTTGTCCTACTTCGCGGATTTCACTTATTGCGGGCTATTTCTGGAACCTAACCCCTGCGATAAACGAGGGATTACAGTGGTACCTCACCTTACGAATGACCCAACAAATGAAAATTTCAAGTTACGAAACGCCTTCACGGTAAATTTTGGTCTCTAGATACGAAAGAAAATTCAAGTTACGAAACGCGAAATCTTAAAAATTCAATTAATGCGCGCTCAGATGCACGCCCCGAAACGTAAATACACTTTATCAACACACACGGGGTTAGGTTCCAGAGGTGGCCCGCGGTGGGAGAGGTCCGCGAGGTAGGACAACTTTGTATTTTGCAATTGTTCTACATGTTTTAGGGCTGTAAATGCCTCACCACACACATTCTACGCTTTTCTCAGACTGGAGTTGGGCTTTTCTCACATTTCTTTCTCGTTTGAACACTCGAACTTTCATAGATTTTCAATGGAATGTGTTGATAGTGAAGCGTGGGGGGGACACGGCTCAATATAGCGCCGAACGTGCGAGGGGAGCGGAGACACAGGACTACTATTGCAACAATACATCATCAGCAGGGTAAAACTCACCTGTCTCACGACGGTCTAAACTCAGCTCACGTTCCCATAGTGAGTGAACAATCCAACGCCTGGTGAATTCTGCTTCACAATGATAGGAAGAGCTGACATTGAAGGATCAAAAAGCGACGTCGACACGGCGTGGGATGGCTCCATCCCACGACTCCATCCCCCGCACGGCTCGGCCCGCACGGCTCGGCCCGCACGGCTCGGCCCGCACGGCTCGGCCCGCACGGCTCGGCCCGCACGGCTCGGCCCGCACGGCTCGGCCCGCACGGCTCGGCCCGCACGGCTCGGCCCACCCGCGCGGCTCACAGCTCACAGTGTCAGCCCCCCGGCTCCGGAAGTCACATAGAACCAGACCCCGCCCCGCTCTTAAAGAGCCCTGCTGAAAGAGCATCTTTCTCTGCCTCTTAGCTCTAGCGCAGAACGCGCAAGGAGCGCGGAGACAGGAGCACCGCGCTCCTCCAACGGCACTGCCATGTCCCAGGATAATCCTGGTTTAGTCCAGGTCCAGTCCAGGTTTAGACCTGGTTTAGTTCTGGTCTAGACCTGGTTTATTCCAATCAGGACGCAGAACACAAATGTTATATACACTATAAAAAAAGTTACACTATAAAAAAAAAAAACTTGGAACGGATCAGGCCTTTTCCATTGAAATAGCTACTCAACTTACGAAAAATTCACGTTACGAAACCACTTCTGGAACGAATTAATTTCGTAAGGTGAGGTACCACTGTACTGTACCATGTCATGGGATCTTTAAGATACTAGGGGCGCTATTCTGCATTTGAGTGGCGCTCTTAGTTCAATGGATGATCTTTAAAGGTCCCATGGCATGAAATTTTCACTTTCTGAGGTTTTTGAACGTTAATGTGAGCTCCCCTACCCTGTTTAGGGCCCCCCCATGGTTAAAAGTTGTGAAATGTCTAAACTGAGCATTTGCGATCCTTTTCTGCGTTACAAAAAATCAGAGCTCAAACGGGCGATTTTGAACCTTATTGACATCAGATCGAAAAAAGAAATGCAAATGCAGTTCCACCCCCATCTGTCTGTACTCAGCGTCTCTGTAAATCACGCCCAGAGAGTTTGGACTGCGAATGCGCTAGGCAATGCAAAATGCGTTTTTTTATTTGCCTGGAGGCACGTCCGAGTGTTTCTAGGCTCGAAAGTCCTTTATCTGAGCCTCTGGACCTTTGAACAGCAGTGGTTTAATTTTATTTTATGTGGAAATGTGTTTATTTTTCAATGGAACGCTTCAAATCTCTCCCCCCGTGCAAAAACAAGGAAATGGATCAGCTGTGGGCTCAGAGCCGAAAGCGGAGTTTGGCCACGCCCCCACCCTCTACTATTGGCCAGCTCTTTTCTCCTCATTTGCATTCAAGCAACAAGGCCCATTATGGAGTGTTCCAGAGAGAGAAAAAAATACTCTTTCTCATCTTATCTCTGTTTCTCATGCACTGAGTGTTGATTTTGAAGAAGGATTCATTTACAGTATTAGGAAACCATTAAGGAGCCATATAAAAGCATCAAGAAGTACCATGTCATGGGATCTTTAATGTTTGCCTCGAGCAGCGCACATTTGATATTTTTTTGTAAACAAATATAAAATCCATGCTCTTGGTGTAGTGTCCTGCCTGTGTTGTGCTCGGTGATGATGATGTGAAAACTATATCCTGCATTAAAACATGACGCAGTCATAGCCATGTAGTGGCCGAAGACCCCCGCCAGGTTTGCTTACGAAACTTGGTGGGCTACGGAAAGAACGAAACAGAGGCTAACCGAGCTGGGTACAAGTAGCCTCTGGTGTAACGGTACTGCGCGTATCAAAAGCCATAATGTGAAGTTTACCTCAGCTCTGGGTCCGTCCGGATCCCTACAACACGCGAACAGCACCCCCAAAGGTGCCGAGAGACTCTGCGTCTCCACAATCTGTTTGACCATCTCCAGCCCCAGCCCTCTGTTGGCCCCTGTTATTAACACGCTGATCGATCTGGAAGACATTTTCCTCTTTACAGATTTGACCCAAGGCACCTGAGCGCGTGGAGAAGTGTACTCAGACCACGCCCCCGTGGGCGGAGTTAATGTGACTCCGCCTCCAGCTGACTGAAGTTTGCTGACTCACGTGGTGTTCAGGTTTATATGGAAATATGACATCTGCAATTCTGTCAAACCAACTCAGACTCACTCATGTCAGTGTACTCATTATTGTAACATAACAAAGTTCAATATGGTTTAACTGAGGACTTTTGTTTGAATTTAAATTTTAACAAACACTGTAAGAACGTTAAATACACTAAATATGAGTAAATACTGTATACGTATGTGCACTGTGAAAAATTTGTCTGCCAATAAAAAGAAATATTTGCTAACAACCAGAATACATTTTATTAATTCATGTAAATGTTGTTACATAGAAGGCACTTTATTACTCTAAGACTGTGCAGTTAATTCAGATTCACCAGATTCAAGATCACAAGAACACAAGGTCAACAATGCAATGAAATGCTTAAGATCAGAAGAACCATTGACTTGCTAAGATAGTCAAGAAGTACTAATAGCATGCAATAATAGTACATGGTTAAAAAGTGTTGCAAAAAGTGCAGGGGAGAATGTAAACAATATAATAAAAAGAATCTTCTTCTTCTCCTTTCAGCTTGTCCCTTTTTCAGGGGGTGGCACAGCGAATCAACTTTTTCCATCTCGTCCTGTTTTCTGTATCTTCTACTCTGGCTCCAACTACCTCCATGTCCTCCCTCACTGCATCCATAAATCTCCTCTTTGGTCTTCCTCTTTGTCTCCTACCTGGTAGCTCCATCTCTAACATTCTTCTACCAATATATCCACTGTCCCTCCTCTGAACATGTCCAAACCATCTCAATCTGGCTTCTCTAGCTTTTTCTCCAAACCTTCCTGTCTGTGTTGTCCCTCTGATGACCTCATTCCTGATCCTGTCCATCCTTGTCACTCCTAAAGAGAATCTGAGCATCTTTAACTCTGCTATCTCCAGCTCTGCCTCCTGTCTTCTGCCTATTGCAAGTGTTTCTAATCCATACATCATGGCTGGTCTCACAACTGTCCTGTAAACCTTTCCCTTCACCCTAGCTGGAACTCTTCTATCGCAGATCACTCCTGACACTTTTCTCCAGCTGTTCCATCCTGCCTTCACTCTATTCTTCACCTCTCTTCCACAGTCTCCACTGCTCTGAACAGATGATCCTAAGTATCTAAAATCCTCCACCTTCACCACCTCTGCTCCTTGTAACTTCACTGTTCCACTGTTCTCCCTATCATTTACACACATGTACTCTGTCTTGCTACGACTGACCTTCATCCCTCTTCTCTCTAATGCGAACCTCCACCTCTCTAGATTTTCTTCTAGTTGCTGCCTACTCTCACTGCAGATCACAATGTCATCTGCAAACATCATAGTCCATGGCGACTCCTGTCTGACCTCATCTGTTAATCTGTCCATCACCAAAGCAAACAAGAAGGGGCTCAGAGCCGATCCTTGATCTAGTCCCACCTCCACCTTGAAGTCTGGAACCACAGCACACCTCACTACTGTTGTACTATTTTCATACATGTCCTGCACCAACCTAACATACTTCTTTGCCACTCCTGACTTCCTCATACAAAACCACAATTCCTCCCTTGGTACCCTGTCATAGGCCTTTTCTAAATCTACAAAAACACAATGTAGCTCCTTCTGACCTTCTCTGTACTTCTCCATCAGAATCCTCAAGGCAAATATTGCGTCTGTGGTGCTCTTTCTGGGCATGAAACCAAACTGTTGTTCACTAATCTCAACTTCCTTCCTCAACCTCGCCTCAACTACTCTCTCCCAAATCTTCATTGTATGACTCATTAACTTTATCCCTCTGTAACTGCTACAACTCTGCACATCACCCTTCTTATAAATTGGCACCAGAACACTTTTCCTCCACTCATCTGGCATCTTATCACTCGTTAAAATTTCATTAAACAACCTAGTCAGGAAATTTACTGCCACTTCTCCTAAGCACTTCCATACATCCACTGGTATGTCATCAGGACCCACTGCCTTTCCACTCTTCATCCTCATTAGGGCCTTTCTAACTTCATCCTTTCTGATCCGATCTACCTTTTTCCTGATAGTGTCTGGCTCCTCATTTCTATGCTCCCTTTCATTTTCCTCATTTAACAACTCCTCAAAGTATTCCTTCCATCTACTCAACACACTTTCCTCACTGGTGACTACATTTCCATCTTTGTCCTTAATCAACCTCACCTGCTGTACATCCTTACCAGCTTGATTTCTCTGTCTTGCCAATCTATACAACTCCTTTTCTCCTTCCTCTGTGTCTAACCTATCATACAACTCAATATATATACTCTCTCTCTCTCTCTCTCTCTCTCTCTCTCTCTCTCTCTCTCTCTCTCTCTCTCTCTCTCTCTCTCTCTCTCTCTCTCTCTCTCTCTCTCTCTCTCTCTCTCTCTCTCTCTCTCTCTCTCTCTCTCTCTCTCTCTCTCTCTCTCTCTCTCTCTCTCTCTCTCTCTCTCTCTCTCTCTCTCTCTCTCTCTCTCTCTCTCTCTCTCTCTCTCTCTCTCTCTCTCTCTCTCTCTCTCTCTCTCTCTCTCTCTCTCTCTCTCTCTCTCTCTCTCTCTCTCTCTCTCTCTCTCTCTCTCTCTCTCTCTCTCTCTCTCTCTCTCTATATATATATATATATATATATATATATATATATATATATAATATACAATATATACAATATAATAAAAAGAATATGTAATAAAATATAATAAAATACTAAGGTACAGGCAGGATTAAATAAAGTGTAAGGAGGGTATTTCACAGATTATACTATGCTATATTATGTGCAATTATTGCACGGGAGTTGTGAAGCAGGTTATTGCACAGGTAACAGTAGCATTTACAGTGAGGTAGTGACAAACATGATACATTCATATAGAGCAGCAGCCGTAGACATATTATGCATAACGAAAAGTAGTTTAGTGCAGTATTATTGAGAGTTCAGTATTATTTAGAGCAGTGTTTCCCAACCTTTTTTTCTTGTGTACCCCCTGAGCCCTTTTGTCATACCTCGAGTACCCCCTCATTCATACGTGTTGATAATTCTCCAAAAGTAGAACGTGACACAACAAATTTTTAAATGAAAATCATTTTATTTCATCTCCTTAATTTGAAAATTCAATTCTCAGGCATTTTCTCTCTTTTCTTTAACTCAAATTAGTTAAACATAAAAATAAAGAATATGTTTCTTTGAAAATAATTTACCCAAATAAATACTAAATCAAAATAATCTTCCTTTGTTGTATCTAACTCTTGTGACACAACTGATTATTAAATGAAAATCTTTTTATTTCATGTCCTTACCTTTATTTCATGTCCTTACCTTGAGAGCCTTGAAAGGCGCCTAACAAATAAAATGTATTATTATTATTATTATTATTAATTTGCAGCGTACCCCCTGCAGTGTGCTCGAGTACCCCTGGTTGGGAAACACTGATTTAGAGTATTATCCAGAGTTCAGTAGTCTGACAGCTTGAGGGTAATAGCTGTCTTTGAGTGTTTTTGTGCGTGCTGGCAGGCTCCTGTATAGTCTACCAGAGGGTAGCAGACGGAAGAGTCCTTGTGCCGGGTGAGTATGGTCCTTAGTGATGCTGCGTGCCTTACGCAGACCCCCGCTGTGGTAAATGTCCTGGATGGAGGGGAGACTGCTGCCAGTGATGTCCTCTGCCGCTCGCACCACCCTCTGTAGTGCTTTGCGGCTCTGAGCAGTGCAGTTCCCATACCACACTGTGATGCAGTCCGTCAACAGGCTCTCGATGGTGCACCTGTAGAAGTTTGTGAGGATGCTGGTGTTCATACCAAACTTCCTCAACTTCCTCAGGAAGTAGAGTCTTTGTTGGGCTTTCTTAACCACAGTGTCTGTATGTAGTGTCAAGGATAGATCCTCAGTGTGTACCCCAAGGAACTTGAAGCTGCTGACCTGCTCCACCTCAGCGTTGTTGATGAAGATGGGGGGATGCTGGTCTACATGCAGTCTCCTGAAGTCCACGATCATTTCCTTATTTTTGCTGATGTTCAGAGAGAGGTTATTTTCCTGACACCAGCTGGTCAGTGATTTCACCTCATCTCTGTAGGCGCTCTCGTCATTGTTAGTGATGAGGCCTAGGATGGTGGTGTCCTCGCCAAACTTGAGGATGATGTTGGAGCTGTGCCAGGCGGTACAGTCATAGGGGAACAGGGAGTACAGGAGAGGGCTGAGAACACAGCCTTGGGGTGCACCAGTGCTGATGACACATGTGGAGGAGAGGTGGCTGCCAATCCTCACCGCCTGTGGCCTGTTGGTGAGGAAGTCCCATATCCAGCAGCAGATGGACGTCCCCAGGCCCAGGGCGGTGAGCTTAGAGACCAGTTTGGAGGGGATTATGGTGTTGAATGCCGAGCTGTAGTCAATGAAGAGCATTCTGACATATTTGTTTCCTCTCTCCAGATGACTGAGAGAGGTGTGGACTGCTAGAGCAATACCGTCGTCTGTAGACCTCTTTGCTCTATATGCAAACTGCAGGGGGTCCAGGGTGTTGGGAAGGAAGTCACAGATGTGTCTCTTAATGATTCGTTCAAAGCACTTCATGATGACAGATGTGAATGCTATGGGCCGATAGTCATTAGGACAGGATGCTGTGGGGTCTTTGGGATGGGGACTACAGTGGAGGTCTTGAAGATGGTGGGCACGATAGACTGGCTCAGAGACAGGTTGAAGATGTTAGTGAACACCCCGGCGAGTTGGTCAGCACAAGCTCTCAGCACCCGTCCGGGGATGCTGTCGGGTCCTGGTGCTTTGCGGGGGTTCACTTTCTTGAACGCCTGTCTGTAGCAGTGTCTATACAGAGTACAGCGTCCTCACTGTCCACATGGGGTCTGGTGACAGGCATGGTGTTATCTGCATCAAACTGGGCATAGAAGGTGTTGAGCTTGTCTGGAAATGATGCGCTGGACAGTTCCATTGGCCCGCTCCTCCCCTTGTAGTCAGTGATATAGCGTAGCCCATGCCGCACACGTCTTGGGTCATGGCTTTGCTGGGCAGACTCCACTCTCTCCCTGTAGTCCCTCTGGGAAGTCCTGATGGTCTTTCCGAGGTCGTACTTGGCTGCTTTGTAGGCTTCAGGGTCTCCTGAGTTGAAGGTGGCGGAACAAGCTTTCAGTTTAGCACGTACCTCCAGTCCAGCCCAGGGTTTCTGATTAGGGCAAGTGCAGATGGAGATTTTGGGCACCGTGTCCTCAATGCACTTCCTGTCTGTGTTTGCACCAGTTGATGGCCTTTATAATCAATCAGAATTCCATTGTGCTTCTTAGACAGGGAGCTTATCACCTGCAGCAGCCCCTCGATACTCTCCTGACGGTCTATGTGGGCCTGAAGGTAAAAAAAAAGACAGAGCAAAGAACAGTTGTTAAACAAAAAGCAATAAATATTTTTAATGGCATTGTTAGAAAATCTGTTTTCTTTTTCATTTTGAACTCCAAAGCTCACAATATAATAGCTATGTTTTAACCAGTTATAGAAGTTGTAAGCTTAAGCTTAAACGTTAAAGGGACAGTGTGTAAGATTTTTACCCATTAATTACTGAAATTGAAGATACCCATTCAAAAATACATTGTTTTCCAAGCCTTTTCACTTCCATCATGAAATCAAAATATTCTTTTGGACTTAGATATAGTCACATAAAAGGGGGATCTTCCCCATATAGAGGCAGCCATTTTGAATACGAGAGCCGCAGAAGGACATTTGGGCTCATCCTTCGCCGAGGCTCCTGCTAACAGCTGCTCAGCCGCGCTGCCTGAGGGAGCGGAGGAGCGAAGGAGAGAAGGAGAGAAGGAGAGGGGGGGAGGGGGGAGCCTCGTGGTTTTGGGTAAACAAGCATGCTGCTGTATCACACGTCGTAATGGATCTAACCCATGTTTTGGACTAAATTGTTTTACTGGATTTTATTCGCTGGATCCTTACGGACAGATTGAGGCCAAGTTTATGGTGAAATACAGAGTTTGACCTGTCCAGAGCCTTCAAAGGTAAGCTAAGTAACAAACCTCGTTTTGTGCTTTTCTGTATAAAAGCCCCATGTGCTCGGGGAGTGATTGTTGTGCAGGGAAATGAATTGCATAGTCAAAAAGAGGAGACTGTAAGGTTTCATTTGATGTGTAGAGTGTCATGGTAGACGATCAGGAATGTGTGTTTTCATGCGAAAAGAAAAGAAAATGTGACCGCGGGGCCGCGTTTTATTTATACCGTAGTTCGCACAGTGCCGGGTGCGCGCAGGAACACGAGCTGTCTGCGTTACGGCGCGCCCGGGTGACCCTCGAGGTCTGCCGTAGCCAAAAGAGGAAGTGGAATAGCGACTATCCACCCATGCGCCACGAATCCTACACACTGTACCTTTAAATTTGTCTTTTTATTTCACACATTCACCCTTCTACATCTTTGTATGTGTATTTAGAACTCAAACCATGTCTCTGTTGTCATATAAAATAAAAAGTTATTCTCAACTTGAAAGTGTTGGTCAGATTTGTGGAATATGTGTTCACTTACATTGGCTGTGCCCATGTCTGTCCTGACCCATCCCGGGTGCAGCAGTGAACAGAATCTCCTCCTTTTGGAATTCCAACGCAGCACAAGCGTTCAGCATGTTCAGCGCTGCCTGAAGATTATCCAACCAAAACAGAAAAAGCCCCACGTGAGTCTCTCATTTGGATGGGCATGTTTCAATGGGCATGTTTCAATGGTGAAATCCAGTTGGTTTAAAAATAGAAAGACTCTCAGATCTGAATCGTCACTACTTAAACCAGCACCTGCAGTTAATTATTAGTCACTGCAACTTCAGCCTCTGCAGTGAGGGAATTCTGGAGGTTCTGAGCTTCCATATGAGGTCTGTCCACATACTGAGAATGAGAAAAACACGTATCTACGACTCCTGTGAGTCCATTTTTGTAAAAATAAAGCGCTTGCTATATACTTTTCATACATACATTTCCTTCAGTATGAGTCATGTGCTTGCCTTTAACCTTACTGATGCGATATGGGACTCCTATGAAATCTTTGGGAATGTTTTCGATTGATCCAATAATGGAGGACATGTTGAGCACAGCAGCTTTTCGGCAGGACTTCCCAGGCACTGTACTGTTCTTCAAGGCTGTGCACAGGTAAGGAAGAAACTCCTAGTTTGAAACAATACAATATTATGTTAAAGTTATACAAAAACTATTTTCCTCGACTACTCCACTTCTCTTACTTGAATGACACTCATGGGGCCGATAACGTTTGTGTTGAAAGTGTTGGCTATGTCCTCAGGAATGGAGTCAGCAACAGTAGAGTTGATTAAGATGCCTGCATTGTTAATGATGAGGTTTAGGCCTTTGTCTCCCAGAAGTGAGCCCTGCTTAATGCGGACTGCTTAAGCGGACTGCTTAATGCTGCTCTGGTCTGCAGTGTCTAACAAGAGAAGAACATAGAAATTAACGCCCTGTTCTTCCTTTTTTTATCCTTTGGCATATTCTTTTTGTTTTTATTTATCTTTACAATCAGTAATATATCAGAAAAATCATAGTTCTCCTCAAACTCTTTTTTAAACAACAAAAAGAACAAAAATAGCAAGGTGCCTAACTTGAAAGCATTCACCAGACATTTCACCCATTAAACAAATTCAGTGAATATAGTGAAGGGGATCCATACAATGTTACATGGTACATTTACATGAGTCAATCAAAATCGGCACGAAAGTGGGATATAAACTGGATCAGTTCTTCCCATATCTTATAGAATTTTTCCCTTTGGGTTCTTAGAGTATATGTCAGTTTTTCCATTTTAAATATTTCCAAAATTATATCGAACCAGTCCTCAAGTGTTGGAGAGGTTGGATTTAGCCATTTCCTGGTTATTGATTTCTTGCTGACTGCTAAAAGTGCCTGTAATAATTTTATATCCTCTCTTCGGTCCAAGATTGTGTTTATAACCAAATACATTGATAAAAAGTCATCAGGAAACTGAACATTAAAAATATCGTTTAGAGCTTTATGTATATATTAATATATTTATATTCCAGACCAGTAATGTTGGGCATTCCCAAAATACATGAAAATGGTTTGCGTCCATAGATCCACATTTCCTCCATCATTCAGCATTTGAATTTTTGTATTTACTTTGTTGGGGGGTCCTAAAGAATCTTGTAATGCTTTTCCAACAATATTCTCTGCATGTGAATGAACTAGTGGAAGTTCACTGAAAACTACAAATGTTTTCCTAAATTTCTTTAGATACAATTATTCCTGCTTCAATTTCCCACTTTTTCGTCATATGAAGAGTAGTATCATTTCTTGCATGGAGGAGATTATAAAGCTTTAAAGAAATCGCTCTTATAGAAGCTTCATATATCAGTTTGATGATCTCTAAAAATTCTGCTTCAATTGGTGTCAAATTTTCAATGTTGGAATGCCTGTTGAAATAGCCCCCCCATCTGGAGGAACCGGAAGAAGTCCATCTGCTCCAAACCATTCTTAACTTGTAGGGATTGAAAACTCGCTTGGTTCACTTCTTGCACAAATACTTGTTCTTTATCTAGTCCACTGGCCTTGCGTCAACACTTTGTACCCAGTGTGATTGATTGTGATTCTTTTGTGACATGTTTTGTGTTTAAAAAAACGCTGACTCACTTCCGGTCCCCCCCAAGTCCGTGCATACCCAGCCTGGGTGAAGCATCATGCAAAGGATCTCATCTTTCTGGAGCTCCACAGATGCACAGACTGACATCATATTCAGTGCTGCCTTAAAGGGATATGCCACCCCCAGGTCAAACTTGGGCATCTCCCCACAGTCCAGAGACTAAAATAAGTGGTGGAAAGCGTTTTTCTGGTGACCCAGCCATTGTCCGAGTCTGTCAGCACTGACCGCCGCGGTATCTGCAGCTACTCCGCGTTAGACTGGAGTCTAACGTCGCCAGAGAAAGATTTCGGCCAAAAGGAATTAATTTGCTCGATGCTTTTCCCAATTACTTTCTGTGTAGTGCGCATTCATATCGAGTGCAAATCAACACAGAGAGCTTGACTTGGTCATTTTGGGTGGGAACTATTTTTCAGTGTGGAAAAACACAGCCAAAGCACACACCACGCTGCGTAACAGGGGAACTGCCTTCCTGGTGCGTAACAGGGATTCCCCTGTCAGCGTGGTGTGTGCTTCGGCTGTGTTTTTCCGCAATGAAAAATAGTTCCCACCCAAAATGACCAAGTCAAGCTCTCCGTGTTGATTTGCACATTTATTTGCACTATTTGAAATGTAAAATTACAATGGAGAAAAAAGTTTCAAAGAGAAATACAGTGATTTGGTTCTTTTACTTGGATTATAATCATAGGTCCAACCGCGTTTGTGTTTAAACACTTGTACATATCTTCTGGGGTGCTCGAGAAAAAGGGGCTGTAAATTGCCATAGCTGCATTGTTTATGATGAGGTTCAGACCACTCTTTCCAACAATGGATCCCGCTTGTTGAGCCGCCTCCTTGATGCTCTTGGGATCAGCAACGTCAAAGGAATTTCAATAAAAAATACAATATTTCAATTAGCTATGCATTTACACAAGTAAAAGTAATATACCACTAAAACATCAGAACATAAATACAGTTCTAGTCCTGATTTGGTCCTGGTTTAAGCCTAGTTTAATGCTGGTGTGGCCTTGGTTTGGCCCTAGTTTAGTCGTGCTTTAATCCTGGTATTAGTTCCAGTTTAAGTCACAATATTAATGTGATATGGATGCAAGTGTGAGCACACCCACAGACAGTAGGTAGATATAGGAAGGATTTAGTATTAAATGACTTACCCAAACAGATAATTTTGATGATGTCTGGATGTTTCTTTGCCAGAGCTTGTAATCCCTAAAAACAGTTTGTAGTAACAGTATCATAACTGGCATTCTTACGTCAGCAGTAGAGTACATGTAAAGGTACCTCAGCTCTTGGTCCATCAGGGTCCCTACAACACGCGAACAACACGCTCACAGGACTCTGCGTCTCCACCATCTGTTTGACCATCTCCAGACCCAGGCCTCTGTTGGCTCCTGTTATTAACACGCTGACCGGTTTAGAAGACATTGTCCTCCTCTTGCAGATTCAGTGACTGCTCCAGATTTGGCAGAGTGCAGCATTTACACTGCTTAAGCCACGCCCACTGACCTCAGCTCAACTCTTGACTCCGCCTACTGCAATTTGATTTTGTGTAGTCTGAAATATAAACTATGACCATGTAAACCCCACACACTAAAAATACTGTATTGTAATGCAATATGGTGTATATAAAATAGAGCAAAATGTATTTTTCCTTGTTTTTTGTGCAGTTAACATCCCCTCAATACAATGTACTCTTTTCTGGAAATTTCTTAGTGCAGCGGCCCCTCCCCTAGCCACTCTATCACTGTCCTGCCTGGTTAGTGGGGAAACGAAATTTCGAATTCATTCTATGTACATGTACATATGATTGTTTTTCAACAATAAAGCAACTATGACTATGACTATGACTTTTGTGACTGGTTTGGCTAGTTTCATACAAAATGCAAATGACAAATAGAAACTCCTCAGTGTAGTGAGAAGTTTGAAATTATGCTTGGTTTTACTTACCATTTCAATGGTAATTATATAATTGCATACTAAATCTAGCACTAACAAACAGTATTAATTTCCAGTAAGTAAAAATAGAAATCGAGTCTGTGATAAGCTTTACTAAAGAGATACTTTATACCTTGCAAAAAGGGAAATCTGCATAGTGCATCTTTAGTCAAAATATCAAAGTCTTTGCTGTTACAGGTTATATTTTTATACTTGTCTTTCAGCAAAAAAAGACACCTGGATATTAGGCAGAAGAAGAGATTATTTTAATGAATGATTAAAGCCATTTTATAGATCACTTTAATTCTCCAATAAGATAGTGCTGTATAATACATATCTACCAGGGGATGCTCTGGCCTTTATAATCCAGCAGAGCTCCGTTGTGCTTCTCTGTCATGGAGTTCATCACCTGCAGCATCTCCTGGACGCTCTCCTGAGCGTCTATTTCAGCCTGAAGGTGAAAGAGAAAAAATATATATTTTGCTTTGTCATTTAAGAAGTTCTCAAACAGATCAATCTGTTGTCGCAATGCATCTATAAGAGTTATTAACTATTAACTCCACAAGTCACTACATGTGTGACTCCGTTCCTCCAGTCAGAACTTGCTGGCAGTCCCAAAAAACAGGTTTTAAACTCAAAAGGGACCTGCCCTTTCAGGCTCTGGCACCAAAATGATGGAATGCTCTGCCCCTTTCTCTCTGTGTGGCAGAATCTATGGATTCTTTTAAAAAGCAGCTGAAGACTTTCCTGTTCATGAAAAGCTTTTGGTTGACTTGAGTCCTATGACCTCATTTTATTTATTGTTGTTTCTTGGTGTACCTCCTCTCTGTAAAGCACTTTGTGGTTTTTATCTGTGAAAAGCAATGTGTATGCAGTGTTCCCTCTAAGCTGCGCGCCTGCGCAATTGCGCACTGCTCGCACATTCTCAGCGCACAAGAAAACCTTATGCAGCGCACTGTAAATGAATTAGATCTATATTTTTTTCTGTATCATTTTGCTGTGTAACTCAGCGAGTGACAGGTGCCCAGCCAATCATACGGTACGATTCACTTTACGCTACGCAGCCAATCATGGCATTGACAGTACTTGTGTACGTGCCCTGCCCATACACGCTATAACAGTAATAACAGTGCAGCGGAGTTAAGATACGCTAATGCTAACCAGAGCTCCCTCTAGGTGCGTGCGTGCAGCGCATAAAATAAAATCTAACCTCAACTGACAAACAAAGCGCTGGTTAGTCGCACGGAACGACCAATCTGATAGATGCACATGTGAATGTGACACGCGCCAGGGAGAAGCCAACTACAGACACATTTCGACCGCGTTTCTCTAGCTTCCTTCAGTAGTTGTAGTTGCATGTCTCCGCTGTCAGAGCGGCAGATCATGGAGGGAAGAACACAGGAAGAGGAGACAGGTAGAGCCATAATGTAATCTTCCCCTGTTTACTTTTTCATATTTTTTTGTGAGCCAAAAAGATGGGACTTTCTCAAAGTGTGAATCCTCTCCCCAGAGCATTATACCACAGAGCGATGTCACTCATGCAAAATTACTGAAATAGGCTAATAATTAAAAAACAAGATATAAAGTGATAATAATTTATACTTATTTTGGTGATCATTATTTTGGGAAAGGTTACCCATCTTATGGCCTATAGGTCCTACAATCCATAAAAAAAAATCTGCAGCTATATGCAGGCTGTATTTATCAAGCTAAAAAAATCTCTTAATGTAATTTTACAGATTTATACACTGCTCGTTTATGGGCCGTAGCCCACAGTTTTTTTTATTTTAAGTTATTTTAATTATTTGGGGTTATTTTTCAAAATATTGTACTGTTTAATGTTTCACTGACATGCAACATATACTGTACAAAGCTCATGAACAGATTTTTCTCTTTGTCATTCTAAGTGGACCAAAAAAATCAGTTAAATTAAAAGTAATCTAACACAAATAACTGCAGTAATTTGATGAATAAGCTGTAACTTGTGATGATCTCAGGTGTGATACTGGTGTGGCCACAGTGTGCATGTCGGATGTCGCCCACAGGGGTCCAAGGAGGGAGTTAGTGTGTTTGCTCAGACACAAAATTAGGGGGAACATTGTGTGTATGTAAAAATGTACTTACTGACTTACTCATGAAAGCCTGT
Source organism: Paratrypauchen microcephalus (assembly GCA_036785185.1). NCBI lineage: Eukaryota > Metazoa > Chordata > Actinopteri > Gobiiformes > Gobiidae > Paratrypauchen > Paratrypauchen microcephalus. The sequence continues at coordinate 5,421,571 of JAVJIX010000025.1, read as the reverse complement.
AATACTGTAATAAACACTGGTCTGATTAGTGCATGGAGGTGACTCACATTGGCTCCGCCCATGTTAGTCCGGACCCACCCGGGATGCAGCAGGGTGCACAGGATCTCATCCTTTTTCAGCTCAATGGCAGCACACCTGATCAGCATGTTCAGAGCCGCCTGGAGAAAACACAACACTCTTGCAGCTTTATATGACTTTGAGCTCTGGGATATTATAAGTCAAAGTAATTAGTTTTTTCAGAGATAGAAAACAAATATTTTTGGACCCGCTTCAGACAAAGGAGTTGATGTGACTTGTAATCAATTCATTGATTCATTAAAATATATTTATTGATGGGAATATGAAATTTGATACAAAATATCCTCAAATAAAAATAAGTGCATGACATTATTGGCAATAGCGTTTTCTGCTTACAAACTCTACCCATTTTATCAGTCTGTATCAGCTTGTACCAGTCTTACTGTGGTGTATAGGCAATTTTCTTTCTTGATAACATATAAAGAATAATTAGACCAAAGTTACACATATTCATCAGCTGAACAATCTGCCACACAAGAAGGAAAGAAGGAAAGGAGACACTGACAGCTCATCTGTATTAAGTGTAATGTACCTTACTGACACGGTATGGAACTGCGTCAAAGAGTTCATATGTCTCTGGGGAGAGTTCAATTGATCCGAGAAGGGAGCTGATGTTAACAACAGCAGCTTTTTGACAGGACATTCCAGGCACTGCGCTGGTCGTCACTGCAGCTCGTAGATAAGGGAGGAACCCCTAATCATGTGACAAAAAGTTAAACATGCTAGGTAAAAAGTTTTAATAACTTTCAGTAGGCTATAATCTGCTTCCCTAATCCCTTACTTGAATGATGCTCATGGGGCCGATTACATTAGTGTTGAATTCTTTAGCCATTGCCTCTGGAGTGGAGTCAGCTACACCGGAGTCAGTTGAGATGGCTGCATTGTTAATGATGACATTGAGGCCTTTTCCTCCCAGAAGTGAGCCCACCTGTTCAACGGCCTGTTTAATGCTGCTCTGGTCTGCAGTGTCTAACAAAGAACATTCACATTAAAGATTCTGTATTACACAAGACTGACTCTTGTGAATTTTAAGACATGTTATAATGTTGTTACTTCATCAAAAACACACCTGGAGTTGTGTTTTGTTTCACTCACACTTGTTTGAGCAATTCTTTGTTATTAGTCTGTCTACATCTCCAAAGCTCAAAATGCTCCGTTCCACCTTGTGATGTCATGAAACTGTAGTTTTCAATTTTACTTATTGTTCAATAAAGATTGGCAATTCCTGGACTGAATTTCAAAATGATTCTAGTGAAGGTGTGTGGAGTTTAAAAACACAATGGAGCACTTCCTGTATTACTACATGACATCACAAGGTTGAACAGTGTTTTTGTATGAGAGAAGAACACAGCCTAAACATGTAGGCTTTGTGTGTTGAACGTGTGAATGAAACAAAATACAACTCCAGGTCCTTTTGTGATGAGGAAACGAAACTTACGTATGTAACTATGGTTCTATGAATCCAGGATGACTGCCAGAGGGCGGTGCTGAAATCACTGAATGTTCCTTCCGTACATGCGCAGTTCGAGTAGTAATACCAAATGAGTCACACCTGTGGCTCAGGATGACACCCCGGAGGTAATATTGTCCCCTGTCGTCCGTGACTCTGTTCCTACAGAATCTTCTCACGGAAACGCAAGGATCCCATCCGGGATTCATAGAACCATAGTTACATACGTAACTTTCATTCTATTCCATCCCTCCTGACCGCCAGAGGGCAGTGCTGAAAGCACTGAATGACTAATACCTAATACTAATACTAATATAATGTCACGAAGAATCCTGAGCAAATACCTCACTGAGAGGAGCCCAGAGATTTGTGAAGAACCACGCCAAGAGGATGGGGAGAGACCACATTGATGTTGTAGAATCTGGCAAATGTTCTTGGTGAAGCCCAAGATGCAGCAGCACATATCTCCAAAAGGACCCCTCTCATGGCTGCCCATGAAGTGGAGATGCCTCTAGTAGAATGGGCCCTCACTCGGCCTGCAGTGCTGTAGGCAAAGTGAATGGTCTCATCAACCCAGTGTGAAAGGCGGTGTCTGGAAAGAGGACAGCTCTTAGTACCCTTTTGACACACGAACAGCTGGTCTGAGCGCCTCATACCTGCTGTGACTGCGATATAGACTTTCAGTGCCCGGACCGGGCACAACTGCAGCTTGTCCCTGCCTTCAAACCGAGCCAAACTCAAAGGCTCGTTACAATGAGACCGAGACAACACCTTCAACATAAATTCTGTATTTGGCCTCAGAGTGACACCAGAACTCCACCTGAGACAGGAAGGGCTGACAGAAAGGGCATGTAACTCACTAGCCGTGTCCCAATTCCCAGAGTGCATGATTAGGAGCGTGGTTTGAGGGGCATGTGCGTCACATTCAGCACGACGACTGCTGTCCCATTTCTTTTTCGTCCCCTGCACAGTTAACATGTTCTCACGAGGGAGAACCACAGAGGAACACAGAGGTGAGTCGACCCTTTTGAGGCGAACAGATTTACCTCTGCCCACCCAAACAGGTTACAGATCCTGTGCACCTCCTCTGGGTGAAGACGCCATTCCCCTGGAAGAGGTTCCCTCTGGGAAAGATAATCCGCCACTTGATTTCCGTCTCCCGGTAAATACACTGCTCGCAGTGTGGACAGATGAGATGCAGCCCATGTTAACAGATCGAGACACCCTGAGAAGTCGTGCTGATCTGACACCCTCCTGATGGTTGATGTGATAAACAGTCGACGTGTTGTCCGACCGAATAAGAACATGTTTCGATCTCAGCGATCTCTGGCAGGCCAAACCCCCTGAGCTGTCCTGTGCTGCCATACAGCACCCCATCCTGTGAGGCAGGCATCTGTGGTGACCACCACCCTGCGACACACCACCAGAACCATGGGGACCCCCGGTGACAAATAGCTCCCAGTGACCATGTCACTCTGAGCATCCATCTTCGGTGCCATGTGGGGTTCAGATGAAAACTGTTCAGCCACATTTGTAGCGGACGCAGTGACAACAGGCCAAGAGGCACCACTCGTGTGACAGAAGTTAGCGTTCCCACGAGCTGAAGAAAGCTGACAAAAGGGTGCAGACTGCCCAGTTTGAAGCGAGAGACCAAAGCTTGAATATCGTCTCGGCAACGAAGAGACAGGCAAGCCTTCATCATCACAGTCCAGGCCAAGAAAAGTTGTTGCCTGAGATGGAGTCAGGTTGCTCTTCTCCATATTCACTGTGAAGCCCAAACGGGCCACATGTGCAAGCAGGCAATCAGTGTCCTGCTTTACATGCACTTTGGAGGGGGTGCAAATCAGCCAATCGTCCAGGTATGGCAATATCTTCAGTCCAGTGGCTTGCAAAGGAGCAAGGGTCGCCTTCACGCATCAGGTGAAGACCCTCGGAGAGAGGGAGAGCCCAAATGGGAGAACCCGGAACTGCAAAAAATGACCCCGATAAGCAAACCTGAGAAATCTCCGGTGTTGTGGAGCAATGGGCACATGAAAGTAAGCATCTTTGAGGTCTATAGATGTGAACCATTCCCACACTGCAATGGTTTGGAGAACCTCTGCTGTGGTGAGCATGTGGAACGGCAAGACCTTCATGAAATGATGGGAAGTGTCCATCACTAGGCCGATTATGAATGGCTGGCCGAGCACTGGCACCAGCAGTCAGGCGCCTAGGTTGCTGAGGAGGAGGCATAGCTCTGCTGAGGCCAGAAAGTTGTTGCCTCGTCTTTCGAGCATGGACAGTCCATTCCAATGCCTCCAAGGCAGCTGAATCAAACAACTGCCCAGGTTCCACAGGCACCTGGGCAGTTGGGTCCTGCGGCATACCTCCATCAGGGGAGATTGAGCGAGCCAAATCTGCCAGCAAGCCTGAACCAGAAAAGACATAACACGTCCAAGCTCCCTTGACATCAATGCAAAAGCCTGCAGTGCTGCATGACTAAATTCAGCAGCTGTTGCAGCACCATCACCCTCCTGGATGGAAGCAGAGTGGGCCAAAGTGAGCCAAAGAATTGCCCAGTTGACCAGCCTGCGCACCGGAGTTGTACGCTTTGGTGATGAAGTCATCCGTCACCCAGCATTGGGGTCTCGGACACCTAACATCTTTCCGCAGGGCCTCCTCAGGTGAAACAATGAGAGAAGCCACAGCCGGTTCAACAGCAGGCATGCGATCCAGACCAGCTGCCGGTGCATTGTGCATAACAGCCAAAATCCGGCCATCTGACGAGAGCCTGGAGAAAGCATTTAGATCCCTCCAACAGGCATGCAACTCTCAGATACTCCACAGAAGGGGGTACAGCAAAGGTTGTAGGGGCATGCCCACATCTAAAGAAAGCGCTACCAGGGTCAGGCTGTTCAGGGTTTGGAAGTTCCAGCCGCAAACGATTCAGAGCTCTGCACATAACATCTTGCATGGAGCTATTGGTTGAGTCACTACCAAGGTTCTGCGTGGAAGAATACAAACCATGCACAGAAACACGGGAGGATGGTGCATCCTCCTCATCCTGAAAATGAGAGGCAGATGCTGCCAGAGAGAACCTATCATCCTCCAGGGTCAGAACAGGCATTGATTGGAAAGACATCTCAGCCTCTGAAGCAGGTGTGTCCATAAGATGAGCCTACAATAAAGACTTCATCATTTCCAACTTTAGACGCAAGATCGTTATCGGATCTGGGCTTCTTTTTTGGAGGAGCTCTTACAATCGTAGACTCAGGATGGTGTTTTGAATGCCTTGGAAGGGGCAATGGTACCTGCCCCAACAGTGGGAGATCACCACCACCTGCGGGATTTAGCTGTGCCATCCTTGCCACCCTGACACAGCAACTGGCATGTAACTGCAGTTCATGCATGGGTTATCAGACAATGCCTCCCTCAAGTGATCAGGGCCGAGGCATGTTGGACACAGGTCATGGCCGTCATCAACCTGAAGCGTGGACCCACAGGCCACACAACGATTAGAGCCGTCCAACAATCTGGTGCAATTGGTAAGCAGGGAAAACCAAGGTGGGAGAGGGGGCGGGAATGTGGCCTTCACCAACCAAGGTACAGATGCACAATATGAATCAGAAAGACTTTTATTGCCATTGTCAAGCGAACAGAATTCACAAAACTAGGAACTTGTCTCGGTGATAAGGTGCGAACATAAAACACTAAATGAACACCTGCTAATTATAGCAGGTAATATGTGGCCTCACCAATTAGGGCCAAATTCAAATAGACCAAAATTCATTCAGTACAGAGAACGAAAATGGCTAACAATGTTAGCAATCGCCCATCTACGGGGTAACTGTAACTAACTTAAATGATCTAATGGAGAGGGTGCGTGAACGCGACCGTCACCAGAGAGAAATTAACCAAAATACTTTATAGTTAGCAATAGACAGTCTGCAATGTACTGCTAACAAAACAAAACATACTCGATGGGAGAAGGTGCGTGAACCCGACCTTCACCAGAGAGAAATTAACCAAAATACTTTATAGTTAGCAATAGACAGTCTGTAGTGTACTACTAACAAACAGTTGTACCTGATGGGAGAGGGTGCGCGCACACAGCCTTCACCAGAGCAGATTAGTGTAACTCAAAAATCAAGTGTTTGAAGAGGGGGCGTGAATGCAGCCAACACAAACAAAAGGCTTTAAAATAGTGAAAGCGGTACCTCAGTCCTTAGCAAAATGCAGACTGTCACAGCCCTCGGAGGGCGGAATGCCGCGGCTCCTACCGAGACGGTGAATGGGCGTCCGGCGACAGTAGACAAACAAGTTCTGAGCTATAGCTAATGCCACGTAGTACAAACCGCACGCGAGAAGAAATGAGAAACAGAGTCACGGATGACAGGAGACTATTTTACCTCCGGGGCGTCATCCTGGGTCACAGATATGGCTCATTTGGTATTACTACTCGAACTGTGCATATGCGAAGGTAACATTCAGTGCTTTCAGCACCGCCCTCTGGCGGTCAGGAGGGATAAAATAGAAAAACATTGTAACATTGATCAGAAAACAGTGTAACACAGGCCCTTTAATGGAGGAAGAAATCTGACATTTTTTTGTGTATTTTTTTTTTGTTATAAAAGTCTGTCTTTTTGGTTTTAATATTACAAAATCAAATACAAAAATTGGACACAACAATATAGATTTTTGTTATAACACCCAGAGATCATTATCCCCCATTGTTTGATTTTGAGATTTACAGTAAAAAACATTAAATGTAAAAATATGAACCTACTGGGGTTCAAAGCACCATAGTGTTGAGTGCATTGGGTGGGGTTGCAGATCTTTAATGTTTCTTGCAGATAAAAGATTGGATATATGCAAGTTACAAACCCTGGCAGTGCAGTTCACACCCCTGTTTGGCTGAGCTTTATTTACCTATTTTAGCCACTCCTAAGTTCTCAGTTGAGCCATTTCAATATGAAATTATGTCACTGTAGTTTACTTAACGTTGAAACAACTTAAATAATGTTGTTTTTTTTTGGTTTTTTTTAATAAATGTATTAATAAATGAATGAATACCTTTACATGGCTAAACACATTTAAATTAAATGTTTAGGCCTAAGAGAAATTACAAAAATAAATTATATGGCCTTTTAAAATAGTAATTCAAAATGTTACTTCTAACCAGCCATAGGCTATTAAGGGGTAACACAATGATTGTATTTTTAAAGGACTTTAGTAGTTGCAGATTAGCCTTAGTTAAATTATTTTTTTTTTAAAAGCATTAAAAAAGATTGAATACTTACTGTTGTATCCATATTTAATAACCTTAAATGCAGAATATAATTCACCAAACCACCGTGCATGGCTTAGATAACATGTTATTCAGATACAATGAATTAATATAATCAAATTATATAATCTTAAAGTGGCATTTGTAGGAGTTCAGAATGACAGAAACGCCCTACAGTTTGCTGACATTTAATTGATGTGATTTGTGCCAAACATAAAGTGAAATTGAATGGATGAATTTGGGACATTAGAGAAGCAACTCTCTTCTGTAAGATGCGTGACGAAGCCTCTCGGATGAGCGGCGAAACGTTTTCGACCAAACAAACTTTGTCCAGTTGACAAATTGAATTTCTCCTTTTATTCTCTTCTGTAACTTAACTACCTCCACAATTTAAAAAAATATATTTAGTCAATAATATCAGGTCCTGTTATATGCAACATTTTGAGGCCATTTTCTCATTCAAAAGATATAATAATTGGTTTCAAATTGTTAATCACTGTGGCAACTGTCCAATTTTTTCATAATTCTGAAACCCAAGGATAAAATTAGGACTTACCCATACGGATGATTTTGATGGTGTCTTTGTGCGTCTTTGCCAGAGCTTGCAATGCCTACAAATGGAATCATATCTTGTAAAAGCTAATTCAGCAATACCTTGGTAGTAAAGAAGTTAATTATTAAAATATTCTGTTTTTATTACTGGTTTCATACTTTTTCAGTTCCTAATATATAGGCCTACAAATAAATGTGTGTAACAGAATTCATAGAATTCACAAAAGCAAAACGTATAACAGTATGTACATGGTACAATGATGATATTTACTATGGAAAAATGATATTCATAGTCAGAATCATGAGAAAAACACTTTGTTGGCTCTTTGCCTTAAGATACTAGGGGCGCTATTCTGCATTTGAGTGGCGCTCTTAGTTCAATAGATGATCTTGCGGTTCTCCACACTTTCATTTTTGCCTCGAGCAGCGCAGATTTTGTTTTTTTGTAAACAAATATATAATCCATGCTCTTGTTGTAGTGTCCTGCCTGTGTTGTGCTCGGTGGTGAAAACTATATCCTGCATAAAAACATGACGCAGTTATAGCCAAGTAGTGGCCGAAGACCCCCGCTAGATTAATTTACGAAACTTAGTGGGCTACGGAAAGAACAAAAGAGTAGTAATATTTTATTCCACTAAGAAGCTAACCGAGCTGGGTACAAGTAGCCTCTGGTGTAAAGGTACTGCGCGTGTCAAAAGCCATAATGTGAAGTTTACCTCAGCTCTGGGTCCGTCCGGATCCCTACAACACGCAAACAGCACCCCCAAAGGTGCCGAGAGACTCTGCGTCTCCACAATCTGTTTGACCATCTCCAGCCCCAGCCCTCTGTTGGCCCCTGTTATTAACACGCTGATCGATCTGGAAGACATTTTCCTCTTTACAGATTTGACCCAAGGTACGTCGTACCAAGGCACCTGAGCGCGTGGAGAAGTGTTCTCAGACCACGCCCCCATGGGCGGAGTTAATCTGTGACTCCGCCTCCAGCTGACTGAAGTATGCCGACCCACGTGGTGTTCAGGTTTATATGGAAATATGACATCTGCAATTCTGAGGCAGCCAAACCAACTCAGACTCACTCATGTCAGTGTACTCATTATTGTAACATAACAAAGTCCAGTATGGTTTAACTGAGCACTTTTGTTTGAATTTAATATTTAACAAACACTGTAACAACATAAAATACACTAATAATGAGTAAATATATGTATGTGCACTGTGAAAAATGTATCTGCCAATAAAAAGAAATACTTGCTAACAACCAGAATACATTTTATTAATTCATGTAAATGTTGTTACATAGAAGGCACTTTATTACTCTGATGAGACTGTGCAGTTAATTCAGATTCACCAGTTGATGGTCTGGCCTTTATAATCGATCAGAATTCCATTGTGCTTCTCAGACAGGGAGCTTATCACCTGCAGCAGCCCCTCGATACTCTCCTGACGGTCTATGTGGGCCTGAAGGTGAAAAAACACAGAGCAAAGAACAGTTGTAAAAAAAAAAAGCAATAAATATTTTTAATGGCATTATTAGAAAATCTGTTTTCTTTTTTGTTTTGAACTCCAAAGCTCACAATATAATAGTTACGTTTTAACTATTTCAAGGGATAGTTTTTTTTTTAAAATGTGAATCTGTATGGCAACCCCTTCAGCAGTGTCGTGCATTAACGCTGGTTTACCCCTGACAGTGTCAGTGTTCTGCCCCGGTTCTGGCGATGACGAAAGTTAATAAAGCTTGTTTTTCTTCTCAAAACAATATTTGTCCAAAAAGTGATATATTTGCATCACAAAACAGTTTTACACAAAAAAAGTCAGAAGTCTAAATCGCTTGGTGCTATTTTCTCTCGAGTCATATCACTGCCTATTATTATTATTAGCCTGTTCACTTGTTCGTTTACAAGTGAACAGGCTAATAATAATAGGCAGGCAGTGAAAAAAAACTGAACTATCCCTTTAAGTTGTAAGCTTAAGCTTAAACCTTAAATTTGTCTTTTTATTTCACACATTCACCCTTCTACATCTTTGTATGTGTATTTAGAACTCAAGCAATGTCTCTGTTGTCATATAAAATAAAATTATTCTCAACTTCTATTGAAAGTGTTGGTCAGATTTGTGGAATATGTGTTCACTCACATTGGCTGTGCCCATGTCTGTCTTGACCCATCCTGGGTGCAGCAGAGTGAACAGAATCTCCTCCGTTTGGAACTCTAAAGCAGCACAAGCGTTCAGCATGTTCAGCGCTGCCTGAAGATTATCCAACCAAAACAGAAAACAGAAATGAGTGTTTCATTTGAATGGGCATGTTTCAGTGGTGAAATCCAGTTGGTTTAAAAATAGAAAGACTCTCTCTCAGATCAGAATCATCACTGGAACTGCAGCCTCTGCAGTGAGGGAATCCTGGAGGTTCTGAGCTTCCATGAGGTCTGCCCACATACTGAGAATGAGAAAAACACGTATCCACGACTCTTGTGAGTCCATTTTTGTAAAAGTAAAGCGCTTGCTACATACTTTCATACATACATTTCCTTATGAGTCATGTGCTTGCCTTTTACCTTACTGATGCGATATGGGACTCCTATGAAATCTTTGTCTATAATGGGAATTTTTTCAATTGATCCAATAATGGAGGACATGTTGAGCACAGCAGCTTTTCGGCAGGACTTCCCAGGCACTGTACTGTTCTTCAAGGCTGTGCGCAGGTAAGGAAGAAACTCCTAGTTTGAAACACAATACAATATTATGTTAAAGTTATACAAAAACTATTTTCCTCGACTACTCCACTTCTCTTACTTGAATGACACTCATGGGACCGATAACATTTGTGTTGAAAGTGTTGGCCATGTCCTCAGGAATGGAGTCAGCAAAAGAAGACCTGATCATGATGCCTGCATTGTTAATGATGAGGTTTAGGCCTTTGTCTCCCAGAAGTGAGCCCACCTGTTCAGCGGACTGCTTAATGCTGCTCTGGTCTGCAGTGTCTAACAAGAGAAGCACATAGAAATTAACGCCCTGTTCTTCCTTTTTTTGTCCTTTGGCATTTTTTTTTTTTTTTTTTTTTTCATTTATGTTTTTATTAGAAAAGTTTGGCATCTTTACAATCAGTAATATATCAGAAAAAATTATAGTTCTTCTCATACTCTTTTTTCAAACAACAAACTTGAAAGCATTAAACAAATTCAGTGAATATAGTGAAGGGGATGCATACAATGTTACATGGTAGATTTACATGAGTCAATCAAAAGTGGGATACAAACTGGATCAATTTTTCCCCATATCTTATAGAATTTTTCCCTTTGGGCTCTTAGAGTATATATCAATTTATCAATTTTAAATATTTCCAAAATTATATCAAACCAGTCCTCAAGTGTTGGAGAGGTTGGATTTAGCCATTTCCTAGTTATTGATTTCTTGTTGGCTGCTAAAAGTGCCTGTAATAATTTTATATCCCATCTTCAGTCCAAGATTGTGTTTATACCCAAATACATTGATAAAAAGTCATCAGGAAACTGAACCTTAAAAATATCTTTGAGAACTTTATGTGTTCCAGACCAGTAATGTTGGGCATTCCCAAAATACATGAAAATGGTTTGCGTCCATAGATCCACATTTCCTCCAACATTCAGCATTTGAATTTTTATATTTACTTTGTTGGGGGGTCCTAAAGAATCTAGTAATGTTTTTCCAACAATATTCTCTGCATGTCAATGAGCTAGTCGAAGTTCACTGAAAACTACAAATGTTTTCCTAAATTTCTTTAGATACAATTATTCCTGCTTCAATTTCCCACTTTTTCGTCATATGAAGAGTAGTATCATTTCTTGCATGGAGGAGATTATAAAGCTTTAAAGAAATCGCTCTTATAGAAGCTTCATATATCAGTTTGATTATCTTAAAAAATTCTGCTTCAATTGGTGTCAAATTTTCAATGTTGGAATGCCTGTTGAAATAGCCCCCCATCTGGAGGAACCGGAAGAAGTCCATCTGCTCCAAACCATTCTTAACTTGTAGGGATTGAAAACTCTGAAATGTGCCTTTATGTGTAAAAGAAAAACATGTTGTCAACCCATTGTTTATCAAAGATTTGAATCTTCTGTCATTTTTGTTTGGTTTAAAATCTGTGTCATAAGCACACCATCTAAAACGTTTAGCATATTTCCAATTTTGCATATGTTAACTACTTTCTGCCATGTTTTTAGGGTGTGGCTCAGGCAGACCCCCACCTTTCAGTTGGTCTGCCAGTATTTTTTATCTGCTATTAAGGCTCGTAAATGAAATTTATAAGAAATATTGAATTCTATTGTCTTCCATTTGACTTTTATGTCTGGGTTACACCATTGCAACAAAGGAATAAGAACAGGTAAAGTTCTGAACAGATATAATAATCTTGGTACAACATTCATTTTCACCGATATAATCCTTGAATTTAAATTCAGGAATGGGAAAAGGACTGGAAAAAGGTGGCTGGTGGGTGGCGAGGTCCTGCCTCAAGTGGAGGAGTTCAAGTATCTCGGGGTCTTGTTCACGAGTGAGGGGAGGATGGAGCGTGAGATTGACATTCGGATCGGTGCAGCGTCTGCAGTGATTTGGTCGCTGTATCGAACCGTTGTGGTGAAGAGGAAGCTGAGCCGAAATGCAAAGCTCTCAATTTACTGGTCAATCTACGTTCCTCCCCTCACCTATGGTCATGAGCTTTGGGTAATGACTGAAAGGATGCAACTGAAATGAGTTTCCTCCACAGAGTCACTGGGCACACCCTTAGAGATAGGATGAGGAGCTCAGTTACTGGGGAGGAGCTCGGAGTAGAGCTGCTGCTCCTCCACGTCGAGAGGAGCCAGCTGCGGTGGCTCGGGCATTTGTTCTACGTAAATGCCTCCTGGACGCCTCCCTCGTGAGGTGTTCCAGGCATGTCCCACCGGGAGGAGGCCCCAGAGGAGACCCAGGACACGCTGGAGGGAGATGCCTCTCTGCTGGCCTGGGAATGCCTTGGGGTCCCCCTGGAGGAGCTGGAGGAAGTGCCTGTGGTGACGAAAGTCTGGGAGTCCGTGCTTAGACTGTTGCCCCCGTGACCCGGCCCCGGATAAGCAGAAGAAACTGGATAGATGGATGAATGGGACAGGTTCTACCTATGTAGATCTGATTTTATCGCTAAGGATAGGGGGCCATAGTTTACATTTGACAATACAGAAATGTCTTTCGTGAGAGTTATTAAGACTCTGCCTCACAGTTTAGTTTGTACTTTTCTTGTAATGATTCAGAAATGGTATAGTTCATAGTCATCACCTGCATTTTAATTATATTTAATTTATACCCAAAGTTGGCCAATGAAGACAAATAGCTCCTCCAAATAGACCAAAACATCATCAGCAAAAACTTTTTGTTCCTCCCCAGCCACAGCACAGCCCTTTAATCTCCTTATTTTGTCTGATGAGTTGGCCAAGAGACTCGATATAAAGGGCGAATAGAAGAGGTAATATTGGGCACCCCTGTCTGGTCCCTCTCTCCAAGAGGAAGAAGACTGAAAGGTCCCCATTAACCTTAACACAAGCCCTTGGCCCATCATAAAGGGATTGCATGAAATAAAATGAATTACTGAAATAAAATCTTCTCAAAAACCAAACACCTTCAGTACCTTATAAAGAAAATGCCATTTGACTGAGTCAATGAATTTCTCAGCATCCAATACAACCATTAGTGCTGGGGTCTTTTTCTTAGTTACTTGTTCTTTAACATGCAGAGCGTCTTATATTGTCTACTGTCTGTCTTTGTTGGATAAATCCACACTGCTACATAACTCGGTCGGTCTTTACTCTCCTTTGGAATAAGGGAAATGACAGCATATTTCCATGATGAGAGTATTTTACCATTTCGCATTATCCAATTTAATGCTTTTAACAGTATGGGAGACAATTCTTTCATAATTTTATACCACTCTGGGGTATAACCATCAGGTCCTGGGGTCTTTTTTAGTTTAGAAATAGCCTGGTGGAGTTTTTTGGTTGTTATTAAGCGCACAAATTTTTCCACTCTGTGTATTTGTTAATACTGGCAAGTTCAAGGTTTTGAGAAAATTAACAATTGGAATCTCATTAAAAGTCTAGGGTTGAGAATATAGATTTTTTTATAATATCTCGAAACTCTCCTGAATTTTCTCTACTTTATCTTCCAGTCTTGGTTTGAGGATGCTTTATTTTGTAAATTGTGTTTTCCATTCTTTGTTTTCATAGTTTGCATGCTAATAATTTCGTAGGCTTGCTCTGTAATATCTCTGCTGTAAGAAAGCCAATTTTTTTTTGTTTCCTGTGTATAAATATAATAAATTTTGCCCTGTACTTTTACAATTTCCCCTTTTATTATGAGATCACTTTTACTACTATCCAAAGATTGTAATTGTTTTAATTTTCTTTGAAGATCTTTTTTTTCTTCTTCTTCTTCTTCCGCATTAGCATCTTCCCCTTGGATGGCAGTGTCGGAGCTAGCAACAGCATCCTCACGTGGCAACATCTTTCATTATTGCCTGGGTGGCCTGTCTTCCTTTTTGTTTTGAAGCCATGTTTTCCTCCTTTCCTCATTCTTGAGGGTGTTTTTTTTGTCTTTTATTATTTGACTTTTTGTGGTAATTTCATTCTTTTGGTCAGGAAACTGCAATCTAAGCTGTCATCCCTTGTTAACCTGGAAATCCTCCCGGCATATTAAATTTTATGCCATTTTGTCTATGTTGAATCCATCTTGCTCAAATTTTCCTTAGCCTTTTTATTTCTGAAGAGGCTCAGTTTGACAAAAGCTTTGAAGGCATTGTATGTAATAATGGGACTCTGTTCAGGACTGTTACAAAATAATTAATCCAACTAGACTATATATATATATATATATATATATATATAAACTATATATAGCTCTGAAGATAATGATCAGTGAGCGCTGTCGCTCCACTTTTGTCTCAATGAATCCCCCAGAGAAATAGGGCCTAACCTATTAAATCTTCAAATGTTGTTGCAAAAATTGTGTTATGAGCATTTTTCTACAACAGATTTTAGTTTCACTTACCCATACGAATGATTTTGATGATGTCTGCGTGTTTCTTTGCCAGAGCTTGTAACTCCTAAACATAACATAATTTTGTTGGTAACTGTTATTGTCTACCTACTGCTTATATAATCAAATGTGAAGATTACCTCAGTTTTGGGTCCTTCCGGGTCCCTACAACATGCGAACAGCACACCCAAAGGTGCCAAAGGACTCTGCGGCTCCATCATCTGTTTGACCATCTCCAGACCCAGGCCTCTGTTGGCTCCTGTTATTAACACGCTGATAGGTTTAGAAGACATTTTCCTCCTCTTTGCAGAGTCGATCCAGTGGAAGTGAATCTGATCAACTTCAAGAATTCATTTAAACAGATTGAAACACACAGTTTTTCTGACTCCACCTCAATAACAGTTCCACTGTCATGACTTATCACAAGAATCCTCATGACACCATGAGAAAAAGATGTTCCCAAAGTGGCGTGAAGTTTGTACTAGATAACAATAGGCCTATTCAATTACAAAAGGGCACCGACAAAAACATCTTACTCTAGCCTACTTGAAAACTATAGAATATTACCTGTATGGTGTGTTGACAGTCTAACTTTTGGCTATTTCCATTTTCCGAAAATAAATACAATGGCATGTCAGCGCCCTCAAATACACAAAAATACATTAGAGTATAGGAACAAGGCAAAAAAAAAAAAATTCTTGTAGAATCATGAAATTTGAAGAGAAGTAGATCATGTAAGACAAGTAAAAAATATTACTATACCAATGTCGTTCGCTGCACTAGGGGTCAGCAATATTGGATTAAAATTTACTAAGCATGACTCAGCATTTTTTGTATACTGTCATACTTTTATGCACTCGGCCTCCTAGGGCATTCCCAAACAAGCTCAAATTTGGTACAAATTATCTCAAGGGGTGATACATCAAAAGTTATCTTGGTTATTTTATAACCAAGATTATTTTATTACCAAGATTATAGATTGGTTATCTTGGTTATCAAAAGTTATCTTATTTGGTAGCCAGATGCATCATGGCAATAGGAACAAAAACTATATTGTGACCATGCCCCTTTACAAACTGGAAGTCCGGCATCTGTGATTTGAAAAAAAAATAAAAAAAATAAAAACACACAAAAAAGGAGAAAAATGGTAGGTTAAGGTTAGGGTTTAGGGTAAGGGCTAGGGTAGGGTACCAGCGAGGGCTAGGGTTACAGTTAGGGCTAGGGTTGGGGATGGGCTTAAGGTTGGGTCAAGGGCTAGGGTTATTATTAGGTTTACAGTTAGGGCTAGAGTTAGGGTTACACCTATGTTTAGGGTTAAGTTCGGGTTAGGTTTGGGGTTAGATGTGTTTGTGGGGCACAGCATGTGCGGGTAGTGGCGTAGCGTAGGCGGGGTGTGGCGCCGGCGCTAAGACCGATCATTGCTGCTTGCAGCTATATTTTTTTTATTTTTCTTTAATTGCTTCAAATTAATTTAATGTGAAATTGAATAAGATCATTTGCAAATGCACTGTCTTATTCTTGGAAAATAATACATGTTAGAGCCAGACAATATATCGGATGATATTAACAATATATCACATATCCAATGACCCGTGCCCCGTCCCAATCCATAATGTGGTTATTTCCTTCACAGTGATCTGATATGGCGGATTTAATAAATGTTCTTGTAATGCTTTGTCTTTTTGTGTTTTGGTGAGTCTCCCTGATGTTTCCTTTTCACATTCCTTTTAGTGTTGTTTTTTTTAGATGTGAAATTCCGGGCCCGTTTTCCCTATGTATGATTTATTGCATGTTTTGCATTGGATTTCGTAGATGGCGTAGCATTGCTTATGTTGTGCAATGCTACGCCATCTACACAGTGCTTATGTTGTGTTTTTTCATGGCTCTCTGGATGGGTTCAGTTATTCCTCTAACGTTTGGTAGTGTGACTGTGGTCTTGTGTTCCTGCTGCCCACTATTGGTTTGTTGTGTTTTTTCCCGGGGTTTGTTGGTTTTATTGTTGACTTGTTGTCTTTGTTTATGTCCCAGTTGGGATATTGACATTGTGAGTGCTCGTATGATGTCTCTCTCCTCATGTGCTTTTTTACACCAGTGCACTCTCACTCGCTACTAGATACTAACTATAAATAAAAGTTAACTTCAACGTAGTTTAGGCCAGTAACAAAACTACTGCTTGTTTTTGTCAAAGTGTAAGTGTGGTGTAGAGAGGACTGTCCCACAGACAGAGAACACACACAGCTACCATCAACATGCTGGATTATATTTTTTTTTATCAACGAACATTTTGAGTCGGGATTATAAGGACACTTATTTCTTAAAATCTAATAGAGCCAAAACTAAATTGGACAACAAACAAAGGGACATTCACATGGTCTTTCATTTTATTTTTAGTAGCTGTTGTAGGACTGTTGTCTCTTGCTAATTGTAGTGTTGGACTGTAGTGTGTAATTGTTTATAGCTGTGGACTGTGAGCCCAAGGCAATAATATCTTATCTTAATGATGGTATGGTATGCTTTTTATTTGTACAAGGACAGTGCACAACAATACATTAACCAAGACAGAAGTCATAGAAAAGATGCTGTGGCCCTGTGTATTGGTGGAGGGATGGTGCTTGGGCATCATTTTTCCTCTGGGTCCTGTGGCGGTCCCTGGTGGCGGTGGACGGCTCTCAGCTCTTAGTGTAGATGCCTCCTCTGACAATTCGTCTGTATTCAGCCTCACTTTTTACTTTTTACTATGTGCAGTTTTATGTATTTTAGCACGTGTGTTTGTGTGTGTGTGTGTGTGTGTGTGTGTTTGTGTGTTTTTGTGTGTGTGTGTGTGTGTGTGTGTGTGTGTGTGTGTGTGTGTGTGTGTGTGTGTGTGTGTGTGCGTGTGTGTGTGTGTTACTGTTTGGGTTGTTTGGTTGTGTGTTGTCGGGCAGCTGTGGGTAGAGGTAAGATCTTAAGCCCGAGCCCGAGCCCGAACTGACCCGACCGTTCGGGCCTAAAATGTCAATCATTGCTTCGGGTCGGGCTCGGGTCGGGCTTCTCTCTCGCTGACTTTTTAAAAAAAAAAATATATATGTTTATAAAAATGTATAATAAAACGATGTGTGGATACTAAACTAAGGAATACTTGTTTTAAAATAAATAATTTGGATAAAACAGAGAAGGCGCTGTAAGGTAATTGCTATTTAACTATTAAACAGGAGCCGCTCTTAATAATCTTCCCCTCCGCAAGTCCGCATCTATTTTGACCTGGTATCCCCAATATGGAGGAGCAAGAAGTTAAGGATAAACTAAAGACAGGAGAACTGAAAAGACAAACATGCACCGGTAAGAGTGAGGTGTGGAAAAGCTTCAAATTGATTGTTGAAAATGCTACAGAAACTTGCGTTGGCTTCGCTGAATGTAGTCAATGTGGCGCTTTGCTTTCATACGAGAGCAAAAAGACTGGCACCTCGACGTTCCCTCTGCGCGCCTGCGCAGTTGCGCACTGCTCACACATTCTCAGCGCACAAGAAAACCTATGCAGCGCAGGGATGAAAGAGAAAGGGGGGGCATGTCGGATGTCGCGCACAGGAGTCCAAGGAGCGCTCAGGGAGTTAGTGTGTTTGCTCAGACACATAAAACATTAGGGGGAACATTGACCTCGACGCTGAGCAGGCATTTAAACAGCTGTACTAGCAAAATTGATGATCGTCAAACATCTATATTATCATTTGTTTCAAAAAAACGCCCCTCACAAATAAAATATGAAATTTCGGGTTTGCTTCGGGCTCGGGCCTGCAAATCAAGTTAATTGGTCAGGCTCGGGCCGGGTCGGGCTTTAATACCCGCGGGCCGAGTCGGGTCGGGCTGGATTTTTTAGGCCCGATCTTACCTCTAGCTGTGGGGGGCTGGCTGGGTGGGTGGTAGGAAATGTGGGCTGTTTCTAATCATTGTAAAGCACTTTGTGTTGCATTTTCTGTATGAAAAGTGCTCTATAAATAAAGTTTGATTGATTGATTGATGCTGGTGTCACATTATAGCATGGATGCTAATTTACACCTGTAGTCCATGAGCAGGTTGATGGAAATGCTAAAAAAAATAGAGATTCAGTGTATAGAGATAAAATGACCAAAAATAATTTAAAACAGATATTACTTAGGATTACAGTGTTGAAATACTATTCTAAAAACAACATACACCAGACATGCATCCTTCCACCTTGTATCAAGTCCCAACATATGCAGACACACACAATCTACATTGTACTAATCATTCAAATCACACTCATCTGTAATGTGTACAAACTTTTTTAGAGATCAGCCACTTCTTTGTCAGACGTGCAAACATTTGAAAACTTGTGCAGGTTAGAATCTCTGTTGGCATCTCTGTTGATTATGTATAAACATATTATATCATAAGATAGTGCTGTGTAAGGTCTACCAGGGGATGCTCTGGCCAGGGTCAGATCTAGCCATTTTGGGGCCCTAGGCGAAATATAGATATGGGGCCCTCAAAAGTCATTCTTCAAACACACACGCACGTGTGTGTTTGAATTAAGATTTCAATTTTTTTGTGCATGTACCGTGTCAGGGGTGACAGTTGGGGCCCCTCTCAATGGGCAGGTTTGGTGGGGCCCCTAGGCGAATGCCTATGTTTGCCTAATGGTAAGTCTGCCTCTGGCTCTGGCCTTTATAACCCAGCAGAGCTCCGTTGTGCTTCTCGGTCATGGAGTTTATCACTTGCAGCATCTCCTGGACACTCTCCTGAGCGTCTATTTGGGTCTGAAGGTGAAAGAGAAAGCATATATTGAAATCAAAGCTGTAAATCAAATGCAGGTTAAATAAGTTTATAATTTATCAAGAATGATGCAGGCTTAGTAACTACTGAACTAACACTCTAACACTAACTTCTAAAGTATCTTTATACATTTGGTTTCCATGTAGTTGAGCATATTTTTTCCAACAACAAAGATGTATCAAAGCAAGCACAGGCAATGGAGATTTAACAACTCCTTCTTAAAGCATCAGTATTTTGTGACATTGATACTAAATAATGCACAGTAATATTTTGAAAATAATCTAAACTCTGTAGACTGTATGGGAGGTGTATAAGGTAACTTGTAAAGGGTGGATAATAAATTACTCTGCTACAAAATTTGAAAAATTAAAACAGAATGAACTTGAAAAAAATTAAGCAGCTAGAAATAGAACACATGTCTGACCCTAATCACACTCTGGTAAAACATGTCATGTTGGTATGCAAAACTGAATATCAAACATTTCTCCATGAAGAGAATGCTTATGCACTTTTTCATTTAAGATTATGATTAAGACTTTATTGATCTCACACACAGGGGAAATTCACTTTTGCATTTGACCCATCATTTTCAGGAGCAGTGGGCAGCTTCTCTGGGGGGCAGTACTGTGAAGGGTCTTGGGATTCGAACCCAGGCTAGTGACTTACCAGTTGAGCTAACCAGCCGGCCTAATTTTACAATCTAATTTACGAAAGCAATTCTATGAATCTGGAGATAAAGCAGACAAAGTGCTTGCCCTAAAACTTAAAACAACAAGAAAATCACCAATCAGTCTCATCAGTTTACTGTATAATAATAATAAACTGCCAGCACACACCACGTTAACCAGCAGGTTAATCCGTTAATCCGTTAATCCAGCATTGAGATCAAATATAAGAATGATGTTTTTATGTGTTATTGTTATTGTGAATGATATGGTGTGTAAATAGTACATGGATGTGTGTGATTGTGTGTTTTGGGTTAATGTTAGTGGGTGTATATTATGTTTTGCTGTGTTACTGCGTAATGAGATGTGTGTCAAAGTTAAATGTGTGATGCTGTGTGTGTGTGTGTGTATGTGTGTGTTTTAAGAGAAAATCTTTGATTGTTTTTAATGATATAGACCGTTGTTTTTTTATCCATGTAACCAGGGACTGCGGATGGAAATTAGCTTTGTAGCTATACTCTGGTGCAGAACATCTCTGTCTTTGTACATAATGTCTCTGTACATTGTCCCTTCAAATAAAGACTAAACTAAACGAAACTAAACCATAATGGTTCATTGGTAAATGAACCTATTTTTTTCAAAACTTAAATCTGACCATCTCCAGCCCCAGCCCTCTGTTGGCCCCTGTTGAAGTGTTCTCAGACCACGCCCCCATGGGCGGAGTTAATCTGTGACTCCGCCTCCAGCTGACTGAAGTATGCCGACCCACGTGGTATTCAGGTTTATATGGAAATATGACATCTGCAATTCTGAGGCAGCCAAAACAACTCAGATTCACTCATGTCAGTGTACTCATTATTGTAACATAACAAAGTCCAGTATGGTTTAACTGAGCACTTTTGTTTGAATTTAAAATTTAACAAACACTGTAACAATGTAAAATACACTAATAATGAGTAAATATATGTATGTGCACTGTGAAAAATTTATCTGCCAATAAAAAGAAATACTTGCTAACAACCAGAATACATTTTATTAATTCATGTAAATGTTGTTACATAGAAGGCACTTTATTACTCTAAGACTGTGCAGTTAATTCAGATTCACCAGTTGATGGTCTGGCCTTTATAATCGATCAGAATTCCATTGTGCTTCTCAGACAGGGAGCTTATCACCTGCAGCAGCCCCTCGATACTCTCCTGACGGTCTATGTGGGCCTGAAGGTGAAAAAACACAGAGCAAAGAACAGTTTTTAAACAAAAAGCAATAAATATTTTTAATGGCATTATTAGAAAATCTGTTTTCTTTTTCATTTTGAGCTCACAATATAATAGCTATGTTTTAACCAGTTATAAAAGTTGTAAGCTTAAGCTTAAACCTTAAATTTGTCTTTTTATTTCACACATTCACCCTTCTACATCTTTGTATGTGTATTTAGAACTCAAACAATGTCTCTGTTGTCATATAAAATTAAGTTATTCTCAACTTCTATTGAAAGTGTTGGTCAGATTTGTGGAATATGTGTTCACTCACATTGGCTGTGCCCATGTCTGTCCTGACCCATCCCGGGTGCAGCAGAGTGAACAGAATCTCCTCCTTTTGGAACTCAAAAGCAGCACAAGCATTCAGCATGTTCAGCGCTGCCTGAAGATTATCCAACCAAAACAGAAAACAGGAAAAAACCCACGTGAGTCTCTCATTTGGATGGGCATGTTTCAATGGGCATGTTTCAATGGTGAAATCCAGTTGGTTTAAAAATAGAAAGACTCTCTCAGATCTGAATCGTCACTACTTAAACCAGCACCTGCAGTTAATTATTAGTCACTGCAACTGCAACCTCTGCAGTGAGGGAATTCTGGAGGTTTTGAGCTTCCATATGAGGTCTGTCCACATACTGAGAATGAGAAAAACACGTATCTAACTCTCAATGCAGGTTAAAGCTCTAGCAACCCAAGTTCAGTTGTGAGTTCATTTTTTGTAACAGTAAAGGACAGGCTACATACTTTTCATACATACATTTCCTTCAATATGAATCATGTGCTTGCCTTTTACCTTGCTGACACGGTATGGGACTGCTTTCAGTTCTTTTTGTATAAAGTCAATGTTTTCGATTGATCCAATAATGGAGGACATGTTGAGCACAGCAGCTTTTCGGCAGGACTTCCCAGGCACTGTACTGTTCTTCAAGGCTGTGCGCAGGTAAGGAAGAAACTCCTAGTTTGAAACACAATACAATATTATGTCAAAGTTATACATAAACTATTTTCCTCGACTACTCCACTTCTCTTACTTGAATGACACTCATGGGACCGATAACGTTTGTGTTGAAAGTGTTGGCCATGTCCTCAGGAATGGAGTCAGCAACAGTAGAGTTGATTAAGATGGCTGCATTGTTAATGATGAGGTTTAGACCTTTGTCTCCCAGAAGTGAGCCCACCTGTTCAGCGGACTGCTTAATGCTGCTCTGGTCTGCAGTGTCTAACAAGAGAAGAACATAAAAATTAACGCCCTGTTCTTCCTTTTTTTGTCCTTTGGCATATACATTTTTATGCCATTTTGTCTGTGTTAAATCCATCTTGCTCAAATTTTCCTTAGCCTTATTATTTTTGAAGAGGCTCAGCTTGTTAAAAGCTTTGAAGGCATTGTATGTCATAATGGGACTCTATTCAGGACTGTTACAAAATAATTAATCCGACTAGACTATAAGATGTCTCCGTGTCTCCTGGTGCACTTTTTAACTGCATTCTAGTTATCAAATCCTGGATGGCAAGAAACTTTTTCCAGCTTAACCAGGACAAAACTGAGGTTTTAGTCATCGGTCCTGAGGCCCAGAGAGAGAAACTAGAGAGAGAAACTACAAGCACAAGTCTTTTAACCCATCTCCTCAAGTGAAAAACCTGGGCGTCATTTTTGACTCTGAGCTGACTTTTATCCCATACATCAAGAACATCACAAAAATAGGTTTCTATCACCTAAAAAACATAGCCAGAGTCCGCCCTATTCTCTCTCAGGCCAATACGGAGACATTGATGCATGCTTTTGTCACCAGCCGTATAGACTACTGTAATGCCCTGCTCTCTGGTCTTCCCAAAAAGAGTATTTCAGGTTTGCAATTATTACAAAATTCAGCAGCACGTGTCCTGACTAGGACCAGAGGTCAGGATCACATTACACCGGTCTTAAAATCTCTGCATTGGCTCCCTGTGAGTTTCAGGATAGATTTTAAGGTTCTTTTACTGTTTTTTAAATGTCTTAATGGTCTTTCTTGGGCCTTCTTATCTTTCAGAACTGCTTTCTCCTTATGAACCTTCACGGGCCCTGCGCTCCTCCGGCAGCAGGCTCCTGGTCATTCCCAAAGTCAGGACACACACTCATGGAGAGGCGTCTTTTCAGTACTACGGCCCTCGTCTATGGAACTGCCGGAGGAGCTCAGGGCTGCAGAGAACATTCATGTTTTTAAGAGTGGGCTCAAGACTCACCTGTTTAGCTTGGCCTTTGATTGATCAATAAAAGTCAATCTTCTAATCCTTAACCACTGTAAGGTGCTTTGTGTTACATTTTTGTATGAAAAGTGCTTTATAAATACTGTTTGATTGATAAGATGTGGGTGTTTCTTATAATCGTGTAATAGAGGATACTAGTAGCTCTGAAGATAATGATCAGTGAGCGCTGTCGTTCCACTTTTGTCTCAATGAAGCCCCGAGAGAAATCGAGCCTAACTTATTAAATTCTCAAATTTTGTTACAAAAATTGTGTTATGAACATTTTTCCACAACAGTAAGATTTTAGCTTCACTTACCCATACGAATGATTTTGATGATGTCTGCGTGTTTCTTTGCCAGAGCTTGTAACTCCTAAACAAAAAATAATTTTGTTGGTAACTGTTATTGTCTACCTACTGCCTATGTAATCAAATGTGAGGATTACCTCAGCTCTGGGTCCTTCCGGGTCCCTACAACATGCGAACAGCACACCCAAAGGTGCCAAAGGACTCTGCGGCTTCATCATCTGTTTGACCATCTCCAAACCCAGGCCTCTGTTGGCTCCTGTTATTAACACACTGATAGGTTTAGAAGACATTTTCCTCCTATTTGCAGAGTTGATCCAGTGGAAGTGAATCTAACCCTCTTCAAGAGTTCATTTCAACAGATTGAAACATGCCCAATGATTTTGACTCCACCTCAAAAACTTTCTTAACCGTATGTCTTATCATGCTAAAAAGATGTTCCCAAAGTGGGGTGAGGTTTCTACTAGATAACTGTAACAGTAGGCCTATTCAGTTACAAAAGTGCACTGACAAAACATCTTAGACAAGTAAAAAAGATTACTATACCAATGTCGTCCGCTGCACTAGGGGTCAGCAATATTAGATGAAAATTTGGTAAGCATGTCTCTGCATTTTTTGTAAATTTCATACTTTTATGCACTTCTCCTAGTTCACGCAATCAAGCTCAAATTTGGTACACATTATCTCATGGGGTGATACATCAAAAGTTACCTACATTTTTTACACGTCTTACGGTATCAAAATTTTGGAGATTTTGGGTTTTTACAAATTGCTCCCATTTGCACAAACTCAGATTTTTGTGAAATTGCCCTAAAGCTACTTTATGTGTAAACATTTCATTTGGTAAAGATAAAAATAAATGTGCAGCAGTAGTAATTCCAGTGCAACAACAGTAGTAAAATTCCAGTAGTAAATGTGCAACAGTGCAACAGTAGTCCTTATCAGCAGTTTTTAAAGTGTCTAGAGTGTATGTCTTTTTATGGAATACAGGTTATGCCAATATGATCCTGACAGCCTGGTGGATGAAGCTGTTTGACAGTCTGGTGGAGTGGGCCCGGAGACTCCAGTACCTTCTGCCCGAGGGCAGGAGGCTGAAGAGGCTGTGTGAGGGGTGGCTCGGGTCACCCACAACGCTCTGCGGGTGAGGCGGGTGTTAAAAATGTCTAGGAGGGAGGGGAGAGAGACACCAGTGATCCTCCCAGCTGCATTCACTACGCGCTGCAGGGCTTTCCTGTTCTGTTCAGTGCAGCTCCCGTACCACACAGTGATGCAGCTGGTCAGAACGCTCTCAATGGTGCCTCGGTAGAAGGTGGTCATGATGGGTGGGGGGGCTCCAGCTCTCCTCAGTTTGCGGAGGAAATAGAGGCGCTTCTGAGCCCTCTTCGCCAGTCTATCCCGTCTATCCTTTCCGGCCAATCGCGGCTTGGGACCATCTAACGTTCCCCCCGGCGACTTGCGCCTCCGGGCAATCGGACACGAGCTGGGCGGGGCCCCCCGTCGTACGGAGATGAGCGATGGCATTTACCACGGAGACGAGCGATTGATTCAACTGTTTAAAGTAAGACGCGTATTTTCGGATAGCGTGATCATTTAAAACGGACCGCTTTGTGACACAAAAGCTACTTTGGTTTTTTAAGGCCAGCAAAGCGGTAGGGGGATAAAATGTATGACTGTATAGCTAGTAGACAGTTGTCGCTCGCCATTGGCCTACTGGAGTCTAAGGTTATGTATTGGCGACCTGTGGATTGGTCTGGGAGTCTATCTTGTACTTATAATACTCATAATATAATATATAATAATAATAATAATAATAATACAGCTTATGATATAGTATTATAGTTATAATAGTCATAATATGTTATAATATATAATAATATATAATACATGGAAGTGAGCTTACAGTCTTTGTCTTCCCAGAAGAGAATGGATCCTTTGATGCCTGTTCTGTGCATTGTGGATCCAAGGGTGCCCAAAGACAGGCAACAGTGCATCCTGAAGGCAAACAAGGAGGCCAGGACACCTAAGCCCGCACAGATCGACAGCAGGCTGAGAGACCCCAAGCGAGTCACAGATGCGTGCCCATCTTGTGTTTACTACTGTCCAGGCATGATAACCTAATGCACAGTACTGCAACTTTTTTCTTATTTTTGCCTTCAGCTAAAAGGAAATGCCAGCTGCTGATCACAGCAACTCCAACTGGGTCAGCTGATTATAACCTTTGGCAAATACAGTGGCAAAAGTTTTAAATGGCTGGTGGAAAAAATGTTGGGTACATCAAATAGTAAGTATGGCACACTAAATATGATCGCATGTGCACAGTTTTGTCTCCGATGAATAATGTAATTTAATATGTAACATGTAATTTCAGTCTCCTTGAACAACAGCAAAACTGCCTCCGCCACCGCCACTACCACCAGCGTGCCAACACCATCTTTTTAGCATTGTCTTATTGTTAGAAAATAATATGTGTTAGGGCCAGACTGATATATTGGATGGCCAATATTATCGATATACGCATATCTGCCTAAATCTAAATGATATGGGCCGATAGTCCATGTGGGCAAGCGATACCTAGTTATAAAGCTTAGACTCTCTATATTGCATTAATTTAATCCAATTTACAGACAGATAAATGTCCTAATATGTGGCGCCACATCAATATTAATCAGAGTGATTTGTCTGTATCTGCCGTACTGCCCCTGAATGCACCCACGTCTTTGAAAATACCACATCTACTCGTTTACAAAGTTTTTTCATTGTTATTCATTGTCATTAGCTCCTCTCTTCAGGCAGATATAGGCAGTGTCCACCAGTGTCTGACCAGAACTGAAGAAGCAGCTTGGATGAGCTGCAAAACGTATTCGACCAAATAAACTTTTGTCCAGTTGACAAACTGAATTTCTCCTTTTGCCATGTTTTCTACCTGAACGACTGAGGGATTCTACACACATCTTTATAGAATTGTTTTCCATGTACTTGAGCACATTTATTCCCCTATCGCACAGATGTTGCCTTAGCCCAGTGGCTCTAAATAAGATAGAAATGTGCGGCCTGCATCTATTTAGCCTTTTTATTGTCCCAGAATCAGGAAATGTACTGTGGTTGAAATTTTAGTATTGGGTGTCTTTGTCTAGTCCTTTAATCTCACAGGAAGGCTCTAGGTACCAGACCTGGGAAATCCCAGGCTGCTTTCGTTCGTTCCAATCTGAAAGACAGCCTGGCAACTATGGCAAGCGAGCTCTCACGATTCTGGGAGCCAATCAGAGAGCGGGGAGGGGTGGCAAGACGGTGACGCGTACTACGTGACAAACGGAAGCTTGTAGTTTGAACTGCCAACTGACATGATTGGCTATGGGCTACGTATACGCCAAATGATAGACATTCGTAACGCCCAATAAACGGCCGTTGGCGATCGTAAACCACACCTCCCTCCGATACAAGATATTTCGAAGGTGGCTCCCAGACCATATATCACTTGTGATATGGTGTAAACCAAGCAACTAGGCACCTGGGTTGGGTTTAGGTTTATCATTTACATGTCTGTTGTTTATGTTAATTGTTTGATCATCTTGACCTGTACTCAAATGCTAATATAAAAGTGGTACCTCTCTGAGCTAAGAAAGCCAAATGGAGAGCCAGACTGTCCTAAATGCAAATTCTTCTTGGGAAGAGCTTGGACTTCAGAAAGTATTTAAGGGTAGTTACCCCATTGCTCTGGTCTCATTGCTGGCAGAAACTCAGTAGTGGGACCGTTTGTTACCGGTGCAAATGTAATAAACCAAAATAGACAGTTTACTTGTATGTTCTGTTATTATTTTACAGATCATTTCCACAGCAACTGTTAGCAAAACTTTGCTCTGATCTTTTAAAGTTGGGAAAAGATTAGAACTTATAACTTATAAACTCACCGCTATTAAAAACACAAATTTTAGTAACATGTTAAGAAAGTGAGCAATAACTCTAGACCACTTTTGTTCAGCCTGAATCATTCTTATTTATCTATTAATAAACTGTTTATTAAAAATGACATCTTCTTCAAGCTTTATTAAGACCAATTATGGTGACAAAAACAGAGCGCTGATTGAAAACGATGTAATACATATGCCACACCGATATGTGGTGTTATAAAACAGGAAACAGCCAGAGCCACCGGAAACACAATACTACAAAGAGTGCATGCACATAAAGTCCTTTCTCTTCTGCAAACAAGCATCGCAACATCATCGTTTTGCTTGTCCACACGACAACGCGACCCTGCCTTTCTTAGAGTTCTCCACTCTGGAACCCATTTTCAAAAAACACAGTTTTCGCCCACCAAACACAATGGCGCTGTGTAGACGAAAGGCCAAAATAAATAAAAACTTCTCAGTTTCCACCAAAAAACGTCATGTGGACGGGCCTTCTGTCATAAACAACACATGTCCTGATGTGCCCTGACTTGAATGTATAATGTAAAAATAGTTTTAGTTCTTCTGATCTTCTAATCTTATGTTTAATTATTGATCATATTTGAGATCTAGGTGTTCACTCACATTGGTTGTGCTCATATCTGTCCTGAGCCATCCCAGGTGCAGCAGAGTGAACAGAATCTCCTCCTTCTGGAACTCAAATGCAGCACAAGCGTTCAGCATGTTCAGTGCCGCCTGGAGGGAGGGAGGAAGAATCTGTACTATATACCGGTAATTCCATATATTTTTATTCATATATTTGATATATTTAGTATGTTGCATAAAGTAATTAACATCTCACAATGAATGAGAATGTGTGTCCAAAGGGCGTATATTATGCTATTTTCCGATCTGTTATAATGTTTTCTCATCAAAACATACTTGGAGCTGTGTTTTGTTTCATTCATACATGTTTAATACACAAAGCCTGCAAAAGGCTTAGTTCTAATAATGAACAAATAAATAAATACTTGAAATATTGTTTATATAATGTTATTTATCCACAACCAAGCTCTTCCTTACATTATGGAGTTTAGCTCACTGTTAAATTATGCGGGAATAATTCAAACGTTCCAGATTCAAGACCCCAATATGTAATTTACAGATTTATTTAGTTTCTTCCTTTTTTGTTTAAACTAAATTATTTATTAAAAAACAATGTTTTTATTTGGTGACGTGATTTTGAAAAGCAACTTAGAGCACATCAACATTTCTGAGCCTTTGCCTCCCCAGCTGTAAACACATCACCTGGCCTAAAGCCGAACAGGTGAAAAGATCTGGACATGAGAAGGTGTTGGATCGTGGAGGCTCCCCAGTCTGTGATCTTGTTTACCCTTATTTAACATGGACCAATCAGAGGCGGTGGTTTAACTGAGGCTGCGGGAAAGGCCTCACTGCTTATGGCTCAGTAGGACCGTGGATCGCCCTGCCCGGCTTCTGTGCGCTCATTGCTTTGGTGAAGGCTGGCCGCTCAGAGCACCCCGCCAGCCGGGCTGCTGCTGTCGCCTTGTCGCGGTGAACATCCACACTTTGACCGCACGATTGTACAGGATACTACTGGATATTTTTACAGTGTATAGAGCGTTTTCACGTGACGTCATACTCGGGAAGTCGGCCATGTTGGAGATATTCGAAACAAAACAAACATTGCACTTATGCTGCAAGGTAAAAAAAAAAGGTCAACTATTGTCGGGTCCTAGGCTGTCACAATAGATCGGACAGAGAAAAACACCTGCAGTTCTATTGTTTACCTAAAGTAGAGACCAACCAGATTGTCAAAGGAAAGGAGACGATTGTGGATCACCGGTCTTCAACAGAACTTGGATAAGAAAAATCATGACAACATTCGCATATACTCAGCTCATTTCGCAGCCAGTAGATATTTCATACTGTGCATTGTGATTGCTATCATCATTTTTTTATTTGTCACTATTTAGGTCCGTGCATCAGTAACTTACAACAACAACATTAAACTTTGTTAGTTGTAAATACTTGTACCTGTACATGTTCATTTGCTTCATTAGCCCCTACAGTAAATTGTATAACAATGTTAATATTTTAATATTTGCAAAACATGAATAATAAAAATATATATACAATATACTAGCACTTAAACGTTACACGTGTAATACAAGTATGCCTACCTTGTCTCCAATTTTCCTCACTTTGCG
Source organism: Paratrypauchen microcephalus (assembly GCA_036785185.1). Lineage (NCBI taxonomy): Eukaryota > Metazoa > Chordata > Actinopteri > Gobiiformes > Gobiidae > Paratrypauchen > Paratrypauchen microcephalus. The sequence continues at coordinate 5,391,853 of JAVJIX010000025.1, read as the reverse complement.
TTCTCGTACCAGCCACAAACAAACTTGTTGTTGCCTCCAGACCTTTAGAGCTTAAGGTCTTGTGCTCTATAAGGGCTTGGGGAGAAAAGCAGGTAGTTCACAATATAGTGCGGTTTTTTTTTGTTTTTTTTCACAAACAGTTGTCCGTGAAAAATTCAGCAGCGTAATTCGCATTCGCATATTTTCTCTCGACTCGTATCACTGCGCCCAGGTTAGCTCTATTAGCCTGTTCACTTTAAAGGGATATGCCACCCCCAGGTCAAATTTGGGCATCTCCCCACAGTCCAGAGACTAAAATAAGTGGTGGAAAGCGTTTTCCTGCTCACCCAGCCATTGTCCGAGTCTGTCAGCACTGACCGCCGCGGTATCTGCAGCTACTCCGCCTTAGACTGGAGTCTAACGTCGCCAGAGAAAGATTTCGGCCAAAAGGAATTAATTTGCTCGATGCGTTTCCCAATTACTTTGTGTGTAGTGCGCATTCATATCGAGTGCAAATAAATGTGCAAATCAACACAGAGAGCTTGACTTGGTCATTTTGGGTGGGAACTATTTTCCAGTGCGGAAGAATAAAGGCGAATCACGCACCACGCTGTGCAACAGGGGAACTCCCTTCCCGGTGCGTAACAGGGATTCCCCTGGCAGCGTGCTGCGTGATTCGGCTTTATTCTTCCGCACTGGAAAATAGTTCCCACCCAAAATGACCAAGGCAAGCTCTCCGTGTTGATTTGCACATTTATTTGCACTCGATATGAATGCGCACTACACAGAAAGTAATTAGGAAACGCATCGAGCAAATTAATTCCTTTTGGCCGAAATCTTTCTCTGGCTACGTTAGACTCCAGTCTAAGGCGGAGGAGCACCAGTTACCGCGGCGGTCAGTGGCGACAGACTCGGACAATGGCTGGGTGAGCAGAAAAACGCTTTCCACCACTTATTTTAGTCTCTGGACTGTGGGGAGATGCCCAAATTTGACCTGGGGGTGGCATATCCCTTTAAGCGGATGTTTACAGCGGATGCGGTACGGCGACATCCACCGTAAGCGGATGTTTACAAGTGAACAGGCTTCTACAGCTAACCTAGGTGCAGTGATACGAATCGAGGGAATATAATATCGACGAATTTCGCGGACAATTGTTTGTGATGCAAATATATCACTTTTTGGACAAATGTTTTTTGAGAAGAGAAACAAGCTTTATTAACTGTCCTGGCTAACTTACCGGAACTACCTTTACGAGCTACGGAACCGGAGAAGAACTGGGTCCAGATCACGCTGTCATGGGTAAATCAGTGTTAAACTCAGGACACTGTTGAAGGGGAACCCATACAGATTAACATTAAAAAAAACCACACACTATCCCTTTAAGATAGCTGCATTGTTAATGATGAGCTTTAGGCCTTTTCCTCCCAGAAGTGAGCCCACCTGGACTGTTTCATGCTGCTTCAGTCTGCAGTGTCCTAACATTGAAAAAAATTCACATTAGTAGTCCAGAGCCCGCAACTCCTCGAAACGGAATCATGCTTTGTTGTTATGATTGCATTTTGGTGTTAACTTTTAATAACCAACTGTGTACTGTATGAACAAATGTGTAGTTTACCCATAGACTGTATAAAGAAGAGGACTACGTGAGTGTGACGTCACCCACAGCAGTTGGCTTAGTGGTTACAGGAGTGAATTTGGAGGCCTACATTATGAAAAGGATTTTTTAACGGATAAAATGTTGAAATAAAAACACTCGGGTCATGTAGAGTGGGTTAATATGAACATTTAGGACCAAAATGACCAGGCTCACAGCAGTAGTTACAGAGAGGGGGGCCATAATATTCAGTCAGTGGGAGCCATGCAAACTTCCTATTCCTATATATATAATCTATGAGTTTACCTTTGGTCTGTCTGGGTCTCTGCAACAATCTGACTCCTGACTCATCTCCAGTCCCAGGCCTCTGTTGGCTCCTCGGTTTGGAACACGCTGCTCGGTTTGGAAGACATTTTCCTCTTCTTTGCAGATTTGACAGATTTGTGCTCTTGAATCTGGTCTTGTGCAGAATTTATTTTAGCAGATTTAACCACTCCCACAGATTATGTCTGACTCCACCGCAATTAAAAATGCTGTGTCATAGTATGAACTATGATATGCAAAAATGACAACTCCATTAGAATAGAGGTTCCCAAAGTAAGTTGAAAGATGATTTTAATAGTCTTTAAGTTTATATAAAAAATTATATATATATATGACACTGTATTTAAGGGAGTTTCTATCTTCTTTTCTGATATCTGTGTCTTTACTGCGTCTGGCTTTCAAGTTATGAAATGTAGTTATATTTTTTAAACAATAGAAAGAGAGAACAACAAAATTAAACAAAAGATACATCTATATTAAATGTGTCTGCAGAGAAACCTATAGAGAATATAGATGTGTCTGTAGAGATTTTTCAGCTTCATGTTTTATGGCGCCATTTGGAGGATGTTTGAGGATTATTTATAAGATATATTTAGTTTCTGATTTGTTTATCGCCATGACAAGGGTCCTGACTTGGATTGCGAAGATCTGAAAATGTGTAGTTATCATACAGTATGTACTTTATAGAGATTATAAGAGTTGTGTTTTTCTCAAATACTGTATTTTCATTTTATATCATTTATTCACCCCCTCTGATATCTGGAGGAGTCTACTTTAGCAACTATGGGTCAATTCTAAAATACATATATTCCAGTAACAAGGATAAAATAACAGAAAGAGACCAACCAAAGGTGAATTTGTGTACTTACATCCAAACAAGACACATAACCAATGTAACTCAATGCCCTGCCCTGCGACAGTCCACACTCAAAGAGGACACTCTTTGTGTCCCACACTGCTTGTGAAACAAAGGATGTAAGCGACACATACAAAAAATATTATAAAAATCTAACAAGTTGTTTAAGTCACATTTGAATACAACATTTAGTGTGACAAAAACACACCCACAACATAGAAGGACATCTTTCATTTGGCCCCTAAGGGAGAAATTGGCAGTGTCTTGCTCTTGCTGGATACTGTAGGAGAATTTTGGAGCTGTGGACATTGATTAATATTTTAATTAAGAGTACTTAAGACAGCTTAAGAGATAGAAATAATAGGTATCTGGGTATTACCGTGTGAATTGGGCCAACAGGCACTGATCGAATCCGAACCGAGCCCAACAGGCATTAAGATTTTGCGTCTTTTGAGTCCGATCACACTATTCTCATAGGCCTAGTAATGACACATGTAGGATATTATTTGTGTGGCCACTAATGGACAGAGAAACGCAAAATATAAAATCTGGATATAGCGAGATTCACCTTTCGTAAAGCAGTAAATTTAAAGTGCAGTATCTCATCTACATTATCCATAGAAATTGTCCTCCGTAAATAATGACATCCAGTCCACAAAACCGCACTATTAATCCAGTTATCTGCATTCTTTGAAAGTAAAAAGGCCAGAGTAGCTCCTCGCGTGTGTCTTTTTACAATCACACAGCGCACGGATCGAGATGAAGCTGCAGGTTCACGATAGTGACTCTACTTCCTGTGGACTTTATTGCCAATCTTTTATGCTTTAAAAATCAGGTATCTGAAGTATTACACCACATTTCACAAATAATAATAACACATTTTTGACTTGTATATAAACTAGAAGTGCAGTGCTCTGATCTTTTGAACACTTCAGAATTTCAAAGTGATTTTACTGTGTCTTTGGTGTGTACTTTTTGTCGCACGTTTAAAAATTTGTTTCATACCAAATAATCCTGTAGAGTGTGACGGCCTTAAAGGTCCCATGACATGGTACTTCTTGATGCTTTTATATGGCTCCTTAATGGTTCCCTAATACTGTAAATGAATCCTTCTTCAAAATCAACACTCACTGCATGAGATATGACTCTGACAGTCTTCATGAGGCTAGATATGTGTCTAAAATGCTTTATTCTGGGTGTTGCTGCTTCAGTGCAAATGAGAAGGACAGAGAGATTGGCTAAGGAGCGGGGGAAACCCGGCCCGGCCCCAGCGCAGCTCGGCGCAGCTGTCTCCTCTCTTCCGTGTTTTACGCACGAAAACAGATGAGAGACTTTGCAATGAAAAAAAGCATATTTACACAGAAAATAAAATTAAACCACTGGTATTTCAGAGGTCCAGAGGGTCGGGTAAGGGACTTGCGAGCCTAGAAACACTCGGACGTGCCTCCAGGCAAATAAAAAAACGCATTTCGCATTGCGTAGCGCATTCACAGTCCAAACTCTATGGGCGGGATATACAGGGACGCTGAGCGGAGACAGAGGGAGGGGCTGGAGCTGCATTTGCCGATCTGACGTCAATAAGGTGCCTTGTCCGAACTCGCCCGTTTGAGCTCTGGTTTTTTGTAACGCAGAAAAGGACCGCAAATGCTCAGTTTAGACATTTCGCAATTTTTAACCATGGGGGGGCTAAACAGGGTAGGGGAGCTCACATTAACGTTCAAAAACCTCAGAAAGTGAAAATTTCATGCCATGGGACCTTTAAGCTGTCTTATCGCGCTGATGTGTCCGAGTCCCAGCCGAGTCCAAACATAATTTCTAAATATTTGTCCAAGTCCGACGGAGCATGTCGGGGTTGAACGGGTCCTGTCGGACATCTGTCCGATTACATGCTCTAGTGGGTATGGGTATGGCTAATGAGCTATAGAGACAATGGAAGAACTTGGATGAGCTATGAAACGTATTCAACCAAATAAACTTTTGTCCAGTTGACAAATTGAATTTCTCCTTTTGCCATGGATTCTACCTGAGGGATTCTACACACATCTATAACGACAATGTTACACAGCCTGGCACATGCATGTTTGGTTTCCATGTGTGATAAACACCCACTCATAAAATTTTAATAAATTATCTTTTGATCTTTAAGGTTATTTTTTCCACAAAACAATATCTAATAAGCTAATATCTAATTAATAATCATCCCTAACCTTATGTTTTGGCCCATTACTAAGCATTTCTGAAAACATTATCAAAAGTTGCCTGTTACTTTTCAGTTACTTTGTAGACAAACTTTGTGTTAGTTTTAGTAATGAAATTGTGAGCCTTATAATGCAGTCAAAATGAGTCACGAAGCAGTGCCAAGCCTGGATAAATAATTACAGAGAGGAAGGGAAAGCATACACGCCATCATGAGCAAGCATAGTACTTGCAGATATAGCCGACTTATCTGATAGAAATGAAATAAAATCAAACGTTAGCTAGTGGCCTCAACTCCTCCATTCTCCCACAGTTCTCATCTCATCGTTGTATACTTCCTCACAGGTATACATTCGTACGGCACATAAAGTACGCGATGCAGTACATGATGCAGTAACATGCACATACATACAAATAAATGTTTTTTTTTTTTCTTCTCATAAATGCACTTGTGTCCGCAGCTCTCCACTTGAAAATCTGAAGGTGCATACATAAAACATTCCCAGTTGTTATTATAGAAAAGGTCCATGCATGTCTGGCACTTCTGAGTTCAACACTGAGTTTGTGCTTGTGCCATCCATTCTCCATATTGGGACAGTGTGTTTTTTTTATTTATGTTTCTCACAGATGGGTGCTGTCCTGCGTATCAAACCGATGACTATCTGAAAGGCCAGCACTGCACTTCCGACTGTTTCCTTGATTAGGGACGACTGAGAGGGGATCTGGTCTGATTAAATACCTGCGCATGAACATAAGGAGGAGTGAGTTTACCACTTATTTTGTGTATTTTTTAATCTTCTTTGTACTCACACAACATCATGCAGCTCCAGCCGAGTGTCCGGAGAAGGGTTGATGAGGATGTAGGACAGTCTGTTGCCCTGGTCGGTCATTCCATCTGACACAAGAGGAAGAGGAGGATAAGGAGGAGGAAGAAGAGAAAGAAAAGGAGTTTTGATATGCAGTCTGTACTGTGTCTGGCTACACTGTTTGGTCCCCTTTTTGAATTGCTCTGACAAGGCTGCTGCTATATAGGCCTTCTTGAATCACATTTTTACACAGTTTTTAACATATAATTATTGTAATTACTATTTTCTGCACATTAATCTTTGTTTGTGTGGAGTGTGTATATAATTAGTAGTCTGTACTGGATATACTTTTTATTTTGTATTTTACCTTTGGGTCAATACATCAAATAAACTATATACAGTATAGCAATCATCAGAATTTACTAGTTTTATCAACTTTATAATTTGACATTTGGATTATTTCAGCCCTAGTATTTCCAATCTATACTGTCCTAAAGGTAAGAGGTAACTGTTAACTTGAAAACTGTCACTAAATTACATCACAAGGTGGAACAGAGCATATTGAGCTTTGGAGATTTGGAGAGTACTCAAACATGTGTGAATGAAGCAATACACAACTTGGGTATGTTTTTATTACATTTTGTATAATTAAGTAAGTAATATAATTTAGTTGTAAACATCTATCGTTAGCATAACATCTAGGCAAATGTCAAAACCGGTCTGCTTACTGAATCCAGTGGGAGACAGGCCCAAGTGTTTCATCCTGGTCCGGACTAAGGAGTTGAGCTCTTGTCTCTCGGAGCGCCTGAACAGGGTGAGTCTCTGTTGGCTGATCCTCTCTGCCGCGCTCCCCGGACCCCCTTTGGCTGAACTGGATGCCCTTCCCCCTTTCCGGCTCAGTCTGCGTGCCCACTGCATGCTCTTCCTCCTCAGCAGCGGGTGTTCCGTGGTGTGGGAGGAAGAGGAGATGGGCTCGGAAGAGGTGGAGTTTCGGTGAGAGCCTGATAGAAGAGGCTCTCTGCTCTCCCTGGTGTCCTCATAGTCCTCCACTGTGATAGACACTTGGGACTGGACACAAAAACGGTTTTATACAAGCAGAAACATTACAGTATCATTTTGTATTGATTTAAGTGTCCTAAAATGTAGTTTTAAATATTCTAGTTTGGTGACAAATTACTAATTGTCTTATACAGTAAATAACCTGCTTGTGACGGGAATGTTTATAGTATGCTTTAAAGGTCTTATATTACACAAAATTGATTCTTTTAGCCATGTTATGACGTTATTACCTCATCAAAAACATACTTGGAGTTTGAGTAACTGCATTGCTGAGCTGTCTACATCTCCAAAGCTCAAAATGCTCTATTCCACCTTGTGATGTCATGTAGTGGTAGTTTTCAAGTTAACAGCTACCTTTTACCTTTTGTTTAGTTGAGATTGGAAATTCCAAGTCTGAAATTATCCAAATTATTCTAGTGAAGGTGTGTGGAGTTTAAAAACACAATGGGGCCACATGACATCACAAGGTGGAACAGAACAAATATACAGGGTTTGTGTGTTAAACGTGTGAATGAAACAAATAACAACTCCAGGTATATTTTTAGTTATAAAATAGAATTATGGAATATGGGCCCTTAAGGAACAGCTTGTCCAGGAAAAAATACAATACAAACCAATAAAACATAAGCTGTCGGAAAAATGTCATACAAAGACATCCCTAATATCTAATGATGTACTTTTTATTACTTTAACCAGTCTAGTCTTGTACAGCTCTGGAAAAAAATAAGAGCCCACTGCATTTTTTTCTGAAATCAGCATCTCTATATGTATTACAGCCATTCCATTCCAGCGTCTATTGAATTCCAACACAAACACAAAGCTGAGCTACTTCAGTTCTTGCACCAGGAGTGGAATAAAGTCACCCAAGAACAATGTGAAAGACTTGTGGAGAGCATGCCAAGACGCATGAAAGCTGTGATTAAAAATAAGAGTTACTGCACCAAATATTGATTTCTGAACTCTTCTTAAGTGTAAACATTAGTATTATGTTGTTTTAAAATGAATTTGATCTTGTTTCTTTGCATTGTGTGAGGTTTGAAAACATTGTATCTTTTTTGCTATTTTGACCATTTGTCATTTTTTGCAAATAAATGCTCTAAACAATAATATTTTTATTTGGAAATATGGGGAAATGTTGTCAGTAGTTTATAGACTCAAACAAAAATGTTCCTTTTGCCCAAACACATAATAAGTAGTCAAATCAGAAAAACTGATAATTTGGCAGTGGTCTCTTATTTCTTTCCAGAGCTGCAGTTATGAATGGTTATAGAAACTAAGCATTTTGCATAGGGCCCCCACAAAGCTTTAAATGTCCACGATTTTTTTTTTTTTTTTTTTTTTTTTTTTTTTTTTTTAAGGAACCGGATCATACGTTTCAATACTCAGAGTAAAGTTTGTAGTCAGTAAAAAGCCAAAATAGACAGTATACAATATAATCTGGTTTGAATTCTAACCGTTTTTTTTTTAGATTTAGGATGAATAAAATATTCTGCAGTTGCTGATCGTGTACGTATTATATTTTGTCCACTTGGAGGCAGTAGAACAGTACACTGCAACTGCATTGGCCAGTACAGACTAATAATAGCCCAACTACATCATAAACTCAGAATATTTTTAGAACTGTTATTTTTTTTATCAATTTCTGCAAGATTTATTTTTAGCTTTGTGATTTAGAACACCTGCATTTTTTTTTTTTTTTACTATTCACGTCTTGTCGCACAACAGCAGTAAATAGTGCCAGGAGATGTTGTTAATTACTTAAGTATCCAGAAATTGCTGTGTCCTTTGCAATTAAAATAAAGAGACATTTTAATTCTGTGGAAAGACCATTGCAAATGAAAAAGTAACACTAAGATAAACTGAAAATGTTAAGGGTCTGACCTCTGACACTGGTAATTTGTGTGCTTCTGTTCTGTAAATCCCAATGGGAATGTCTCCGGTAGATGAGCACAGTTTCTGGTAAAGTCGTCCGTAAGTTCTTATCCATAGATCATCTTCTGTTATTTTCATCTAAAATAAAAAGCTGTTACTTATCAAGTATTTTAGTATTTCAGTAATATTCGTATGCATACTCACGGCACATAGGAATCCTGACCCTGGCATGGAGTCCAGGCCGAGAAGCAGTCTGGCGATAGAGATCATGTAATCCTTTACAAATGACTATAAGGAAAGAAAAGAAGTGAGCTGAAAACTATAATATTAATAAGAATGACGCATTAGTCGCTGTGTAATCTGGTGCATTATCATTTCACTCCATACTCTGTAGTGGTAAACTACTTCTGTACTCCAAACCGAGACTGAACCACCTGCCCCCCTGATCAATACACACACACACATTCATTCATACAGAGTTAAAGGTAGTCATTCAGAAACTTCTGTCTATGCTGTAATAATGGAATTCTCTTCTTGGCTGTTGTACATGTTTTTAATATCAGTGGCAAGTCAGTTGTATTCAGGTTTTTAATTCAGAAAGGTTTGTTTAAGTTTGAGACCTATAGGTAAATATGTCCATATATATCCATTTATAATATTACATTCACTTAAGGATTGTTCTCAGGAAAAGGTTGCTCTTAAACTGTTGATTGTTCACAATGTTGAGCTATGACTTAAGTACAAATACAATTGTAAATGTAGAGGGCAGTTTGAAACAGACATACAGTGGAGGAAATAAGTATTTGATTCCTTACTGATTTTGTAGGTTTTCCCCACTGACAAATGCAGTCTATAACGTTAATTCTAGGTTTACTTTTATTTTTATAGAAAATCCAGAAAATCACATTATAGAAAACATATTAATTGATTTGCATTTCATTGTGTGCAATAAGTATTTGATCCCCTACGAATCATTAAGAGTTCTGGCTCCCACAGACCAGTTAGACACTCCTAATCAACTCGTTACCTGAATTAGACATCTGTTTTAACTAGTCACCTGTCCACAGAATCTGTCAAACAATCAGACTCCAAACTCTCCAACATGGAAAAGACCAAAGAGCTGTCAAAGGATGTCAGGGACAAGACTGTAGACCTGCACAAGACTGGAATGGGCTACAAAACCATAAGCAAGAAGCTGAGTGTTTAAGAGACAACTGTTGGTGCAATTGTTCAGAAATTTAAGAAATACAAAATGACCATCAATCGACCTCTGTCTGGGGCTAAACACTCACCTCATGGGGTTTCAATGATCACGGGAACAGTGAGGAAATCAGTCTGGAACTAAACGGGAGGAGCTAGTCAATGATCTCAAGGCAGCTGGGACCACAGTCTCTAAGAAAACCATTGGTAACACTTTATGCCGCAATGGATTAAAATCCTGCAATCACAATGTCCCCCTGCTTAAGAAGGCACATGTGCAGGCCCGCCTGAAGTTTGTCAATGAACACCTGAATGATTTAGAGAGGGACTGGGAGAAGGTGCTGTGGTCAGATGAGACCAAAATCGAGCTCTGTGGCATTAACTCGCTGTGTTTGGAGGAAGAGAAATGCTGCCGATGACTCCAAGAACACCATCAAGCATGGAGGGTGAAACATTATGCTTTGGGAGTGTTTTCTGCCAAGAGCAAAGGACAACTTCACTGCGTCAAAAGGAGGATGGACGGAGCCATGTACCAGTAAAATCCTCTTTCCCTCCGCCAGGAAACTAAAAATGGGTCGTGGATGGACCCAAAACATACAGCCAAGGCAACGAAGGAGTGGCTCAAGAAGGAGTGGCTCAAGAAGAAGCACATTAAGGTCATGCAGTGGCCCAGTCAGTCTCCGGACCTTAACCCTATGGAAAACCTATGGAGAGAGCTGAAGCTGCGAGTCGCCAAGCAACAGCCACGAAACCTCAATGATGTAGAGATGTTCTACAAAGAAGAGTGGACCAAATTTCCTTCTGATATGTGCACAAACCTGGTCATCAACTACAAGAAACGTCTAACCTCTGTGCTGCAAACAAGGGTTTTGCCACCAAGTATAAGTCTTTTTTGGCTAGAGGGTTCAGTGAAATGCACATCAGTTTATTTCTGGATTTTCTTTTTGATATTCTATTACTCATTGTTAAAATAAACCTACCATTAAAATTATAGACTGTTCATCTATTTGTCAGTGGGTAAACCTACAAAATCAGCAAGGGATCAGATACTTATTTCCCCCACTGTATATTGCCATTGTGTTGTTGAGCAAGACACTAAACCCTCCTCCACTAGACAGGGATCAGAGCTGATAAGAGTACAGGTGGTTAGTTTCTGAGCACCTGATACAGCAGTGTGTCCAGCATGCTAACACTGAAGACCTTCCCTGCAGCGAAGGGCAAGCGAAACATGAACACCAAGTTGGAGCCTTTTTCTCTTTCCTTCTGCAAAAAACATCACAAAAATCAGAGTGCATACAAAGTCCTTAATTATTATCTGTCAGTAAAAATCTCAGTAAGGCACCAGATTTGTACAAATAATAACTGCAAACTTCATTATGGTGACTTAATAGTATTATCAATCCTAACAGTGGGATTTCATTAGAGATGAGTTCAGCAAATGAAATTACAAAAGCTAAGAACTGCGGGGTATAGGGAAACCAAAACTCAAGACTATAATTGGGTACAAAGTATATCCATTATAATTTTCATTAAAGATCCCATGACATGGTACTTCTTGATGCTTTTATATGGCTCCTTAATGGTTCCCTAATACTGTAAATGAATCCTTCTTCAAAATCAACACTCAGTGCATGAGAAACAGAGATAAGATGAGAAAGAGTATTTTTTCTCTCTCTGAACAGGCCATTATGGGCGTTGTTGCTTGAATGCAAATGAGGAGAAAAGAGCTGGCCTATAGTAGAGGGTGGGGACGTGGCCAAACTCTCCGCTCTCCGCTCTCCGCTGTCAGCTCTCAGCTGATCCATTTCCGTGTTTTTGCACGGGGGGAGAGATTTGAAGCGTTCCATTGAAAAATAAACACATTTCCACAGAAAATAAAATTTAAACCACTGCTGTTCAAAGGTCCAGAGGCTCAGATAAAGGACTTCCGAGCCTAGAAACACTCGGACGTGCCTCCAGGCAAATAAAAAAACGCATTTCGCATTGCCTAGCGCATTCGCAGTCCAAACTCTCTGGGCGTGATTTACAGAGACGCTGAGTACAGACAGACGGGGGTGGAACTGCATTTGCATTTCTTTTTTCGATCTGACGTCAATAAGGTGCCTTGTTCAAAATCGCCCGTTTGAGCTCCGATTTTTTGTAACGCAGAAAAGGATCGCAAATGCTCAGTTTAGACATTTCACACCTGCTGCACCGAGTCTAGAGGACAGCCCAGGACTGAGCTGGACTTCCTGATGACCTTGTCCAGTTTCTTCTTCTCCCTCTCTGTGACGCTGCTGCTCCAGCAGACCACACCGTACAGGATGGCTGATGCCACCACAGAGTCATAGAAGGTCCTCAGGAGTGGCCCTCTCACTCCAAAGGACCACAGTCTCCTCAGGAGATAGAGCCGACTCTGGCCCTTCCTGTACAGTGCATCTGTGTTATGAGTCCAGTCCAGTTTATTGTTCAGATGAATGCCCAGGTACTTGTAAGTGCGTTCAACACCATCCAGCCGCTGCTCCTGAGGGACAAGCTGGAGTGGGCAGGAGTGGACTGTGACCTGGCTGAATGGATCCTGGACTACCTCACAAACCGGCCCCAGTTTGTGAGAACCCGGGACTGTGTGTCTGACCCCATGACCTGCCGTGTGGGGGCGCCCCAGGGCACGGTCCTCGCGCCCTTCCTCTTCACCCTCTACACTGCAGACTTCAGACACAACACGGACAGCTGTGTCCTGCAGAAGTTCTCTGATGACTCCGCCATCATTGGTCTCATCACAGACGATGATGACGCAGAGTACAGAGGACTAACGCAAGACTTTGTGGACTGGTGTCAACGGAACTACCTTCTCATCAACGCGGGTAAGACCAAGGAGATGGTGGTAGACTTCCGCAGACGCCATTCTACTGCCCCCCCCACCAGTGAACATCCAGGGAAGAGACTCTTACAAGAGGGTCCTGGCTAAACTCATGTCTATGCTGGACCATGAGTGTCACCCCCTGCAGGATGCTCTGTCGGCTCTGGAGAGCAGCATCAGTGACAGACAGATTCCCCGTCGCTGTGTTAAAGAGAGATTTCGGCGATCTTTCCTTCCTCTTGTCACCAAAGAAAAAGACACCGTATGTTACCTATCCAATTGTTTTCTGTCATTACATGTTGTGTATAATTGTCATTGATTGTATTGCATCTTTTCTACTCTGCATCTTCCAGTCGGCGGCGCGCGCAAGCGCAGCGGCCCCTCCCCTAGCCACTCTATCACTGTTCTGCCTGGTTAGTGGGGAAACTAAATTTCGAATTCACTCTATGTACATGTACATATGATTGTTTTTCGACAATAAAGCAACTATGACTATGACAACTTTTAACCATGGGGGGGGGGGGCCTAAACAGGGTAGAGGAGCTCACATTAACGTTCAAAAACCTCAGAAAGTGAAAATTTCATGCCATGGGACCTTTAACGCATGTCATTACAATCAGTGCAACCCAGTTTTCATTTTCAAGGTTAAAGCACAAGTGGAGCACCGAGCCAATAAATTTTTCACCTTTTCGAGTTTGGACAGAGCCAGAGAGTAATGGTCTTTGACTTTGAACTGCATGAAGCGCATGTTGGCTGGATGTGTGAGCTCTGTGATGATGCTGAGAGCTGGGAACAATCTGCAGGAAAAAAACAACAATATTTTCTGTTTTTAAAATTTTTATGAATTATTACATTTTTTTGTTTGATAATCAGTATGGTGTATTGACTTTACTCAGTGACCATTATAATACAGTTTGTCTTAATTTGGCTTTAAGCAATACTAATATTGTTAAATATCCTTAAAGGTCCAATATTGAACCAAAATTGACTTTTGTGAGATTTAGCCATGTTATAATGTTGTTTCCTCATCAAAAACATATTCAGAGTTGTATTTTGTTCCATTCACACATGTTTGAGGTTTGAGTAATCCTCCGTTATTAGTCAGTCTACATCTCCAAAGCTCAAAATGCTCTGCACCACCTTGTGATACCATGTACAGTAATGTTAGTTTTCAAGTTAACAGCTGCCAGGGCTGAAATAATCCAAATGTTAGTGAAAATGCTAGTGAAATTGTATGGAGTTTAAAAATATAGTGGAGCACTTCCTGTATTACCACATGACATCACAGTCAGTCTTTTCTGTTTGAGAGAAGGACCTCAGTATGCGAATGAAACAAAACACAACTCCAGGTACATTTGTGATGAGGAAACAACTTTATAACATCAGAAAATAGTGTAATATGGGCTATTTTTAATTGGGAAAAAAACAGACCTATACAAGAAATATCAAGAAGAAAAATTGAATAATGTGCTCTTTAAATGTAACTAAATCACCTTACCTATTTTTTAAGAAAATGTGAACATAGCAACACCTGAAAAGCGTTTGAACGTTGACAATTGTCTTCGCGTCTGCCATGTAGTCCTCCTCTGCAATCATCGAACTCTCCTTGTCCACTACCACCATGGTGTCCGCAAACGTGACTCCACATCGCAACAGGCTGTCCAGACTGAAGAGGGGGGTGAGGAACATCAGCAACAAAAAGAGAAAAATCATCCAGGCTACAGCATAAAAATGTAAGTCTAAAAGAGCATGCTTAAAATTACTTGTCAATGGAGCCGACTGTGTAGAAGACCATGGGGAACCAGCATATTGCCTCAAGGAAATCTGCTTCAGGTCTAAAGCAATAAAAACACAAATATTTTCGAGATTCTCAGTGATTGTGCTTTATGCAGCCTGTGATGAAGTACGCCCCCCCCAACGTCCCTCCTTTATTTTTATGAGGAAATACAATTCAGACTAACGGCCCGTGGAGAAGAAACACTGTGTCTGTGTGACTCAGCATTTGACTGCCGTTTTATTGAATTGTGCTTTGGTTTGGCTGCTGTTTATGAACCAGACACCGGCGCAGACACTTCAGAGGCATGCAGAAAATTGTCTTGGAAACCATTTATTTCACTTTTTACACAAAATGATACATTATTTGTTTCTATTATGAATCACATAACTATAAAGAAATGGTTCTGAGTTTTCCATCTGAGCGTGAGAATTACACTGTCAAAAATCATTTATGTTGATACTTCATCTTGAAGTTTGCAAAGTCTTAGAGAATTTAAAATACAACTCAACAAAGGAAGGTAATAGAAAGTATATTCAGGCATGTTTTAGTAAAATTCTGACTAGTTAACAGACTTTGAACTCTTAACCATGTTATAACTGTGTTCCCTCATCATTAACTTACTCAGAGTTGTATTTTCATCAGTTCATACATGTTTGAGTAATCCTACGTGGTTTTGTATTTTAGGCTTGAGTGCTCAGATAGTCTCTGTTTAGCAAGATGCCTCCAATTATGCTCTTTTGTATATTGTATCATGTAAGCTGTAAGAGATATTACACAAAATTGACTTTTGTGAACTTTAACCCATGTTATAATGTTGTTACCTCATCAAAAACATGCCTGATGTTGTATTTTGTTTGAGTAATCCTTTATTATTAGTCTGTCAACATCTCCAAAGCTTAAAATGCTCTGTGCCACCTTGTGATGTCATGTAGACGTAGTTTTCAAGTTAACAGATATTGTTTAAGTTTTGTTCAGTAGAGATTGGCAATTCCAGGTCTGAAATCAACCAAATGATTCTAGTGAAGCTGTATGGAGTTTAAAAACAGACTGGAGTACTTCCTTTATTGCCGCATGACATCACAAGGTGTAAAAGAGTGTTTTCTGTTTGAGAGAAGAACTATAATAATAATAATAATTCATAGCATTTATATAGTGCCTTTCATGACACCCAAAGCGCTTTACAGTTCATTGTTCATTCACTCCACACTTGGTGGTGGTAAGCTACTTTCTGTAGCCACAGCTGCCCTGGGGCAGACTGACGGAAGCGAGGCTGCCAATCTGCGCCATCGGCCCCTCCGACCACCTCCAACACTCACACACTCCACTTTCATATGGCTAAGCGGCTACAAATAGCTTCCGGGAAATTAGAGGCTAACTAAGCAGGGTTTGTGTGTTAAACATCTGTGAATGAAACAAAACAAAACTCCAGGTATGTTTTTGATGAGGAAACATTATAACATAGATCAGAAAACAGAGTAAGATGGGCCCTTTAAACCACTTAACTTAGCCTAGAATATCTTTTAATGCTAGTAAAGTATTAGAGTAAACACAGAGTAAACACAGAGAGCAAACACAGAGAATGATGCTTACATGCTCTCCAGCAGCAGCACAATGGGGTTGAGCTCCTTCCTGGGTCTGTAGTAGGCGCGCAGAGGCACTATAAAGTTGTACAGGCCGTTCCCCGCACTCTCTGCTGACACAATGATCAGTTTGTTTTTGAAGCCGTACGAGCGTGCGTCCTCAAAGGGGATGTGGTGACAGGCCTGGGACATGAGCACAATATGAAACACGTCTGTAACTGGGGTCAGGACCTCCAGGATCACACCACACACAAACCTTATCCATACGCAGGCAACAAAAAGGCATTTTCTCCTGAAGCAGATGGCACAATGCAGGTGAGCTTCCGATGTACGGGGAGTTCAGAGGGTACCCTTTCACCCACCTGCAACACAGCAGGGACTTTGAAAGAAAGCTGTTTCAAGTATGTTCATTTAGACAAGAATTACTTCATTGGAGTTCATTATAATGTGATATTTAACATGCAGTTGTTTGCTTTTGGACTGGACAGGAATGGATAGTGTAAACAAATATATTAGTGGCAATTTCGCCACTGTGATATCATAGTAAAAAGATAAAAAATAAAAAAAAGCTTTATAACAAAGTATAATTAAGGTGGGCACATATATTGTCATGGGCACATATATTGTATTTAATCTAACAGTGTCTAACAGGGTCTAACAGAGTCTGACAGGGTTTGTTCTGACAGGGTTAGACCCTGTCAGAACAGACATCAAAGACGGATCAAAGGTTTCTAGGTGCGTTGCTAGGCAATTGACAAATTCCTGCAACTTTAAGCTGCTGGTGCCGCTAGACGGTTGGGGCTGGGGGCCTATAAATTTCACAACTTTTTACCAGACGGTTCTAGGGGTTGCCATTAGAGGTAAGATCGGGCCTAAAAAATCCAGCCCGACCCGACTCGGCCCGCAGGTATTAAAGCCCGACCCGGCCCGAGCCCGACCAATTAACTTGATTTGCAGGCCCGAGCCCGAAGCAAACCCGAAATTTCATATTTTATTTGTGAGGGGCGTTTTTTGAAACAAATGATAATATAGATGTTTGACGATCATCAATTTTGCTAGTACAGCTGTTTAAATGCCTGCTCAGCGTCGAGGTCAATGTTCCCCCTAATGTTTTATGTGTCTGAGCAAACACACTAACTCCCTGAGCGCTCCTTGGAACCCTGTGCGCGACATCCGACATGCACCCCCGGTACACGCGGAAAGAGCTGCGCGTGCTCGCGGCTTGCGCGTGCTCGTGGCTTACACCGGTAGAAGTTTAATACGAGACACATACTTTTGTTTCTGAATACTGGACGATTCCCCCGTATTCAGATGACCCCGCGGCTGAAAAAAAAAGCGGAACTCTTTCATCCCTGCGCTGCATAGGTTTTCTTGTGCGCTGAAAATGTGTGAGCAGTGCGCAACTGCACAGGCGCGCAGCTTAGAGGGAACGTCGAGGTGCCAGTCTTTTTGCTCTCGTATGAAAGCAAAGCGCCACATTGACTACATTCAGCGAAGCCAACGCAAGTTTCTGTAGCATTTTCAACAATCAATTTGAAGCTTTTCCACACCTCACTCTTACCGGTGCGTGTTTGTCTTTTCAGTTCTCCTGTCTTTAGTTTATCCTTAACTTCTTGCTCCTCCATATTGGGGATACCAGGTCAAAATAGATGCGGACTTGCGGAGGGGAAGATTATTAAGAGCGGCTCCTGTTTAATAGTTAAATAGCAATTACCTTACAGCGCCTTCTCTGTTTTATCCAAATTATTTATTTTAAAACAAGTATTCCTTAGTTTAGTATCCACACATCGTTTTATTATACATTTTTATAAACATATATTTATTTTTTTTTAAAGTCAGCGAGAGAGAAGCCCGACCCGAGCCCGACCCGAAGCAATGATTGACATTTTAGGCCCGACCCGACCCGAATTTCGGGTCGGGTCAGGTCGGGCTCGGGCTCGGGCTTAAGATCTTACCTCTAGTTGCCATAGACTCCCATTGAAGAAAGAATATTGAATAATAAGAATCAGGAGACCAGACACATCAAAGGAAAGATCAAAGGGTTGCTAGGCAACGTCGCTAGGCAACGTCGCTAGGCAACGTCGCTAGGCAACGTCGCTAGGCAACGTCGCTAGGCAACGTCGCTAGGCAACGTCGCTAGGCAACGTCGCTAGGCATCGTCGCTAGGCAACGCTGAGCAAACACTATAGGGCCCCTAATAATATTAACATAATTAAAATTGACTGTAATTAACCGTAATAATACAACATTGATAATGATATTTGTCCAGACACATTCCTAAAATTCAGTTTCTTTGCTTTAAAGGAAAATTAACGTTTTTTTTTTACAATCTGAGCCTTCTTTCGGCAATAAAACAAGTAGTTTTACTCACCCATAGCAGTTTGGTGTCAATTGGAGCAGTATTGCAGAACTTATGTTGAGCCGTTCTGTTCTACTAATGATCCCGTATCCGTTAGCGTGAGTGCTCGGGGCACTGATTTGCGGTGTCCCAATAACACAAACTTTAGCACTTTTCAAATCACAGAAGATCGCTGTGTCAGGGTAGACTTTTAGTGGATTCCAAAACGGCCTGAAACCCGATATCCAGCTATAGTTTCATTTGATGACGTCATCAGAGAGGACAGTGCGCATGCGTGAACTCAGCTGTTTTGTAAACACCGCTAGTCCGAAAGAAGCTAACACCGCTCTGAACTTTACTTTTCTGTTGCGATATCGGGTTTCAGGCCGTTTTGGAATCTACTAAAAGTCTACCCTGACACAGCAATCTTCTGTGATTTGAAAAGTGCTAAAGTTTGTGTTATTTGGACACCGCAAATCAGTGCCCCGAGCACTCACGCTAACGGATACGGGATCATTAGTAGAACAGAACGGCTCAACATAAGTTCTGCGATACTGCTCCAATTGACACCAAACTGCTATGGGTGAGTAAAACTACTTGTTTTATTGCCGAAAGAAGGCTCAGATTGTAAAAAAAAAACGTTACTTTTCCTTTAAAACACAGACGCTTATCAATCTGAGCTGTTTGACACTACAAAGTAAACAGACCAGACCAGTATGCAAGTTATCTATAATTCAACAACTTTTGTGTTGGCAACTGTTCAGATTTTCTTGATTTTTTCTTGATTTTCAGATCTTCTTAATATTGCTAGTGGTTGTTTACGTCCCCCCATCACCGAACAGCGCTGATAGGAGGGAGGCACTGTATGAGTTGTATAACTCTATTAGCGAGCAACAGACTGCTCACCCGGACGGATTTTTTATCCTTGCCGGGGATTTCAATCATGCAGACCTCAAAACTGTCATGCCACAAATGCATCAGCATGTTGATTTCCCAACCAGGGGAAACAACATTTTGGACATGGTTTACACTACACACAAGGGAGCATACAAGGCTTACCCCCTCCCCCACATAGGCCTCTCTGACCACATCTCTGTTGTGCTCAGACCGGCATACAGACCCCGTGTAAGGGTCTCTAGGCCGGCTCTGAAGCAGATCCAGGTGTGGCCAGAGGGGGCCTCGTCTGCACTACAGCACTGCCTCGGTACAACAGACTGGGCAGTGTTCAAACAGGCCGCCACATACAACAATCACACTGACATTGAGGAGTACGCAGACACTGTGACCTCCTACATCACCAAATGCATTGGTGATGTCACACACACAAAACCATCACCACCAGGGCTAACCAGAAGCCATGGCTGACAGGGGAGGTTCACAGGCTGTTGAGAGCCAGGAACGCTGCCTTCAGAGCTGGGGATGTCCCCCATCTGAGGGCAGCAAGAGCCAACCTGTCCCGTGGAATCAGGAAAGCCAAACACAAATACACACAGAAAATAACCGGACACTTTAGAGATAGCAGGGACACACGGAGTCTGTGGCAGGGCATCCAGAACATCACGGATTACAAACCCTTGCCACAGACCTGTGACAATAATATCACCCTGCTCAATGACCTCAACAGCTTCTTTGCACGGTTTGAGGCAGGAAATGACACCCGGCCCCAAAAAAACTCCACCACCTCCCCACGACCAGCCCCTGTGTGTGTCTGCAGCCAGCGTGAAGAGGACACTCTCCAGGATCAACACCCGCAAGGCTGCAGGCCCGGACAACATTCCTGGTCGTGTGTTGAAAGACTGTGCAGAGGAGCTCAAGGATGTCTTCACAGACATCTTTAATGCTTCTCTGAGCCAGGCTGTCGTTCCCTCCTGCTTCAAAACCACTACCATCGTTCCCGTGCCAAAGAAGCCCACTCCGGCCACTTTTAATGACTATCGCCCTGTTGCACTGACCCCCATCATCATGAAGTGCTTTGAACGGCTAGTCATGGCACACATCAAATCCATCCTCCCCCCACCCTAGACCCATACCAGTTTGCATACCGGGCCAACCGCTCTACCGAGGATGCAATCTGTTCTGCACTTCACCCGGCTCTCACCCACCTAGACAATAAAGACTCATATGTGAGAATGCTGTTCATAGATTTCAGTTCAGCATTCAACACTATAATCCCACAGCAGCTCATTATCAAACTAGACCACCTGGGGCTTCAGACCTCACTCTGTAATTGGCTGCTGGACTTCCTCAGTGAGAGGCCACAGGCAGTGCGCGTCGACAGGAACTCCTCAAGTGCATTAGACTGAGCACAGGAGCCCCCAGGCCTGTGTGCTCAGTCCGATGCTCTTCACTCTGCTGACCCACGACTGCTCACCAGCGTTCAGCACCAATCACATAGTGAAGTTTGCGGACGATACGACTGTGGTGGGTCTCATCTCTAATAACGATGAGACAAACTACAGGAGTGAGGTGAGCCTTCTGACCCAGTGGTGCAGCAATAACAATCTCCTTCTTAATGTTGAAAAGACCAAGGAGATTGTTGTTGACTCCGGAGAGGCCCCACCCAGCACCCCCCACTGTCCATCAATGGTGCTGCTGTAGAGAGGGTGAGCAGCATCAAATTCCTGGGGGTGCACATCAGTGAGGACCTCTCCTGGACAGTGAATACTGTATCACTGGCAAAGAGGGCTCAGAAGCGCCTCTATTTCCTCCGCAAACTGAGGAGAGCTGGAGCCCCTCCACCCATTATGACCACCTTCTACCGAGGCACCATTGAGAGCGTCCTGACCAGTTGCATCACTGTGTGGTACGGGAGCTGCACTGAACAGAACAGGAAAGCTCTGCAGCGCATAGTGAATGCAGCTGGGAGGATCGCTGGTGTCTCTCTCCCTCCCTCCTAGACATTTTTAACACCCGGCTCACCCGCAGAGCGTCCAGCATTGTGGGTGACCCGAGCCACCCCGCACATAGCCTGTTCAGCCTCCTGCCCTCGGGGAGAAGGTACCGGAGTCTCCGGGCCCACTCCACCAGGCTTTCAAACAGCTTCATCCACCAGGCTGTCAGGAGGCTGAACTCACACCCGAACTCACACCCGAACTCCCACCTTACCCATCTCCCACCCCCCACCCCCCATATTGGCATAACCTGTATTCCATAAAAAGACCTATCACTCTAGACACTTAAAAAAAAAAAAAAAAAACTGCTGCTAAGGACTACTGTTGCACTGTTGCACATTTACTACTGGATTTTACTCCTGTTGCACTGTTGTTTACTACTGTTATTGCACACTTACATTTACTACTGGAATTTTTAGTACTGCTGTTTACTCCTGTTATTGAATTTTACCCCCGTTGCACTGTTGTTTACTACTGTTATTGCACATTGACTACTGGAATTTTAGTACTGTTGTTTACTCCTGTTACTGCACTAGAATTACTACTGTTGCACATTTATTTTTATTTTATCTTAACTCCTATGCACATTCTACTGCACATGACCAAGTCACTGCTGTATCTTCCATTGCACATTTTTGATGCACACTGCACACTTTGGAAATCTGTATATAGTATAGGTTATTTGTTATTTATTATGTTGCACTGTTTTAAGATTTTAGATCGTAGACTTTAGTTTTAACTTTAGATCTCTGTCTTAGATAGTTTTCTGTTGTGTTTTGTCTTCATATTGTATTTTGTACACTGTCTTTTTGCACTACCTGGCCAGAGAGAAACAAAATTTCGATTCACTGTATGTTGAACACATATGGCAGAATTGACAATAAAGCTGACTTTGACTTTTGACTTTGACTTTGATGAAAGTGTGTGTATTTATTATGCATCAGTAAAACAAAATTCACCACAATCATGGGGATACATACTCGCTGTGGTGAGCCCACCAGTGCGCACTCTCGTCTCTGTCGCTGTCCTCTTTACTTTCGCCCTCCGCTTCGTCTTCAGACTGGTCCCCCAGAAGGTCAAAGGTTGAGTGGCTGACTCCGTCCACCAGCTCCAGGACAGGGGCGATGCTGTGCCTCCTCTCCTCCGCAGAGTCCCCCATGGCGGGCAGAGCAAGAGTATTTGCCGCACTCATCTCTGTCCTGGAACTGCTCCTGCTGCCCCTGCCACTGCCCAGGCCTGTGCCCACATCTTGCCCCTCTGGACTGCTGTCCCTTGAGTCGTGGAGGTCAATCGCCACAGTGCCTAAAGTAAGAGCACAAAGTTACTCTTCTCAAAGTGATGTGAATTCTGCTTCTCTGTTTTAACATTATAGAACACTGTCTCAAACTGTGACCTCTTCGGGTTACTACTGTAAATTCATTTAATGTTCAAATCCTGTTCACTGTTTTAGGTATGCGCAATCACATTTTTGTATTACCAATACCTTTACTCAATACTGGACTAACCTCATGGGTGTAAGTAGACCTTTCAGAATTACTACAACTTATTGATTTACACAGTTAATGTGTAATTGAATTGTGTGAGAAATGTCGAACACGTCGAATTGCGTGTTGATTGAGAGCCCTGTTTGTCTAAAGAGCAAACTTAAACTACAAAGCAACTAATGAGAGTTATATAAATGAAGTTATTACCTGATGGTTCACAGTTTGTTTTATCATCACCGCACTTTGTCAGTGCACGCTGAGAGGGGCGGGGAGGAGGGACCGGGGTGGGGGGGAGCGGGACATTTTTAATGGATTCATGTAAGAGTCTGGTTAATGCACCGGGCCCGCGTCTCACCGCGTCTCACCACGTCTCACCATGGGCAGTTCGGCTCTGGGCCGCACGTAAGCTGTCAGGGGGGACACGTTACGCACAGACGGAGACACCGGGACCGGAGTCGATGCGTCTCAGAGGAGACGTGGCACCGGGACCAAGGCTCAGGACGTGCCCGTGGGACGGCGCGTCTGCTCTGGTTCCGCTCGGACCGTGCGCCCGGAGCAGGGGGAGTTTTTTTCGCTGAAAACACGCGGAGCCTTAGGTCCTGACCAAGCCTGACCAAGCCAAAGCAAGAAGATCATGGAGATGGTCCCTGGGCGCAGTAATGTGCTGCTCACTGCTCCTAATAACAGGATGGGTTAAATGCAG
The DNA here is from genome assembly GCA_036785185.1 of Paratrypauchen microcephalus. Taxonomy (NCBI): domain Eukaryota; kingdom Metazoa; phylum Chordata; class Actinopteri; order Gobiiformes; family Gobiidae; genus Paratrypauchen; species Paratrypauchen microcephalus. Next base: position 5,368,354 of record JAVJIX010000025.1, on the reverse strand, counting down.
AAATGGAATTTCCCCACTGTGGGACTAATAAAGGCATAGCTTTCTTTCTTTCTTTCTTTCTAAACTAAGCCACACAGACCGATTTTCTGGGCACAAAAAAAAAAAAAATCAGCGTGAGAAATGCCATGTGTGGCGTGTGAGCTTGTGAACACGTCGAATTGCGTGTGTCACACTCTCAATGCGTGAGACTTGAGAGCCCTGTAAACATACTTGTACTGAGTCTGTATCAATACGCTCATCCCCAGTTGTCCTTTTTGAGAGCATTTGTTACAAGTGACTAACTTCATATGCCATTTTTGTGTGCAGCAGTTTGGTTCCAGCATCAGTTTCCATAACACGTGAGTCTCACATGGTTTATCCTGATGTATGAAGAGAAAATTACAAGCCTTAACTAACTGAGCTAACTACAGTACCCCCTGGTTAAATCTTGGTCTGGGTTGGTCAAAATTAACTGCTCCACTACTTCTTTATTTACTTACTTACTACTTTACTTATTTTCTTCAGTTAACATAGTTTGGAGGTGGAAAATGTATAAAAACTTTCTGGAACCTCTAACCCAAGAAAAGACCTAAACTAGCCTTGAGAACCACCTCATTAATCCTGCATTTTGGCCCCTGTCCACTAGGAGGTGTGTTTGTAAAGCAGAGTACAGTACTGTGTGACATTTCAGTTGACTTGGCAGATGCACTGGTCAAGGTAACTTTTAATCGGATACACGCTAGAGCCACTGAAGATTATTCCCAACACAAAAGCTCAAACTATATCATATCTGCTTCGTTATTTCCTGTTTATAAACATGTTCAAATACCAGGGGTGTAAAGTAAATTATTACAAATACTCACATGACTGTAATTGAGTACATTTTCTGGTTAATTGTACTTTTCACAGGTTTTAAACTTTAACTTTTAATTGAGTATAATACTAGCTGTGTATTGTATTAGCTGTATTTAAAATTATAGGAGTTACTGAGCAGTCCATATTGTCCGAGTCGACAACAGTGCATCACCAGCTCTGATTGGGCAGAGCTCAGAGAATATGTAGATTACGTTTTAAAACAACTTAACTGTATAATTAAGTCTGGTATAAAAGACTGATCTAAAAATGCGTTAAAACTGTGTGAAAAAAACTAGTACTTTGTAGTGTGAGTAGTATTTTCTTTTGCTTGCATACAATTTTGGTAGTACTAGTTGCACTTGTAACTGAGTACATTTTTAGCCGTAACTGTATTTTAAAGGTGCACTGTGCAACTTCTCTGCTGGAGGGTCACCTGCTTGTCTCTATGGAGAAGCACCAAAAATGTTCCACAGTGTGGTCGGTCATAAACTGAATCTCCATGGAGACTTGTTGCAAGCCAAATTAGCGGTTAGATTTATGGAGAGGTGACCCCACTCATAGTAAGAATGGATGTTTTTTTAATTATTTGTGGACAATTTAAACCAAAACATCAACATCTCCATGGAAACAAAGAGATTGCAGACCCCCTTCAGAAAATTACACCGTGCACCTTTAACTTGAGTACACATTTTCAGCACTTTTTCCACTACTGTCAAATACATAGAATAACAAAAGACCAGTGTGCATAATACTACAGGACTGACCCATGCTGGCAATGATGCTGTGAACAGGGAGGCGAGTGAGTCCATGGTAGATGCTTTGGTGGACCCCTCTCCCGTTCCCTCCCCCACTGCCCCAGGACGGCTCCCGGTGACCGCGCACGAAGGCAGAGTTTTCTTCTTTGGAAATGTTGATGTAAAAACAGGTGTCTGATGCGCCCATGATGTGGCAGGGGCCGGGGTTCAGCAGGATGTTGGTGGTGTCTAGTCTCCGCACTCCTATCAAACACACCCCGTATCTGCGGTAATAGAAGACAGTGTGACCAAATTTTCAAAATTAAAAACTGGGACACATCCGGGTTGAGATGGTTTGGTATAAATAAAAAGAGAAAAGAGCTCTTAACATTGTCCATTCTCGACTCACTTGTGGCTCAGTATATTATCTGAGGGACTTCTCTTGGTGCATCTTTTTGCCTTATAGTCAAGGATGGTTTTCTGCATTTTAGCCAGTGACGTGCGGTCAGGGGAATCAAGGCAAGCTGCGGTTGCCCAATAAAATTTAAAATGCATGTCAAAGGTATAATTCAATTCACTCTTCTGGTCACTGAGCAAACTGCAACAACCGCGGTTCCGAATGTCCCATGTTGTTTTGCCCTTCTACAGAGACCTGGACATGTTAAGAGCACAGCTTACAGACTATGCTTTCTACATGTGCTTTTACAACTGGAGAAGCCAGTCGGTTGTTTTCAAGAGATTTGCGCATGCGTACTGCTGACCACAGCGGGCTCAAACAGCGCCGAGTAAACCCACATCATCACCATGGGAACCTGATGGGAGTGCGCATGTGCGGCAGGAGATGACAACAGCAGCGCTAAGTTTCAACACAAGTGTCTAAAAATAACTCGCTTTTAGCGACAAGTCCTTGTCAAGTCTGCTTGCCTACCCACAAAGTCACTGCACGTTACTGATTTTAGCTAATCAAATGACAATATATTGACGTCTTTACTGCTGGCGGGTATGAGATTGATCAAAAATAAGGACACCTGGGAACAATGTTCCCCCTAATTTTTCATGTGTCTGAGCAAACACACTAACTCCCTGAGCGTTCCTTGGACTCCTGTGAGCAACATCCGACATGCACTGTGGCCACACCAGTATCACACCTGAGATCATGGCAAGTTACATAGCTTATGAATCAAATCACTGCTGTTATTTCTGTTAGATTACTATTAATATAACTGATTTTTTGGTCCACTTCTCAAAAATCTGTTCATGAACTTTGTACATGTTGTATGTCAGTGTGAGGGTCCTGCTGTGGTCAGTGAAACATTGAACATTACAATATTTTGAAAAATAACCTGTGTATATACCTGTGTATAAACCTGTAAAACCACATGAAGAGAGATTTTTTCAGCTTGATAAATATAGCCTACATGTAGCTGCAGATTTTTTAGGGATGATTGTAGGACCTATAGGACACTATAAGATGGGTCTTTCTCAAAATAAGTATACATTTTTATCAGTTTATATCTTGCTTTTTAATCATTACCCAGTTTAAGTAATGTTGTGAGAGTGACAGAGCTCTGTGGTTTAACGCTCTGGGGAGAGGATTCACACTTCACACAGAAAGTCCCGTCTTTTTGCTCACAAAAACCTATGGCTTGGACAGAAACAAAGAAAACAGCCGAGGATTACATTATGGCTCTACCTGTCTCCTCTTCTGTTCTTCCCTACGTGGAGTGTGTGCGGGCGGCTTCCCGTCGGCTGGTGCGGACCTGCCGCTCTGACCCACGGCGATGCGCACGACAACTATGGTCTTACTGAAGGAAGCGAGCGAAATGAATCTGTTTGTAGTTGGCTTGTCCCTAAAGCATGTGCACATTCACATGTGCAAACTGAATCTATCAGACTGGATTCCGTGTGTCAAACCAGCGCTGAGTTCAGGTTAGATTTTATTTTATGCGCTGAAAAGGATTTGATGTGCGCACTGAACGTCTGGGCAGTGCGCGATTGCGCACGCGCGCACCTTAGAGGGAACAGTGCCTGGGAATAAAACTGGGACAAATCAATAGTTTTTGATAAATCTGCTGAGACAGGGGACACAGGGCTCAAAACTGGGACTGACATCTGGTCACCCTAGGCACCCTAAGGACACAACAACAGGTCCAAGCTGGCATTAACTCGGCAACCTTGCTTGTGAACTACAAACAATTCCATTGTTACCTAATGTTTAATTTGGATGGTCCACTGTCCATAGACGGGAATGTCAACATTTAAATAAGCGCACTTGGGGGAAAAAAATTCAAGCATAGCTTTATACTTCATTAATTATTTTTTAATATTCTTAAATACTTACTTTTTGTGTGCGTGAAATGATGCAAATGTGAAACTCTTGCCATGATACTCTCCAAAGAATTTACTCTCCTCCAGGCGGATGTGGTGGACCTCATTGGCTGAGCAGCGGCGGTACGTGCGATGCCATTGGTCAGCTGTGGACACCCCACTCTCCCTAAAATCAGATGGATGGGTCATAGGGGTGAACAAGCAACCTTTTTAGACATGACAGGCAAAGTTTCCAGTTTACAATGCAAGGATTTTTTGCTGTGGCGTTGCTGAGGTAATCCTAAATCCTAAAGCTGTTAATAGTGCGGGATGGACAGGAAGAGCAGGCAGCCCTGACCTACATAATAGATCCCAGAGAGCTAAGTGGACAGCAGTTTTCTCCAGGGAATATGGCTTAAGACAAGGGAGGCTAAAGAGGTGATAACAGGAAGCCAGGTTGTGGGGGCAGTGTGAATGTGGGTGGCCTGTGACAGAGACAGAATTACATAAACAAGTGTTACAGCGAAAGTGCAAGGCTGGGGAGGAAGACGACAAATCCTCATCATGTATCTTTGTTCCAACCAATAAACCAAATGGCACATGGGCGATACATAACAGATTATGAAAAGAGCTTGCAAAACTCTTGAGAATTATAGAGAAGTACTGTAGTTTTATAAAAATATTACTAATATTACTATATTATTACAATTGCTATCTATTTCATTTTTATTTCGAAGGGTCACTATAGAACTTTTCTGATGGTAGTTGATCTCTGTGGAGATGTAATTTCCTTGCCTGGAATGTCCCATGATATGCTATAAAAGTTATCTATGCTTGTATTCAATTAACGTGCACTCTTACTCTCCACAGATCCGACCTGTAACTTGGCCTATAATATATATAATTATTATTATTATTATTTATTTTCATTTCATTTTATTTGTGAAACTTTCCAGGCAAACAAATTACATAATGACATTAGTCTAAGTCTACGTCTAAATGATATTTTGCACAACCTTAGAGGTGCTTCATGTTCAGTTGTACAGTCATTTTTAAATATCTTTGTTACATATTTATTTGCAATAAGTTGTGGGAACAAGCCAATTCAAAGCTCTTCTTTTTACAGTTGCATTTGCATCTGGGGCCATGAGTTTTGTATTGTTGTAGTTTTTTTGTTTTGTTTTGTTTCAGACTCATCAGAATTGCACAGTGACTGAATTTTATGACCAAAAGTGCCACAGTTACAAACTTAACAAAATGAGCCACGATACTTTTCATGTTCCTCTTTGTACAGACTTCATTGTACCTGTTGAGGGCCTGAAATGCTCCCACACGCGGCTTGAATCCTTCCTGGGGATTAGTTCTCAAAAAAAAAAAAAAAAAAAAAAAAAAAAAAAGCACAAAATTGCCATGAGGAATAAAAAAAGGTTGTATTTGAAATGCTAAACAGGGCTAGGAGATGTACAAAAAAAGAATATCAACAGTTAAAATGACTTGAAATGTAAATATTTCTCCTGATGAGTAGTGTTGAGAAGTTGGACGTTTTTTTGGTAGTTTAATAGTATTTATTTTTCACTGCTTTCATTGGATTGAATGTATTTATTTCCAATATTTTGTTTCAATGTATTGTACTTATTTAAAATAACATTATTTGCCAGTAAGAGAACGACACTCAATAACAGGGCTGAACAATTTAGCAAATTTCTGATAACAGGCTTAACAACGGCCATCTACTGGTTAAAAAATCAAATAAACTTAGTTACAGTGAACCCTCGCTCTATCGCGGTTCACTGTTCGAGGCCTCGCTGTTTCGCGGATTTTTTTTTTTCAATTTTTTTTTTCATTTTTTTATAGTGTAACTTTTTTTTAAAATAGTGTAACAACGTGTTCTGCGTCCTGATTGGCTAAGAGACTAGACTAGGACTAAACGTGGATTAAACCAGGTCTAGACCAGAACTAAACCAGGTCTAGACCAGGTCTAAACCAGGTCTAAACCTGGACTGGCCCTGGACTAAACCAGAAATAAACCAGGTCTAGACCAGGTCTAAACTAGGTCTAAACCTGGACTGGCCCTGGACTAAACCAGGACTGGACCAGGTCTAGACCTGAACTAAACCGGGACTAGACCAGATCTGAACCAGGATTAAATCACTCCGTGCGGCTTTTGCGTTCATTTGTGCGTGTTCGGTTTGTGGCTCGGGTTGAGAGCACGCGGTCCGGGCGCCGCAGTTCTATCTCGTGCTCGCAGCCCCGGTGTACACGCGGCCTCGTGCTGCATTTTCTCATATTTGTCTCTAGTTTAAACACTCAAACTTTCATAGATTTTCAACAAAATGTATTAATAGTGACAGAGCAGCACGTGTCACGCACTTCTCCAAGGGGTTGGTGCGCGTCGCGTCCCGGGACGTGGCAGTGCTCCTCACGCGTCTGGCGGGGCTCCCGGAGCCGTGTCTCCCCCCACGCGTCACTATTAATACATTTTGTTGAAAATCTATGAAAGTTTGAGTGTTTAAACTAGAGACAAATGTGAGAAAATGTTAATTCCAGTCTGAGAAAAGCAAATAATGTGTGTGGTGAGGCATTTACAGCCTTAAAACATGTAGTTTAGTTTAGTTTATTAGTTTATTTGACAGGGACAATGCACATAAAAACATTGACCTACATAAAAGAGGTAATATGTTTGTGCCAGGTTATAGCAAATATGCTAATTTCCACCTGCAGTCCCTGGACAGGTTGATATAAAATGGCATAAATACCAATAATATACCATAATAATACCATGTAGAATCATTGTAAAATATAAAGTTGTCCTACTTCGCGGATTTCTCTTATTGCGGGTTATTTCTGGAACCTAACCCCTGCGATAAACGAGGGATTACTGTATACCATTTGAAAGAAAATGCAAGAAACCATACCTGAACACGTGTGTATAGGTCTAAATTACAGGGTTAGCAACAGACCCTATGCACAGCATATTTTATTGTTTGTGCAGAAAAAATTTAATGTATGTTTCTTTCATCTTTGTAATTAAAAATAATAATAATCTCAACCGGCACACAACATTGCATAAAATGTTGAATGCATTGAAAACAATCAAAACATCAGGACAAAACATTAAAAACAGTTTTATTATATTCAAGTCATATTAACTAACCAGATGATCCTTTTTTGCAGTGTTGTAGAATATTTGTCTGTGGTGATGGAGTACACTTACTGCCCCCTGGAGGAGTGGATGAGCAGTGTGATGAGGGTGGAGGTCCCTGGACACACACAGTTGAGAGCCAACATGGCGTACTTAAACTCCTCTTCACACACCACATGATCTGCACACACGAGACACAAGAGGGACACTGTGACCAGGTCAAAATCTCCAACCAGACACACAAGAGTCAGCGTCACCTCAGCTTTGGACAAATGTGGTGAGATTCTTTGTTTTTTTAAGAATTTGTAGTTCACTTTAACAATCTACTAACTAATAAGCATTTATTTAAAATAAATTATAATACTACCACTATAATACTATTACTAACATTCTGTCATAATTGAATTCTGTCAAATTCAAAATATTATTTTGTAAAAGAAACAATGATTCAGCAATTTGCAAAAGAAAAAACAAAAACAAACAAACACATTATGACCAAAAATATAGTTACTACTTGCCTAACCTAAATCCTAACCTAAACTAATTTTAATCCATGTCTAAACTTGTTGATATTAAGGCATCTTGGTCATGGGGATCTGATTTTGTCCCCATAAGGGTGGCAGATTAACATGTTAGTCCTTTATGTGTGTAATTATGCCTCATCTGACACTGGTCTATTGCTCTTTGGTTGCTATTCTTTTTCTTTTTACCCTCTGTTATATATTATATTTGGTGAATGAGCTACTGTACCCAAAACAATTTCCCTTGTGGATCAATAAAGTTTGTCTAAGTCTAAGTCCAACAACATGATAAATACCTGCTGCTGCAAAAAAAAACAAAAAAAACACTTTTGAACTGAAAGTTTTTGCGAACCTAAACAGCATGTGGTTGTAAAGCAAAGCAGTACACCCACAGCTCCTTTGAAAATACTGGTTAACTTTTGGAGGAGGAAAATTTCCATTTTCTCCTTTGACAGCTCTGTGGGTTCCATATCAAGTCAGGATGCCACATTATTGGACATTGTTAATTTGCTTTTAGCTAAAAAAAAAAAAAAAGCCCTGCCGTGTCTCTGTGCTCAGCTGCAGAGGACACTGTGTCAGACAATAATTTAATTAGACAGCTTTGTCCCAAAATCACTCTCTATTCAGAAAGAGCTTTGTTACCCTGCTGGTTCTATTACTATAACTATCACTACTACCACTGCCACAACCACCAGCACTACCACTACTACTACCACCACTACCACTACTACAACCACTACTACTACAACCACTACTACTACCACCACTGATAATTCCGTTCTGTTATTGGTACCATTGTTATTCCTGCAGCCACTGCTATAATCCCTGCTAATAATGCAATCTTATATGGTGCTTTTCCATTCACTTTTCACAGTTGCTTTACAATTTCTAGCCTTATTCATTCACACTTGGTGATGGTAAGATACTATTGTAGCCAGAGTTGCCCTGGGGCAAACTGACAGTGAGGCTGCCAACTAGGTAATGTGGGTGAAGTGTCTTGCCTAAGAACACGATGACAGTTTTTGCCACTGGTGACTCACTGTGGCACCTGGAATTCCCAGTGGTCTCCCCACCCAAATCTGATGAGATCAGGCTTTAAGGAGATTTGGCCACCATTACTATTATTGTACATTATTATGGTATAACAATTGCTATTAACTGATGAATTTTTTCTTAGTGTTAAAATAAAATATGACTTAATTACAGCAATATTACTTAACAATCATAATATTGATACTTTAATTAAGAAAACTGGCTATGTTTACTTGCACCAAAAATCTAATCATTGTTTGATTTCTGAAGTTATGTAATCTGAGTAATCAGATTTCTTTCTGACAAGGAACATTATGCAAAACTAATGTGAAAGAGACACACAAGAAAGAGAAAATGGTAAAGATTATAACTATACTTTGTTTTCAAATACAAGTCACTCCAAAAATCCATGATCTGACATGTCATGTCATGTCAGGTGTTTTTGATGCCCAGATTTCTTGTGCATATAAACACGCAGCGATAATCAGATCTAATAATTATTCAGTTGTCTGATTATTCTGGTTATCTGATTTTCACTGGCCTCGCAAATGTACTCATGTAATATTGTGATGCATTTGCTTCTGAACCCTCTGTATCTGAGCACACAAGACCCCTTTGCCCCTCACCTGCTCACGTGTTCTGTCTTTAAAGGGAAAAGTCAATGGAGCGATTACATTTGAGGACATCTGTGTGGCAGACAGAAGCAATTCCCTACTGTGTCATTCTCTAGTGTTGGCCTCACAAGTCAGAGATATATAATATATAAACATATTATATTTGATTTGGTGACTGACTAGCTAAAGCCACAGCATGATGAAGGACTAATTGATTTTTGACATATTATATTTCAGCTTCATAACAAGTGACAAAAAAGACTCAATTTGCAAGCATGCACCTTAAAGGGATATGCCACCCCCAGGTCAAATTTGGGCATCTCCCCACAGTCCAGAGACTAAAATAAGTGGTGGAAAGCGTTTTCCTGCTCACCCAGCCATTGTCCGAGTCTGTCGCCACTGACCGCCGCGGTAACTGGTGCTCCTCCGCCTTAGACTGGAGTCTAACGTAGCCAGAGAAAGATTTCAGCCAAAAGGAATTAATTTGCTCGATGCATTTCCCAATTACTTTGTGTGTAGTGCGCATTCATATCGAGTGCAAATAAATGTGCAAATCAACACGGAGAGCTTGCCTTGGTCATTTTGGGTGGGAACTATTTTCCAGTGCGTAAGAATACAGTCGTATCACGCACCACGTTGTGCAACAGGGGAACTCCCTTCCCGGTGCGTAACTGGGATTCCCCTGGTAGCGTACTGCGTGATACGGCTGTATTCTTACGCACTGGAAAATAGTTCCCACCCAAAATGACCAAGGCAAGCTCTCCGTGTTGATTTGCACATTTATTTGCACTCGATATGAATGCGCACTACACACAAAGTAATTGGGAAACGCATCGAGCAAATTAATTCCTTTTGGCCGAAATCTTTCTCTGGCGACGTTAGACTCCAGTCTAAGGCGGAGGAGCACCAGATACCGCGGCGGTCAGTGGCGACAGACTCGGACAATGGCTGGGTGAGCAGGAAAACGCTTTCCACCACTTATTTTAGTCTCTGGACTGTGGGGAGATGCCCAAATTTGACCTGGGGGTGGCATATCCCTTTAAGGGAAATAGGACAGTGCTTTATGCACTGGTGCACAGTCATGTTGGATGGAAGGAGCCATCTCCAAACAGTTCCCACAAAGTTGGGAGCATGGAATTGTCCAAAATCTCTTGTTATGCTGAAGCATTCAGAGTTTCTTTTTTTTCCTGAAACTAAGTGGCCAAGCCCAGCTCCTGAAAAACAACCCCACACCATAATCCCCCCTCCACCAAACTTTACACTGCACAATGCACTCAGACAAGTACCGTTCTCCTGGCAACTGCCAAACCCAGACTCATCCATCAGATTACCAGATGGAGAAGCGTGGTTCATCACTCCAGAGAACGCATCTCCACTGCTCTAGAGTCCAGTGGTGGCGCTTTGCACCACTGCATCCGAAGCTTTGCATTGCACTTGGTGATGTATGGCTTGGATGCAGCTGCTTGGCCAGGGAAACCCATTCCATGAAGCTCTCTACACACTGTTCTTGAGCTAATCTGAAGGCCACATGAAGTTTGGAGGTCTGTAGTAATTGACTCTGCAGAAAGTTGGTGACCTCTGCGCACCTTAGCATCCGCTGACCCACCCCGTAAATTTAAGTGGCCAACCACTTTGTGGCTGAGTTGCTATCGTTCCCAATCACTTCCACTTTGTTATAATACCACTGACAGTTGACTCTGAAATACAACTGGACTTGTTGCACAGGTGGTATTCTATCACAGTGCCACGCTGGAATTCACTGAGCTCCTGAGAGCGACTCATTCTTTCACAGATGTTTGTAGAAACAGTCTTTGTGCTTGATTTTATACAACTGTGGCCATGGAAGTGACTGAAACACCTGATTTCCATTATTTGAGTGAGTGAGTTAATACTTTTGGCTAGATTGTCTAAGCAGGTCAAAATGTGTCAGCTGCATGCTACCTGCATCTGATTATAAAGCGTTTTATTGTTTGACATTCAGGAAGTGTGCATACTAGGTGTTGTTAGTTTTAGTGCTTATAAACTAATCATTGTGAAGAATTACCGTAGGACCACTGCAAACTGTGAAAACTGTGAAAATTAACTAGTCCTGTTTTTAAGACAGTAAAACTCAGTAAGACTCCATGTTTTTGTCACAAGAACTTTTTCTTTATTGCTAAAAACTTTTCTTTCTTCGTAAATCAGTTGTTATTACACTCACGATAAAACATATATAACTTCTTATCTCTGTAGATCACCTATCACTTTTTCCTGTTTTCTCAGTATGCAAACACAATTTATGCCTCATCAGTATAGAATCTAGTCTGTTTTTCAATCCAATATCCAATTTGAAATGTCCCCTGCACACCTTTCCTTCCCACAATGCTTCCTTTCCTCCCTGTGGTACAAATCTATTTAGACTGCACGATGCCCTCCATTTTGGGTCCTCTATCATTCGGCTTTCTCCAGAGTCTAAAGAACACCCTCAAAGCGTTCAAACCTATTACTATTATTTCTGAAGCTTGTGCATGTGGATGTCACATTGCAGTAGCTATAGTTGTTTTTTTCAGTTCTTGAATATAATACTTACTCCAATAAATTGTATACAGTGTACTATAGTTTATCCTGTAAACCTTATTATTTCATTTGACAACACACACATGGTTATTAGCACTAGGTTACGTAAGGTTAGACCACATTCAGATAAAAGTCTTCTTATCTGATCTTATCTTGTGGTCTATTGCACATTTCATGTGCTAAAGGTAATAGGTTAGGGTGTTAAACTGATGTTAATGGTTTGCTTTTTGTTTATGTGGTAACAGAGCTGCGCCCGCCAAATCTAATTAAATCAATTGCTTGTTAATGTTTTGTTTTGTTTTTTTGTTTTTTTTACAGTTAATGTCAAAACAAAACTGGAGGAGATAATTAGCCAATAGTATGGCATACATATCTGATTGGGCACATTGAGGTTTTCAGCAGCGTGTAGCACCGACACCGTGCCACATCTTTTCTAATGAGTGCAGAGCTGTTATTAAGCTATTCCTGTGGCTCAGATTAAATCTGGTCTAGGCTGTTCATTAATGCCTCCCACACTAGCTCTATAGTGAGTGGATTCCGAGTGGTGTCAAAACATGGCATCTGTACTTACTGTGCTACTCTATCCTATTACTTTATCAAGTCAGACAGAGTCACTCTTACAGAGCACTAGAAAAATCTGTGTCTCTCAAACTTTGGTATAGGTATAGGTCTCTTAGAATGGGGCCCCTTCAATAAGATAAAGTAGCTTCTGGGGAGTTACCTTTAACAAGACTCAGAGTTAAATGTATAAACTATTTTTAAATGTTTGTACATAATTAATAATAACTTTGGAGATTTTTATAAACAAATGTTTTGCTAGTATGAGTAGTCTGAGTACTAACTTATAACTAATTTATAAACCTAAATTTAAGAGGACAATGTCATTTTCACATATTGATTCAGCCCTTATTTATTTGGGCCTTTGTGTGTACCACTTAGCCTAAATTTGTTCAAAAACATTATTTTATTTTAATATACAACTGGCAGTTACAGTTAGCTGGAAATCACTAATACAAACACTAAACTTAATTTTGCCTTCTATTTTAGCAAACCCTAAATTTACAAAAGTAAATATTTAACAATTATTTAACAGTTCCTCAATACCCACTATGCATTCAAATATAATCTAGAGTGACAAGTGACATACACAGAAAAACCTGAACATTGTGAATAGACGACCCTGTTCACCCTTGCACTGAGTGGTAATTATGCTCTGGGAAAAAGACTCGAAATGAGGGCTGTGAATTTATCTATTTCAGCTGCAGGCCTGGGCTAATACAAAAGGGCTCATTCTGGCTGCTGTGTCTCGGTCTTTACACTGGAGGACTGCTGTGGGGAAAAGTGAGTGCCAGGTAAGAGCCAGTGGAAAACTTATCAAAGACAGCCAGGATTTGGTCACTAAGGTGTGAAGTCCAACATTAATCACAGATAGAAACAGCTGGGACAGGGCCCTCCAGCTTGACTCAGCACTGACGTCCTTTGAAAATAAATTATGTTTTTCTGGATCGAGACGTTCTTAAGTTGTTCTCATAGTTGAAGATGATTGACTGGTCTGATGCTGCAAAGCGGAAAAGCAAAAGCAGTATAAAAATAAATAAGAAAGACCAGGCAGAAATCCTTCATAAGGCTTAGAGGCAAGCTGAGCCAATCTGTTGGGCACTACTTCAGAGCTATAAGGACAAAGCACCGCTGCTGTTGAGGGTAGAAAGGGACTTTAAATTAGCTGCAGCTACTGGTTCTAGATACAAGTGCAGGCTCAATTGGATCCAAATTTTTGTGTTGATTCCCAAATATACAAAAGTGAAATAATAAAACCTAAAGCACCCAGAGCCAGACAAAAAGACTAACCAAATGAAGAACCAAAAACTAAAAGGTTGTGGACATCAGAACTTGGTGTATACGGCTATTATCAAAGCAATTATTATTATTATTTTTACTCAACTCGTTATGCAGAATTAGATGTTATTTTTAGTTTTAAAGGTCCCATGGCATGAAATTTTCACTTTTTGAATGTTTTTTGAATGTTAATGTGAGCTCCCCTACCCTGTTTACCCCCCCCCCCCCCTCATGGTTAAAAGTTGCAAAATGTCTAAACTGAGCATTTGCGATCCTTTTCTGCATTTCAAAAAATCGGAGCTCAAACGGGCGATTTTGAACAAGGCACCTTATTGACGTCAGATCGAAAAAAGAAATGCAAATGCAGTTCCACCCCCGTCTGTCTGTACTCAGCGTCTCTGTAAATCACGCCCAGAGAGTTTGGACTGCGAATGCGCTAGGCAATGCGAAATGCGTTTTTTTATTTGCCTGGAGGCACGTCCGAGTGTTTCTAGGCTCGGAAGTCCTTTATCTGAGCCTCTGCACCTTTGAACAGCAGTGGTTTAATTTTATTTTCTGTGGAAATGTGTTTATTTTTCAATGGAACGCTTCAAATCTCTCCCCCCGTGCAAAAACACGGAAATGGATCAGCTGAGAGCTAGAGCGGAGAGCGGAGAGTTTGGCCACGCCCCCACCCTCTACTCTCTTTTCTCCTCATTTGCATTCAAGCAACAATGCCCATTATGGCCTGTTCAGAGAGAAAAAAAATACTCTTTCTCATCTTATCTCTGTTTCTCTGTTGATTTTGAAGAAGGATTCATTTACAGTATTAGGGAACCATTAAGGAGCCATATAAAAGCATCAAGAAGTACCATGTCATGGGATCTTTAACGCTTGGAGTAAGCATATCATGTAATAAAGAAAAAGAGACCCATCTAGCTCTGCTTTTTGCATTTAATTATAGTGTTATAGTGTGTAGAGTGTTTTATTTTTTGTGTAGCAGCAAGTGCATCATTAGCATGCTAATGTTTGTTACCATGACACGGAAAAGCAAAAAGTGCTTATAAAACATCATGGTAAATAATTAGGATGCTCTGAACGCATATGGTAAGCGCTTGTGTCTGCTATATAATTATAATCTGCAACACCCGTGGATCATAATTTGCACATTTTAAATATTCATCTAAAACGAAACAAGTCTGCTGATGTTAAAAAATCACTACAAACAGTCAACAGTAACTCAGGATGGAGGAGGATCCTATTAGCAAGTACCGTAGTAGCAGATTTTTGTTGTTGTTTTAATTTGTATCAAAATGACTATGTGACACTGTTGAATCCTACGTCTATCACAAATTAAGAAGATTAAATTGGACAGCAAAGTACAGAGCAGTGGGCAATATGACGTGCTGAAAATAAGTGATTAAAGATTACTCAGTCATGCATGAATTATTCCATAACTTCGAGAGGGCAAATGATAAGGGGAAACAATTGTAACATGGCTAAAAGCTCTGAAAAGTTGATTTTGCCTAATAGGTCTGCTTTAATACAGTAAAAATCAGATACAGCACTTCTAAGTAAACAATTTGATGGTCAGGCCATTATGCTCAGTCCCACTGTGATGTGGGGCTGTGGGATCATCTGCTCCTGTCTCTGTCTCGCTCACCGCCACGGCCCACCTGCAAACTTGACGTGGAACTTGTTCTCCGGTTTGAGGATCTGCACATACAGGGGGCAGTTTGGAGCAAAGTCCTTCACCGCCCAGGCCCGCAGGATCGTCTGGTGATCCTGCAGCAACAGGAAGAGGAGTATTCATTCGTCACAGTGACAAAGTTTTAACATAGTCTGAAATTCAGAAAAACAATAAAAAATACGAACACAAACATTTTCAAGAGCCTGTGATCAATACAGGCATTCATGGGCCTGTTTAGGTGTTTGATTTTCAATAAAAAAGTGAGGGACTAACTGAAAAAAAAACTGTTGGGTAGTTAGCTTGTGACTGTAATGATAAGGGACATGTTTAACAGCACAAATCAGATCACTTAATCAGTTCTTTTATAGCCAGATTGTGTAAAAATTAAATTCTAACTTGAGTAACAAAGCTTCAGACAGAGTAGTGCCTAAATTAGCACCACACCCTTAGGGAATTTTGATAAGATCAACTGCAAGGTATCAAAAGGTGAAGAAGGTAAAAATGGAAGTAAAGAGACAAAGAAAGAGGAAGTGGCGGTGAAAATAAAACAATAAAAATGGACAGAGTAAGAGGGAAAGAAAAAGATGAAGAGGTTGAGCGAGCAAGGGAAAGAAGAGGTAAAAAATAAAACAATGAAAACGTGGAGAGGATGAGAGGGAGGGAAAAAGGGAGGATAGCTAGAGGAATTGGAATTGAAAAGGAAAACTACAAAAATGGGGGGGATTAAGAGCGCAAGAGAGGGAGGAAGAGAAAGAGAGGACAAATGATAGAGAGAGAGATGGTCAAGACAGAGAGAGAGTGAAGGAGGAATACAGAAAGAGAATGCATGAGGAAGCAAAGGTGAAAAATAAAAGAATGTAAAAGGTGCATAGGAGTAGGAGAGTGAAGGAGAGAGAGAAAGATGGGAGAGAGAAGGGAAGAGAGAGAGAGAGCGATACAACAGGGCAGAAAGAGAATGAAGAAGCGGAGTTTGAAAGAGTAAAGCATGTAAAAAGGATAAAGAGAGATAAAGATGGGGAGAGAGAAGCAAGAGCAAGTTGAAATGAAAAATGAAACACAGTGAAAATGGGGAGAGTAACAGAGGAGAGAGAATTAGAGAGAAAGGTGCAACAAACATACAACAGTAAACCCTGTATAAGGCCTGAAGTTTAATAAACTGCTTTAGCTGCAGACAGTTCATACAACTGAACAATGCTCTCAGCAATTTTTACAGGAGTACAACCTGGGCTGTGCTCCTCTGAACAGAGGTGCAGCTTGCTACTATTACAGTACACTGACAATTTGTACTTGTACAGTTCCTCGAAGTGAATCAATGGGAAAGTAGGACATGCCTATTACGAGAGGTTATTCAAGATGTGACGAATCTTGGAGAAATGTTTAAACCAACACATTTGACCAGCTGGCTGGTCTTCGTCAGGGCAGGAGAATAAAACAGGGCACACAGGTGTCCCTATATACGTACAAGAAATGAATGAATGAGGATTTTGTCTATTCTATATTTCTTTAAATAATGTGCTCATTGTCAAATTCTCCAGGTAAATTTTAATGGATATTTTAAAAAATGCATATTTCTGAATTGTGGTGCATATGTGATGGACAGACCTACCTATTGCTTTTCTGTGGGTCTGCCTAGTGCATATACATTCCTCAGGTGTTTTGGTGTGACATCTATTGGCTCACCTTTTTCCATGTGGCTTGTCATATGATTTCTTGTATTTAGGGACACCTGTGTACCCTGTTTTATTCTCATGCCCTAAGGAGGACCAGCCTGCTGGTCGAAACACGCTGGCGTCCTGCCTTATGTAATAAAGGACTTTTAATAGAATCATCAGTGTGCCTCAGGTTTGTATCTTGTCCATTTTTACATGATTAAGCAAGGGCCACTCAAAGACCCTCAAAGAGCGTCGATACTGCAATTTTAAAGACATTTTTTATGCCCCTGTTTCTACCTCTCGTCTCAATCAATTGCCAGATATTGAAGGTTCAAATATTTTGGGCTGAACATGCAGCCAGATGCACAGTCAAAGCTGGACTATGTAACTTTTCTTTACACTGATCGTATCTATCTTGCATTTTTTAAAATACTAATCTTTTTATCGCTTCAAAAAACCTTCAAAGCACGCCATATTACTGTGAGAGCACTCGCCTATCCACAGATTAGATGGGTATTTTAGCATGGTAGTGCCACTTGGTTGTCTCCATGGAGATAGATGAGTTTACATATTGTGGATCAATCCAGGGAAACAGTTTAACACCTCCATGGAGACAAGCAAGCGGTAAATCACACCGGAAAAGTTAGATTGTGCACTTTAAATATTCTAACTACCACTGAACCAGCCCTAACTAAAGTAAATGCATTTACATTTGTGTTTATTAACTCATAGTATTTGCTGCCCGATATTTCTCTCCAATTAAAATAAATGCCATGACTAAAAGATTCTAATTAGTTGAGGCTAATTATTTTCTGACAGCCAGATTTTTTTTACACATTATATATAGGTATACTGCAACAAAATGTACTTGACATCACCAGTTTGTAAACTAGCAAAATGTTTTCAATATTAGCAAGCAGTCGTATTATTGTGGAAAAATTAGCAGTTAGTAGTTAGCAGTTAGGGTAAAAATTAGAAAAATTAGTGAAGAACATACAGCAGCGATGCGATCCACTTCGAAGCGATTGCTGAGGATAAAGCAGGCCTCAGCATCGTCCATCCTTCATATTCAAGAGTCCACAAGTGCAAGGATAGGCAGAAAAAGACCAAAAAGTGTGAGGGGGGAGTGAGAGAAAACTAAAACTAACTAAATGTTGTCATGCTATTTAATGCTGAGACAAAGGAGAAAAAAGACAAGACAGTAGAGACACAAATGAACCAATGTGTCTGTCAAGCCCACACCATTTATAGACGAGATAGTAGGAGGCGAGGAGACAGGGAGATTAAATAAACAGGCTTTTCTTTTCTTGTGCCCAAGGTGCTGTATTATCAGAGGCCAGGGCTAAACCATAAGCAATATGTGATTACAGATGTTACAGAAAGCCTTGGAGGTGCGCTAGATATTAAGTGTGAATAGCTGGGAGCATGCACACAGCAGAAGACAGTGGCCAGAAGGGGGCTTACTTACTTTGCTCTCATGAGGTCCTGGTCCTTCAGAGCTGAGCCTTGAAGGTAGATGACTCTTTGGGCCCATAGAGGAACATGAAGCACCCTCCGAACCTGCACATCCATCTCAGCAGGACACAGGATCACCACGTAATAATCCTACAAGAACAAATACTATATTGGTTACTATGGAAACTAGGCATGGTCCGATTGTGGAATTTTTTGAGTTCATTTGATATGCAGGTTTTGTCTCACTGCAGTGGCCGGTAATTGATACAGCTCTGGAAAAAAAATAAGAGACCACTGCAAAATGATCAGTTTTTCCTGATTTTACTACTTATAGGTACGGTATGTGTTTGGGCAAAAGGAACATTTGTGTTTGAGTCTATAAACTACTGACAACATTTCCCCCAAATTCCAAATAAAAATATTATTGTTTAGAGCATTTATTTGCAGAAAATGACAAATGTCAAAATAACAAAAAAGATACATGTTTTCAGACCTCAAACAATGCAAAGAAACAAGATCAAATTCATTTTAAAACAACATAATACTAATGTTTACACTTCAGAAGAGTTCAGAAATCAATATTTGGCACAATAACTCTTATTTTTAATCACTGCTGTGCAAAGGTCCAGAGGCTCAGATAAAGGACTTCCGAGCCTAGAAACACTCGGACGTGCCTCCAGGCAAATAAAAAAACGCATTTCGCATTGCCTAGCGCATTCACAGTCCAAACTTTCTGGGCGTGATTTACAGAGACGTTGAGTACAGACAGACGGGGGTGGAACTGCATTTGCATTTCTTTTTTCGATCTGACGTCAATAAGGTGCCTTGTTCAAACTCGCCCGTTTGAGCTCCGATTTTTTGTAACGCAGAAAAGGATCGCAAATGTTCAGTTTAGACATTTTGCAACTTTTAAAGGGATATGCCACCCCCAGGTCAAATTTGGGCATCTCCCCACAGTCCAGAGACTAAAATAAGTGGTGGAAAGCGTTTTCCTGCTCACCCAGCCATTGTCCGAGTCTGTCGCCTCCGGGCACTCCGTGATACGGCTGTATTCTTACGCACTGAAAATAGTTCCCACCCAAAATGACCAAGGCAAGCTCTCCGTGTTGATTTGCACATTTATTTGCACTCGATATGAATGCGCACTACACACAAAGTAATTGGGAAACGCATCGAGCAAATTAATTCCTTTTGGCCGAAATCTTTCTCTGGCGACGTTAGATCCTGACCAAGCCGAAGCAAGAAGATCATGGAGATGGTCCCCGGGCGCCCTAATGGCTGTGCTGCCCACTGCTCCTAATATATGTATATATACTGTGGGGAGATGCCCAAATTTGACCTGGGGTGGCATATCCCTTTAACCATGGGGGGGGGGGGGGCTCACATTAACGTTCAAAAACCTCAGAAAGTGAAAATTTCATGCCATGGGACCTTTAAGAAGAGTTCAGAAATCAATATTTGGTGCAATAATCCTTATTTTTAATCACAGCTTTCATGTGTCTTGGCATGCTCTCCACAAGTCACTTCTTCACATTGTTCTTGGGTGACTTTAGTCCACTCCTGGTGCAAGAACTGAAGTAGCTCAGCTTTGTGTTTGTGTTGGAATTCAACAGATGCTGGAATGGAATGGATGCGATTTCAGAAAACAATGCAGTGGTCTCTTATTTTTATCCAGAGCTGTATCTGCCGATATTTGCATTATATTAGGCTAACTTTTCACTTTTGTAAAATATTAAAGGCCCCACATTACACTATTTTCTGATCTATTGTATGTTATGTTGTTTCCTGATCACAAAGAAACCTGGAGTTGTGTTTTGTTTCATTCACACATGTTTAACACACAAACTTTGCTTATTTATGATCCATTCTTCTCTCAAACACTGTTCCACTGTTGCACCTGGTGATGCCACATGGTCATACAGGAAGTGCTCCACTGTGTTTTGTAAACTCCATATACCTTCATTAGAATCATTTGGATAATTTCAGCCCTGGAATTGCCAATATCTACTGAAGTAAAGGTAAAATATAGATGTTAACTTGAAAAGTACATGACATCACAAGGTAGAAAAGGCCATTTTGAGCTTTGGAGATGTAGAAATACTAATAATACAGGACTACTCAGACGTGTGAATGAACCAAAACACAACTCCAATTTTAGGTAATATAGGACCTTTAAATTAATCTATTTATCTGAAGTTAAAAAGAACAAGTAATGGCATGATTTTGTAAACTATGGCTATATGGGCAGCTAAAATAAAATATTGGTGCCACGTGTCGGCTACATTTTCAATACTGGACCAATACCAATAAGTGGTAAAATAAATATCACCAGTAACATCAATCAAGACATATCAAGATATATTTTTCAGTGATTTCTGGAGGCAGTGGGACCAATATTGGAATTTTAATCTGTGAGTAGATTTCTATACATAGGGGCACATAAATTAAACTTCCATCCATAACTGCACAAGTTGAAAAGTATTATTCTAAATTTGTTACTTAAATTTGATACTTAAATACCAATTTTGTGGCATAGTATTTTCTTTTCCTCACAGTTTTACGCTCTGTCTCCACTTTTGGCTCCTTGCAGTGCTAATTCTTTGTGGTGGTTTTCAACTTGAATAAAAGTGACAAGACCAAGTGTGAAAAATATTGTGCTTGGAGAGCCTCTGAGCAAAGCAAAACAACCATTTATTCTGACTGTTGTGGAAATGGGCTTCACATCATATTAAGCAACGATCTGGCCTAACCTAATGCTTGAACAATATTATACATTTATTTGCACACACAAGCAGACCCCTGGAGCACAAATGCAAGCATCTGCTCCAAATACAACAGCAGTATGATTAAGGCTTTGGGCTGGATTAGCTCCAACCCCACTTTAACACTGTAAACCCAATCAGGACATTTCATTGTGTCATTTACAGGGAGATACCCAAGTATGGGAGAGTGAGCAAACAATAGGGCTGTGAGATTGTTTAAATATGTCTTTGTTATTTACAATTCAAGGTAATTTACTTATGAGACTAAAATATGAACAGCTAAATCCTATACGTTTGAGCTTTGTTCTTAAATGGCTTCCAAATAATCCAACATGCCTACAGTTCTAGATGTTTATCATGAATCACTCATGGACAAATCAGTGATTACACTGACAAGTTTTGTTTTTTTCCCATGGAAATTTGTACTGCCTATAATTGCAGCCTGTGCCATGTGGTGTGCAACCAGCCAAGTAGTGATTTAGATTCAGTTGTGGTTCATTGTGCATACAGACCACTCTGCTCCAACATGCAGTACTAAGCCATAAGCGGCTTGTTAAAGGAAAATTTACAAACATTTGCACAAAATTTACTCTTGTGAGCTTTAAGCCTTATTATAATGTTGCTATATCCTCAAAAACATACCTGGAGTTGTGTTTTGTTTCATTCACACATGCTTGATTAAACCTCTATTATTAGTTTGTCTACATCTCCAAAGCTCAAAATGCTCTGGTCCACCTTGTGATGTCATGTAGTGATAGTTTTCAAGTTAACATCTACCTTTCACCATCAGTTCAGGGTTGAAATTATCCAAATGATTCTACTGAAGGTGTATGAAGTTTAAAAGCCCAGACGAGCACTTCCTGTATTGCCACTTGACATCACAAGGTGAAGTCTTTTCCGTTTAAGAGAAGAGAAAGCCTAAATGTGCAGGATGTATGTGTTAAACATGTGTGAATGAAACAAAACACAACTCCAGGTATGATTTTGAAGACGGAATAACATTATAACATAGCCCAGAAAATAGTTTCACCCCTTCAATAAAATAACTTGAATGGACTTTTCCACTTTTATACGAAGATCTCTAATTAAGTCTGAACTTTCCATGATTGGCTGATCCTTTGCTGAAGATGAACTGAAGTAATAAAGACTCAGTCGATCTAATTTTATTCTTGTGCAACTATAAAGAACTGATGTTAATTCTGGCTATCTGGCTTTGTTCAATTATTTAGGATTTACTCTGCTATAAGGAAACACTTTATCTCCAGAACAGTTGCTGTGATTATAATGATATCTTATTTAATACGCAGTAAGCCAGCCAAAACTAATTTTCTTTTCTTTTTATGTGCAATGGATTAATAGACACCCTATGGAACATTTTCACCACCAATACAATAAGTCATTTGTCCCACTTTATCCGGAAGAAGTGATATTGCTATAGATTTAGACTTAGACTTAGACAAACTTTATTGATCCACAAGGGAAATTGTTTTGGGTACAGTAGCTCACTCATCAAATATAATATATAATATATAACAGAGGATAAAAGGTCTGACTCTGTTAAACCCTGCTAACAGGGTTTAACAGAGTCTAGCAAGGTTTAACAGATCAAGGACACATCAAAGACAGATCAAAGGTTGCTAGGTACGTTGCCTAGCAACGCTGAAAATTCCTGAAAATTCCTGCAACTTTGACCTGCTGGTGGCATTAGACCAGAGGTCTTCAACAGGGGGGTACTGCAGGGGGGGTCGCGAAATCTTTTGATTTCACTTTAAAATAATATAATTTTATAGTGTAAAATACAGTATTAACCTGTGTATTATTTCCTTGTATTGGATGTACCATAACAGAGTAGCAATGTTTATACATGACACTAAGCTCAATTTAATATAAAGCACAATTCTATGCCGTATATATAGTAGGGGGTCCCTGGCCCAGTTCGCCATCTGTTTGGGGGTCCCTGGCCTAAAAAACGTTGAAGAACCCTGCATTAGACGGTTGGGGCTGGGGGCCTATAAATTGCTGTGGGTAATGAGGAGACTGGCTGGAATGAGCATGCAAAATTTCACAACTTTTTACCAGACGGTTCTAGGGGTTGCCATAGACTCCCATGATGAGTAACATAATGTATAATAATAATAAGAAGAAGAAGACTCAGTAGAAACACTATGGTGCCTAGCACCTTCGGTGCTTGGCCCCAATAATATACAAATTAAAAATAAAACAATTGCTAAATTATTATTGTTAACAGATTCTTGAAATTACTCTAGAGCAACTCTTATTTTGGATGTAGTATGGATGCTTTAAAATGCTTTCAAAAGAATACTTCTACTACAAAAATCCAAAATAGAGGTAACTGAGAGAAAGTGAAGTAGAACTATTAGCTGGCATCTTATCTAATCACTTATGAAATTAATATAGAAATAATCTTTTTTCATCTCTAAATTGTTGAAAATATTTTGCAATGTATTTCTTCGGTAAAAACAAAAAAGTCAAAATTTTGCTATTTGCATGTTGTTTTGAAAATTTCTCCCATGGAAGACAATAAAGGATTATCATCTTATCTTAACATATTAAATAAACAAATAACACATTTCTGACCAGGCTCTGATGCTTCCAACTGACTCGTTAACCTTTGCCTAAACCACATTCCGACTTTTGGATAATCTCAATTTTTCACGTCACATTAATGTGAGGACACCCTATTGATGATGTCATACTCCCAGATGGGGACATGGGCCTGTTTCTCCTAGTGATTACACTATAATTAAAAAAAAAAAAATGTAAAAAGTAAATGTTAGAATAATTATAAATGTGTTATCATTGCTTCATGTATTTTGATTTTAAATTAAATTGGAATATTGTATCACAATGTTATGGGGAAGAGTCAGACAATCCCGGACGAGAGTTATCTGTAACTGCAACTGCAAGTCTCAAGGTTGTTTGAGGCTTTGGGAAAGATGAGTGTCTGGGAAAGAAGTCATGTTGATTTATCATGTGAAATTTGCATATTTGTGTACACCCATCTGTGAATTAATAAAAGATGCAAGAAGGGACAGAAGGTGTCTGACCACTCCACTCAGGGCCCCCTTGCAAGTAGAATTTAAATAAGTGTTTGCTGTGGTTCTTCACTAAACTCATCTGTGTTTTCAGAGAAGGTGATTTTCCTGACAGTAAATGAACAAATGTTGAACCTCATCATTTTGATCAGTGACTAGACCCTAGAACTCACCATATTACAACAGAAACCTCCATTTTAACAATATTAACTTTAAATGTCCCCCATCTGTATTAATATTATTGACCCATAGAATGCTTTGATGTCATCTGAAACACAGCAATTAGCCTACAGTACACATGGAGGACAAACCTGGAGTCTAGGATGTGCAAAAAACTCATTGAGGAAGTCCATGAGGAGGTCGATCTTGAGGCAGCTCACACACAAGACCACGTGCTTCTCGGTCTGGGCCCTGTAGCGGCTGTAGTTTCCACCAGACTTCTGCCTCTCCATCCACAGAAAGGCCAGCTGTTCAAACTGTGAGCAGAGGACACATCATTCACTTTCAACAGATGGGCAAAATGGATTAAGTAGATTTGGCCGAGACACACAGAAATATTAGGTTAGAGTGAGACGATGCTCCGTGCCGCGAGGAGTTTTGGTTTAATTAGCAGTGTGTTTTGGATAGATTACAAAGCTATACTGATGCTGCGGATTTAGTGAAGGGTGCTTGAAGATACTTGACAATACAAAACAACACAAGATGATGTAGAAAACACTTGCTATCTGAATGGATGGGAGTAGTGTTTCTCTGGTTTTTGCTCATTTAATTGTGTTAATATATTTCAGTGTATTTTTATGTATATTTATAGTTTGGATTATTTCAGTTTGTTTTTAGTGCTTCTTTTTGATGATGCAGAAAACACTTAGGAGAAGCCATTGACCGACGAAGACCTATATTTGCAGATAATCAGTGCTATCTGAAGTGCTAGTTGCTATTTTCAGGAATATTTTTGCTCATTTTATTGTGTTATTATATTTTATTTTATTTTATTCAGTTCAGTTCGTTCGCTCACTTGCTCACTCACAATCTCTCTCTCTATCTCTCCCTCTCTCACAATCTCTCACACACACTCTTAAAATGCGATTAATTAGATGAATTCATTACAAATCCTGTAATTAATTAGATGAATTTTTTTAATCACCTGACAGCACTAATTTATAGTTTTAAGTACCGTTTATTCTTAGTGGTTCTTATTTGGTCTCACTAGTCCTATTAAATTAATAACAATAATAGTTAATCTTTTCTATATCAGCTACTGTGTAGAATGTGGGAAATTGTTGTATGTTCATAAAATATGCAGTGTAAATAAAGTTAATTTGAATTTAAATGGGGAAAAAGTCATGGATCTATTAAAATAACTGGATAGGATTGAGTTCTGTCTTAGCATAGTGGACACTCACTGGAACTTCAGCAAAAAAATCGGCCCAGAAAAGATTTTTCCCATAGAGCCACAATGCAATCAGAAACTGCTCGTGTTCATTTGACAAGGCACCTACAGCTTTCAAAAAGGTCAGATTTTGTGGCGCACTTCTGTGCATGTGCAATGGGCAGGGAGCCACCGGAAGTCCCTAGCCAGGCTAGGCTAATCTGGAGATATACGAACACAGGGTTCAGCCTTTCTGTGTGGAGTTTGCATGTTCTCCCCGTGTCTGGGTGGGTTTCCTCCGGGCACTCCGGTTTCCCCCACCAACCCAAAACATGCACCGTAGGTACCTCCAGCTTAGGTCCTGACCAAGCCGAAGCAAGAAGATCATGGAGATGGTCCCCGGGCGCAGTAATGTGCTGCCCACTGCTCCTGATAACAGGATGGGTTAAATGCAGAACTGGAATTTCCCCACTGTGGGACTAATAAAGGCATAGCTTTCTTTCTTTTGAGCGGGGTCGTGCGGGAGACTGCGTAATTTCAGAGGAGCGGGGGTGCCTGCATAAACTGAGCCACACAGACCGATTTTCTGGGCACAAACAAAAAAAAAAATCAGCGTGAGAAATGCCATGTGTGGCGTGTGAGCGTGTGGCGTCGAATTGCGTGTGTCACACTCTCAATGCGTGAGACTTGAGAGCCCTGTGCGAACAGAAAATGTGCTTTGTTGTGTGGCTCAGTGGTAAAGCTGCAGTGCGCATGCAAAGCTACATTTTCTTTTGTTATTACCTGTTAATAACTTCCAATGGCCCAAAAAACAGCCGTATATTTTGGTTTGCTGCATAATGCCTGTATGGACGGCTTTTGGAATGCGGGAAGATAGGTGGAATCATTTGGTTCAAAACACAGGTAGAAAAAATGCAAAACCTGTCTAGAATAGTATCTGCTGTTTATGCCCCAAGACCATAACCCTGACTTTCGTGTCCTGTTCATGCTGAGATGATGTAACTATGTCTAACTGTCTTTAAGCCATTTCAAACACAGCTCTGGCCTTTTAACTATTTCTACTTTCCCACATAACAGCAGAGACAGGACCGAATTTTATAACTCCAGCCACAAAATGCCGGTGAAATAGAAAGATTAACATTTTTTCAACAATAAATACACGATTAGTGATATGCATGCATTGTAGGGTAATTAAAGGCAAATCTATGTTACAATGTTATTTCCTCATCACAAACATACCTGGAGTTGGGTTTTGTTTAATTCCCATATGTTTGACACAAATCCTGCATATTTAGGCTGAGTTCTACTCTCAAATTGAAAACACTCGGTTACACCTTGTGATGTCAAGCGGTAATACAAAAAGTGCTCCAATGTGTTTTTAATCTCCATACACCTTCACTAGAATCATTTGGATCATTTCAGCCCTGGAACTGCCAATCTCTACTGAACAAAATTCAAAAGGTACCTGCCACTTCATGACATCACAAGGTGGAAGGTTTTTTGAGCTTAGGGTTACTCAAATATGTGTGAATAAAACAAAACACAACTCTGGGTATGTTTTTGAGGAGGTAACAACATAATTTTTCTTTATTACTACAAGATAAAGCTGAGTTGAAAAGGCCTGGATTTCATGAGCTGATGAGTTAATAATGTTATTGTTACGTAACAATAATTATTCAGACTATTTTTATTCAATTCTATTTATGATTCTGCTCAAGCACATCTTCATTGTTCCTTGAAGTCTCTGCCAGCTAAAACGAAGCTCTTTATCTCCAGAACAGTTGCTACGATTACATTGATTGTGGTTTACAATACGGAGCAAGCCAGCCAAAACAATTCCTACTGTTTTTTTTTATCTAATAGAAGATATGGTTGACATGTGATGCTTATATTTGCGGTTGTATAAATCGTGCTGGCTTATTTTGAATTGAATGAGTGTGTTGAACTGATAAGAGGAGAGATAAAAGCTGAATCCTGATATGGTCTGTGTCTCCGCGATGAACGGTCAGAGCAGGACTGAGTCAAGCAGACAAACGACCACACACGTAAGGGAGGGGGTTCAAAATGTCAAGGGGTATTTATGGATCAGAGATGGTACAGAGGTTGAGAGCGAGTGCCCTGGCAAGTCTATACCACCAAAACAAATATTACAAAGGATATTGTTCTAGAAAGATAATAAAAAGTGCTTCAAACATTATTTATTCACTCCACAGAGACAGACTGATGGAAATGTGTGCTTGTCACACCACAGGAATTATCATCATTCAAAAGATATATCATTTTGACTTGAATTATTAATTGCTAAAGCAACAGTGCTAACATTTCATGGCTCTAATGCTGCATTCATGCGGTACTTGGGAACTCACAAAATTTGGAAACTGCACATGAATGCTCACACAGTTGGGAAAAACAACGTAGGAACTCAGGCCAAAACCATCTGCATGACTTCCATCCCTGACACCTGCTCTGGTGGAGATGAACGAAAATCATCTGATTTCTTAATTTATCATACACATTTGAGCTCTTAAACTAAAACGTAATACATTTCCGGACTTTGTAATTCGCCCTGTATCATAAAAATCTATCATAAAAATCTGACACTACAATGCCTTAATTAAGATTAAGATTAAGATTAAGCCTTTATTTTGTCTCACACACACAATGACACACAGTGACACACGGGAGAAATTTGACTTCTGCATTTGACCCATCCTTTTTCAGGAGCAGTAACTAGCTAAAGTAAACAAACAGCCTAATGTTTAGTTTTGAGAAGGCTAACAGCAACAACTCTTACTGGTTAGTTCTATTAAAACACTATTAATGAGAAGACGCATGACATAGAAATTCCAACTTTCCGAGATAAAAGCACATGACAGAAAACAAATTGAAACTCCAACATCTCATCTCGGAGTCCATAGTTCCCGAGGACACATGAATACAGCATTAACCCCACACTCTTGATTGGATCCTGTCTTGTAGATGGGTCTCCTGGAGCTGCACCACTGCTACTGAGAGGTTGGCAAGAGCACTGGTCAAGAATGAGCCAAAAGCAGAGGACAAATAATGTCTACAAATACAATGTTTGGGCTGAGGGGGCTTATATCAACACTGAGGCTTGAAAGCATTAGACTGAATAGTCATGAGTTTTCCAGTTGAAATGAATTGAATTGAATTCTAGTCCAGCCTTTTCGGTGCCTACGGTAAATGTGAATTAGCATTATAGGAAAAACAAAAGGCAACAATGGGCAACTTGCCAGATATTTTTGTTTATGTCCTACAGGTGAGCATTATTATAAACATTTTCATAACAAAAACAAACAAACAAACAAACAAACAAACAAAAAAATAATTAAAAGCTATTAAATAACTAAGTACCAAATATAAACCGTATATATGATGTGTGATCAAAATCTTTTAAACTTCTCTTGCAAGAGAGAGTTGTATTCTATTCCAACACTTGCTTATATCTAAACTCACAAACATTTGCTTATATTTAAAGAAAATGTGAGAACAAGTCAACGGCCACTTTAGCATGTGTGGGATGTATTTTAACTGAGGGACTGGCGATGGCGACACCATTTTAAAATAGTCAACAGAGACGTGAATTGTCGTCACACACAATTTGCACCAACACAAGTCGAAAGCAATTATTTTTGAGCCTATTCTGAGAAAACAGGTGCAGAATAACCTCACAATGCCTCTTGTTTTGTCAGATCGTTTGCAAGATGCACACAAGCAAGTATGACAAACAACTGTTGCTGTGCATTTATCAAGCAGTATCCCCTGAACAAATAACACGTGACTATGTCCCTTTGTTACCTCCCAACAGACAGCACATCTGCGAGAGAAGATGACAGAGGAGAGATCTTGGGACTTGAGCGACAAAAGGAAAGAATCAAAGAAAAGTGGTGCTGTAAATCTTAAAACGCAAATAGGGAAACTCAGGGACATTTGAATAGAGAAGTTACATTTGACATAAGCAGTTTTATAGTCTCATTCAGTAATGTTCAGTTATAATATAGCTGTCAGCTCCAACATATTACTTGCAGTAAAAACAGAAGTAACTGATGATCACAATAATTTGTTGGCTTGTTTAGATGCATTTCACGTGTTTTTACTACAGTATATTAACTGTTTTTGACTTTACTTGATACTGTAAATGTGAAATAATAGAAAGACTCTGTTGATTGATATGGGGACATATAGGTCAGGATAGTAACACATCTACAATGTCAGCTAATTTGAATTCAAATTGGTATGCAATCTTGCAAACTACAACCAGATACAACCTAAAGTTATTATTTCAGTATAGGCTACTACTACTATTATTACTACAACTACTACTAGGGTCATACTCAAAATATTGAAATGGCAGTATATTATGAGTGATGCATATTGATGCAGTATTGTACTCCATCCATTCATCCATCCATCCATTTTCTTCCGCTTATCCGGGGCCGGGTCGCGGGGGCAACAGTCTAAGCAGGGACTCCCAGACTTCCTTCACCCCGGGCACTTCCTCCAGCTCCTCCGGGGGGACCCCAAGGCGTTCCCAGGCCAGCCGGGACACATAGTCCCTCCAGCGTGTCCTGGGTCTTCCCCGAGGCCTCCTCCCAGTGGGACATGCCCGGAACACCTCCTGAGGGAGGCGACCAGGAGGCATCCGGAACAGATGCCCGAGCCACCTCAGTTGGCTCCTCTCCACGTGGAGAAGCAGCGGCTCTACTCCGAGCTCCTCCCGTGTGACTGAGCTCCTCACCCTATCTCTAAGGGTGCGCCCAGCCACTCTGCAGAGGAAACTCATTTCGGATATATTTCGGATGTATCCGCGATCTCGTCCTTTCGGTCATTACCCAGAGCTCATGACCATAGGTGAGGGTAGGAACGTAGATTGACCGGTAAATTGAGAGCGTCGCCTTTTGGCTCAGCTCCCTCTTCACCACAACGGTCCGGTACAACGACCGCATCACTGCCGACGCTGCACCGATCCACCTGTCAATCTCACGCTCCATCCTCCCCTCACTCGTGAACAAGACCCCGAGATACTTGAACTCCTCCACTTGAGGCAAGGACACCCCACCCACCCGGAGAGGGCAAGCCACCTTTTTCCGGTCGAGAACCATGGCCTCAGATTTGGAAGAGCTGATCCTCATCCCAGCCGCTTCACACTCGGCTGCAAACCGCCCCAGTGCACATTGGAGGTCCCGGTTCGATGAAGCCATCAGGACAACATCGTCTGCAAACAGCAGAGATGAGATCCTGTGGTTCCCAAACCGGATCCCCTCCGGCCCCTGACTGCGCCTAGAAATTCTGTCTATAAATATAATGAACAGAACCGGTGACAAAGGGCAGCCCTGGCGGAGTCCAACAAGCACCGGAAACAGGTTCGACTTACTACCGGCAATGCGAACACAACTCCTGCTCCGGTCATACAGGGACCAGTATTGTACTACTGATCCTAATACTACTTATACTACCATACAGCTTTGGAAAAAAATAAGAGACCACTGTATTTTTTTCTGAAATCAGAATCTCTACATGTATTACAGCCATTCCATTCCAGCGTCTGTTGAATTCCAACACAAACACAAAGCTGAGCTACTTCAATTCTTGCACCAGGAATGGAATAAAGTCACTCAAGAACAATGTGAAAGACTTGTGGAGAGCATGCCAGGACGCATGAAAGCTGTGATTAAAAATATTGATCTCTGAACTCTTCTTAAGTGTAAACATTAGTATTATGTTGTTTTAAAATGAATTTTATCTTGTTTCTTTGCATTGTTTGAGCTCTGAAAACATGTATCTTTTTTGTTATTTTGACCATTTGTCATTTTCTGCAAATAAATGCTCTAAACGATAATATTTTTATTTGGAATTTGGGGGAAATGTTGTCAGTAGTTTATAGACTCAAACAAAAATGTTCCTTTTGCCCAAACACATACCTATAAGTAGTAAAATCAGAAAAACTGATAATTTTGCAGTGGTCTCTTATTTCTTTCCAGAACTGTATACTACCATATTCAAATTTATCACTACATCCACAAATGTAAAAGTTAACAGTTAAGACATATTTCATCATTTATATATTTTTTCTATTTAATACACTATGCATATAAATTGCCATATTGCATTTCATAGCCTTTCTCAAATGAAACTGCAATGACAATGAATACGGTAAATGGCTGTGGTATAACAGTGACTACATAACTTCACCCTCTCGTTTGGGGTCACACCTGGATAGGCAGAACAATGAGCGCCACAAAGATCATGATGACGACTAGGAGTTGTGAGGGCCAGATCTTGGGCGTGACGTCTCCGAAGCCCACCGTGGAAAACGTGACCACACAGAAGTACAAAGAGTCGAACAGCGTCAAGTTGTTCCCTGCTCGCTCCAGATGTTGAATTCCACAAATACTGGAAAATAAAAGAAAAGAGAAAGGATCATTCAGTGAAGAGGGCTTGACAAATGGAGAGGCTGTGTGTATTGTAGCATGCAGGTGTCCATGGCTACACAGTGTAAAACCAATGTATTGTAGTACTTTAGCCCAATTTGCCTATTGATTTTAAGCTGATTTATACTCTAACATAGAGACTTAAAGGGCTTTATCACTAACACCAGTGAGCATTTGTTTATTTATTTATTCTTTATTTAATAGGGACAGTGCATATTAATGAACATCTGCAGCATTGCAGTGTAAATATGCCAGATTATAGCAAGAATGCTAATTTCCATCTGTAGTCCCTAGGCAGGTGACACCACAGCAAAAGCAATAAAAACAATGACAACTGACAATAACACCAACATTAAAATATTAAACATTAAAACATTAAGCATTAAAACATTAAAACATTAAAAATTTCCACAAGTCTGGTTTTCCTTTAGTCACTGTTTCAAGTATGATTTAAAAGTGTCTAGTGTTGGAGTCTCTCTTAATGATAATGGGAGTATGTTCCAGAACTTAGAGCCTCTGACTGAGAGCACAGTTTGTCCAAAAGTAGTGCGTCTGTGCGGGACCTCACAGTCCCCCTGGGCCGTGGCCCTTGTTCCCATCCCACTGACAGTCTTTGTTTTAATAAAATCCTGCAGCGGAGGAGGAGCAAGTCCATGTAAAACTTTATATATAAAACAACCATATTTAAAATGAACAAAATTATTAAAATTGAGTAAGTTATACTTGTCTAAAATTGCGCAGTGGTGAACTGAGAATGGTTTCTTGTCTAGTATTTTCACAGCTTTTTAAAAAAGTGATTCAACTGGTTTTAGTGTTGTGCCAGCAGCAAGTGACCATGTGGTAATGCAGTACTCTATATGAGACAGAATCATAGAGTGTAAAAACATTCGTGCCGCATATAGAGTCATGAAGGGTCTTACTTGTTTAAAATTCACTAAGTTAAAATTAACAGTTTTTGTGAGGCGCTTAATGTGTTTCTTAAATGTCAATGTCGGGTCCAACGTCAGTCCCAGGTATTTAAACTCTTTGACGAGGCTGAGTTCCACCCCGTCCAGAAAGACATTGGACCGCTGCAGCTCATTTGCTTTTTTACTGAACATCATGCAGACCGTTTTCTTTGTATTGAGTTGTAGGCATGAGTTCTTGACCCACTTTTGGACAGGAGTCATGGCTGATGATAACTTTTCTGAAACTTCCTGTACGGTTCTGGCATGTGTATAAATTACAGCATCATCAGCATACAGCTGGACATTGACATTTTGACAAAATTCTGGGAAATCATTAATATAAATACTAAATAAAATTGGACCTAAAATACTACCTTGGGGGCCCCCTGTTGGACAGTGAAGGTAGGGCGATTTAAAACCAGACAGGGAGACACATTGTTGTCTGTGGGACAAGTAAGATTTAAACCAGAGCAAAGCCTCTTTAGTTAGATTAAAATGGGATGATTTAGTTAAAAGCATCTGGTGATTTACCGTGTCAAAAGCCTTTTTAAAATCTATAAATTCTGCACCTACAAATGCATGTTTGTCAAGAAGACTTTTGACATTTTCAACAAAAAAACAGTTTGCAGACTCTGTGGAGTGGTGACTGCGAAAACCGAACTGCATTGAATGCAAAGGTGTAGTATTTGTGGAGAGATGTTAATTTAATCTCAGCAATTTTGGAGATGGCAGGGAGGATACTAATGGGGCGATAATTAGCCATCTCAGTTTTACTGCCACTTTTAAAAAAGGGAGAACACTTTGTCTGAAGAACAGATTCAACAGATGTTTCATTGGTGTTATTAATGCATCTTTGTACAGTTTTAAAAGTGTGTGTCCAGTCCATGTGCATCTTTTGCTTTGGAGGAATTAAGAGAGTTAATAATTCGGAGCACATCTCCATCTGATATTTCTTTAATTTTAAAAACTGAGTCACTAGAACTCACAGAGGGATAGGAATTTCTGTTGGTGCAAACTGCTGGGTTATTTCATATACAGATTTAATAAAATAATGGTTCATCTCGGTAACAATGGTAAGTGGATTTTGGATGAGGATGTTGTTTATTTTAATTTCAATGTTATGATTCTCATTTTTATGTTGTTTGCCAGTTAGTTTATTAATATTTTTCCAGATAACTTTGTTATTTCCTTTTGCTTCATGAATAATTTTTATGAAAAAATTTGCTTTGGCTTTGCGTATTTTGCTTAGTACTTTGTTTCTAGTTACAGTGAAGGCCTGTCTGTCTGTTGCTAGACTGGATTTCAATGCTTTTTTAAGCAATATGTCTCTTTCTTTCATTATTTTTATACACCCAGTGTCTATCCAAGGTAGAGCATTCTTTGTTTTTTTGGATTGTTTTCCCTTTCTCCTGAATGGTGCTATAATTTCATCAAGTTTTGAACAAAAAATGTTGCACCCATTTTCTACCTTTTGGTTATTTAGAATTTCGCACCAGTCAGTGTCTTTAAGGGCTACCTCAAGATTTTGTGTTTGATTTGCAGGTATGAAATCATGACTATTTTTGACTGTATATAGATTCTGAAATCTCGCTTTGGATAATTTTCGTGAAAACAAAATTATATTATGATCAGACATTCCTGTGATTAGATTATAGGTTTTAATAATCCTATCAGGATAGTTTGTAAACAGTAGGTCTATTCTAGTTGAAGAGTTTGCAGTAACTCTGGTGGGCCTATCAATGATTTGCTTAAAATTAAGATGATCCATTATGTCTTTAAGGTTTTTTCTCCCTTTTTTCTCATCCCAATTAATGTTAAAATCACCAATGATGATTAATTCTTTGTTTAAATCACAACATCCCAGAAGACGTTTAATTTGGTCATAAAAGTCTGTAGTTGCTGATGGCTTACGATAAATGCAGATTAATGTAAATGACATTTCAGATGATTGAGAGATATTTACACAAATACATTCAAGTTGGAGATCACTTTGAAGTTCCATTTGATCACATTTGTAACTATCCCTGATGTACAACATGACACCTCCACCCCTGCCCTTACCCCTGTCTTTTCTGAAGGTTTTATACCCAGGCATACTTATTACTGCCTCTGGGGAAGAGCGAGTGAGCCATGTTTCTGTTAGCCCCAAAAAGTCAATGTTGGAATATTCCAGCAAATGCTCAAGTTGCTCTTGTTTAGGAGCCATGCTCCGGATGTTTAAGTGCCCTCCGAATATTCCACGAGGTTTACAACTTGAGTCCCAAACCATTTTGGCTTGATTCAGAGTTTGGAATATTTTAGTTGTGCGGTGTTTTTTGATAACCGGATTCCTCGGCTTAGCGTCCAAAGGCGCAGTGCGCCCTCGGCATGGAGCTTGTGAGCCAGTGGGTAGTGTTAGTTTTGTGGATTTTCCTTTTGGATATTATATAAAAAAATAAATAAACATATGAAAGCTATCAAAAATACTGACTACCACTTGTTAGAGAGATTCCATTTCTGTGCTGTACTGCAATATATTCTTCGAAACCACCAGTATTATATAGTGGTTGTCAGAAATAAATATTTTTACCAACTAAAACCAAATACAATACAGTACTCACATAGAATGATAGTACTGAGCTCATTAATGTCTTCCATTTGAAAATGTCAAATTATTTGCCCAGACATTTTTATATTTATACATTGCCATATGCAACATTTTGTAGAGCACTTGGCATTTAAATGTAAGTCTTTCATTGAGTAAGAGGCAGGCCTGTGCAAAGACATGAGTGTACTGTACATAAGCTTGCCATTTGTAGGGTGTATTATGGGGATCTGTGATGGATTGATCAGGCAGGTAAATGTCAGCCTCAGTACATTCAAACAGCTTGATTCTTCTGATGTGCAGGATCTCCTCAGTGGCTTCCATACACCACATATCATCTCCACTGGTCTTGTACAATCACTAGTCAGCATTTAGATGCACTAACCTATCTTCTTCTCACTCTTACCAGCTGCTGGGTTTAAGATGGCATTTTAACACTCTGAAGGCTTATAACGTGCACAGAGAGATATCCTAACAGAAAAGCCACTAAAGTGATATGTTTGTGGGGACTGGAGCTGGAAAGTGACCATCTTAATCTTATGTCTTAATGTCATTTTACCTGTAAACTATTTATTTATTTATTTATTTATTTATTTATTCATTCATAAAAAAAACAATTTGCTGCTGGTGTCATCAACACTTCCTGGCAGCGCGATGCTAACTGTTAGAGTTAGACTTTACGTTAGACTTTAATTTCAGTTTTATTTTAACACAATCTGACCAAGAACAGGTGAGCTGATTTGTGCTATTATTAATAGCACAAATTATCAAATCTCTCACACATAAAATTACAGCGAATAGAGATACATATAGAACACCCCCAGTGTCATGTCACTGCAAAGTGTCAATAAAGCAAATCCAATGTTTTAGACATTCATTTGTGTTGACAGTGAGGACACTGTGTCCATTTTGTTTCAAGTATTTAGGCCCAGTAATGACAGATGATCAATAAACCAAGTCTTTCAAATTTTTTTACATTTTTAGGTGAAGGGTCTGAAGTATTCTTTTCTGCATAGAGATGCTGTTGTTCTGTCTGAAATGTTTCACAACAGTAAAAACAAAGCAGTCTCCATGAAGACAAGAAGGTGATTCCATCAAACCAATAAGAACACCTGGAATTGAATAAATTATTATTATTATTATTATTATTATTATTATTATTATTATTATTTATTTATTTATTTATTTATTTATTTATTTATTTATTTATTTATTTATTTATTTATTTATTTATTTATTTATTTATTTATTTATTTATTTAATTTTTCCATATAGTGTAACATTTCAGACAAAGCAATAATTTTCTTTAGGTGACAGATCCCCCTTCAGAAAACTTCAGAATTCAGACCTACCCTACAGCTCATTTTATACTTCTTAATCTTGTGATGTCGTGTGATCAGTGTTCCCTTTTTTCCATGTGTGGGACTTCTTGGATTATCAGTGGTTTTCACACATCCCTCCACTGCTCTGTGCAATCACTAGTTGTCATTAAGGAGTGCTATCCTGCCCTCACTGTTGCCAATTACCTGTTGGTGTCTCTTTCCTCTCAGCTCCAGAACAATTCTTACTGTGCTCTCTTATTATTTCCCACCTGTCTCTCGGATCAGAACAGTGAAAACCTATTTCCTGGTGTCCAGATGGAATCCCTCCTCGAGATTCCCAGAGTGCCATTGTGTGGTATACGCACCATGTAAACATAAGGCAGACCAGGGTGCTGATGAGGATCACCACCTGATTAAACATGGCTGAGTGGGTGCGCTGAATCGCTCTGTGGAGGTCGTTCTGCAAATATAATAACAAAATGAAAGTGGGGCTTAATGTATAATAGGCTAATTCAATCATAAAACATTATTTGCTTCTATCTAATCCAACAGTGTAAATGTAGAATGTAATGTATTTCTAAAATGTACCACATTATAATATATTGGATGTTAAAGTCCGATATTAAAAAGTGAGACAAAGCCTGTACACTTACTCCCAAAGATAAAAGAAGAAATTCAATTTGTCAACTGGACAAACTTAGTCCAGTTGACAAATTGAATTTCTTCTTTTATCATGGATTCTACCTGGACGACTGAGGGACTCTTCACGCACTTACTCCCAAACTGCTTTGAATGTTTCGATCAGTGGATCTTCCTGACCTGATTCAATAAAAGCAGTTTGGGAGTAAGCGTGCAGGTTTGGTCTCACTTTCTTTGTTCACTGTAGTAGCCTTGCACCAGTGATCTATATTAGGCTGTCTACATCTCCAAAGCTCAGAATGCTCTGTTCCACCTTATTATGCCATGGAGTGGGAGTTTGTACATTTTACTTCATTCATCGTTCATTAGAGATTGGCAATTCGAGGGCTGGAATCATCCAAATGATTCTAGTGAAGGTGTTGGGAGTTTAAAAACACTTCCTGTATTACTACATGGCATCACAAGGTGGAACAGTGTGTTTTCTGTTTGAGGGAAGAACTCAACCTAAATATGAAGGATTTGTGTGAATGAAACAAAACAGGTATAATACATTAAAAACAGCATAATATGGGCCCTATAATACTGAGATTGTCCATTTTAAGAAGAATTGTTCTCAAAATGTAGGAGAAAATAATTTTTGAACCAATTAAAATTAATTAATAAAGAGACTCTCAAGTGTGTGTATATATGGTTGTATGTGTCACTCCTACTGCAATATCTGAGCACGACTTTCAATAACCTGGATAACTATGTGTAGTACCAGCTGTAGAGGACTATTTTTTTTTTCTTGCACTATTTTATTCTATACTGTGTTGTAAATATCCTATTTAAATGTCTGCACTGAAGTGAGATGCTTTCAGTCTCATTGTGATGTATAATGTAAATTGTACATATGAATAGTGACAATAAAAGGCAAAATTCTATTCTATTCTATTCTATCAAGTAATTATTAACAGAATTCAATTTTCTTTTGCTATGGAACCAGCCTGGAAAACAGAGGGATTACATGGACAAGTTCTTGTTTTCATAATTCACAGATAACAAAATTCTGAACAAATGCTTGGGTTAACAATGCTTGAGAACAATATGATATGGATTATATCTAGACAATTGGGATATTACGCAAACATAATTATGAAACACATAAAAAACGTACTTTCAGTTTCAATGCTAAATAACGGAAATATGTTGTTCATTCTCTTGTGAATAATTATTTGTTAAAGATTTGAGCTTCATTTCTTTCTTTCTCTTTCTTTATGATTTACACAATGTCTGGATGCAGATAGAAAAGTCTCAATAATCAGACGAAACCCACATTAAACCACAGGCAGCTGTTACAAGAATCCTCCAGACAGTGACAGCACACACTTTGAGCATAAATGTTTTGTGACTGAATTACCTCAGAGAACAGCATTACATAAAACTGCAATATTGAAAATGCTGTGAAAAAATTGGCAATCTCATACCAACAAAACAACATGGCAGGGATGCTGAGATGGAAATAATGAGAAAGGTGGATATAGGGGACGGCACTGTACTTACTATCATGTTCTCCAGAGCATGTTTGGCCAGCCAGCAATTGAGGAAAACTGGGATGAAAAGATTTCTGAAGGAGGGCAAAATCACCTGTCAAGAAGAAAAAGATGATTTTTTTACTTTTTCAAATGTTGTTTACAGTCTGAAGATCCATCAAAGGAGACTGTGAATATATTCAAGACCGGGTAGAGTATCCAAAAATATACACACGTAACTTTAGAATATCCATAAAAACAAATTTTGTTGATTCCAAAAAATAGCCACAAAAATGTCCCTTACAAGCTTACAGTTGGAAGAATAACTATAACTTTCAAAACTTTTTACTTAAGTAAGATTTTTGTTACTTAATGCATGTTAAGGTTTGATTTTATTTATGTAACTTTAATTAAAGATACATTATGTAACATTTTTGGTAGAGTCCCCAACCCACTTGACTCCTTGCAGAATGTATAAAATTATACAGCTCTGGGAAAAAATAAGAGACCACTGCAAAATTATCAGTTTTTCTGAATTTACTACTTACTACTTAACATTATGTTTTAGTCTATAAACTACTGACAACATTTCCCCCCAAATTCCAAATAAAAATATTATTGTTTAGAGCATTTATTTGCAGAAAATGACAAATGGTCAAAATAACAAAAAAGATACATGTTTTCAGAGTTTTCAGAATGCAAAGAAACAAGATCAAATTCATTTTAAAACAACATAATACTAATGTTTACACTTAAGAAGAGTTCAGAAATCAATATTTGGTGCAATAACCCTTATTTTTAAATCACAGCTTTCATGCGTCTTGGCATGCTCTCCACAAGTCTTTCACACTGTTCTTGGGTGACTTTATTCCACTCCTGGTGCAAGAACTGAAGTAGCTCAGCTTTGTGTTTGTGTTGGAATTCAACAGACGCTGGAACAGAATGGCTGTAATACATGTAGAGATGCTGATTTCAGAAAAAAAAATGCAGTGGTCTCTTATGTTTTTCCAGCTGTAGCATTATCTTTCTCCATGGAGACAAGAAGGTGAGTTACAGGTAAATAACTGTACCTGAATGAATAAATAACTTTCATGTCATACTATGGAACATTCCAGACTGAGCAATAACATAAAAAGTTACATAGTGCATCTTTAACATGGATGCTCCACTCACAGTGATCATAAAGGGAATGGCGCTGATCATCTCCAGAATGAACGGGACACGCAAGACCTGCTCCCAGACGTTGCCCTGGAAACATATCAGAACACAGTGAGGTTAGGGAAAGCCATTGTCATGACGACCTCCGGGACCACCACATTACTCCCACCTGAACAGATCTGTGAACGCAGCATCATCAAAGATAATAGCTCCTAATGGCACCCACATCAATACTTTGATGATTGTGACTTTGATTAGTCACACCCCCGTTACCAAACTTTTAATAAAATATCTGTACACTGCATACTTAGACTTAGACAAACTTTATTGATCCACACATTATTTGACACACACACAAAACACAAAACTAATAACTAAAACACAAACTAAAAATTAATACACACAAATTAATTCTGATTCTGAAAATTAAGGAGGACGATTCACACTTAAAACATTTAGAATGGTTTGGGAGAATCACATAATAAAAAGAATTGTATCAAATCAAGCCAATGTAGTAAATTTCTTCTTTTTTTTTACTCTATATGTGTCAAAGATCACAGCTGGGCAACCACTGAGTTAATGGGTGATGGATCCTTGAAATTGAAAATGATAAAACTCTCAGATGGAAGGCAGGTTTTTGAATTACCCAAATCGTGGGTTGTCTCCTAATGGAAATCTTATTGCCTTGCCTGGAATGTTCCATAGTAGCATTATACAATATCAATGGAAACAAAGAGGTGAGTTACAGGTGATATCTGTGGACCATAATTAGTAAGAATGTTTGAGCCATTAAAACATCTTTAATTATTATGCAAGATATATGAGTGTAATGCCTTAATTTGGAGCATTTCAGGCAAAGCAACAGCAAGCAAGTGACGAACCCTCAGACCCCCCGAAAAGTTTCACCGTGGACCTTTAAAGGTCCCATGGCATGAAATTTTCACTTTCTGAGGTTTTTGAAGCTCCCCTACCCTGGGCCCCCCATGGCTAAAAGTTGCAAAATGTGTAAACTGAGCATTTGCGGTCCTTTTCTGCGTTTGAAAAAAACACAGCTCAAACGGGCGATTCTGAACAAGGAAACTTTCTGACGTCACACGGAAAATGCAGTTCCACCCCCCGTCTGTCTTTCTACCCACACTCTCTTTAAATCACGCCCAGAAAGTTTGGACCACGAATGAGCTACGCAATGCGAAATGCGTTTTTTTATTTGCCTGGAGGCACATGTGAGTGTTTCCAGGCTCGGAAGTCCTTTATCTGAGCCTCTGGACCTCTAAAACAGCAGTGGTTTAATTTTATTTTCTGTGAAAATGTGTTTTTTTCATTGAAACGCCTCTCCTTTCTTCCTCCGCGCTTAAAACACAGAAGTGGGGACAGCGCACAGCGCACCGCTAAAACAAGGAACCAGCGGCACATTTGCCCCCCCACCCCCACCCGCTGCTCTGACCTATCTCTGTCCTTCTCATTTGCATTCAAGCAACAACTCCCAGCATGAGGTGTTCAGAGATATGTTTTTTGACCATGTCTGTGTAGATGTGTCTTTCTCATGCACTGAGTCTTGATTTTGAAGAAGGATTCATTTACAGTATTAGGGAACCATTAAGGCACCATATAAAAGCATCAAGAAGTACCATGTCATGTGATCTTTAATAATTCACCCTTTTCAGATTGTAACTGCTGCCATTTTTCTGGAAAACATATTGGAACAGAGCGAGGTCAGGGAAACTCCATTGTCATGACGACCTTAGACGATTACCACATCACCTGAACGATTGGCGACTACAGCAGGAGAATCGACCGCCTTCATGCAATAAAGGACATGTGTTATACAACCTTCCAAGGCCCTTTGTGGCATTACTCAGCTTCCACTTTCCAATTAAGATGTCAGCCGGCTTCTTTATGTGTCTTGGTTTTTAAGCTGCTGACCTGAACGTGGCTATGGTGTAGGTGGACAGGCTCGGGGCTGTCCCCAGGAATCAGTGGAATCAGTGAGCTCTAAATGCTATGGCCGTGGCTAGCCTCCGGAGTAATCTGCAGCCTGAGCCCTTCATAGGCTTACAGTGTCGAGTACATCAAAAGCAGAGCAGTCATAGAGATGGATGGACCGCCCGCTGGATCAACAACAGGGGCCTCGCCATGACTCTGACTGATCTGCCTTCGTAACAGAGGGGGGTTAAGACAGCCTCGGGACAGGCTCAGGAGCTCTCCAAGTGAGAGACTACAACAGAGCAATGTCACAGCTACATGAACGTTAGACGACTGCCAAACTGCAATGCCTGTCTCATTGCGAAAAAGCATGCGCAGGCCTGTCACAGTAACACAATTTGAAGTGTGATATAGTGCTACAGAAAAATATCTTGAAAACGAATCATATTTAAACTAATTCATGCAACAGTAGAGTCTTGAAACTTGTAGAGATTAGAGGGGATCTTTACATAAACAAATATAAAAATAAACAAATAAATGATAATTGTAAAGCAAGATAATCTGAGTAAACCCTTTACAAGTACAGTACTGAAAAAACAAGTTTCAATAAATATATAAGACACAACAGTATGTTAATTAATTCTTAATGAGTCACTGACGTTACTTATTTGACTCTCTACAACTCAAATCTTATTATTCTGCTATAATCAAGAAAAGTGTAAAGAAATGGTACATGCAATAATTATATATTGAAGGCCCTATATTAATCAAAATTGGCTCTTGTGAGCTTTAAAGATCCCATGACATGGTACTTCTTGATGCTTTTATATGGCTCCTTAATGGTTCCCTAATACTGTAAATGAATCCTTCTTCAAAATCAACACTCAGTGCATGAGAAACAGAGATAAGATGAGAAAGAGTATTTTTCTCCCTCAGAACAGGTCATAATGGGACTTGTTGCTTGAATGCAAATGAGGAGAAAAGATCTGGCCAATAGTAGGGGGTGGGGGCGTGGCCAAATGCTCCGCTCTCCGCTGGCTGTAGCCCTCAGCTGATCCATTTCCTTGTTTTTGCACGGGGGGAGAGATTTGAAGCGTTCCATTGAAAAATAAACACATTTCCACATAAAATAAAATTAAACCACTGCTGTTCAAAGGTCCAGAGGCTCAGATAAAGGACTTCCGAGCCTAGAAACACTCGGACGTGCCTCCAGGCAAATAAAAAAACGCATTTTGCATTGCCTAGCGCATTCGCAGTCCAAAATCTCTGGGCGTGATTTACAGAGACGCTGAGTACAGACAGACGGGGGTGGAACTGCATTTGCATTTCTTTTTTCGATCTGACGTCAATAAGGTGCCTTGTTCAAAATCGCACGTTTGAGCTCCGATTTTTTGTAACGCAGAAAAGGATCCCAAATGCTCAATTTCGCAACTTTTAACCATGGGGGGGGGGCTAAACAGGGTAGGGGAGCTCACATTAACGTTCAAAAACCTCAGAAAGTGAAAATTTCATGCCATGGGACCTTTAAGCCACGTTAGAATGCTATAGCTTCCTTAAAAACAAACCCGGAGTGTTTTGTTTCATTCCCACATGTTGGAGTGATCCTTTGTTATTGGTCTGTCTCCATTTCCAAAGCTCAGAATGCTCTGTTCCACCTCATGAAGTGAAGTGGTAGTTTTCAAGTTAACAGCTCCCTTTTCCCTTCAGTTGAGCTAAAATTGCTCAACTGAAGTTTAAAACCACAGTGGAGCACTTTCTATATTACCTTTCTGTTTTCAGTTTCAGAGAAGAGCACCGTCTAAATATGCAGGGTTTGTGTGTTGAACATGTGTGAATGAAACAAAACACAACTCAAGGTATGTTTTTGATGAGGAAACATTATAACATATGTCCAAAATAGCATAATATTGAATGAAACATTAGTAATTATTGATACAGACCAACATATGCATATTATTTACATAAGCAACACTTAGAGAACAAGCTCTTGATAGCAATGATGTAGCAGCGTTAAGGTGACACAGTGGGATGGAAGCCAATATCAATGTATAAATAGGACACGGTCTGTGAAGTGTTTGATATTCTGTGTGAAAATGTAGTATTATCTGCTAGCTGAGAGCACAGTGCGCACAATAGATAGTGTTAACTGAATTTTTTTTTTTTTTTAAAGTGTAAGTTTTTAAAGACTTTTCAAATCTAAAAAATGTACAACAGTTATTTTCTATAGGCTAAATCTTGAGCCAAGAACCTAACTAGAGCCTTCTTTGCATGTTGGTCAATGTTCAAAATGAGACTTGAGAGGAAACACTACATAAAAAGGCCCAGTGAGTTCTTGTTAAAGCAAAGAAATGTATTTAATGAGCAGAAATTT
Organism: Paratrypauchen microcephalus; assembly: GCA_036785185.1. Taxonomy (NCBI): domain Eukaryota; kingdom Metazoa; phylum Chordata; class Actinopteri; order Gobiiformes; family Gobiidae; genus Paratrypauchen; species Paratrypauchen microcephalus. The sequence goes on along the minus strand of JAVJIX010000025.1, from coordinate 5,323,908 downwards.
GAATTTATGGATTTTACATGTGCTTTTTTGCAATTATAATAAGTGAATCTCTGTTTTGCCTTGCTGGGCTACAAAAGTGGACATAGCAACAGCAATTAGCATAGAGTATTTGGATTATCTGAATGCTCTTTATAGTGTTCTCATTTGGTTAACAATTTGAATGCAAAGACCAAAAATGCATCTTAACTTACCTTATAACTTAGATATACAAGCAGCATTGTCTCTGAGAAGCTAATAAAAGCCACGAGGACCTGCATGAAAAAGCATAGACACAGTAAAAGTCATAGCGAGGAACCTGGAGACCTGCACAGACAGAAATTAGGCGTCTTCTACACAAAGAAGACAGGAGCGTGGGCGAGAACAGTAGGAGTGCGATGATTGAGCTACACAGGGAACGGCTGAAAGTGAATCCAGGGACAATCTGTGAGAGGGGATGTGTTGTATTTGTGTTTGTATGCAGTCATCACTATGTAAAGGCCTAGCGCAAACAGAGCTATGTTGAAACAGAGGGCCATACATACACCGAGTTATTTTTGTGTGAGCGTATGGATATGCCACTGTAAATAGGCACACATGGTTTGTTCTGAACTACTGTGATCTTTTACCTGCAAGGCCCAGAGCGGCAGAGGTCGATCCACCCAGATGATTAGTTTCCTAGAAGACAATAAAGTACATGGGAAAATCATAGTGTATATATAAATGGGCATAGCTAACCCGTTAGCCTCTGCGTTCCAAATAGGAAGTCAGCATGGACACACTTCTGGCTCCATCAACTCAAACTCAACTCAATTCACTTTCTAATGAAAAAAAAACTCCCTCTCTTTAACTGCTGCTGTCACAGCTTGAAAATATTCACATTAACCCCCTCTACATGATCCTGCTGTTTTTATTTCACTATTTTGTCCATAAATCAAGAAGTGAACATTAATAACAGATTAAATCCAGAGCCTTCTTTCTCCAAAGTCGCTCACGCTGACGTTAGCAACAAGTCTAAGTGACAGCGTTGCTAAACAGTAAACCAGCTGTGCGGACGAGAAGGGGCGTTACCTTCAACAGCTTTGCTCTTGATTGGCTCTTTGATATTTGCTGTCAGGCTTCAAAAATGGAACTCAGCTCCAAATTTGCCCCATAACCACTAGCTCCAACGAGCTTAATTTGACTGGAGCCGAACACTAACGGCGAGGTCATAGTCCCTTAGTTTTTTTTTATTATACAATATTATAGAGTAATACAAATAATGCATAGTGCTGTTCCAGTCACATTACAGTTTAATGCAGTATTCATTCACTCTTGACCAAGTGGTGGTAGGTTACTACTGTAGCCACAGCTGCCTTTAGATAGATTGACAGAAATAAGGCTGCCAATCTGCACCATTGGCCCCTCTGACCACCATTTCTCACCCCCCTTCCCCCTTGTATTTCCCCCAAGTGCCTTCAAGTCCCTTAGCCCTTATACCCAGTGGTGTTTATTCCCGTGCCCACATCCCCCAATGTGTCGTCTGAGTACTTTGCGAATGTTATTGTGATTTGAAAATATGTAACTTAAGTAATAAAAGATGAAAAAAAAAATTCACTAGGCAATGTATAAAACACTGAATGCCTTGCCTAAGGACACAACAGCTGTTTTTGCCACTGGTGCCCCACCGTGCACGAAGTAATGCAAGCATTTCTGACCTTGTTTTTTGTTTCATATGGATAGGTCCAGTAATTTCAGAGATATTTACCATAAACCAGGACAAAAATCTACATTTTATTTTATTTAAAGGTGCATTTTCTGGTAGAGGGTCCAGCACCTGTTTGTTTCTAATGGATATGTCATTGCTCTGCCTGAAATGTTCCATAGTATGACATTAAACACTTACGCTGATTTCATTTCAGGTGGTTTTATAGCTCAAAAACACAGAGAAAAACAGGCATTTTGCCTCTCCACAGATCTGACCTGTAACTTGGTCTGGTTTGGTCTCCATGAAGATAAAAAGGTTTAATGCCATACTGTGAAACATTCCAGACAACGCAATAATGTTTCCATGGAGAAGAGCAACTGATGGACCCGTGCACCTTTAAATGCCAAATTCTATTTGAACCTGCCCTCCAACTTCATTTAAACTGTTTTGAGTTTAATTTTGTGATGTAATGTGAATGCAATCTGTTGCAATTATTCTGTATACTGGGATCAGATTTTCAAGTCATGTTTTAAAATTAAGATTCAGTCCACAGTGCATCTTCTTAAAATGTCTGGGAGCATAAACTCAAATTCTTAATTACTAAAGGAGAACAAAAATTACCTGGTGATTTACTTATTACAGCTGTGTAAATTGTGATTTCAGTCCAAATTAACATTCAAATAACATCACATGGGAAACTTGGTGATGACTCGTTACATAATTTAAGACAGTGTTTCTTTCTTGTCTTTGCCTGGAAGTGGATGTGTGTAATTTAACATTAAGTCATTTACAATAATATAGCAGACATAATGCATAGTGCAATGTCTCTTTACATAAAATACCCTAGAGGTTCATGATTACTGCTGAAGGAGGTCCATCCCTTCCCTGTGTGAGCATGGTCAGACTTCTTACTCATTTCCATTCAGAGAGTGTCAGCCACACCAATCAGATCAATAGGTCCCTGAGGTATATACTGTATACAGTATATATACTGTATACATAAGCTCCTGGTTCATGTCTATTTCCTGGATTTCCTCACAGCCTCTGTCCACTATCCCCTGTTGAATATTACAAGCTTAAATCAATTAGATATTGTCTCCTCTTGACAGATAATCTATGATTTCCCAGTAGTGGCAGAAATGCACATGGATATCAACATCTCAAATTGAATAAGTGAAGTTTTATTGATCACATTGTATGTGGTTTCCATTCAGTGTGTGGGTTGGTTAGCTATATTCAGTGGTGGAATGTAATGCAGTAGTAAGATACTGCATTTAAATATACATTTTAGCTATCTGTACTTTGCTTAAGTAGTGGATACTTCTTACTTTTACTTCAGAACATCTGAGAGCAGGTATCTGTATTTTCTACATTTTTAAACAGGACTGAAAAGTTATTTTTTTATATATTTTTTTAAGACCTGCTAAAAAGGCTGAGGGTTTATTTGTAACACATTTGTTGCTTTGTAGTCAAACAAAAAAAGCAGCTGTCGATGATTCAATTGTTTCTGTTGAACAAAATTCAGCAAAAATCTTTATCAATATCACTACATTTAGACTTAGACAAACTTTATTGATCCACAAGGGAAATTACTTGGATACAGTAGCTCACTCGTCATAATATATAATATAACAGAGAGTAACAAAAATAGATGGTATAGCAAAAAGATAGCAAGAAACCGGTGTCAAATGAGACATAACCATAAAACTAAATGTAAATGTATTTAATTTCTAAGACCTCAAAATCTGTGCAAAATAATTTTACTCTTGAAGTACATTTTTAAACAGGCACCTACTATTACTACTATTACAACTTTTACTTAAGTAGATTTTGTCATGTGATACTTTTACTTTACTTTATCTCTATGAGTATTTCTTTGATCTGGTATCTGTACTTTTTTTTCTAAGTTGCTTCTTCCACCACAGTCTATTTTTCCTAAATCCTAATTAAAATCTTACCAGTCAAACTCATTCCAGCGCTGAAAGGACGCGTTCACTTTGGTACAGTTGACTCCATTTACACTGCAAGGGTCAAACCACAAAAAGTGCAATTAAAGTTGTTTTTTTCCCCTGCTATATCTTTCTACACCTAAATGAAACACACAAATGAGCCTAAGAAGATCCAAAACTGATCTTACCACATCAGATCGTTGCAGTGTACATACAGCTCTGGAAAAAAATAAGAGACCACTGCAAAATGATCAGTTTTTCTGATTTTACTACTTATAGGTATGTGTTTGGGCAAAACGAACAGTTGTGTTTGAGTCTACAAACTACTGACAACATTTCCCCCAAATTCCAAATAAAAATATTATCATTTGAGCATTTATTTGCAGAAAATGACAAATGGTCAAAATAACAAAGATACACTGCCTGACAAAAGTATTAGGACGATTGTGTATTTCTGAACTTTCATAATGATAACGAGACGTATTGGTAAAGACAACAAATAAATTTACTGATATATTAAAGGTCCCATGACATGGTACTTCTTGATGCTTTTATATGGCTCCTTAATGGTTCCCTAATACTGTAAATGAATCCTTCTTCAAAATCAAGACTCGGTGCATGAGAAAGAGAGATAAGATGAGAAAGAGTCATAAATGTCACTCTGGAACAGTCCATTATGGGCGTTGTTGCTTGAATGCAAATGAGGAGGACAGAGATGGCCTATAGTAGCGGGTGGGGGTGTGGCTAAACGCTCCACTCTCTCCTCTTCAGCTGTGCCCTGTGCGCTCTGACCCACTTCCGTGTTTTTGCACAGGGGGAGAGATGAGAAGCGTTCCATTGAAAAATAAACACATTTCCACAGAAAATAAAATTAAACCACTGCTGTTTCAGATATCCACAGGCTCAGATAAAGGACTTCCGAGCCTAGAAACACTCGTAAGTTCCTCCAGGCAAATAAAAAACCGCATTTCGCATTGCGTAGCTCCTCCGCAGTCCAAACTCTCTGGGCGTGATTTACAGAGACGCTGAGTAGAGACAGACGGGGGTGGGACTGCATTTGCATTTCTTTTTTCAAGCTGATGTCAATAAGTTTCCTTGTTCAAAATCGCCCGTTTGAGCTCTGATTTTTTCTAACGCAGAAAAGGATCGCAAAGGCTCAGTTTAGACATTTCGCAACTTTTAACCATGGGGGGGGGGGGGCTAAACAGGGTAGGGGAGCTCACATTAACGTTCAAAAACCTCAGAAAGTTAAAATTTCATGCCATGGGACCTTTAAAGCAAATTTCATCATGTGTAAAGGCATATTATAGCAAAAATGTAACAATATCAAGTTAAATAGCTTTTTTTCATCAAAATAACCATCTTTGGCCTTAATCACAGCTTTACAAATTCGAGGCATTCTGTCCAACAGTTTTTCAAGATATCCATCCTCTATAGTTTTCCACTCATCCTGAAGACATTTCCACAGGTGTTTAACGTTAGTCGGATTCCTGGAGCGCTCTTTAAAGGGATATTCCAGGATTTTTGACATGGGGGCTCATTTCCGAGTTAGCCAGAGTGCTGCAGAGATGTGGAGACACTTTTTAGCGAATTTCATGCAGTCCTTCCAGCTGCAGAGTCTTCAGATGCTAGGCTAGCGCAAGTCAACGGTAAATGGTAGCCGGATTTAAATCAGGGTTACCCACTCCAAAGTGCACCCAAAACAAGTCAATTATAACGGCAGACTGTCGATGTAAATATATGATGATTGAGTAATTTTTGAAATCAAACTGACTGCGAATAGCATGAATCATTCCATATCTGAGGGACTAGCTTCGCAGCAGCAGCGGAATTTTACTTTACTCTAGTTGGTTGTGAAGTGACCAATCACGTAAACAGAGAAGCGAGAAAAGTCGTAGTAAGGAAGACCACAGAGTGAAGAGGTGAATTTTAAAACAACTACCGGGCAAAATGGTTTTTCAGTGTGCATTTAGAAAATGTACAACTAAAGCCCGCAGGTGGGCACCACAAAGTTTTCACAGCTTTCCGGTGCACGATTAGGGTGACCATTCCGACCAGTCCGGTTTTAGAGCTGTCTGTCCGGCCGTCTGTCACGTGTCCTCCTTTTTTACATTTTGTCCTCCTTTCGGACTCTCGTCGGCCACCGTTGCATAAATCGTCATAAATCCCCACCCATTATTTACACTTTACTCTGCGATGTTCGCCGTTTCCCAATTCAGCGAGTGCACGGTTCGGAGTGTGGTTTCAGTCTGCAGTCGAGGCGGTGCATACTCGCTCAGCCCTGAGTACAGTCCGTGGATCACATGGCCGTCTGCGAAATGGAACAGCTCCCGCCTCAGCTCAATGAGCCCCCCCCCTCCCCCCCGCGCGCGGCTCGCACTTTGCAGATATAAAAAAAATGAACAAACAAAAAAAACCCAAGGTGTCCTCACTTTAGGGCCTTTGTCCTCCTTTTTGGACACAAGTGTCCTCCTTTCCTGTTTCATGCCGGTGGTCACCCTATGCACGATCGAGAAAGGACGATGGACTGTGGCTTGTAGCTGCTGGCTTAGACATCAACACACCGGTGGAGACGCTACATAAACAGAAGATCATTTCGGACCAGACAACTACACCAAATCCCTTGGAAAGCCTAGTCTGACAACCACTGCAGTACCATCTGTCTTTCCAAGCGCAAGATCCCGTGATGAAGAACAGGTTTGTACCTTTTTTCCTGTCGTTATGTTAGCGTGCTGGTCAAAAGGCATGCACGCTCATAAAGTTGTTGCTAGCCCGTGAACATTCATGTTGAGCACGGAACTGAAAAGACAGCCCCACATTGATCGTTCATTCCAACGAACAATGCAACAACCCGGTTTTCTGTAGCTGTAGCGGGGTCTAACTCACCGACACTCTCTCGCGTTCTGCCCTTTCAACATCCATCTCTCTCAACTCTTCATCTGTATATTCCAAGCATCGGGGAGACCTCCAAACGTGGCCATGTCTGGATTGTAGAACAGGGCAGGCTACTGTACTCTACGGCTAATGATGACAGCTGAAGGTAAACAAATATCAGCTGGAAACCTAACTGCAAGGTGATATCACTCCGCCCATGCCTAGCTAGATCGGGAAAAAAAACGCGCTGTTGCATAAGGACATAAATCCTTTAAAGTACAAGGTTGATTATATTTCTAAAATTGTTCCATCAACACAGACATTTGCATCGACAGTCTGGCGTTATAATTGACTTGTTTTGGGTGCACTATGGAGTGGGTAAGCCTGATTAAAATCAGGCTACCATTTACCATTGACTTGCGCTAGCCTAGCAACTGAAGACTCTGCAGCTGGAAGGAATGCATGAAATTCGCTAAAAAGTGTCTCCACATCTCTGCAACACTCTGGCTAACTCGGAAATGAGCCCCCATGTCAAAAATCCTGGAATATCCCTTTAATATCCAAATAATCCCACACTTTTTCAATGGGTGACAGGTCAGGAGACTGGGGCGGTCATGTCATAACCTGCAGTTGATGACGCTGTTCACACGTCTCCAAATGACCCTTACACAGTTTGGATGAGTGCTTTGGGTCATTATCTTGTTGGAACCAGAAGTTTCGTCCAGAGTTCAGAAATACACAATCGTCCTAATACTTTTGTCAGGCAGTGTACATGTTTTCAGACCTCAAACAATGCAAAGAAACAAGATCAAATTCATTTTAAAACAACATAATACTAATGTTTACACTTAAGAAGAGTCCAGAAATCAATATTTGGCGCAATAACCCTTATTTTTAATCACAGCTTTCATGTGTCTTGGCATGCTCTCCACAAGTCTTTCACATTGTTCTTGGGTGACTTTATTCCACTCCTGGTGCAAGAACTGAAGTAGCTCAGCTTTGTGTTTGGAATGGAATGGCTGTAATACATGTAGAGAGCGCTGATTTCAGGAAAAAAAAATATTTTTTTCCAGAGCTGTAGTTGTTAGCCAACTCATGCTACTCTACTGGTTGTTTGCAGTTTCACTATGACATTGTTTTCTTACCATTCTTGCCTGGCTTCTCCTGGGTTATCCAACAGCACTCTGACGATGTAGAGGAGGCAGCTTAGCACTTTCAAAGAAAAATTGAACATTCGCACACGGAGACCTGCCAGGAAAAAAAAAACAAACCAACTAGGATTAAAATAGGAAGAGGTGATGAGTTGTCACACAGTAGCCTGCATTCTGGGGCTGGTTTATAAGAGATTGCAGTTGATCAGTGCAACCAGGACTAGTGAATGAAGTTAAGGGGGTTCAAAAAGAGTTAGCCTATATCTGTTTAGTGTAGGCTATTCTTTATTTGTCAGGGGTCATGTACAAATTCATAAATCTTACAAAAGATTAAGAAAAGATGATTTGTACCAGATTTAGCTACTGTTACTTTCCATCTGCAGTCCCCGGGTGGTGAACACGTGTCACTTTCTTTTAATGATGGAACTTTCAGCTCGTTTTATGGTATGTGGTATATGTAACATGTTCATCAAATTGTTCATTTCAAATAGCTGTTCAAAAGACATATTTATGAATATTACAGCCAATGTGAGAACTCATTTTATCTATCTATAATCACAGTGAGAAATGACCAAGGCTAAGATTTGCTTAAACTGATTCAAACTAAGAGTGGGAGTCTGTTTATCCTTTGAAATGAGCATAATCTAAATAAAATTATGCACTACTACTACTACTACTACTACTACTACTACTACTACTACTACTACTACTACTACTACTACTACTAATAATAATAATAATAATAAAAACTCTTCTTACAATCCCAAATATGTTTTTTTGTTTTGCTTTTTGTGCACAAAGCTTTCACTTGTGTTGCTTATTCTGCTTCTGTGCAGATTTTTGTGTTGGCTCAGTGTTAATCAGTATAAACATGCATATAAATTAGAAAGAAAAAGATTTTAGACGGTTCTTTAAAAAAAAATTGATCCAGTTAGAAACGTTCAAAAGAAAATATCGCTATTTTCTTAACTTACCATGCTGTTGGGGCTAGTGCAAGGACTATAGGGCAGATGGGATATTGAATAGGTATAGGAATAGTGAAAAAATTAATAAATATGCCTAGTTTCAATCAAAATCGCTTTACAAGGTTAGAAATGTAACCATAAAAAAACTGCAATGTTATAGTGAGTACTGGTACAATGCCTGCTATAACCTGTATAGTTCTGCCATCATTGTTCTATGACAACTTGAATGGCCAATTGAATGGTTTTTACTGTAACAAGGTTAACTGGGATTCACATTGTTGCCTCTGTTAACCATAGAAATTAAGCTTAATGAATCCTGACAAGAAGAAAACTGGTTAACTGGTCCCAAAGGGTATTGTGGGAGTTTGCCTGTCATCACAGACTATTGCTTTTACATGCAGGATACTGTAGTTATAGGCTTACTTGCTCTTTTTGGTGCTGTGGTTTACTGATGACATCTAAAGTGGACAAAAGTCAGAACACTGTATGGGACTAATGGGGTTAAATTTAAAGGGCCAATATTACGCCATTTTGTGATCTATGTTATAATGTTGTCTCCTCATCAAAAACATACCCGGAGACGCACGTTGTTACGTTGCGTAACTCACAAACCCATTTTTATGCATATTTATTCTCTCAAACAGAAACCAGAAGGTAAAAGGTATCTGTTAATATGAAAACTACTGTTTAATTACATCACAAAGTGGAACAGTGCATTCTGATCTTTGGAGAGGCAGACAAACCAATCATGTGTAAATGAAGCAAATCACAACTCTGAGCATGTTTTTGAGGAGGTAACAAAATGATAAGATGGCACAAAATTCACAAGTCAATTTTGCATAATATAGGACTTCTAAGCAATGCATTCATCTACATAAGAACTCCAAAGGGGTCTATTTTTATTGCAGATTGAGAACCACTTGCCTAACATATTTTTCTTCAAACTTCAAACTAAATATCACATAGCTTACAACAAATTTTTAGTAGAAATAGTTTGATTAAGGCCAGACAAGCATGCTCATACTCACTGGATCTTTGGTTTTTGATGAAGAACAATTTGAGGCGCTCCTTGAACGTATTTTCATTCACATAGAACTCCACTTGGACTCTGCAGAGGAACAGAAGCATAGAGGTGAAGTCCAGATAAAATACTTGGTAAATAAAACAAGTGAATTATCAGGCTAAAAAAAAGGAAATGATTTGAGTCCAGCCTGGATATGTACTGTCAATAGACACTTTCACACTATCGGGCCAGGCCGGGCCGGGCCATTAGGGGGCCACCTCGGTGCTAATAGCCCTGGCCCTCTAGCCCCATGCCCTGAGACCGGTTGTGTTCACACTGTTGGGCTACTAGCCTCTCCATGTTACGCTCCATTTGTGGAAACGTCACTGATACAGTCCATTTTAAAACAGGATAGGCGGGCAATTCAGTAGCACAATGACAAAAGACGATTTGTATATGACCGAGTATCAGACCAACAACTACTGCCGATACCTCTGACTATGAACACTACAACACTCATAATGAACGCTATGGAAGTATGCCCCAATATGCTTCATGACGTCCTCGTTTCTGCAAACTCCGTCGATTTTCTGTTGAACAGAGTCTTCTGCCCAGACAGTGAGGAAAGCACAGACATTTTCAGCTGACCAGAACTAGCGATCCATCTTCTTACTTTTTTGTGACGGTAATGAAGGTACAGGTAATACTCTGCCATCTTTCCTTTATTTTCCTTCCTAATGTTGGCCCCGCCCCGACCTCCGCCCCGACCTTGACACCGCCTCTGGCCCTTCTTGGCCCATCGTTTTGCTCGGGTCAGAAATCGTGGGCCATTAGCCCCAAGATCCTGGCTCCTAGCCCCTGTTAGTACCTGGCCCTGTACGTTTGAAAGCATTTAGCCCCGATATGCCCCTGTTGGCTCGGCTTTGGCAGTCTAAAAAGTGGCTATTGTGTCCTTGGTACAGCTACCTAAAGCAGGGGTGCTCAACCTTTTTTTAACCGAGATATACTTTTGAGGTTGATGATGTGCTGAGATCTAGCAAGATGGGGGGTGTGGTGACGTTACGCGCGGTGTCCGCAACTCCAGACGAGGGCACAGGTTGCAGTGAGAAGCGTCGCTCGGTCTCACACACCGGTAAAAATTTATTGTTGATGGCAGCGGCCGTAATGAAATATGATCGCTCTCATCTCGAGACCAAGACCGGTATCGAGTACTACGACACTGCGATCTACCCACACTACCTTGGCGATCAACTGGTAGATCGCGATCGACGTTTTGGGCACCCCTGGCCTAAAGTATCGAAAATCAAACACTAATTAATACTATAATAAGCACTGAAACTAGATACTAAATAGATTTAAAGGTTTTGTATTACACAAAATCGACTCTATGATAAAAGGAGAAATTCAATTTGTCAATTGGACAAAGTTTGTTTGGTTCTTTGGTTCTCCTTTTATCATGGATTCTCCTTTTATCATGGATTCTACCTGGACGACTGAGGGTCTTTTCACGCAAAATCTACTCTAATTTTGTTAATTTTGTTACCTCATCAAAAGCATACCCAGAGTTGTGTTTTGTTTAATTTTCACATATTATTAGTCTGTCTACATCTCCAAAGCTCAAAAAGCTCTGTTCCACCTTCTGATGTCATGTAGTTTTCCATTTAACAGCTACTTTTTACATTTACTTCAGTAGAGTTTGACAGTTTCAGGACTAAAATCAACCAAATTATTCTAGTGAAGATGTATGGAGTTTAAAAACAGAGGTGCACTTCTTGTGTCACAACTCCAGGTATCTTTTTGATGATGAAACAACATTATAACATAGAAAATAGCGTAATATAGGACCATTAAGCAAGTTTCATCTTGACTTTTATCAGAACTAGTAATAAAAATATAACTGTCTTAAAATTAAAATGGTCATTTGCCTATCAAAATCGGTATTGAGTATCTTTAGCATTAAAGTCAAATTTGAAAGTCCTTGGGCAAGACACTCAACCCCCATTGTTTACTCCATTCACTATATTACAGAATTGCATAAAAAATCTGTATAGTGCATCTTTACGTGGGTGTGAGCCATGGAAGACCTTTTGCAAGTGGGACTACAAGGTAAACTGTCAAAATGCGTGCAAATTAGAGCTAAAAGGTCATGTCGACTTAAAGGATAGAAATAAAAGCCTGGCCGGTATTAAATACTAATAGCGGAAATGGCTGTGCTGTGTGTCTTCCTTCTGCCCATGGGCTCCGACAGCTGTAGTCAGTCTTGTTATCTGCTCTGATTAAATATAGAGCAACAAATGACTTCCATGTGATGTGTCTGCTCAACATGGGAGGCCATAATTACTGGGCTTTCTGTCCCCCTTTTGCAGTATCCAGACCCCCCTCCTCTATACATCCCACGCATTCTATCAAACACGCATCAGCACACACACACTCAGGCCAAGGGTCACACCTGTCAAGTAAATTAAAGCGCCATTTTCTGATCTATGTTATAATGTTGTTTCCTCATCCTCACCTCAAGAGTTGTGTTTTGTTTCATTCACACATGTTTAACACAGAGATCCTACTCATTAAGGTTGAGCTCTTCTCTCAAATGGAAAAAAAAAATGGATGTCATGTGGTAATACAGTACTCCACTGTGTTTTTAAATTTCATACACCTTCACAAGAATCATTTGGATGATTTCAACCCCATGGAATTGCCCATCTCTGAACACAAGGTAGCTGTTAACTTGAAAACTACCGCTTCATGATATCACAAAGTGGAACAGAGCATCTTGAGCTTTGGAGATGTAAACAGACTAACAAAGCAGGCTTATTAAACATATGTGAATGAAAAAACAAAAACACAACTCCAAGCAACAACATTCTAACATGGCTTAAAGCTCACACAAGTCAGTTTTTGTAATATAGAACCTTTAATAATAGTTATGACGGCAAAAAGATACATGTGAGTGAACATAACAGTAATGCCTGTACTGTCTCTCTGACCAGTGTGGAAACAGGAGGGGGGCTTTCCTTTTATCTTATGAAAAAGTGGTGACTCAGGATGGAGAGTGAATTGAAAAGAGGTCAGACAGGCAGTGCTAAAGGGGGTCTGCTGAACAGTGCACAAAGACAGATGAAAGAGAGGCGCTCCATTGTTGTGTAAGTGTATGTGGGGACAGGAAGAGGCACTGCTGGGGGTGAGTGGACCTACATGTGATGGCAACATTTGATAACCTTTGGAAGAAATGTTATGTCAATTTGAGAAAAAAGATAAGATAGTGGTTTAAATCATATAGAAATAATGTTTTGTTGTTGATTTTGTGTAGGAATAAAGACTGTTAAGCCACACCTCAACCAGCAGACTTAACAAAGACAAACTAAGCTTTTTTTTCAGGTATTTAGAATTGAACCATATTCTATAACATACTTGGATCGTTATTCACATTGTGTCCATTGTAAACCAGGATATTGATCTAAAGGCACTTAATAATAATAATAATAATAATAATAATAATAATAATAATAATAATAATAATTTTTGACTATTGATTAGTGCCAGGTGATATTTTACTTTAGCAAGTAGCAGATTTTTGGGTCATTCCAGAATTGGAGGACATTTTACGTCCCACCCATCAAATATTAAATAATCCACATACAAAATACTAAAACATACAGTTTCTGAGTGAATTTACTTGTCCTGAGACCAAATCTAAAAAAACTAAGAGAAAAGAATGCTTGAAAATAGTTTTTAAAATACCAAATAAGTCATGCCATTTTCCTCTTGTCCCACCCCTCTAATGGCCAAATTGAATCTCAAATAAAACTGTTAAAATTGAATTGAAATGTCTTGTTTTTTCTATAATTTGTTTCATTGCCATCTCTTGTAACTGTGGGAACATTTGTTTTAATAGACATAATATTTCAAATAATAATTATTATTCATGGAACATGTGTCCCACAACATGCACGCAACCCTGTTACCAGAACATTTTTAGTCTGGTAGAAGAAGAAGAAAGCAGTAAACCACATGATCCCCTGGACTTGACATCATCAAACAGTTTTCTAAAAGAATGGGCAGAGCAAAGGATTATCTTCTCTTCTATTTTTCATATTTTTATAACATCGTTAGCCTTGATTGAATGTCTCACTCTGCCTCATGCAACCCTGTTATGCAAATGATCAGAATAAGACAATTTTTTTTCCTTTACGTATTTGCATAAATACGTTTTTCCTCTATAACTAATGCTAACTAAACAGCTAGCTTCTATTCCTGAGATAAAGCTAACATTAGCGCGATTTTGCAACCCTGTTACCTGCATCCCTGTTACTGTGATTAGAGTAAATAAATAAATAAACCATATAAATCATAAAATAAAAATTTTACCATTGACCGTCAGCTGAGCTAATCAAGCACTTGATGAATATGTAGCAGAAAATCAGAAAAGTGAAGGTTTATTTTTCAAGAATTTTCAGGAATAGAGGGTAGATGAAAAGCACTTAAGGATTTCTCAAAAATGCATGAATGAATCAAAATACAACTATAGGCTATGCTATGATGAGGAAATACTGTTATCATATGATATTATGTAAAAGTCTATTTTCCTGTAAAGAAACTGCATTGTAAATGTTTTCTGTATTCTGACACTAAAGCGTGTTAAATGTGTTCATAAGTAGTGGTCCAGCAATTGAAGGTTTGATTCACAACTCTTTTGTTACATTTTCTAATGGCTAATGACTATCTATGGACTACAACAAACATGGTGGATTTGCCAATATTGTTCGATTTATGACGTTAAACCCCATTCACTGTTGCTGGTTTGTTACACTTCACCAGTTGGAAATGATTACATCATTGCCCCTGCATTCCTACTTTAAAATATTAAAGATATATATATATAATTTTTTATAACAAACTCACTTGTTTTGTATTTATTTTGCAACACTTATAGGCTACTTCAGAGTATTTGGTCTGTCCACGCTATGCTATTTGTCCCAACATTTGGGCTGGTGGTGTAGGGGGTCAGCTTTTCTGTGGTTGCCATGGAAACACAGCATCCCTTGTCTCTATCTTTTTTTCCCGCACACCATGTCAACAAATGTGGGTACACTCCACCAACATGGTCAGTGTCTTTATATTTACACATATGAAAAACACAGGGAAAGGAAAATATGCTTCAGTGACTCGTGAAATCCATCTGGAGTCAATGAGATTATAAAAAACGATTTGTAAAATGAAAGTTCAGAGAAGTGCTGGCAAAGTCAGATTTCCACTCGAATCAATTTGTCTGCATGACTTCTTTTATGCCCTGAAAATCAAACTATGAATCAATTCATAATATTTATCACAAATAGTAGATCTTAATAAAACATGGGGCTTTTATAGGAAATGTATGCAATATTAACCAGCTCATGACGAAATGTCAGGACCAGGTTCTGGTGATTAATTACTTACAGCCATCGTACAGCCATCAATAACAATTCATATGCAGAGCAATTGTACAAGGTGTTCCACAAGTTCTTGTAACTATTATTTCTGAGTTATAAAAGGGATCAAGAAGGATAGAAACATGACTCACACTGGGGGTGATTTACATGTATCTCTACTGGTGGAATGTTCATCAGTTTTTATGGTGACAAAATCCACACATAAGAAGACATCCTAAATAGATTTAAGCAACAAATGTTCAGGAGCCTGTGAGTGTTCTTGGTCACGTTAAGGTGTTTGATTGTCAACCAAAAGGTGAGAGTGACTAACTGAAAGGATGATGGCTAATGCTAGGTAGCTTGTGACTGTAATTTTATTTGTGAAAAACTTGTTTAACAGCACAAATCAGCTCACCTATAGTTCCAGCTATGCCAGTTATTTACGGTCAGATTGTGTTCAAATAAAGATCAGATTAAAGTCAGTTAGCTTCACACCCCCAGGGAATGTTGATGACGTCAGCTGTATCAAGTAACAATATTTTTGACTGTTCGCTCTGTTGTCTTCATCAATTATTTATCCATTGCTAGTAGCCAGTGGCAGAGTAAGCAATTTGGGGGCCCAAGGCAAACTTGAGTTTGGGGCCCTCAATATAATGCAATGTTTTTGTTGTTGTTGTTGTTTGTATCTTCACACACAGTTATGAAGCTGCTGCATTCCTCGTGTGTGTTGTCAGTGTGATTCTGAGCTGGTCTTTCATATTGTATACGTAAAGACAATAAAACTGCAGTATTTTCATTCATATTATCCATAGAATGTGTCCTCCACAAATAATGACACCCAGTCCACAAAACAGTGCTATTAATCCAGTTTGAGGTGTTCTTTAAAAGTAAATAGGTGAGAGTAGTTCGTGTCTGTTTACATCCACACAGCGCATGGATCAAGGTGAAGCTGCAGATTAGCAACAGAGACTCTACTTCCTGTGTACTTTATCTCCAACCTTCTGTGCATTAAAAAATATGTATCTGAAGTATTGCACCACATTTCAGAAATAATAACACCGTTTTGTTATAAACTAGAGGATAAGAAAAGATAAGACTTTATTGATCTCATATAGGAGAAATTCACTTGCCACATTAGCTCCAGGCAGTTTAGTGCAAAATAAAGTTTGAACAAGAAAGTGCATGCAGACAAGATACAGTAAGTAATAATAATAATAAAATAAATAAATAGGAGAATATAGAAAAAAAATGCACTTTTGGACTATATAGTGGAGTTATGCAGTCTGATAGCGGTGGGGATGAAGGATCTGTGGTAGTGCTCCTTCTTGCACTGAGGGTGCAAGAAGTGTAGTGCTCTGATCCTTTGACCACTTAAGAGTCTCAAAATGAGTCGTTTTACTGTAGACAGGAAACAGGTGACACGAGGTGTGCTCACAGCTTTATAGACTGTGGTACTTTTCCCATGGAAGCCTTTTGGGCAGAGAACACAGTAACCCTGGTTTGTTGTGCAATTAGTCTATCTGTAACTTCTCCCCCATAGTAATTGTGGTAGAAACTGCATTACTGTGTGATGAAAGTAACTACAAAAAATAAATAAATACATTTAAAAAAATACACCCCAGCTGCTTTTTCCAAGTAAAAGCGAGCTAAATTCAGCGTGCAAATCAACAAATGCACACAAGAGACAGAGTTATAAACTATTTTCATCCACGGTAAAAGGGGAAATTCAATTTGTCAACCGGACAACGTTTATTCGGTCGAAGACGTTTCGCAGCTCATCCAAGCTACTTCGTCAGTTCTTGGATGAGCTGTGAAACGTCTTCGACCAGTAGGGCACATTAAAGATCAAAAAGTACTTGTGTGGGACTACTTCAGCTTCTCTGTCTCGCAGACCAGTTATTATGCAGGTACAAACAATTAATAAGCACAAATATTATAATTTGCAGGCGGGTCATCTACACATGAACATCACAATTAATGTGTAAGTAATTAATACGCATTCAGTGCATTCACTGTTTGTTGATTCATCATGTTTGTCTCAAAGTCGACCAGAATATTGATTCTATGAACAGACTTTTGTCATGATCCTCCTGGGTTGTCCCCCTCCCTCCTGTGTCTACTCACCTGGGAGGAGCCATATACTTCACACCTGCAGCCAACTACTCACTCACCTGTGGTCCATCTCCAATCAACTCTGCTATAAGAACCGGTTCATTCCAACACTCCCTGCCAGTTTGTCAGTTAACACTCAGAGTAACTTGTCTCCTGGCTCCCCACTTGTCTGATAACTCTTCTCTGCTTGATCTGTGAATTTTTTCCTGTTTACAGTTTACCCCGGACCTCTTCCTGCTTCTGTTTCTGCTCCTCATCTTGGAACCATTTCTTCACTCCGCACCTCCTGGCCCCCAGCCCGTGACCTACCTGCTCCTTCTGGCTCCCCGGTCCAATACTCCCAGCTCATTCTCTTTAAATAAATTATTTAAACTTTTCTTGGTGTTTCTGCTTTTGGGTCCGACTAGCCCCCCCGTGACAACTTTTTGATGGGTAGCTGTGTCTTAAGTGAAAATAAAGCTAAAAAAGTACCATCAACAGAGATGTTTTGCCTACCTCAGCACAAAGACATCCTCACGCCACTCCAAAGAGCAAGAATAAGTCCAATTGGAATCTTTCAATAGTTTGTCTGTCCATTTTGCAAACATCTTTGAAACTACCACAACGGCAACAAGGCCCCTCCCGCTCAATGCACTCTCTTGGACTAGTCTGTTCTAATGTGAAAGGGGGGAAAGCTTTGACAGATACTATTTTAATGGTGTTTTCCTAAAAAGTAAATTACTCTAATGTCATATTGCTCTGAAGCCTCAGCCATTAGTGGTACTGAGGGCAATTGATTGGCGGCTGCCTATTTAGTTAGTGGGGGAGTGCCTGGTTAGTGGGGAAACTAAATTTCGAATTCATTCTATGTACATGTACATATGATTGTTTTTGACAATAAAGCAACTATGACTATGACTATTTTTGCCTAATGCTTGCACTGCCTCTGCTAGTAGCTGTGCTGCTAAGTGGCCATTTCAACATGCACCATTCCCCAGTGTTACCAGCAGAGGGTGACAAGACACATAATCTGAGTATTCTTTAAGAAAGTGAAAGCACAAGTGAATGTTTTTTGATACTTGTATAACACATTACATATCAATAATATCAGAACATGAACATTTTAACATCACATGAAAAACGTCGTCCCAGAGGACAAGCCTTGGAGGAGATTGTGACTGGCTGTGGTGATTCCAGACAGGAAAATCTTACATCTTACTTTCCATATCTTTTATCCTTTTACATGTTTCTGAGTAGACCTGCCAATTGTTGAGGCACATTATATCCTTACAGTAAATTATGATCTATTGTATATCCACATCTTCCCTTTACCCTCCTGCCTCACACACTCAGTCAGTGATTACTGCTCCTATTCTTACATGTCCTATAATCATCGCCATCCACAACGTCCAGCCATTCTAAGAGAAGAACTCTATTAGACAGCATCTAATTCTCAGGGGTCATCTTGTTCTTTATTCTGTAAATGACAAGATTTCCACTCGAGCGTACAGCCAGGGCGAAAAGCAAAGAGGAAATATGGGCCAATAAAGAGCTGAGCTGAGAGATAGATGGGGAGTCAGGTTCCCTAATCTAAGGGAGCGATGGGGCGAGAAACACATTAAAGATGCCAAGGCTTTATTTCAAGAGGAACACAAGATTGTAATGTTGACAGGAAAGGCCAACGGACACAAATCAACTGTTTAGGGTGTTACAAAAAAAGAATGCTTGTGCCATTTAGAATGAGAAGAGGGACATATCATTTATTTAAGTAGTACTACAATTACGTCGTTGCTAATCTTATCCACCACCAGAGTCGATTGTAAGAAATTAAATCCTGGTTCTCCCATAACTTTAACAGTGATAAAACCAAAGTCCTTCTAATCGGCACTA
Source organism: Paratrypauchen microcephalus (assembly GCA_036785185.1). NCBI lineage: Eukaryota > Metazoa > Chordata > Actinopteri > Gobiiformes > Gobiidae > Paratrypauchen > Paratrypauchen microcephalus. The sequence continues at coordinate 5,304,914 of JAVJIX010000025.1, read as the reverse complement.
AATCCACCCTATCCAAAACCAGCAGCTTCACCATCGCTGTTGAGAACTTCCTTTTCTCCTCGGGTTAAGAGTCTAGGTATCATCCTGGACAGCAACCTATCTTTCCAAGTCCACATCAGTAATATCACCCAGTCTGCATATTTCCTCATACATAATATCAACCTCTCTCACTTCCTGCACCACTGCCATTCTGGCTCATAGTCTGCTTCGATTTTTGTAATTCACTTCACTCTATGGTCTCCCTCTGAAAACTCTCCACAAACTACTACTTGTCCAAAACTCTGCAATATAATCTTCAATATAAAATGATTATCCTCCAAATCTCGCAGAGCTCCTCCGTGTCTCTGCACGTTCCTCCTCCCTACAGCTGACTGACTGTATCCTCCACCCAATTGGTCACTATGGGAGCATGAGCTTTCAGCTGCTCGGCCCTGTGCTCTGGAACTCCCTCATATCTGAACTCAGACAAATGACCTCTGTACCCCCTGTACAAGTCCCAGCTCAAATCCACTTTTTCATTTTGTTTTAATGTGCTTATAATTGTATTAATGTTGTTTTCATTGTGTTTATACCCTGTAAAGTGACCTTGGGTGTTAGAAAAATGCTTCTAAGTAAAATGTGTTATTAGTAGGATAATACTAATGAGTGACAACTATTACTACTTGTAGACTTAGATTTAGACAGACTTTATTGATCCACATGGGAAATTGTTTGGACATCACAATATATTACAATAACAAAGAGTAAAAATATAAATTGTAATAATAAATCCAAAATAAGCAGCAAACATAGCAAGAGACTAGTACCATCCTCAAAAGCATTTCCCATCAATCTAAAATTCTCTAACGTTTCAAAATTCACAGTATACTGCAACCTATTCTTAGAACAGTTGCCATAGTATTTAACAATTTTAAACTTAATATTATATATTTTTGATGGTGAAAATCCACTCCATGAATATCTTTCTAAAATTCTAGATAGATAATATCTCAAATTTGACTATGAAACAATCTCTAACTGCTTTAAGACCATGCATCATAAGAAGACATTTATTATATTCAAATTAAATCCATAAATCTAAATTTCTACTCACTTTAAAATAACAATTAGTTATTTTGAGAAATCCATTTGAGATATTAGCCAAGGAGCTGTGTAAACATGTGACTGTGAACAGTGTATGAGACAGACAGACAGATGGGGAGGCAGAGGAGGACCTGTAGACAGCTCTCACCCTTGTCTCCTGCTATTCCTCCCATGCTTTAGCTTCATAATGACAGAGCACTGGCCCCATAATGACACAGAAGAAACTAGTGCAACCTAAATGTATTCACACACAGCAGCCAAATCTCTGATTGCCGCCACACAACTCCCTAATCGTTTCATAAAAGAAATGGGAAATCCAGCTCAACTTTGAAACCATTCCAACAGGGTAAAAGTCAAAGCATGAGTATTGTAATGGTGTGTACACAGAAAGTGTCCATAATGATTGGAATGCTCAATTCGTATGCGTTTAACGTCTCAGCATGAGTGGACAGTGTCAGCCTGGTCAAGAAAAACAAGGCTGACAATGACAAAACAAAAATAAGACAGGATTGTATGACTGTGTGTTTGGGCACAGTCGCTCGCACAGCATAACATCAATATAATAACAAAGAGCAAAAAATAAATCGTAATACAATACAATGTAAGTGCCAAAAATAACAGAAGATTGTACAGAATACAATTTAGTTTCTCAAACTGAAACTAACTACCATCTGTGATAATCGAGCTTGTTCAGGTGGTACTTGGACAACTCTTTTTCCCCAAGTAATTTTATGTCCTCCTTTTGGATAGTGTCTTGTTTAGAACTATAGCAGAAATGGTTTAGTCCACTTTTAGACCTGATTTAGCCCTAGACTAGACCTGGAATAGTTCTGATTATACTTGGTATAGATCTGGTACTGGGTGTGAAAGGTTTGAGAGCCACAGGTGGTGAGGTCAGAAGAAATAAAGCAAAAATGAAAATGGTGACTTTAACAAAACTTAAGCACCATCTGTCAGCTCACCTGTGTTAATATAGAATATCAGTGATTGAGTTGTTGTGGTTGAAAAGTAAGATGCAGTATGTGTCATTCCCAGGGCAGCTATGGCTATAGATTTGGCTTACAGTGAAATGAATGAACAATGCAAATCCTGTTCCTATTAGAGAAGATTCCTTTATTTTATACAATCTCCACTGGAAATATTTTAAATGGCAGAGGCATTTTTTTCTCTATTATACAATTTATTTCTTTCCTTATGAAAAGCTCCAGCTCTCATCTGGGTATAACAGTCAATATGTGGCTCCCATGTGACAAACATAACACGCATGTATGAGAACTGCACATATGCCCAGTAATTGATATTGTGGATAGCAGAATCTTCTGAAATCATTACATAAATACATCTGAGAGATGGTATTCTAATAACTTGTGTATGAAATTAGACAACTGTAAACCAATAATGCTGATGCCCAAAGACGCTAAAGGGCTCATGCTGTTTTCTGATCTATGTTATGTTTTCCTCATCAAAAACATACCTGGAGTTGTATTTTGTTTAATTCGCATATGTTTAACACACAAACCCTGCATATTTTAAACAAAAAACACTCCATCCACCTTGTGATGTCATGTGGTAATACAGGAAATGCTCCAATGTGTTTTTATATTCCATACACTTTCACTAGAATCATTTGGATAATTTCAGTCTTTGAATTGCAAATCTCTACTGAACATCACAAGGTGGAACAGAGCATTTTGAGCTCTGGAAGTAGATAGACTAATAATGCAGGATTACTCAAACAGTTGTGAAAGAAACAAAACACAACAACACAACTAAGTATGTTTTTGATGAGGCAACAGAGGTTTAACATGGCTTAAAGCTCATAATACAGGAAATTGAAAGCAAGGATGTTGTCCCTCCTTCCTGCACTTGTATGAGCAAGAACATCTTTACGTTGTTAAAAAACAGGTCAATGTGTCAATGGTACACACACACAAATGTTCAATAACTACATACGCAAGTCACAAATTGGAGCTGTGCACACTGAATAGATTGAACACTGAAGAGTCATACAAATTGTCACCACAGCACTGTACCCTGGTGGATTCAGATAATAGTCCCAGGTTCAGGCTGTCCTCGACCCAGTACACCACCACCATCGTCATATATGAGAAGAATAATGACTTACTTAAAAGAACTGTTATAACAATGTCTCCAACAAGGTCTCTTTGAGTTGTAAGATTGAGTTTTAATGCCAGCCTGTTGCAGTTCCTGGCTCTAACGTACTTCTCTTGCAATAATTCTAAAATTGTATTTGGCTTAGGTGTGGTGGAGCTAATTTCACTGACTTTGGCTTCTTTTCAGTCTCATATGAGCTGACTGTGCAAAGGTTTAACCAGCCCTGGACTGGTAATCGGGCATACCGGGCATTTTCCCAGGGGCCGATGCTGTTGTTTTTTGTTGTTTTGTTTTACTTAGAGACCGGCCCACAATTTAGAGGAGGCAGCTCATTGGCCCATCTTCAATATAGACAGTGGACTAAACCAATCAGGATATAGTAGTTTACGAGAGTGGTCCTACCCCTTTCTCTGCACTGATCCCTGCCATTTTCAGTGTTGAGTGTGGAAACATGGAGAAGCAGCAGAAAGGGCGTTCAGAGAAGTTACGGGCAAAAAGATTAGAAAATCTGGCTATAGACGCTGCAAAATGTTCTAAAATAACAGACATATTCTCTGCCCAGCCCAGGTTGAAGGTGGACAGGGAGAGGAGCAACCGGAGACTGTGGACAGGAAACCCGAGGGAACCCGAGGGACAGCGTGACCAGGGAAGTGTAGCACAGGCACAGCAGGTAGTAATGTTAGGATAATACCGGGACTTTTAGGTGATGGACGGGCATGAAAATCGCTCACCTTTCTGCGAAATTTGCCGTTTTGAAGCCAAAAGAGGTGACCTACGTGAATCCTGTAGATTCGATGAAAAAAGTTTTTTTGTGTGTGTGTGTGTGCAAGATGCATTTTAAATAAACCATTGAATGTGTAGTTCCTGCGAGTTTGCTGGTGGGTTTTGGTTTTAAAATGTTGCGCCCTGATTTCCCCTTGGTCAAGATGTAACAATAGTAAAATACTTTGCTTCGGGGAACACAAACATAAATTGTGCTCCACTAATTATGAGGGGACGATCTAAGCCAAAAATGCTAGGGCCATTTTTTTTGTCCCAGTCCAGCCCTGGGTTTAACTGAGGTCTGTCCACACTCAGACCTTGGTGCTGCTAACACTTATTATTTTTGAAGATTTTTACACTGGATGCCCTTCCATCCCCACACCAAGACAATATGAACTTTGTGCAAGATTTGAACTGGCCTTTGAATCACTCACATACTCCACTAAACTCATCTGATAGCAATTGTTGTTATAAATTAGTAGCATTACCCCCTATTTAATGTTCCTACAATTGGCGTACATTCTGCTAACAAAACTACTCCATATTGCATCAGGTTTGTGAAGTTGTAGTGTATTGTTTTGCATCATGCTGTTGTGTATTCATGTAAAATTGCTGTACAGGGGCATTGTTGACGTAAGCTTATGGGGTGAGCTTTGGATAGGATTATACTGCTAACTGTAAAGAGGGTTCAAATAGAGCTGAGGAGAGATTTCTGAGTCACTCAAACATGCTTGGATGACCCATAAAACCACTTCAGACATGTTTTTAATGCGGGACCAATGTTATAACACGGTAGAAAGCACCAAAGATTTTATATGGCATAATACCCCCTCTGTAATCCAGAGCATTTATAGAATTGTTGATGGCGTATTTAAGTCCCTTCAGTCTACCTGCTCCACACAGACAGCATCCCTCTCTCAATACAACCTTTGAGACACTGATATAAAGTAAGTGGCCAGTATATTACTCAAAGCTGTTTCCTGGAGAACCTGAGCAGATTAGACTTTCCATAAATCATGAAGGGAGCTGCCTCTGTGTGACGTCAGCTGTCTGCTCATGTCCTTAGCTCCTCAGATCTCCCTGTACTTGCTCTAGGATCTGCTTACACACTTGTTTACCTGCACAGAAACAAGACACGAAGGCTTTGTACCACTTCACAGCTATCTCTTATTTACTCAAAAAAGACTCACCAAAAAGCACACCAAATTCTTTTCAAACATACAGATGACATGATAGACTCCCATATCTCAAACATTACATTAACACGCTGCAGGCATTTGCTCTAATCTTATCATTTCAATCCAATCGCCAATAACTAACACTTTATAAGAGGAATTGTGGCTGTTGGCAATCAACAGCTTCTCTTGGGAGCTGCAGATTTGAAAGACAACTCCTGCGGTGTATTAAACTAACATGATCTGGGAATAAGGGACGGAGCACCATAGCTCTAAAGTAACAGTGTCAGCTACCACCCCTGCCAGGATGCCACAGGGCATATGCGAATAGAGAAATTAAAAAGAAGAGAAGAAGAAGAGACCCCTTGGTTATGTCAGCAGAACAGCAGGAAGGCGTTTAAATATCGCCAGAGCACCACTAACAGAAACAGGGAGTACTGGGAATTCAGTATTGCTCTTATTGAGGAAGAGGTCTCCAGGGACACACCCTTCACTGGCTGTCTTTGTCTGAACTGCTTGGGGCAAGTGCTCACAAAAATACAGTGGGGAGGAAGTGGCCCTATATCTGTACATAGTTTGAAGTCATGGGACCTGATTTTCAAAAGTAGGGATTTAAACTTACAGACTGTCAGACTGTCTTACTTCCAGGTTTGCAAGAGATAATATACTTTATTCTAAATGCAGATAATGTGCAGTAGTCTCATTGAGTCACAAAGTGCTTCTTTTACAATATACTCTCTGGAGCAAAAAATGTGAACTTCAGAAGCTTCATACTGACAGACTTTATTTCTAATCTGTTTTTCCTGAACAACAAAAAATCTGAGTTTGATAAAAGACACAAAATGTTGATTGAGTCTGGGAATGAGGAAGGTCTTTGCCTTGATCCACCATGAGAATCATTTAATTATGTCTCAATTTGTCACGGTGCTGTAGTCACACTTTTTGGGAGTGCAGCCAAACAGCAGCGTTTGAAGAGCATCAATCGATCAAAAGGTAAAAAAGCTCAGAGTACATCAAAGACGAGGACACACACAGCACCCATCTGAAGAGGATGCCAAAATGTACCCTGTGGACTCAACACTGGGAGTGAATATATTTGATACTGATTCTGATACTGATTAATACCATATTTGATTCAAACATGGTATTAATTATATCTTTAGTATTATTTATAATTGATAAGGTACAATTGTACAACATAACTTAACCCAACCTCAATTTAGCCAGACTTGAAACTGGAACAGAGATGCTGGTTTAGATAAAGCAGTCAGTCTTTGTGTTCAACCACCAACCGAAAAGTTGGTTCAATTTGCCAAATATTGTTGTGTCCTTGGCTAAGACACTTCCACCCAGCTTGCTTCATGAATGTGTTGTGTGAATACAGAATTGCTGGTGGTCAAATCAATCTGAGCCTTCAGTCTTCAATACTTCTGAGGGCTAAATACTTTAAGAACCACAAAGCTCCCATCTCAGAATTGTAAAGAATTCAACTTAGTTCTTTCACATCACTTGCTCCTGTACGACCCATTATATTTATCTTGATTGTTTGCTGTTTTTTTTTGCTTTGCATTCAATAGTATGACATAAAACTTATATTTTTTAATCACTACTGTGTATTGCTGTGTACTGCTTTAAAATACCCTTTTTACTGTCAATGGGCTTGCCTCTCTATAGAGCTGACTTGTAACTTGGGCTTGCAATGTCACTTGCTCATCTGTATAGACCAGGCATGGGCAAACTACGGCCCGGGGGCCATATGCGGCCCGTTAAGCTTTTTAATCCGGCCTGCCGAACTTGAAGAAATTATATTAATAAACCTTGTTAATGTTTTAAAGTTTTAATTTCCCTGCAATTCTGGCGTTTTCCAATAGCTGGCGCACTACATACATTGACCTTTGTTGAGTTGCAGCGTATTGCTGTTTATGCTTTACTTTTTACCCCTCAGCCCTCCTGTAAAGATGAGCGGAGCTAAGAAAAGAAAAGTGGACGGAGAATGTTGAGTCTTTAATAAGAAGTGGACAACTAAATATTTTTTCACCGAATACTTATCAACTGCTGTATGCCTGATATGCCAAGAGACTGTAGCGTTTTTAAAAGAATATCAGCCGTCACTTTGCCACAATACATGCTAACAAGCAGTCAACGACAGAACTTTCAGTGCTTTAAAATCGTAACTGTTAGTAATAAAAAGCTGTATTTTATGAATTAAATTTTCTGTGTTTTAAGAGTCATTTCAATAGCTAAATACCGTGAAACTTGAAAGATGGATATTTTGTTGTTTATGCTTTTGTTCATTTTTAATTGAAATAAAGCACATGTTTTCTACATATCCCATGTTATTTTTTGCTCTTATGAGGTGGATTACTAACACTAAATCCACCTGCTCCTGGTCCGGCCCTTCTGTCAAATTTTAGAACCTTTTGTGGCCCACGAGTCAAAAAGTTTGCCCACCCCTGTTATAGACAAATAACAGAACTTTAATGCTGTGTAATACTGTGGAACATTCAGACAAAGCTTTACTCTCTCAATGAAGAGAGGTGGCTAAAATTTACATAGTTCTCTGTTAAAGTGTATACTGTAAGTCATTGGGTTTTAAACTTTTATAGGGTCATGACTAACAAATATAACTTACTCCCACCTGAAGATAAGTATATTTTTGAACATGTATCTAAAATTAGAAATCTCCAAGCGAACACTTTAGCCCCTGCTGGCACCGTTCCCGCTTTGCCAATAATTAAGTCTCTGTTTTTGGATCCTGTTTTTTTTTTTTAATTGATGTGAACAGACATCCGTCAGCCTGTGTTCACTTACACCACTTTGGGCCACCTGCCTCCCACTAAACACACACACACTCCCAATTAATTCTAGCTCATCCTTTTAACTGGATTGTGAAAGTGGAGGTTTCCGGGCACATTGCTTCTGTCAGCTCTCATATTCAATTGTAAATATTGCTAATGCCTTTGCTAGATTTCCACTCTAAATTAATAACATATTTTTGTGAATGCAGTGAGTGTGAATGGCAGCTATGTTTTCTTATGTTGGTTTACCTAATTTTCAATTCACTCTTATCCATTAGGCTACTTCACAGTGCTTAAATTTCAGACCCCCCAGGATTTCGCAGGCATTTTTTGTGATTGTTGCGGGCTAAAATGGCTGAATTTACTTTTCCAAAAAGTTGCGATGAAAGTTGCGGTGCTTTTAAGGTTTTTGTTGCGATTTTGTTGTGGGAGGAAGTGAAAGTTGCGATAAATAGTTGTGATTTTCCCTTTTTGTAATTACTGACAAAGAATAATACAAGGACACAGAGATCACAGATATGGTCCTAAAACAACCTTATCAACATCGAAAATAAATTACTACTAGGAGGGGAACTGTTTTGCGCGGTCTTTTGCTGTTATTTTTGTGGGCAAATGGCGCCGCAGACATGTTTCTTTGCCATTAGAAGCCGTGTCCCAATTCCCAGAGTGCACAGTTCGGAGCGTGGTTTGAAGGGCATGTGCGTCATTTCTTTTTTGTCCCATGCGCAGTTAACACGCGTTCGCAGACCGCAGTCGTTTCCATGGAAACCGGGGCGTGGACTAAGCGTGTGAAAATGCACGCTTCGCACACTCATATATCCCAGCATGCACCGCGCGCTACTTCTTCTACGGGAGAAAATGGAGTCGGCGGCTGCTTCCCGTAGTTGCGTAGTCGCATTTCGTAGACGGCCAGGTGGTCCGCGGACTGCACTCAGGGCTGAGCAAGTGTGCACCGCCTTGACTGCAGTCTGAGCCCACTTCAAACCACGCTCCGAACTGGGGACACGGCCGCAGTTTCATTTCGTCACACGGAAGTAAGGCAGAAGGAAGTTGGTCGACGTGAGTTCAATACGTCGCCGATGATTGGTCAAAATTGGTAAAAATTGCGGGAAAGTTGCGGTGATTGGTAAAAATTGCGACACCGGCCTGAATTCACAGGGATTGGCTGAAGTTGCAAATCGCAACATTGCGAATTCGTGGAGGGAAGTCTGAAATTTGTTGCCTAGAAGAATCCATGACTCATCGCTGTACCAGCGGCGAGTCTAGTAACGCTTGGTCCAGAATGCGCTGCCGTTGCGCTTAGACAGACAGCTAAGTGAACCAATCAGAGAACAGTTAACAGACAGCGACGTGAACCAAGCCGGTAGGAAGCAATGCAAAAACATCTTTTTTGAAAAGAAAGGCCTCTAGAGCTGTCAGCTGCTGTGGTTTTAAGGAATCGATGTGTTTTAGGTCATTTAAGACCAATTTTACAGCTGAATGGAAGGGACGTTGCGGGCAAAGGCGGGTGCACTGACGTCACCATCTTTGAACGAATCAGAATCGCGGAGTCCGTTGTTAACCGGGGGAGCGAGGGTGGAGTGAGGGTGTCCAAATGGTATCTCGCTGTATAGCAAATACCAGACATGGGGACTTGAGACTTAGTGACTTGGACTCGAGTCGACTCGAGTCGCTGTTTTTATGACTTGTGACTTGACTCGACAAAAAATGAAATACTTGAGACTTGACTCGGACTTGGAAGTCTAGGACTCGGGACTTGACTTGACTTGAGACACGATGACTTGAATGACTTGCGTGGTCACATAATGTTTTCGTGCTTATTCTGTGGCACTGCCATGTCCTGGGACGCAACGCGTGCACCACGTGCACCACCACCGGCACGAGGCCGCGCGTACACCGGGGCTGCGAGCACGAAAACGATCCGCGGCGCCCGGACCGCGTACTCTCAGCCCCAGCCACAAACCAGCCGCACAAAATCAGCAAAGAGTGGCCCGTGGTGGTTTAATCCCGGTTTAGTCCAGGTCTAGACCTGGTCCAGTCCTGGTTTCGTCCCCTCAGATGTGAGAGTTGCGCTGTGTTTGCGCTTGTGGTGGAGGGCTGTGGCGTTAATGTACTGTCTCTTGTCTCAGATCAGTTGTTGGCTTGGTTTTGTGGTATGCAGGAGATCACTTGACCGAGGGTCTACGTTCAAATAATAATAATAAACAAAACTCTCATCACTTTTTACTCTTAGTCAGTCTCTTACAAAGGTGTAGTCTAAATACACGAGCTCTCGAGGAGCGCGCCTGACCCATTACGCACGCGAGGAGTGGTGTGTGTGTGTGTGTGTGTATGTGTGTGTGTGTGTGTGTGTGTGTGTGTGTGTGTGTGTGAGTGAGAGGAGAAATGTAACAAAGTTTAATATTAATAAGCTATTTGTTTTAGCTATTATTTGTTTCCTCACAAAAAGGGAATGACTTATGGATATACTGTGTGAGTGTGAGTGACAGAAAGAGTGTGAGAGAGAAATGTGCAAAGAAAAGAGCAAAGAAATGTGACAGTTTAATTTACTGTAAGTTAGTATTTGTTTTAGCTGTTGTTACTTTGTAAAAGGATAGCTACTTGTGGATATTCTGTGTGTGTGTGTGTGTGTGTGTGTGTGTGCGTGTGCGTGTGCGTGTGCGTGTGTGTGTGTGTGTGTGTGTGTGTGTGCGTGTGTGTGTTAGAAAGTGTGTGGGACAGAGTGAGTTAGGGAGTGTAACAAAGTTTAATACAAGTTTGTTTTAGCTGTTATTGGTTTCAACTCAATGCTGAAACAATGTTGAAAACATGTGTTTGGTTTTTGATGTACAGATCACTTTTACCAATAAATAACCAATAATTACATTATCACTGTTTTGTTTGAGTCTACGATGTATTTTACTGAACATGAGTATTTACAATACAAATATTTGATAACAGGTTGGACACATTAGCCAGTGATGATTACTTACACTTTCTTATATATTGCCTTTCACTTTATTAAGATCAGATTCTGCAGCTAAAATTACGCCAAAGGTGACTTGACTTGGACTTGACTTGACCTATTACAGGACTTGACTTGACTTGACTTGACACAGCCTGTGACTTGACTTGACTTGACTTGCCCAAGAAAAAAATACTTGGGACTTACTTGTGACTTGAAGGTGAAGACTTGAGACTTACTTGAGACTTGCACATGTGTGACTTGGTCCCATGTCTGGCAAATACAGAGAGATATCATTTGGCTGGCCAGGTAATGAAATTTGCCCTTATTAAGCCATTTCTGATATTTAAAGCTTTGTAAAATTCAAATCAACAACCATTTTAGCTTTAATCTTGCTGACGTGGACAACATTTTGAAGGCAGGAAATAAGTAATGGTACAGCCACAAAACGGGCTTTCTGAAAATGAAGGACGTTTTTCTCTTGACGCCCATCTCATCTGACAAAATAATCTTTCACAGTGACTTCACTATGATTCATCTGTATTACCAATAACTCTCCTTATGCCAGCTCAGAAGAACCTCCTGTCTTTATCAGACTTCAGATAATCCCTGTTCTGAGAGGGAGAGAGCTGGAATAGAGGGGGGCAGGGTCTTCCAGTTCAAAGTAACATAAATTACCTAAAGCAATGCTTCTCCAACTTTTCAAATCAAGAGAATATTTAACCTTCTGAGCACGACCAGATCTAGCAAAAGTATTTTTCAAGACAGACTCGCCCATAAAGATCCAGTAAAGTAACCGTGAAAAAGGCTCTAAATAAGACCAAACATACAGTCTGGAATCTGATAAACAACAAAATATTTCATTACATCAACAATGGACAATATAATGCTTGTTTTATTTAGTTTTTGAAAATAATTACTTGAGCAGAAATGACTTCAAACCTGAGCCCTGGAATATGGCAGTCAGCTATTTAGTTTATTATATTTCATCCTATTTTACCTATTGACCTTATTTGAATACTTTTGTCTATTGTGTATTCTTTTTACAGTTTTATTTCCGAGTTTATTTTTTCAAAACGTTACTCATGTGTATAACCTAATATCTACAAGAACAATGGAACCTGCCCTGCTCCTTCAGCTCGTGCCTACGCGCTGTAAAGCTTCTGCTGCCATGTTTATTGATCATATTGACAGGTCATGCTTTACATTGGCTTCACTTGATTAGGCTCTGCTCGGGAGTCTCAGGACTTGTGACAGGGCCGCTATGAGCTCTGAGCCCACATCAGACAGACACTGAGTGAGAGACGCTGTGGAGACGACAGCCAATGAAAGATTGTTTCATGAACAAAAAGCTCCTGTCATTTCTATGATAATCCTGGCAGAGGTTTCCCACTGAAAATGTCTGCGGAGCATTGGAGGCAGACCAGATCACCAATGCACTGTGTCCAAACTGAATTTTGAATATGTTGAGCAGTTATGTTACATCAAAGAGAGCCTACAAAGCCACAAAGAGGTACCCGTTTTGTAAGATAATCTATAATAGGACCTCAGATTTGATTGCCTGGCACGTATGGAATGAAATTTCTGTTTTGTGTGTTTTTTTTTTTTATACCGAGGAATTTCACTCTGGTCGCCAGTCTCTCGATTATGCCTCGAGCCAGATTCAGACCGCACAATGAGTTTGTTTATTTCAGAGAAGCATAGAAAGAGCTCATTGGTCACCCTCATTTTGAACAAAATGAAATTGTTCTCATCTTAGATCACAGTTTAGTGCTTTGCTCATCGATGTGTTTCAGTCCCCTATGATTATTTTTTTCCTTTCTTTTTTCATCATTCTTGTTTTGATATGGATGGACCATGTGTGTTCCCCATAATCCACCTAATTTCAGTCATGCCCATCTAACCTCTGGGAGATTCAACTGTGGCAAGACTCACATCTTCGTTTAGTATTGGACATGTGTTACAAGCGTGTATTATTTTTTATTTTATCACATTTTAACTTTGTACAACTAATTAGAAAGATACTTTAAATGCTTTTGTATGGGAACTTTTAGATTCTATAATTTAATTGGACATGTCAGAAACAGACGCTCCTCAGCTGAAACAGTCAAGTTTCCGCAAGCCTTTTATTTCTAGTCTCAACAAAACTTTTGAGATTTTTTTACAGTTTCCACACCAGCATTTCGATTTGCCTTGTGTTTTATTTGCATTTTTGCTCAGAAATGTCTTCTCTTGAGACAGTGTGCCAAAATGAGCAAAATAGGCTCTATACATCATTATGCACCACCAAGACACACAATATTGCCAATTATAAGAGCGGCTTTCTTAGCAACCTCACCCCTGTTGCTATGAACTCCACTGCTGGTAAATGTGAGGTTTATAATAGAGACTAACTGACTCTCACAGACATCAAAGTTGTACATTTTTGGTAGGTGCTTGTTTTTTTCATCCAATTAGGAGCAGAATTCACTAATGCACTCACGGCGTGTACAGAGTGAGAAAGGGTGAGGGTGAAATAGAGCTGCTAAATTGGAGAGTTATAGGATTTAAAATGAGTTAAGTGCTGACAGAAATTTGCCCTTAACTTATCCTTTAACTAGTGCTTTGGGGCAAACTGTTGGGAGAAGTGAGCATGTCCAGAGAGGGAACCATCTCCAGATTCTGAGTCAAGATACGGGTCAGTACAAGATTAACCTACTGTGTGTTTTTAGGTTGATGGGGAAAACTGGATGAAAAAACCCAAGACACAGGGAGAATGTGCAAACTCCCAGCCCAGGAATTGAACCCAGGACCATATTATGGATTATATCTATACAGCTCTGGAAAAAATACCCCATATTCCAAATAAAAATATTATAGTTTAGAGCATTTATTTGCAGAAAATGACAAATGGTCAAAATAACAAAAAAGATACCCGTTTTCAGACCTCAAACAATGCAAAGAAACAAGATCAAATTCATTTTAAAACAACATAATACTAATGTTTACACTTACGAAGAGTTCAGAAATCAATATTTGGTGCAATAACCCTTATTTTTAATCACAGCTTTCATGCGTCCTGGCATGCTCTCCACAAGTAATAATAATAATTCAATAATTCATAGCATTTATATATCACCTTTCATGACACCCAAAGCGCTTTACAGTTCATTGTTCATTCACTCCACACTTGGTGGTGGTAAGCTACTTTCTGTAGCCACAGCTGCCCTGGGGCAGACTGACAGAAGCGAGGCTGCCAATCTGCGCCATCAGCCCCTCTGACCACCACCAACACTCACACACTCCACTTTCATACTAGGCAATGTGGGTGAAGTGTCTTGCCTAAGGACACAACAACAGTTTTTGCAACTGGCGCCCCACTGTGGCACCTGGAATTCCCAGCGGTCTCCCATCCAAGTACTAACCAGGCCCTGCCTTGCTTAGCTTCTGAGATCTGACGAGATCAGGTTTTGACAAGCAGGTATGGCCACAAGTCTTTCACATTGTTCTTGGGTGACTTTATTCCACTCCTGGTGCAAGAACTGAAGTAGCTCAGCTTTGTGTTTGTGTTTGGAATTCAACAGACGCTGGAATGGAATGGCTGTAATACATGTAGAGATGTTGATTTCAGAAGAAAATGCAGTGGTCTCTTATTTTTTTTCTCAGAGCTGTATATAATCCTCATCACAAACATACCTGGAGTTCTGTTTAACACAAACCCTGCATATTTAGGCTTCTTCTCTCAAAACTGAAAACACCCTGCTCCACTATTAATACAGGAAGTGCTCCATTGCATTTTTAAATTCCACACATCTTCCCTAGAATCATTTGGATGATTTCAGGCCTGAGCTCTCTATTATACAAAAGGTAAAAGATAGCAGCTAAGTTGAAAACTACCACTAAATAACATCACAAGGTGGAACAGAACATTTTGAGCTTTAGAGAGGTAGACAGGCAAATAATAAATATATATGTTTTTGAGCAGGTAACAATGTGCTGGAAAGATTTCTGCAGCATATGGGACCTTCAACTCATCAGCTACACTTAAGGTTATATGGCTGTATAGTTCCCTCCAACTTCCTTCCCAATTTCACTGTATGTGGAACTTTTTGTGCAACTTCACTCTGTTTTGATGCCAGCAGACTTTTCACTAAGTTTTATTCTGGGTTTATTTACAAAGAAAGACGGATGAGACGTGGCTCCAAATGCCAAGAATACAACGGCAGTAGCCCATATTCAAGTTTAATGCAAACAACTGTTGGCTCTGCTTTTGCCTGTGCCACTCACTCATAGTAAATATAATCTTCAATAAAGCAATATAACAAATATACAATGTGTGGATTTTAGTGTGGGTATTTCTAAATGTCTTCCATAAATATTTGTCCAGACATGCACAAAAACATGTAGTATTGTTGCATTTTATTAACTCATCTTTTTCTTTTTTTTCCCTACTTTTCTGACCTAAGCCCAATCAGTTGGAAGGCACACCTCGAAAATTACTATATGGAAGCTACATAATCATGGGTGGCAAATCCTGAGGTTGAATTTGCATAAAACAATGTGAACTTACAGTAAAGGTATTATAGCTAGTGCAATTAAATAAATGAGAGAGCGCAAATGTTAAATCCTGCCCGGGGACAATTGAACTACCTTGAAACATAAGACATAATAAAAGCTCAGAAAGCTTTTGTAGACGGCAGAAGAAATTGACATGCGTGTGTACTTAAAAGTGAAGTGAAAGAATCCATTTCTTTCAGTGCAAGGAATGCTCGACTTAAGAGACTTTTAATGGGGGATAAAAATGTAGGCAATTTCTCCAAGATGGACTGAAGAAGAGAGTAGGTTTTGAAGAGCCTTCAATCAGAACTGAAGCAGAGGACAGAAGAGAGGGCAGAGGGAGACACTGAATACAATGATTGTGCCACCATAGTCTCGTTATAAGATTGTGGGAAACACTGTAGGCTAGTTTGCATTGCTAATTCATTATAACCCAGACACAGACTTGTCTGTGGTGTTGCTCTGATAATTTTGTATTTGGTACAGTATTTAAAGGGATATGCCACCCCCAGGTCAAATTTGGGCATCTCCCCACAGTCCAGAGACTAAAATAAGTGGTGGACAGCGTTTTCCTGGTCACCCAGCCATTGTCCGAGTCTGTCAGCACTGACCGCCGCGGTATCTGCATCTACTCCGCGTTAGACTGGAGTCTAACGTCGCCAGAGAAAGATTTCGGCCAAAAGGAATTAATTTGCTCGATGCGTTTCCCAATTACTTTATGTGTAGTGCGCATTCATATCGAGTGCAAATAAATGTGCAAATCAACACGGAGAGCTTGCCTTGGTCATTTTGGGTGGGAACTATTTTTCAGTGCGGAAAAAGAAAGCCGAATCACGCACCACGCTGCGTAACAGGGGAACTCCCTTCCTGGTGCGTAACAGGGATTCCCCTGGCAGCGTGCTGCGTGCTTCGGCTTTCTTTTTCCGCACTGAAAAATAGTTCCCACCCAAAATGACCAAGGCAAGCTCTCCGTGTTGATTTGCACATTTATTTGCACTCGATATGAATGCGCACTACACAGAAAGTAATTGGGAAACGCATCGAGCAAATTAATTCCTTTTGGCCGAAATCTTTCTCTGGCGCCGTTAGACTCCAGTCTAAGGCGGAGTAGCTGCAGATACAGCGGCGGTCAGTGCTGACAGACCTGGACAATGGCTGCGTCACCAGAAAAACGCTTTCCACCACTTATTTTAGTCTCTGGACTGTGGGGAGATGCCCAAGTTTGACCTGGGGGTGGCATATCCCTTTAATGTTTGCAAGAAGAGAATTCCCATATCAAATTCAAAAACTTTCTCCAGTGTTTGTTCCACCAATAAAAATACTCTGAAGTGAAGAACCCATGAGAGTTGATGTGTTGAAATAGCATGAACATTTGTCTTTTAAAGTATTAGAAATTGATGACGGATCATTTATTAAAAGGTGTCAGTAGAGCTAATGTTATTCCTGATTGTTATATAAAACAAATAGCACATTAATTTGCTAAGGCAACATCAAAATACAACCAGAAATACCAACTTTTAAACGTAAAATCACCTTTTAGAGACGGCCTGTCATGATAACAAATGAAGTGCGAAATAATGTAGAAAATATATATACGATAATAGTGAAACTAATTTACTCCGTTGAAACCCAAGAGCAGATTTAAACCACAAAAACTATTCTAAAGCTACAGGGTTTTTTAAAATCATGAGCCGTGATAGATAAATAAATAGCAGAAGGAAACACTACACTATTACACTACTTAACGAGTCATAGAAGTTCTTAATTCAACCTTTTATGACTTAAATCTTATCCTATAGCCAAAAAATTCCCCAAAATTCCCCCGCAGTGCGAAGAAAATGTACACACAATAAATACTGACCCTAAAAAAATATTGTTCCAGCTTTCATATATTGAATGACAAGTCAATATAGTAATTATTGTGAGTGTGTGTAATCATGAAAATTAACTGTTCCATTATTATTATATTACTATTTTTTTTCCTGTGCATTGCAAATCACATACATTTTCTATAATTAAACATGAGACGTGTGAAGAAATCCAAGATTCAAGATTCTTTATTGTCATTATGCAAGCATAATGAAATTTTGATGGACTCCCAGGTACAGAAGTATAAAAATACAAGATGTCAGAATTATTCATGATAGACACGAAAATCACCTCCACATTATAGCAATTTACGGCATTTTCCTCCATAGTAGACAGCTTCCTAGAATATGATTACAAGCTACAGAAGCCTGATCTGTGAGAGGTGTTTTTTTTCTTCACTATTAGAGATATTCCCAAATTAATGGGGCATGGCAGACATCTCAGCTATAATTAAGCATCCTGCCACTATCAGTCTCTACTCCCTATCCCCCACATGTACAGCTAATGACCAATTTCCCCTTTGCTTTGATATGAACTCTGACCTGCCTTGCTCTTTGACTTCCCCCATCTCTTTATGTGCTGCCTGTAAATGTAAACCTTATGGACAAGGGGTTAATTAGACTATATGTGGAAACAATTCAACACAAGGACAAACAACGCACTCAATTAATAAACACAATTGTGAAACTGAAGAAATCTCAGGGTAACACTTTATATCGACTATATTTTTAATAGCCTTAAAGGGATATGCCACCCCCAGGTCAAACTTGGGCATCTCCCCACAGTCCAGAGACTAAAATAAGTGGTGGAAAGCGTTTTTTCTGTTGATGCAGCCATTGTCCAGGTCTGTCAGCACTGACCGCCGCGGTATCTGCAGCTACTCCGCGTTAGACTGGAGTCTAACGTCGCCAGAGAAAGATTTCGGCCAAAAGGAATTAATTTGCTCGATGCGTTTCCCAATTACTTTCTGTGTAGCGCGCATTCATATCGAGTGCAAATAAATGTGCAAATCAACACGGAGAGCTTGACTTGGTCATTTTGGGTGGGAACTATTTTTCAGTGCGGAAAAAGACAGACGAACCACACACCACGCTGACAGGGGAATCCCAGTTACGCACCAGGAAGGGAGTTCCCCTGTTACGCAGCGTGGTGTGTGCTTCGTCTGTCTTTTTCTGCACTGAAAAATAGTTCCCACCCCAAAATGACCAAGTCAAGCTCTCCGTGTTGATTTACACATTTATTTGCACTCAATATGAATGCGCACTACACAGAAAGTAATTGGGAAACGCATCGAGCAAATTAATTCCTTTTGGCCGAAATCTTTCTCTGGCGACGTTAGACTCCAGTCTAGCTCCAGTAGCTGCAGATACCGCGGCGGTCAGTGCTGACAGACCTGGACAATGGCTGGGTCACCAGAAAAACGCTTTCCACCACTTATTTTAGTCTCTGGACTGTGGGGAGATGCCCAAGTTTGACCTGGGGGTGGCATATCCCTTTAAAGGTGCACTGTGTAACTTTCATGGGGAGGGTTCACCACCTGCTCGTCTCTGTGATGATGTGATTGCTTTGTCTGGAATAATCCACAGTATGACATTGAACGTATTCATCTTGCATTCATTCAGTTAAAGTTGTTATTATTGCACTAAAATACATTGAAATACATGCATTCTTACAGTAAGTGGGGTCACCTCTCTGTAGATCTGGCCTGTAACTTAGCTTGGCGGTGTCTCATGCTTGTTTTTATTTAAATAGGCAAGTCTAATACCATATTGTGGCACATTCCATATTGTGGCAAGGAGACAAGCAATGAGTGGACCCTCCACCAGAGAAGCTACACAGTGCACCTTTAATAAAGCATAAACAAAGACTTAATTCTTATTGAATTCATCATTTATTTAGAATGATTCTGGCTTAGAAACTTAATTGGCTGCCGGAGACGTCTATAGACGTTCGGGCGAACCCAACCGTTGATTGCCAGAACGTCTATAGACGTTCAGCGCGTTTTTCAGCTGGGGTTGCTAGGATACGTCCCGGAGCAAATTTTAAGGTGTAATTCACACCTCTCAACCTGTAGGTGGCGATCTTGTATCATTATTTGCCGATCAGAGACGCGGAAGAGAGGAGGGGTGCAGTGTGTGTATGGTGTATAGGCCAGAGGAGCAAGATGGCGAGGCCAGAGAACCCGGAAAAGCAGAGGACTGTTGATCAGCGCCTACGGAGCGATCAGATCGCTCTTGGACCCAGGATCCTGGATCAGAGGATCGCAGAGAGAAGCCGGATCAAGCAGCGAGGTCGGTGCCGAGATCTGCTGGGGGCGTGTCATGTGTGCGCTGCGCGGAGCAGGGACACTGATCAGAATTATGACAGCGCCAAAGAAGAAGTTTACTGACTTGGAGCAGTGATGCTGCTGTGTGGTAATTGTAATGAATGAAGTTATATGTGTGTGTGTGTGTGCGTGTGCGTGTGCGCGCGCGTGTGCGTGTGTAGCTGTGTGTGTGTGTAAAGGTTTATGCATGGGCTTGTGTGTGTGTGTGTGTGTGTGTATATATTAGTTTTTATTATGGATCTGTTCTCTGGGCCTCAGACAAAGCCTCAACAAAGTTATATTTTATATGAAAATATATTATTATATCCTGTAAACATCTCTTGGCACCATTGATTTGAACGAATTTTCAATTCACAGAGCCTTATATTCTTATATTTGTAAATAAAAAATTTACTTTGTCATCAAAAATCTCTTTCTCTGTTATTTTAGATGTCAAAGTCACTGATCTGCTCGAAATCCTTCTTTGAACAAAATGCTCGTTTTCTCCATTTTTTGGTCAAAAACCAGTGTTTTTGCTGAAACTTCCCTATGTTCTACTATCAGTTATTTGAGAACCGAAAAGGTTAGAAACATAATTTTCCAGGTGAAAGAAGAGAGTCTACGCTTTATTTTGATGTGTGCCATGTTTATATAGTCAAAGAACTCAGTATTCTGTGAGTCTTGTAAAATCAGTGAAAATGCTCTAAATCTCTGGCACTCTAAGGGTTTAGATTTTTAAAACAGGCTGGCAGTGAAAGAGTTAAGGGGTGAGGGTTAGGAGTTAGGGTTTTAATTAAGTAGCCTGAATCATTCTTAATAAAAAAAAATGTACTCTTCATTTGACCCATCTGACCATGCATCTGAGGGAAGCTGTCAGGAGAAGGATAAACCTTTGCCACCACCAAAGGTTATTATATTGATTACTTTGAGATACATTGCCAAACAGTGAGTCTTTGACCCTTTCGTGTCAAATGCTAATTATGCATTGCACGCACTGACACTTACCTTCAATAGATCTCCACTGTTGTAGAGATTATCCACTATTATGGAAATTAATTTGTATGTGCTTTCCTCATGTAAATCTTAAATATTGGACCCATTTTTGAGAATTTCAACTGCAACTCTATCTAGTGGTCAAAATGTTTGGCAACAATTTGCTGCTATCTATTTTAGGAGCACAAGTAGGGCCTAAGTTATGCAAGAATTTTAGTGATGGGAGACAGTTCCTTTTTACAAAATGCTGGAAAATAGGCTTCAATTCAGTTGGATTTCTTCTGCAATTATTATGGCAAGCACATTTGAGTTAATAATGTTAGTAATGGATGTAATGGATTGTGTACACTATAAACAGCCTCATTTTGTGTCCCTATGGCAACATGTTATGTAGTTACAGCATTGCCTCCTCCAAATCCTCTCAGAGCTGGTCCTGGTTTAGTCAGCTTTCCCTGTATCTTCTCCTTCAATTATCTTATTCCAAGCACCCACTCAAGTCTACAAGCATGTGTTTTGGGACCTTATACTAAACTGGCAACAGACATGAGCGTGAGACATCGTGCGTAAAATGGAGGTTAACGTTTTCCATTAGACAGGATGCAAAATGCCAAATTAAGCATGGCATACGACAGGCTATAGCTCCCGCACTGCTTTGCAAATGGGGTGTAAGCAAAGGTTAATTACCATGAGATGATCCTACTGAAATTGCCTGTCCAGGTGGCAGATGGTTCACAGCACATTTCAGTATTTATAAGAAATGAGCACACATGATGAGTGACATATGACTTGAGCTCCCTGCAGAAGCTTTTAAAGTTTTTGCGCACAAATTAAGCTACAACATCACTGGTCGTTTTTGAATAAAACCTGTTGCATTACCTTTCAGATTCAACTAAAAGAGGGACAAAGGAACAATATTTAACACAAGTTACCTCAAAAACATAAAAACGCTTAACAAATGTGATTCTTGGTTAAATGGTGGTCGTGGCGCAGAGACACATTTTCCGCGCGCCGTGCGTAAATGTTCCAAGTCTCCTTACCTGTCATCGGCCTGCCAGTCCCCGAGCAACAGGTCTCGAAACCGATACCGAGGGGGCAACGGCAGCACGTCCTTTTCCAGTTCAACCATGGTCCCCCTTCTGCTGCTCCTCAACACCCAGAGACAGAATCACGGCGAGCTGCACGTCCACAGAGCAACCAACTCCACTACTATCTCCTTTGCTATTCAACCCGAAGACAAAAATCCGATACAATTATACGTCTCATCCTTAGACTTTGTGTTTCTTCCTTGGAGAGAAATCAACTTATTCCCTTGTGTTTCTCTGCTGAACCCGGGTCTGGTTGTCGCGGAGGCAACAGGTCGATAGCGTTGATCCGACGGTGCGTAGGGGAGGCTCCACTTGGACAGTGACATCTGAGGAGCAACTGGTTGTCTCTCTCAGCGCTCACATCCTCCCTGTCTCCAGCGCCAGCTCCGCGTGGATGCTCTGACGAAGAATCTGCAAACAATCAGCGGGGAGCACTTCTCATTTCAGGATGAAAAACTCCCATAATGAAGCGTTCCTCTGAATGGAAGGCACGTCTTCAGGACGGGCTGTGGCAGTAAACCATGCGCATCAACACCTGTCACCACGCGCACAATTTGAAGCCAATTATGTTTTCGCATAGTTTGTGTAGTTATGCCTCAAAGCTCAGGCTAATATGTGGCACCAATCATCGTGAGTTTTTGTCGAAACACAGGATTCACCCAGTCATTGGGCTGTGCTTTCAGTTTCAAACGCTTAATGCGATTTACACGCTTTAAATCAGAGGACCCAACCCGCACACCTCCACCAGGACAACCCTCACGTGACTTATCTCCATCCACAGGTCCCTAAAAGTGAAAACAAAACAAAAAAAGTCCAATGTGTTCCTCTGGTTTGTACGTAACGTTATAAAAGTGCAGGCTGCATAGTTTTACACAAAAACAAGCCCAAACCTTAACTTTAAAGGGATAGTGCGTTTTTTTTATTTTATTTTTGTTTTTTATGTCAATCTGTATGGGTTTCCTTCTAAAAGTTATGTGTGTTGACACCGGCTTACCTCTGACAGTCTCAGCTGATCCCGGTTCAGCTCGCTTTCTGGAGAACAGTAAGTAGGTCCGGTAATTTCCCTGGAGCATGAAATAAAGCTTGTTTTTCTTCTCAAAACAAAACATTTGTTAGAAAGGTGATATTTTAGTCCCAAACAGTTGTTCACGAAACATCCAGCAGTGTATTTCGCATTTGCGTATTGTCTCTCTCCACTCGTATCACTACGCCCATGTTAACTCTATCAGCCTGTTCACCTTCAGCGGATGTCTACGCTGAAGTTTACAAGTGAACAGGCTGATGGAGTTAACGTGGGCGTAGTGATACGAGTGGAGAGAGACAATACGCGAATGCGAAATACGCTGCTGGATGTTTCGTGGACAACTGTTTCGGATGCAAATATATCAACTCTCGGACAAATGTTTTGTTTTGAGAAGAAAAACAAGCTTTATTTCATGTTCCAGGGAAGTTACCGGACCTACTTACGTGGGCTCCAGAAAGCGAGTCGAACCGGGATCAGCTGAGACTGTCAGAGGTAAGCCGGTGTCAACAGACATAACTTTTAGAAGGAAACCCATACAGATTAACATAAAAAAACAAAAACGCACTATCCCTTTAACCATTACAGATTTGTGCCTAATCTTAAAGGGATAGTGCGGGTTTTTTGATGTGAATCGGTATGGCATCCCCTTCAGCAGCGTCGAGCATTAACACTGATTTACCCCCTGACAGTGTCCTCTGAGCCGAGTTCTGCCCCGGTTCTGGAGCTTACAAAAGTAGTTCCGGCAAGTTACCGGGGACAGTTAATAAAGCTTGTTTTTCCTTCTCAAACAATATTTGTCCAAAAAGTGATATATTTACGTCACAAAACAGTTGTCCACGATAAAGTCAGAACTCATAATCGCTTGGTGCTATTTTCTGTCGATTTGTATCACTGCATGCCTATTATTATTATTAGCTTGTTCACTTGTAAGTGGATGTTTACAAGTGAACAGGCTAATAATACTAATAAGCACGCAGTGATACGAATCAAATCAACAGAAAATAGCACCAAGTGATTCTGACTGCTGAATTTTTCGCAGACAACTGTTTTGTGATGCAAATATATCACTTTTTGGACAGATATTGTTTTGAAAAGAAAAACAAGCTTTATTAACTGTCCCCAATAACTTGCCAGACAGACCTACTTTCGTGAGCTACGGAACCGGAGCAGAACTCGGCTCAGAGGACACTGTCAGTGGTAAGTCAGTGTTAATGGACGACACTGCTGAAGGGGACGCCAAACAGATTCACATTAAAAAAAACAAAACAAAAACTATCCCACTATCACTATCCCTTTAACCAGAGGCAGGCCCATGGCAACACATTCATGGGCAAACTACATCTAATGTCTATTTACGCCGTATGTTGACAGTTAACTAGGCTGTTTTTATTTTTGTGACATGCTTTAAACGGCTAATTAACCTACGAAAACAGAGTAGAGCAGAGACAACACGAAGCGAGTTTATTTCAGACTACAAATAGCATCTATTGGTGATGAAATGTGTTTGAATAAACTGATCAGAAGTGGTGGAGGTACATCCAGGTGAGGGTCTACGAGGTTGGGTGCTCTGGGTGAAGGTCTGCAGCCAGGTTCTTGGAAAAGTCCTGTCTCCTAAATGTAGACCTTACTACGCTTAAAAATAAGCAGCTAACCAAGCCACTTAAAGTTGCAATATGTAACTTTTCTGGTGTAGGGTGGACCACCTACTTGTCTTAATTGAGATGTTATTGTTTTGACTTGAAATGTTCCAAGATATGACATCATTATTATGAATGAAAGCAAATGACCAGGAAAAGTTAGATGTGGAGGAGATTCCACTCACAGTAAGAATTTGTTTTTTCAAGGTACATTTGAGCCATTTACGGAAGTCGACAGAGGCCATATTCATAAGCAATATTTTTTCTTCCTTGTTATCCCGAGATAAGAAAATAATAAATTTGTGATCTCGAGAAAACAAAACAATTATTCTGTGATCTTGAGAAAACAACTTAAACGTCTACCGCCACATTGTGACAGGCTGACTTCGGGGCTATTTCTCATTCTGAATAGACACATTTTTGGTCATTAGAATGTCTGGAATAATAATCGGCTGATAATCAGCTGATAAGACAATATTTTGATCAGGGGGGAGATTGCATTACACCTTTTACTTTGGGATAATTTCAAGATTAGTCCGCAGCACCTCCACAGAAGACTGGCCCGGCTTCGTCTTTACCAACGGAGATACAGTGATCGTTTTCTCGAGATCACCGAATAACTCTCTTTCTCGAGATCTCGAAATAACAGTTTTGTTTTCTCGAAATCATGAATTAATTGTGTCGTTTTCTTGAGATCTCGAGTTAATTTTCTCATTATTAAGGTGGAAAATAATCATTACGAACATGGCCTCTGTCGGCTTCTGTAGCCATTCAAAATAAACACATATTTTTAATGTCACACTGTGAAACATTCCAAGAAAAGCAATAACATCTCCATGGAGAAAAACAGGTGGCGGGCTTCCACCAGGAAAGATACACAGTGCACCTTTAACAAAATGATTTAATCACATGTCAGGACTGGATTATGTTCTTTTAACACATTTGTAAGTTTACTGTAAAAAAAATTGCAGGCTTAATGTGTTCTCATAACAAAAATTCGTTAGGTAACTTTATTGGCAACATTGCAATTTGTATGCATTTTACTGAATTAAGCTACAGTATTTCAAAGTAAAAGAAACACACTCACCTCTATTATACTTACATAACTTCTGTTTGCAGTTGTCGGCTACGGTGTGTTACCATAATGTTAGTTTGGCAGACACACATTAAAGGTCACAATATTTATCTTGTTCAGCCTCCAGTCACAATTAAAGCCCTAACGAAATTCAAATGTGCTGCTTAACAGAACTGTTGACTCAAAGCCACAGACAAGAGGTGCTATTCAGATTACCTACCATTAATTAATATTAATGACATTTTCTCTGGTCAGGATCAATTGGACAGAACGGACACTCCATAGCCGACCTCTGGAGCCAGGTTAAGTGATCATGAACAAAGAGGGATATAACCAACTATAACCTTATTTCAAAATAGTTACTGCTAAACTAACTAGGCTAAATCAATCTTAAATTGCATTCAACTGAAAATGGGACATAAATACCATATTAAATAAAACATATGCGATTGTATAATGAGATTGATTCACTGAGTAGCTCCAAACACATCTGAAAGCGCTGAGACAGATGTAATGGATTTCAATTGATTTGTTCTATGGGCAAACAGGAGAATGACATTTTTCCATTGATTGACACGTTTCTTCCATTGATCAAAAACATGAACCTGTGAGCTTGGTGATTGGTCATAGTAACAGAAAGGTAGAATTAGTTATTGTTTGTAAATGCCTTCCTGCCCAAAGCCCATAGTTCTGATAGTGGTGTTATTCTTAACTAAATGAACTAAAATAAAATAACAATTGCAACTATTGCACTCCGCTCATATTCAAATTTTACACTCTACCAACATTTTGACAACATTTAGGCTTGAATAAGTAATAATGAATAAAGCTTGTCAAAACTATTATAAGAACAATGGCTTTAAAATGTCAGATCTAAACTTTAACACTGTTGCTTTAGAAGTAGGCCGTGTGCTTTTGTGGCTATCACAAAAGCACACAGCCTAAAGACACCTGTCAAATTTTCAACATGAGGCAAAGAGTCCACAGCACTGAGGCAGAAAAAGTAAATGTATGCTCGGTCTGTCGTGAGCAAATACAAAATGCCTCTTAGCCTGAAGTAATGAGACAGAGGATGACAGTGAGGCCAAACATTTCCAGTGGGCGGGCCTGTCTGGGTCGTCATGGTAACTACAAAAAAATGTGTGAGTAAATGGGAGCTGATAGTTTGTGTCTTTAAACCCATTTAAACCCCACTGCGCCGCGCATTACATAATATGTACCAGAAACGCCATTTTTATGACTTCAATAAAAGACATTATGGCCTAGAGGGCAATTTAGGCATAATCCATTTTATATGAAAAAACCAACACAAATAATAAAAAACAGACTCAAAAGGCATTAAAAAAAAAACATAATAAAAAAAAAAACTTTGATCCCAAGTTAAAATACACATCAGTTTCATGTTTTCAGATATGTCTTGGATACTATTAATGAAATAGGCTACATATTGAATATAAAAACTAGTTTCAGAACTAAATACTCATTTGAATACATATTGGCCAAAAAATTTTGACCTTTCACAGGATTATATACAGCTCTGGAAAAACTTAAAGAGACCACTTCATTTTTTTTCTGAAATCAGCATCTCTACATGTATTACAGCCATTCCGTTCCAGCGTCTGTTAAATTCCAACACAAACACAAAGCTGAGCTACTTCAGTTCTTGCACCAGGAGTGGAATAAAGTCACCCAAGAACAATGTGAAAGACTTGTGGAGAGCATGCCAAGACACATGAAAGCTGTGATTAAAAATAAGGGTTATTGCACCAAATATTGATTTCTGAACTCTTCTTGAGTGTAAACATTAGTATTATGTTGTTTTAAAATGAATTTGATCTTGTTTCTTTGCATTGTTTGAGCTCTGAAAACATGTATCTTTTTTTTTGCTATTTTGACCATTTGTCATTTTCTGCAAATAAATGCTCTAAACGATAATATTTTTATTTGGAATTTGGGGTAAATGTTGTCAGTAGTTTATAGACTCAAACAAAAATGTTCCTTTTGCCCAAACACATACCTATAAGTAGTAAAATCAGAAAAACTGATAATTTTGCAGTGGTCTCTTATTTTTTTCCAGAGCTGTATATAAAAGTTGTGTAGTGACAGAGTACTGAAAAGCTTCATCAGAACAAGTAGGAAAGTGTTATTTTATTTATTTTACATTGAAAATTACTGTCTATTGTTTATAAAGCCTTTTTAAATTATCATGGTGTAGTATCAAGTCTATTACTTAGTACTAAAATTTTAGTATGGCGCCAACACTAATAGGAACTCAATAAATTTGTTTTAAATTATTGAACCTTTAAAAACCAGGAAGGGAAGGCCAGCAGCAGGTCTGAGCTGGATAATAAACATACAAAAATACAAACAACTACGGCCTGCCTGCCTCTCAGTCTTACAAAAGTCCAGTTAAAAGTTTGTGATATGACATGAAAAACTGTGTTGGTCTTTTGCAATCCTTAATCCAGTGTGATGTTGACAGATGCCAGGGCGTCCACTGCCCAGCTGGGATACTGGTCTGGAGAAGAAAACATCCTTTTCATGAATGTCCGTATAAACTCTGGAAAACGACCATCCACAATGCTTTGGCGAACAGAGCGCATCAGGGTGAGCTGCAGAAGACAGAAGTGATTATTGATCTCCAATGGGAAATCATCTTTGGAGTACATCCTGTGTGCGATGCAGAGAGAGTGCAAATACAACTGTCCACATAGCAAGACGAGGACGTAAGAGCAGCTCCAAAATGCCATTTGGAGATATTTAACTGAATCTAAACAGTAAAGCACTGACCCCAACTTGACCCTACAATATGAAAATATAAAAACACTACATAATTTACACATTATAGAGTGTACTTAGAAATATAATTACCAGAAAAAGTACCATTTCTATTATTATGCCATCTGAAACAAAAGCAGTTACGGACAAAGCAAGTACAAATGCAATCCAATAAGAGCAAAATAAGCCAATAAGCAAGAAAACATTATCCAACAAATCAGATCAGAGTGGTTGTGGTATTCTCAATTATTCAGATAGTCTTTTAAAGGGCACTTAGTTTTTAGCACTTAGTTTTTAGTTGGAAACACACATTAAAAACCATGATACTCATATCCCTGTACTCATGCCCAATCAGAGGATTCTAGATATTTATAGTGGTTGCTATGGTAACTATGACACAGATATGGCAAGGAGCTAAACGTGCAGCAACTTTGCTAAAGGCATTTTAACTTTTTTAACAACAAAAAAAAGATTTACCTTGAGTTAAGAACATAAGACTGGAGTATTGTCATAGCTTCAGTAAAAGGCAGTTTAGTTCAAGAGTAACACAAACAGCCACAGAAGTGAGCCTAGTGTTATCATGTGATTGCATTAAACACTAGACTGCTTTATTTTGTTTGTAGGTATATTTTTACATTAAAAGTCCTGATAAAAGTTTGAGTCTGGTAAGGTAAAAGTTTTGGGAAAGTAACTGCTCCTCTGTAATTGTCAGTTTTTGTTACTTTAGTTCGCACATGCTCAGTAAGGCACCAGTGGTGAAAAATCAGCATCTACATGTCACAGTATCCTGAATACTGAGAATATCTGGTTTCTCATAAACGGAATGCTGGCTTATCTGGGATAATGAAATCAGGATACTGCTGATACAAGGACACTTACAAAACCAAGATACTCAAACTGATCATAACTGGGATACTCAAGTGTATACGCATTCATTGTAACGTTTTAGCTGGTATAGTAAAGGTGTACTGACCTGGTAGCTGATGTTATGGATGGTGATATGATGCATAGCTGCAGTGTCGTTCTTCAACAGTGCGTGGAGATAAGCCCGACTGTGTCTGCATCATTAGCATAATAATCATTAGACTGTTATATCATGATCATTCAACAACACTGTTCATTTAATCTTCATTTGATGTGTTCTAAAGTGCCACTGCAGCACTTCTCTTGAGCACTTCATATCGACCATTTTATACTAGTTAGTTATGAGAGCAGCAAATGAGATATTTGAAACCCAGTGACAGCATTTCTATAAAGGTGCATTATTACACATTCATATAACAATAAGAATGCCAGTGATCGTCTTCAGTTTGTATACAGTATGAGCTCGGACAGGTGCTCATACTGTATACAAACAGATTCTACATTATACAGAAGACTTTAATATATTAGCTGGGAGCACATTGCAAAGAGCCTCACAGAACAAGCAAATCCGTCTTCAAAGTTGACATAAAACAATCTAAAAAACCTCATTTGAGATAAGTTAAATTGTCATAGTTAGAGAGGAGGTAAGGTTGTCATAATGTTTGGGATGACTGGTGCACAAAACAGAAACCCTTCCAATCAGCTCATTAATCCTACATCTGACCTAGGCTGTGATGCCACCTAGAGGCAATGGGGTGAAAAGGTGATTGAACAACGCCAATAGCTGATGGGCTTGTAATTGCGGTTTTCTGTGTACCTTTTGCAGGTGGGACATTCACAGTCTGGATCAATAGGGGTGAAGTCTTTAGCATATTGTTTTTGTTTCACCTGGAGAGACCCCCAGGGCACCAACGCTGAGCCAAACCTCTGAAGAAAACAGAAAACACTGTTAGAAGCACTGTTAGAATATTAAGTTGTATCTTTAACTGATTTGAATAACGTTGGGGACTTATTGGTCATAATAAATAGCTTACCGCTGTACGAGTTGGAAAGACACAGTCAAACATGTCACACCCTAAAGCAACACACACAACTAGATCAACAGCATACCTGCCAAAACAAAATTCATAAGATCATTATGACTATAAAAATAACATTTAAAAAACAAAAACAAAGCCTACCCCACTCCCATAAGGTATCTGGGCTTCTCTCTGGGAAGGTGGTCTGTGCTTAAAGTAACCATTCTCCAAAAGTCATCCTTCTCCTCTCCTCCACTTAAGCCTCCGATGGCGAAACCAGGAACATCGCGTTTGGTCATTTCTACAAAGCACAACATTAATCAGAAAATCAATGAGGCTTCACAAGCATCAAGGAAAGCAACACGTCAGTAACAAATGGGTTATCAACACAGGCAGGGTCAGTGTATTTGATGATTTGGTGCAAAAAGCAAAATTATAGTTAAAAACATAAATTCAATATACACATTGTTAAATCAAGTAGCATTTTTGGCAAAAGTTGTACACCTTTTGACATGTACTCTTTCCATAATCTGACCAGGTTTGATGATCAAGTTTAGTCATTTTAAGTCAATAGATCGTTTAGTTTGGAAGGGAGTTCAGGTTTAGAAGAATATGGACATCATTAATAGAAATTATTGAAAGAGAACTTAAGTGCTGAAATACAGTGGTACCTCACCTTACAAAAGACCCAACAAACGAAAATTCCAAGTTACGAAACGCCTTCACGTTAAATTTTGGTCTCTAGATACGCAAAGAAAATTCAAGTTACGAAACGCGAAATCTCAAAAATTCAAATAATGCGCGCTCAGATGCGCGCTCAGCCACACACATTATACGCTTTTCTCAGACTGGATTTAAACTTTTCTCACATTTGTTTCTCGTTTAAACACTCAAACTTTCATAGATTTTCAACAAAATGTATTAATAGTGAAGTGTGGGAGGGGGGAGAAGACTGCGCGCGGACACATGTGTGATAGCGCAGCATGACCCGGCGCGGGGCTGCGAGCACCCTCCTCTAGACCAGGTGTAAACCAGGTGTAAACCAGGTCTAAACCAGGATTAAACCACCGCGGCTCTTGCATGCGTTCGTTCATGCGCTCGGACTGCGTGCCGTCCCGAGGGGAGCACATCTCCTCCCCTCCTCGCTGCTCGCCTCAGCCGTGACTCGTGAGGTACACCGGTGCTGCAGCTAATAGCAGAGCTAGCACGAAACCAGGAAATAGACCCGCATGCGGCGCTTTAATCCTGGTGTCCAGTCCTGGTTTAGTCCAGGTTTAGTCCTGGTCCAGTCCAGGTATAGACCTTGTTTAGACCTGGTTTAGTCCACGTTTAGTCCTGGGTCTACAGTCTCTTAGCCAATCAGGACGCAGAACACAGCGTTACACTATAAAAAAAAGTTACACTATAAAAAAAAAACTTGGATCGGGGCCTTGGAACGAATCAGGCTTTTTCCATTGAAATAGCTACTCAACTTACGAAAAATTCACGTTACGAAACCACTTCTGGAACAAATTAATTTCGTAAGGTGAGGTACCACTGTATAGGATTTCTTTAAACTGAAGTGTTTAATACATTTTAACCTCAGTATACTACTGATATTGTTAATTTATGCTTCTATGTGTCAAATGTTTAGTGCCAGGTAAGTGCAAAACAGGAAAAGCAGGTTTATTTCTCCAAATACATCTATAGATTTATTACCATCCAGACAGGTTTTCCGCAGCTGTGCATTAAGTCCTCCCTGGATAATGGCAAATAGATTCTGTTTGTGTGAATTCTTATTGGCTGCTATACAACGATCCAGCCATCGAATAGATCTGTGCATGGCCTCCTCCACTCTGGGGCCTGTCACTGTGCTGCTCACCACATCGTCCAGTTGCATCATAATATCAGAGCCTAAAATACAGACACAGCACAAATGTGTAACAAATAAATTGAAATAGAAGAGGTACAACATGTCTTTGTATCTTTGAACAAACTCAGAGTTAAGGCTGCAAGATAAACTGGCAGTTTTCAGATTGTAGAATTTGATGTTATACTATCAGATGGGGGGTAAGAGACAGCTTTGCCTGTTTATTACATTGTATTCTCGTTAGAAATTTCTAAAAGATAAAATCACCAATATTTAACCTAATAATTTCTTCATTTCTATTTGTAACTAGACCCTAGATAGAACTTGTTATATTCTAACAGAATTTTAACAATATTCATGTTATCTTCCCCCAATATGTATTCAATATTTTTGGAGTGTTGTGAGGTCATCTGAAACCCAGCAAACCCTAATGTATAAATGTTTACCCTGTAGTTTCGACCTCTACTTGTACTTGATCTTTATTCAGTCTCTTCAGTATATGATGGAAATAGCAAATCTATTACAGTATTGCAATAAAAATAATGTAATAAAATAGTTCAGTCCTTCTCCTTACCTAAACTGTTCTGTATGCTGATAGACTTTTCAGGGGTAAGTAGAATTTCTTTGCCATCGTAGGGAGATTTAAACTTGACTCCTTCCTCTGTAACTTCTGACAGCTCCACAAGAGACACCATCTGAAATCCTCCACTGTCCTATAGAGAAGACAATTATATCAGCTTTTAATTAGAGACATTGTTGCTCAGGATTTTGTAAAAAAATAATACTTACAGTCAGGAGATTTCTTTTCCAGTTCATGAAGCCATGTAAACCATTGGCTTTTTCTATTAGTTCTGGCCCCTTGCATTACAATAATGAGAGAAATGCATTAAAATGTGAAGGAGTAGTTGATTGTGTAATTACAAAGACACGTAACTTGACACAGAAAAATACAAGCAAACCCTTAAAGGTGCACTATGTAACTTTTCAGAAGGAGAGTAGGCCACACGCTTTCGCCAAGATGTTATTTCTCTACTTAGAATGTTCCACAGTGAGGTATTAACCCTCTGAGACCCACAGTTGCAGACTTGCAACATTTACTTAAAGCTGTCTAGTAGTGCCTCACACTGACTGAATGTAACAAAAACTGCATATTCCAGCACCCCACATTCTGCACTGCATCATACAACATTTTTGGAGGGAAATTGTTACTATTGGATGGAATATCACGTTCCATCCAAAGTCAAATGACACAGCTGCCTTCTACTGACCACCCAGCTCTCTTTTCTGGATCAATTTTAACCAATCTAAAAGTAAGTATACAATCTGTAATATTTTTTTCTTTCATTCATAACATGTTTAGTGTTAGAAAAGTTAAATATATTTTTTAAAAAGTATAATACACATGATTTAGACTGATTTATGTAAATGTCGCAAAAACACAACACTGGGTTACAAAGGGTGCACCTTTTACACAGAGAATCCCGAACCTTTGTGAAGTGGCTGTTCACAAGAGGATGTACCAACACAGACGGGAGAGCCAGAGTGGACCTCAGTCTGCCGTACATCTCCACCTTAAAGCCACGGGCCACTCCTTTGACGACAGTGAGGTACAGGATAGTATCAAGGGAGTGTGCAGGGTAAGCCTGCTAGGTCTGAGCTTATCAGGAGATACGGTCATGAAGCTCATATCAACACTACCTACAGGGCAAAACTACAATGTGTATGCAGACAAATTTTCTCCTCTGTGCCTCTGCTTGTTAAACTGCTCGAGTGTAGCATACCGCCTGGTTAGCTCAACTGGTAAGTCACTTGACTTTCACCCGGGGTTCGAATCCCCCCCGGCAATGAGCAAGCCAGTATGGGTCCTCGGGCAAGACCCTTCACGGTACTGCCCCCTGGGCGCCTGAAAGACGAGCTGCCCTCTGCTCCTTCCCTGAAGGATGGGTCAAATGCAGAAAAATAATTTCCCTACGGGGGATGAATAAAGGATATCAAAATTAAAAAAAATACACTTTGTTGGCACTGTTCGTCCTGGGCGTGTGCCAAGCCTCAGGTTAGCAGAAGAGAAGGAGCCGAAAAAACAAGAAAGAGGAAGCTTTGACTTCAGAGTGTTGGAAGAACACAACATCTGTACGGTGAGGTGGTATGATAACTGGTCAGTCACACTGCTCTCCACTTTTGATGGCCCAAACCCAGTCGATAAGTTTGCACAGTGGAACAAATCCACCAAGTCCTTCACTGAAGTGAGAAGACCATCAATTGTGAAGATGTACAATAAATTCATGGGTGGGTTCGACTTGCTGGATTCCTTCACAGCCAAGTACAAGTTGCACATGAGGTGCAAATGGTGGTACATGTACATCTTTTGGCACACCATCATCATTGCTGTGGTAAATGCTTGGCTGCAATACAACCAAGACTGCAAGACCCTGCAGATCCCCTTCTGCTGCACATTTATTTTTATCTTTACTTTCAATGCACATTCTATTGCACATTACCATTTCACTGCTGTATCTTCCATTGCACATTTATGATGCCCGCTGCACATTTTGGTAGAGCGTTTGTCTAATGATCCAGGGGTTGGCTGTTCGAATCCCGCTCTTGATGGGTTGACCGCGTGTGATCCCAGCTCCCATAGATGAGCGCTGCTGTTGTGTCCTTGGGCAAGACACTTAACCCCACCTCGCCTCCAGTGTCTGTGGACACTGGTAGCGCAGTTGCAAGTCCACTTGTGACGTGGGCCATCCTCTTGTCCACCACCTGCTGGAGGATTCATGGGGGGCTGGTGCATTGTGTTCTGGGCAGCAGATCTGCTTGGACTGCTGCTCCCGCGACCCAGAAATGGAAAAGTGGAAGAAGATGGATGGATAAATAGGTATTTATTTATTCTGTTGCACTGCTTTCAGATTTTACATTTTAGATTTTTGTCTTGGATAGTTTTTGTTTTGTTTCGACTTTGTATTGTATTTTGTACACTGTCTTTTTGCACTACCTGGCCAGAGAGAAACAAAATTTCGATTCACTGTATGTTGAACACATATGGCAGAATTGACAATAAAGCTGACTTTGATCTTTGATCTTCTTGATCCCTGTGAAGGAAGTGCTGAACAGGAGACGGTTCCAGGTACAGCTCCCTGCCTCTCTCATTCACACTAGCACCGTAAAGAGAAGTAGACCTTCAGTGTATGAGGAAAGATCACGACTAAGTGCTAAAAAGATAGTGTACAACACTCCGAAAGGACAGCATTGGACACTTTCCTCATAAAGATAAAAAAAGAGGCTGGTGCAGGTAAGAGTGGATACACATCCACCTCTTGCATGGAGTGTGATGTCCGCTTGTGCTTCTTCAGCTTTCTTCAATTTCATATTTGATGAGTGACATGATAAAGAGATTAATGTTCTTGTTCATATACAGGATTGTTGTACTATTAAATAGAAGTTTTGAGTGTAAAAAAAAAGTGCTGTTCTGTATTTTAAAAAATCATTTTAAAATATGTTTTGATTTTATGGAGTGAGCAAAAACTAATACAAATTTCCACAGATTCCTCACAAAAAAGATAAAACAAATTATTTTCTGCATTAGAGGCTTAGGAAAAACATGCTAAAGAGGTTTAAAAAAAATTTCATCCAGGAAATGAATGCTTGGGTCTCAGAGAGTTAAAGTCCTCCAAATGTACCTTGAAAAACCTGCATTCTTACAGCGAGCTGGCCAGGAAAAACAATAACATCTGCATGCAGAAAAGCAGGTGGTGGATCCTTCACCATAAACGTATGCCTACTTATTCAAGATCATTTATTTGTCATATGCAGGATCAACACAAGGTCAACAATGCAATGAAATGCTTAGGATCAGAAGAATCATTGACTCGCTAAGATAGTCAAGACGTACTAACAGCATGCAATAAAAATAGAAGGGAAAAAAGTAAACAATATAATTAAAAAATATGTAATAAAGTATAATAAAATACAAATGTACAGGTAGGATTAAATAAGGTGTATGTAAGATTCTTCAACCAAGTGAAGCACTGCAGTGATTCTGACCGATCACCACCATGTGGTTCCACATTTAACGATCCAATAAGTAAATAAGTAATAAGTTTGTTTGTTTTGTTTTTTTTCCATTGCATTTATATAGCGCCTTTCATGACATGCCTTGTCATCCCAAAGCGCTCCATAGTTCACCGTTCATTCACTCCACACTTGGTGGTGGTAAGCTACCTTCTGTAGCCACAGCTGCCCTGGGGCAGACTGACGGAAGCGAGGCTGCCAATCTGCGCCATCGGCCCCTCCGACCACCTCCAACACTCACGCACACTCCACTTTCATACTAGGCAAATGTGGGTAAAGTGCCTTGCCTAAGGACACAGCGACAGTTTTTCTGCAACTGGCGCCCCACTGTGGCACCTGGAATTCCCAGCAGTCTCCCATCCAAGTACTAACCAGGCCCTGCCTTGCTTAAGCTTCTGAGATCTGACAGGATCAGGCTTTGACAGGCAGGTATGGCCACAACAGGCAGGTATGGCCACAAGTTAGGAAGCGCATCCTTCCTCACAGTCTAAGTAGAGTGTTGCACATAATATAGTATAGTATAAGTATAGCACGTGGGTTATGAAGCAGGTTATTGCACAGGTAACAACACCTAGTGCACCATTAAGTCTGAAATAGCAAATGAATAAGCCACGCAATATATTATGATGATGATGATATTATGATTTCATACCGGTCTCATGCCCAGGTGGTACGTGTTCCCCAGGCAGATCTGGCATCCCAGGGCATCCAGCTGATCCACAGTGATCCCCTTCATGGTCCCTTGGGTGCCCACAGGCATAAAAACCGGGGTGCTCACCGGGCTGTGGGGCAATATTAACTCACATGCTCTGGCTTTTGTCACCGGACACTCTGCTACAATCCTCAAAGTAAGAGGCGACGCTGCAGATAAAGCTTTTTTTACGTGCATGCTGTTTTCTGAATTTATTTGAGCTTCACGCGCTGTGGTGGCGGCCATGTTGGAGTGGACATGTGACGCAGGGAGTGAAAATTGACAAACGGATCGGCCAATGTGACATGAGTAAATGATCTCGAGTGGAGAACACGCCTTTTGGAAACCGAAGCAGAAGTCAAAGCGGAGTGATTGACAGCACGTTCAGCCAATGAGCAGTCTCGGATGAAGGAGGCGGGCGCACGTCACCGGCGTCGATCGGATGTCGTCTCCTTTGACCGGATATCTGTGCAGAGGAAGTTTTGTTATGCGACTTTTCCGTCCCGTTTCGGCTGTCCAGCTAATTAACGTCATTTAAAACGAAAATGATATGACACAACGCTAAGTTATAACGCTTTCACGCAGTTACGCATTCACGGGTAACGCACCAGAGCCGTGGGACTTCTTCAAATTAACCCGGGAGCAGCTTGCTACGAGGCTAACGTTACCTAGCCATTTAGCACGGCGATCACTAGCCACTGGTTTTCGTTCTGTTGAAGGTTCTCCCGAGCTGCAGGAGCCATGGGGAACCGGGGTATGGAGGACCTGATTCCCCTCATTAACAAACTTCAAGACGCATTCAGCTCCATTGGACAGACCGCCAACCTAGACCTTCCGCAAATAGCCGTGGTCGGTGGGCAGAGCGCAGGGAAGAGTTCTGTTTTGGAAAATTTTGTAGGAAGGTAAGTGTATTCACGCTATTCTACGTATTATTTACTATTTTGATCATTGGCATC
Organism: Paratrypauchen microcephalus; assembly: GCA_036785185.1. Classification (NCBI taxonomy): domain Eukaryota; kingdom Metazoa; phylum Chordata; class Actinopteri; order Gobiiformes; family Gobiidae; genus Paratrypauchen; species Paratrypauchen microcephalus. The sequence continues at coordinate 5,267,288 of JAVJIX010000025.1, read as the reverse complement.
ACATGTTCCAGTCCATTGGATGATTACATTTAGTGCGGTTTTACTTTGCCAATGAGGCGAGGTGAAAGCGGCAACTCAATAGTGCACTTGTCATAGTTATCCATTCATGAACTCTCTATACAGCCCTTTTATGCTTAAAAATCTTTATAATTGTAAACTGCATGTGCAAATCTTCTTTAAATTCCTTGTCCGACTCCTACATACAATTGTAATTCTTTCTAGTGATGCTTTCATGTTTACGATGACGTGCACTACTTTATAAACGAGTTATAAGTCTTATCTTATCTGACCTTTTTCTATAAATATATTAACTACCCACGCCTACACACAAAGTTAATAATGGCTAAGTCAAGAAATAACAGCTGTAATACTTTAGTTTTATTACTTGTATTTATCTAGTTAATTGTGTATTATTAAGGTAAACCTCTGTCAGATATTGTCAATGGATTAAACTTGGTTGTCCTAACAGACAGGTCTTGTCCTCCTCTCCCACAACAGCCTCTAATCAGATCAGACCTTGAGATAATGAAACAAAACAGACTGGTGTAAGCTTGTTTAGCAGGTTTTTTCCCCATTGAGACACTCTTAGACTGAAACCCAACCCACAGTGAATATATAACAACACGTACATGTAGGCGAGACAGCCAGAGAAAGGAAGTGAGTTTGTGTGGCACTGACATAAGACCGCTTGCAGACAGTTGAGACTGCATTTTCTCACACTAAAGGAGAGCTTGAAGATATTGCCTGTAATTATCAGAAAACATTTTCCGCTTCTTCTGTTTTGTCTTTGGTTTTTGATAAAACAAAATATGTCACTATCTACCCAGAAGCGTTTTACATCACGAATATTATGGAGTTTAATTAGGCCTGGGCATTGTAAGACTCTGATCCAATATAGGTAGGAGATGCAAAAGCTTAGAAAAATGTCATGTTTATTACAATTCCTCTTCTTATTCAGTTAAAAGTGTGTTAAAATGGCCATAAGAATCATAAAAAAAGACTACAAACTATGAAAACAACTTGACAATGAAAACAGTTGGAAATTGGTTGATTGTAGTCTAAGTGATGCACCATTATCAGCTATCAAAACTGGTTGAAAAGGTCCAGGTCCACTTGCTTGTCACATGACAGATTTCAATGTCACACCTGGTTACACCTAGAAGGGGACAGGTTACTATAGCAACCCATGTTTGCATGTGGCGTGAGTCATTGTTGGTTTTATGTCTTGTTTGCAATCAGGAGTGGCACACATACAGAGTGACATATGCAGTATTTTATTATGTCCAGATAACATTTGATTGACACTTAAAATTAGTATAAAGAAATCATGCCATGCAGTTCAATTCATGATTTTGATGTTTGAGTTCAGGAGACTACACATTTATCATACAAAAGTATAACAATATATAGATTTTTTGCCATGATGATTGAATGCATACAAGTAACTCACATTATGTTAAATTGGACATATCATTTGGTTAGTTACATTTTCATAGCTTTCAAAGGGACGTGATATCTGACTGTACAAGCCGGCGGGCGGGGGCTCTTATCAGCTTTGCTCTCAGTTCCACAGGAGTTGCAGAACTGAATCTATGATGTGGTGCTGCTGCTGGACCTTGTATTAAAACAAGATGAGCTCATTTACAACATATAATAATGTACAGTGACATCATGGCATCAGTGCTGGTCAAACTCCATATTGTTGTTTCACCTTCTCTGTCATTAGGAGGCAAGCAGTGAAATATTGGGCCGGCATAGTAGCTACTAAACAGGAGTTATAATAAATAAATACAAATTTAAATGAATATTTACTTATATAATAGTTTAGCCTGGAGAAAGTACTTTGCATTGTATTTTTAATGGCCTACAATGGGAAGTGTATTTGCATGAATGGACAAACATACAGAAGTTTTCCATTGTCAGATTTGACGGGAACGACTGTAGAGGGTGCACATTAGTTCTTAGACTTTGCATTGTTCTAAGTTGTATTTAAATTAAATATAACTCATTAGCATCATAATAACAATGTGACACTTGTAAATAATACATTTTATTATTATTATTATTATTATTATTCAGTTCTATGAAATGGTCAAGTAGATCGCAAATAAGATTTTGTTAATTGCATTGCTGCAAAACACAAAACTTGTAGCACTTTTTAAACATGTATCAACCAGGATAATAACTGTAAGAAACAACCCACACTAACAAAAGTTACACAGGGAAAACTGTGGTCAATATTGACAAATTAGAAAATTACAGCTTAGGTTTTCTCCAGATGGTTTTGGGCAAATCTTCACACAGAAACTATGACCACTTTCTAGGGACCTCTGTGCCCACACACAGTCTGCGGACACCCAGGGAGCCGTGATCATAGTCCTGGCCACATCAAATGCCTCTGGGATGAGTCCTACTTCACCTCTCTCTTATTATCTCTCTATCCCTCTCCCTTAAGATAAGATAAGATAAGATAAGACTTTATTGATCTCACACAGGAGAAATTTACTTGTCACAGTAGCTCCAGGTAGGGACAGTTTGAACAAGAAGACAAGTGCATGCAGGCAAAAAAAAAAAAAAAAAAAAAAAGGCATAAAGATAGGTGATAATAATAATTTAAAAAAATAAGTAATAAATCAAATAATAATAATAGTAGTGATAATAATAAAAAAACAGTGACCGGGAGAGTATTGAAAAAAATTGGAAAAACTATATTGCACGATAGGAGTAATGAAAAAAAACAACAATATTGCACATTGGGAAAACGATATTGCACGGTAGGACTATACAGTAGAATTATACAGTCTGATGGCGGTGGGGATGAAGGATCTGCGGTAGCGCTCCTTCTTGCACTTAATACCTTCCTTGACCTCAGGCTTTTCACAAGGTGCTCTCAAAATGCTCTCAGCCAATCACAGACCGCTAGACAGGTTGAGGGCACAGCCCCTGATGTCCCCTCTCACTCTCGCTCTCTGTCACTGCTGTATAGTCAGCCCTGGCAGCAGAAGGCCCAGTCTGGTGGTGTCCCTGTGACTCTCCTCCTCGTACATCCATAATACATGAAATGATACACAATCTGCTCAGCCTCGTCTATCATTTACAGGGCATCAATAATATAGCTCTGACCCTGCAACGCGTCTTTTCAATATGCCACCGACCGCCATTTATTCATTTCATGAAGATGGAGCATCTGTGTGATATGTTTTGATTTCAGAAAGATGGACCAGCTTTCACCGGCTCTCATTCACGATTGTCCAGAGTGGTTGTCCGCTCTGGCCGTTCATCGACCTGAGGGCTGAGTGAAAGTGAAACAGGAGAGATGCACAAATGCTCCTGTGAGTCAGCTTCTGTAATGTCCACTGATAGCAAATGTACAGTACCTGCTGGACTGAAGGAAAGGGCCAGTGGAACATTGGCTGGCTGTGGAGGGAGGGCAAAATGGCTAGACCTGTGACAATAACAAATTTTGAAGTCCGATATATTGCTGAAGTAAATATAGATGACAAATGATCATACTGAAACTCATTTATGCCACTGACTGAATAACCCAAGAGCAGATTTAAACCACACAAACTATTCCAAATCTACAATATTGTTAAAAACATGAGCTGCAATAAACAAATAGCAGAATGAAACTATTTAGTAGTTAGTGTGTGTCTATAATGAAGCATAATTCAACCTTTTTATGGCTTATATCTTTTCATATAGTCAGAAAATAACCAACATATTTCCCATTAGTGCTCATAGCAGCCCTAGATATGGCTGGATATTATTAATGCAAACATTTTACGATATATTTAAAGCTGCTTAACAGTGTTTTTTATAATATTTGTACTTACTTATTTGGAGCGGTTTAAATTATAGCTTATATGTTCTGATTCCACTTGTCACATCTTATCTCTTTCATTATTAGTTTTTAGCCTCTGCAGATCCTCCACAGTCTGTGTTTAAGTCGCTCTAAGCTTTAGCGATAATAATTTTCCACAAACTCTCTCTGCCTCCTCGCAACTGAGAGGAAAATGAGCTCCAGTTCACACAGAATAATATCACAAAATTACAAATTTCATATAATTCTCATATATATCAAAATATAATGATCAGTAATATGATATGGCCCCTATTAACAATACTAACAACACAAAGATCATCATAACCACATTAAAAAAGGTGGGTTGGTATTGTGTAGCTGTGGATACTGATTGTCACTGCCTCTGTTTGATAAATGCCAAAGATTTGATGGCTTAACTGGGCATATCAAGTCTATATAGTGTTGGATGTTTCATGCATCAACTGTTCTCTTACAGACATATGTTCTTGTCTGGGACGTTGAACACCACTGGTTGCACTGACAAAGCTCTGGCATTTCTATTGACGTGTGATGTGTGCAATGTCCAGAATGTTTTGTGTCTTTACCATAGCCTGTGTCCATGCTCTGGGGCTGTCTGTGTGCTATAGCGACTGCCTTTTAAAAATACTGTGGGCATTGTATTGACCACAGTATAATATCAGCATTTTTGTTTTGACAAACATGGTTGTTACATAAAGTAAAAAAAAAAAAAAAAAAAGATGAACAGAAACTTGTATAGAAAAGCAATATTAAAGATTTTCACCAAATTAATTTTAACAACATTTTAACATTTTCTCTTTTCTCAATACTGCCCTCTTCTATTGACAGCTCCTCAAAAAAATCGACTGAAGTGAAAGAGGTAATGAGTGAGTTAGTTTTCCGTCAGGACCCTCTGCTCTTCCAGAAGTCCAGGGGAGAGATATGATTGACCCCAGATGTGCGCAGTGTGAGCGAGTGTGAAGAAGAGGAGCAGATGGGTGGAGGGCGGAGGAGGGGTCTGAGCTAAAGGCTGACTCAGCACCTGGGGTTCAAAATTCCTCAGGTGCTGTGTCACTGCAATGAGAAGAAAACACAAAACTTTGACTTCTCAAAACATGTATTGTGTTTATGGACAATGCCTTAGTGTTCATTGCAATATAAATAGTGGTTTGTTTACTACAAAATAGTATGTTTTCATCATGACTAAAGTGGTGGTTCACACAAGTTGCCAGCAGGTGAGGGCTGAATCAAATCAAAGCAATAGGGGTGTAATGATATCTACACAGGTTAATATTTTGTTCTGACTACTCTGATCTCTTATAGGTTTGTGGTAAAACAGGGCTGTGGATTTGTAGTAAATTTAAATTACATAATTTGGGGAAATGATTCAAAATTGGTCTTGCATATCGGCCCAAAAATATCAGCAGAGATTATTCACAATTGCTCTCTAGATGCATAACAATTGATTTTTACCATGGAAAAAAAACTTATCAGTTGATCTAGTATTTTCACAAAATGCTTCTCACAGTATGATATTTATTGCAATATTTTGTGGAGAGTAACAACATTGTGAATAATACTTTTTATATATATATATATCTTGACATGCCTTTGGTTCTGTCATAATCCTAAGAACAACAAAACGAAAGATTCAAAAATCCTTATAATAGTTATTTCTGCATGTTCAACCAGAGAGAACTATGTAGTTCCCTCATTACTATTAAGCAAAGAGACCTGTAATTCGAAAGACTTAAAGTTAGAATATCACGATACTGTCCACTATATAGTCCAAACGTGCAATATTTTTCTATACTCTCTTATTTACTTATTTTATTATTATTACTTATCTTGTCTGCATGCACTTTCTTGTTCAAACTTTCTTTGCACTAAACTGCCTGGAGCTAATGTGGCAAGTGAATTAATCCTATGTGAGATCATTAAAGTCTTATCTTATCTTATCTTATATTGGGGTTATTGTTACATCCCTACTAAACAATGCCTCAATTTAAGAATCTATAGTTTTTTTTTAATGGTGCTGGAGTGGAAAGAATGAATTTTGTCTAAGCTTGGATTTATTTAATTCCTAGTAAAATACATGTATTCGTGTTAAATAAGAAAAAAAATCAAATTACAGTGGTACCTCACCTTACGAATGACCCAACAAACGAAAATTTCAAGTTACGAAACGCCTTCACTGTAAATTTTTGTCTCTAGATACGAAAGAAATTTCAAGTTACGAAACGCGAAATCTCAAAAATTCAAATAATGCGTGCTCAGCCACACACATTATACGCTTTTCTCAGACTGGATTTAAACTTTTCTCACATTTGTCTCTGTTTAAACACTCAAACTTTCATAGATTTTCAACAAAACGTATCAATATTGAAGTGTGGGGGGAAGCGGGAGGGGGGAGAAGACTGCGCGGACACGTGTGCGCAGCATGACCCGGCGCGGGGCTGACAGCAGGACTAGACCAAGATCTAAACCTGGACTGGACCAGGACTAAACCAGGACTAAACCAGGACTAAACCAGGACTAAACCAGGACTAGACCAGGTGGATTAAAGCGCCGCGTGCGGGTCTATTTCCTAGTTTCTCACGAGTCACAGCTGAGGCGAGCAGTGAGGAGGAGACCGCAGGCAGTCTGAGCGCATGTGAGCGAGAGCCATGCAAGAGTGGTCTAGACCTCCTCTAGACCTGACCAGGTCTAGAGGAGGTCTAGAGGAGCCGCGGTGGTCTGGACTAAACCAGGAGGAGCCGCGCTCACATGCGCTCAGACTGCCTGCGGTCCCCTCCTCCCTGCGGTCTCCTCCTCGCTGCTCGCCTCAGCTGTGACTCGTGAGAAACCAGGAAATAGACCCGCACGCGGCGCTTTAATCCACCTGGTCTAGTCCAGGTTTAGTCCAGGTTTAGTCCTGGTTTAGTCCTGGTCCAGTCCAGGTTTAGATCTTGGTCTAGTCCTGCTGTCAGCTCTGCGCCGGGTCATGCTGCGCACACGTGTCCGCGCAGTTTTCTCCCCCCTCCCGCTTCCCCCCACACTTCAATATTGATACGTTTTGTTGAAAATCTATGAAAGTTTGAGTGTTTAAACGAGAGACAAACGTGAGAAAAGTTTAAATCCAGTCTGAGAAACCAATCAGGACGCAGAAGAAGAAGAAGTGAAGAAGAAGTGAAGAAGAAGTGAAGAAGAAGTGAAGAAGAAGTGAAGAAGTGAAGAAGAAGTGAACTTTATTGATCTCACACTGGAGAAATTCTTCTCCAGTGTCTTCTCCACATTGTTACACTATAATAAAAGTTACACTATAAAAAAAAAAAAACTTGGATCGGCGCCTTGGAACGAATCAGGCTTTTTCCATTGAAATAGCTACTCAACTTACGAATTTTTCACGTTACGAAACCACTTCTGGAACGAATTAATTTCGTAAGGTGAGGTACCACTGTATCAAGATTTAGCAGTATGAGGAAATGGTAATTATTAGTGTTTTGCCATAATACACAGCCATTAGAGCAGCTCATTAAACTTTAACACCATCATCATCTGTTTATTCACAGGACCAACTCCTCATATGATATTGAATCATACATAATTAGAATGGGAAGTGCGAGTATCAGCAGAAGTCAGATCACTGCTCCCTGCTTGTATCAGTGGGTGTGCAAACGAGACTCTGATGATGTGAAAATGACTGTCACGTTTGATTTGTTTTGAGACCAGAGTGTGGTGTGAACTGTCTGTAATATTTGCTTAACACAGGTCTCTGAGTGCAGTAGTAAATTAATTACACTTTCACCTCATATAAATAGTTAATTAACGTTGCCTGCACATAATATTTTAATGTTGTACGTTTTTCTTTGCAGAGACTTCCTTCCGCGTGGCTCAGGCATTGTAACCCGCAGACCGCTTATTTTACAGCTGATCAATAATAAAGCAGGTGTGAAAATCTTGTCAAACTATAGAAAGCATTATCACCATGTCATTGTCACGTGTGTTTTTAATTACTTCTTTTACCTTTCAAAATGCCACTATGCCTTTGTCCAGAGTATGCCGAGTTCCTGCACTGTAAAGGAAAGAAATTTGTGGATTTTGATGAAGTGCGGGCGGAAATTGAAGCGGAGACAGACCGGATAACAGGCTCCAACAAAGGCATCTCTTCCATCCCAATTAACCTGAGGGTCTACTCCCCGCACGGTAATGGACACATGGCATTAGCTCCACACACTGTTTAGAATATGGAACAGTGTTTCATGGGGACAGAAGGAGAATTGTCTTAGTACAGTGTTTGGTCTTCAAGTACAGAATTGGAATGTGCAAAAAGTCAGCATTTAAAGGTGCACTATGTAACTTTTCTGATTCAGGGTCTGCTACCTGCTTTTGTCTGTTACATGTTATTGCTCTTTTTATTATCACAATCATTGCAATTAGTTAATGCAAATTGTACATGAAAAAAAAAAATATATATATATATATATATATAATTATTTTTATATATATATATATTTTTATATATATATATATATATATTTTTTTTAATATATAAAAATGTTATATAATGTATGTTTGTATCATTAAGCCACATTTTAGTTTTAAATGTTTAGGAATGACATTTCCCATTACTTTCTTCCAGTGCTGAACCTGACCCTGATTGACCTTCCTGGAATGACGAAGGTTGCCGTGGGAGACCAGCCTGTTGACATTGAGTTCCAGATCCGGGACATGCTGATGCAGTTCATCACCAAAGAGAGCTGTCTGATCCTCGCCGTGACCCCTGCCAACACCGACCTGGCCAACTCTGACGCCCTCAAGATTGCCAAGGAGGTGGACCCCCAGGGTAAGCCTCCAGCGACTCGGTCAAGTTAATGTTATGCATGCTTGGAACTTTTAATACAGAGATGATGGAGATTACTACAAACGATGTGAAGAATATACAGTGATCCCTCGTTTATCGCGGGGGTTACGTTTTAAAAATAACCCACGATAGGCGAACTCCACAAAGTCGTCAGCTTTATATTTTACAATTATTCTACATGTTTTGAGGCTGTAAACACCTCACCACACACATTCTACACTTTTCTCAGACTGGCATTAACATTTTCTCACATTTCTCTCTTGTTTAAATACTCAAACTTTTGTAGATTTTCAACAAAAAAGGCACAGTATTATAGAATGAAACTAAAGATCAAAACCTGTTTTCAAAACCTGTTTTCAGGCCCTAAACGTATTTCACAGTTCCTCTGATCGACCCTGTTCATCCTGGTGCTGCTCCACTGTCGCGAGTTTTGTTGGGGAGTAAACTTGCAAACATACAGCACTTCAGAGTCACACAGCGATTGAACATTTATATAAATTTCGCAAACTGAACGCATTCTGTACTGTACAGGAGACACGGCACAGAAAAAATCTGCGAAACAGCGAGGCCATGAAAAGTGAACCGCGATATAGTGAGGGACCACTGTACACAGGATAATAGTTAATTAGTAAATAGTGGGAGATGGACAGATTATGGAAATATTGATTAATTTATGAATGTTGTTTTTGCACTATTTTAGTATATAATTTATAAATAAAGCTGCAAGCAGCAATGTGGGTCCAAGCAGTGACCCAGCCTAATTTGATGATGTGCGTTGGATCAGTCTTCGCCCAAGGATCCCAGAGATACCAAGTTTTTTGAAGATGGGACTTACGGTTCAAAAGTTACAAGCAGAAATGTCCCTCAAATTTTGACCTGTTAGTGGCGGTAGAGGGTTTGAGCTGGGGCCCTGTAATTTTTTGTGTGGAATCCTGGGACAGACTAGAATACGTGTGAAAAGTTTGCAAATAATCCTATGAAGGGTTCCCGAGATATGAGCTCACTTCCTGTTTGGCGACTGTCTATGGCAACCCCTAGAACCGTCTGTCTTTGATGTGTCTTTGATCTAGCCGAAATGAGCTCATATCTTGGGAACCCTTCATAGGAAGCCTGGGAGCCTGGGAAGCCTGGCTAACAGACCCTGTTAGACCCTGTTAAATCCTGTTAGACCCTGTTAAGGTCAAAGTTGCAGGAATTTTAATAATACATGCTGAGGCCTACATGCACCTTTGGTGCTTGGCCCCACATTGCTGCTTGCAGCTATATCAGATCAAAGGTACATAAAGATCAAAGATCTTTGATCAGGGCGTTGCCTAGCAACGCGCGTGAAAGGTCAGTATCGGGTGCATCGGCTTTCGGACAGACGTGTTTGATTGGCTGTCATGACAAAACGATAAGAGATATCAAAAATTCCAGGGATATTTCTGATGAGGTTCAGTCCAAAGATGCTATGTACCAAATTTTAGCAAAATTGGTCCAAAATTGAGGGAGGAGAAGCATTTTGAGTGTTTTTCATAAAATGCTAAATGGCGGAAAATCTACCCTGGCGGAAAATGACTTCCTAGGGTGCGTTGGATTCAGAGATGCCAAGTTTTTGAAAATTGGACATACGGTTCAAAAGTTACACGCAGAAATGTACCTGAAAATTCCTGCAACTTTGACCTGCTGGTGGCGCTAGAGGGTTTGGGGTGGGGGCCTATAAATTGCTGTGGGTAATGAGGAGACTGGCTGGAATGTGCATACCAAATTTCACAACTTTTTACCAGACGGTTCTAGGGGTTGCCATAGACTCCCAGTGGCGGAAGAATATTGTATAATAGGAATCAATAGAAACACTATAGGTGCCTTGCAGCTTAGCGCTGCTTGGCCCCAATAACAAATCTGGGAAAAGAGCTACAATTATAAATTAGAATGGAAATAAGGGTATAAAGTGTCAGATCTATAAAAGTACTCACAAAAGCGCATTTCATTTGGTAAATGCGCATCTTTATATAGCGCTTTTCCACCTTCAAGGCACCCAAAGCACTTTACAACAAGGAACCACTCACCCATTCACACACACCAGTGTACGCAGACACTGGGGGCGAAGTGGGTTAAGTGTCTTATCCAAGGACACAATGGCAGCATTCCTCTGTGGGAGCTGGAATTGTACCACCAACCTGTGGGTCAGTGGATCTGACCACTCAACCACTGATGTTTCTTATGTCAAGACCAGGATTTGAACCGCCAACCTTTGGATCAGCTCTACTGAGCTACTGCCGCCTCCATTTCATATTTATATGATACTTTTATTGACATGTTTTAACACATTTATATTGTTTTGACGTAATATTGTGATTGTTTATACATTGTAAATTTGTTTTTATTTGGATATAAAATTGATCTCTTGGTGATTGATGTCTTGGTGATTTGCATTACTTGCAGGTCTGCGTACTATTGGTGTCATAACAAAACTGGATCTTATGGATGAAGGGACAGACGCAAAGGACATTCTGGAAAATAAACTTCTTCCATTGCGCAGAGGTACAAATTATACTTATTTTTTTTATTGTTTAAATGTCCTATATTACGCAAAATTGACTCATGTATATATTTTGCCATGTTAGAATTGTGTTTCGCATGTTTGAGTAACCCTTTATTATTAGTCTGTCTGCTGTACATCTCCAACGCTCAGAATGCTCTGTTCCACCTTGTGATGTCATGAGGTGGGAGCTCTTAAGTTAACTGCTACCTTTTACCTTTAATTCAGTAGAGATCGGCAGTTTCAGGGCTGAAATTATTCAAATCTACCAAAGGTGTATGGATTTCAAAAACACTGTGGAGCACTTCCACATGACATCACAAGGTGAAACAGAGCATTTTGAGCTTTGAAGATGTTTTCTGTTTGAGAGAAGAACTCAAGCTACATATGCAGAGTTTGTGTGAATGAAACAAAACACAACTCCAAGGATGTTTTTGATGAGGAAATATCATAACATAGATCAGAAAATACCGTAATATGAGCTCTTTAATTGTTTTTTCAACATACAGTGATTCATGTATATTTTTTGTATTCAGGTTACATTGGTGTGGTGAACCGCAGTCAGAAAGATATTGATGGAAAAAAGGACATTCGCGCTGCTCTGGCCGCTGAGAGGAAGTTCTTCTTGTCCCATCCCGCGTACAGACACATGGCCGAGCGCATGGGCACGCCTCACCTGCAGAAGACGCTCAACCAGGTGTGTGTGTGCGCGCTTGTTAATGGTGTAAAATGGTTCTGTGATATTTGAAATCAGAAGTGCATCCTCTGTCTTTCTTTTCAAAGCAACTCACAAACCACATCAGAGACACACTGCCAGGGCTGCGCAGCAAACTGCAGAGTCAGCTGCTGTCTCTGGAGAAGGAGGTGGAGGAGTACAAGAATTTCAGACCAGACGACCCCACTCGCAAGACCAAAGCATTACTGCAGTGAGTGTACTACAGATGATTAACAGATGATTCTATTAATCACAATGTGGTGTTAAACGTCTGTCTTACATTTATTCAGTTACATGTTTCTTATTGCTAAAAATACTTTCAGAAACATGCATTCCTACTGTGAGCTGAGCAGTAGGCATTGAGATGGGCAAGATAAATTCATATTCTGGAGAAAGGCAAAGCATTAACCTCTCCATGGAGACAAAAACTCTATATTACAACAAAAAGCAGCATTATATCGCAATATTAATTGTAGCTGCCCCCATCTGTATTGGTATCCAAGTCTTACCTAGGGGATCTGTAAGTGAATAAGTGAATCAGCTGTGGCAGTTAAATGCTCTTTAAAGCCTAGTTTTATCCTTATCAAGAACAGCATTAAATGGTGCTTTTTTCAGGATGGTGCAGCAGTTTGGTGTGGACTTTGAAAAATGCATCGAGGGCTCTGGAGATCAAGTCGACACCAAAGAACTCTCGGGGGGTGCCAAGATCAACCGTATCTTCCACGAGCGCTTTCCCTTTGAGCTGATCAGGGTACGAGAGTCTTACCAATCAAATCTCCTATGTGCATGTGCAAAATGTTATTCACGCCCTTTCCCTTTGCTGTAGATTGTGTTTGACGAGAAAGAGCTCAGAAGGGAAATCAGTCATGCAATCAAGAACGTCCATGGTGTCAGGCAAGTATACGTCCACACAGTCTCTCAGCTTCCCACAGAGTTCAAACCATTCCTGTGCAAAACACCTGATTTTTTTTTTTTTTTGCTTTGTCGTTAGTCATTATTTACTGTGAAATTTGACAGAAAGTCCCCATTCAGGCAGACTCTAATCACAGTGTTTGCTTTTGACGGTCAATGCCTTTTATTCTGTGGTTTGATGTCTTTCTCTTGTTCAGTGCAGCACCCACTCTTTTTCCATTGCAGTCAAAGCATTTAGTTATAACATGGTATTAGTATACATTTGCCTCAGTTCTGAGAAATCTACTGGCAGTACTCATAATACATAACATATTTTTGTTACGTTATGTTTATCTTTCCATTTGACCTTACATAAGTTGTAAGTCCTTTGTTTATTTTGGGCCTGTCACAATAATTACTATATCACTATATCGACTTGACTGTCACTAAATTACAGCTGGAACATTTTTTATTTTTTTTTTTTTGTAGTATGATAAAAATATGAGCTGAGCTGTAGAGGGTTTAATAACGACTGTAATTTCCGGACTATAAAACGCTACTTTTTTTTCTCACACTTTGAACCCTGCGGCTTTTACAACGATGCGGCTAATATATGTATTGATTATTTGTTTATGAACACAGTGGATGTGTGTGCACAGCCTGAGTGCAGAAAGCGCCACGGTCTGTGCGGTTAACATGAAGTTGCTAGCGCTGTTGTCAGTGCACTAAAACAGTTTATTGCCATGTGATGAAATAAGTTATGATGCTAAACGAACATTAGTGAGTGAGATGCGTCTTAATGACCCGTATGCGTTAAATGCAGGTGAGTGTGTAAATGACGAGAAGAAACGTCTCAAACTTCAGTAGTCGGACATCCACTCGTACCTGATCGATACACCTATCCCCGCCCCCCGGGAGAGCCTGAAATCTGCTGAAATCCTACGAGACACTGACATGATCCCAGACACTGACATGATCCCAGACACTGACATGATCCCAGACACTGACATGATCCCAAACAGGACAGCGGCTCTTTTTGCAAGAGACATGCGCAGTAGAGCGCCAAGAAACGGGGATGCAAGAGCGAGACAGACAATGTGCCAAGGAAGATGCTAGTTTGATTTTGTTTTGAACAGTTATTTTGCACTTCATGCACACACGGTCCTCTGAAAATCATGCAAAATTAATTTTTGAATGTCTTATTTTCAAAACATGTTTTGACTCCTGATTTTTTTTTTTTTTTTTTTTTTTAATTTTCATTTTTTTTATAGTGTAACATTGTGTTCTGCGTCCTGATTGGCTAAGGGACCTTTGCTGATTGATGTTATAGATGGGGGACGTGGGGGGGGGACCAGACTGGAACTAGACCAGGACTAAACCTGGACTAAACCAGGACTGGACCAGGTCTAAACCAGGATTAAACCACCGCGTGCGGCTCTTTGCCTTTGCTCTTTTCGGACTGCGTGCCTTCCCCTCGGGACCGTGTCCACGAAACCAGGCAAAGAGCCGCACGCGGTGGTTTGATCCTGGTTTAGACCTGGTCTAGAGGAGGCACCGTTTGGGCACGGGTCTCGTGCTCGCAGCCCCGGGACGCGCGGTCTCGCGCCGGTCATGCTGCGCTATCACGGATTTGAGCATGATGAGCGCACGTGTCCGCGCGCACACTTCTCCGCCCTCCCCCCACGCTTCACTATTAATACATTTTGTTGAAAATCTACGAAAGTTTGAGTGTTTAAACGAGAGAGAAATGTGAGAAAACGTTAATTTGAGGGATTACTGTACTGACAAATATCGGTCGTTAATATCGGCCCACTTTTACACATCGGGCTGATACCGATATGTTAAAAAAATTTGCAATATCGGCCGATACCGATGTTAATGGGGATATATCGTGCATCCCTACTTATGATGCAGCTTTTAAGAGAGAGTTGATGGTGAGACGCTGGCGACCGCAGTGTGATGAACTGACTCAACGCAAAAAGACGACAAAAGTTTTCAGAGGCAAGGAAACCAGATGCTTCAAACTGGAAAACTTCTTGAAGACCTAGACACTTGTGGCTTATAGACAGGTGCGGCCTATATATGTACAAAAAATATGCGGCTTATATGCAAGTGCGCTCAATAGTCCAGTAATTACGGTAACCTCTCTGAGTAATTATAGATACCAACAAAGTACAAACATGCTCATTGTCAGTAGTTCAGTTGTATCACTGCCATTAAAGGGGCCATATTACTCAATTTTCTGATCTATGTTAAAATGTTGTTTCCTCATCAAAAATCTCAAACAGAAAACACTGTTCCATCTTGTGATGCCATGTGGTAATACAGGAAGTGCTCCACTGAGTTTTTAAACTTCATACACCTTCACTAGAATAATTTGGATAATTTCAACCCTGGAATTGTAAAAAGCTGTTAACTTAAACTATGACTTTGGAGATATAGTAAACTAATTAACCAGGATTACTCAAACAAGTGTGAATAAAACAAACTCCAGGATTTTTTTTAATGAGGTAACGACATTATTACATGCTATAAACAGCTCAAAGAGTCGAAGCCTCTCGGATGAGCGGCGAAACGTTTTCAACCAAACAAACTTTGTCCAGTTGACAAATTGAACTTCTCCTGTTATCATGGATTCTACCTGGACGACTGAGGGACTTTTCACGCAGCTCAAAGAGTAATGTTTCATAATATAGTACTGTCAATATTCTTGTTTATTAGGTATTTTCTTTAGCAATATATCACCATTTAAAACGTGGTATCGTGACAGGCCTAGTTTTTTTTCCCTCATTTTGCCATTACACGCATTTCTGTGTTCTGTTATTCCATATGTTTGTTAATTGTCCCACATCTGTCTGGCTCTGCGCCTGTCTCTCTCTGTGCGTCCTCAGAACGGGCCTGTTCACTCCTGACCTGGCGTTTGAGGCCATCGTCAAAAAGCAGATCGTAAAGCTGAAAACGCCCTGTATCAAATGTGTCGATATGGTCATTCAGGAGCTCATCAACACAGTCAGGCAGTGCACCAGCAAGGTACTGCAGGTGTCCAGCATCTCCCCCGGCAACGGACACGGATGGCAAAGGGGCAGCCTGATGGCAAAGTGACACAATATAGTAACATAAAGCAACATAATGATGAAGCAGATCAGTTAGGTATTTCACACACTGTGTAATTAAGTAGAGCTCAGAGTGGTACTTTTGATTTTCTGACAACTTGGAGTTTAGACTTCTCAATTCATCTTAGTAAAACAGTTAAGGTAGTGCTGGGACTATACTGCATTCCAAATTATTGTGCGAATTATATTTTTCTCTGCTTTTGCCAAATTGTCAGTATAAATGACAGTCAGCATAATTTTCAAGTCATCAACCTTTAGAGTACAATTTGAAAGTTATTGAACAAACCTCCCAATGAAAATGATTTATTATTTATTTATTTTTTTCAAAAATGATAACTTAAAATGCCCTGTTCCAAATTATTGTGGACAACAGCGTTTCAAACCATGTTATTGTTCTAAAGAACTGAAAATGGTATTAGCATATTACTGAAAACAAAAGATCAACAGGTCAATAGGACCCCTTATTTGACAGGAGCTTCAGAATTTTTGCATCCATTGAACTCGTGAGTTTGAGCAGAGTTTCTGCTTGAAATTCTTTGCAGGATGTCAGAATAGCCTCCCAGAGCTGCTGTTTGGACGTGAACTGCCTCTCACCCTCGTAGATCTTTCGCTTGAGGAGCTCCAGAGGTTCTCAATAGGGTTGAGGTCAGGGGAGAATGGAGCCACATGAGTTTCTCTTCTTTTATGCCCATAGCCGATGATGCAGTTATTTCTTGCAGCATGAGATGGTGCATTGTCATGCATGAAGATGATTTTGCTACGGAAAGCACGTTTTTTCTTTTTGTTCCATGGAAGAAAGTGGTCAGTCAGAAACTCCACATACTTTACAGAGGTCATTTTCACACCTTCAGGAACCCTAAAGGGGCCGACCAGCTCTCTCCCCTTGATTCTGGCCCAAAACAGGACTCTGCCCCCTCCTTGCTGACATCGCAGCCTTGTTGGGATATGGTGGCCCTCCACCAACCAACCACCACTCCATCCACCACTCCATCCATCTGGACCATCAAGGGTTGCACGGCACTCATCAGTGAACAAGACTGTTTGAAAATGAGTCTTCATGTATTTCTGGACCCACTGGAGCCGTTTCTGCTTGTGAGCATTGTTTATATAGAAGTTTTATGCATAACTGCTAGCCTCTGGAGGATCCTACACCTTGATGTTCGTGGGACTCCAGCAGCTTCAAATACCTGTTTGCTGCTTTGTAATGGCATTTTAGCAGCTGCTCTCTCAATCTGATGTATTTGTCTGTGTGCCTTTATCTGCACAAATCCGTGTGTGCTCTGAATCAGCTACAAATCTCTTAATAGTATGATGATCACACTTAAATTTCATGAAAAATAAAAGGTTTTCATACTTTGTCCAAGGTATTCAACTGTTTCACTCTTTTGGGCACTAGAGAGAGATCCTTTTTTTTCCCCATATTGCTTGAAAATGTTGCTCTGGTTCATAATGTGGAACGTCCTTCTTAAGTCGTTTTTCCTTTAATTGGACACCCCTGGTAAACTCATTGGTACAGGTGAGAGAGATGATTTTGCTGAGACCCGAGACCATCCATGAGTTTCACTGGAAAACTAAACATCTACCTTTATGACACTTCAACACAATTTGCATAATAATTTGGAACGCCTTATAGACCGGTGCCATTTCAATCCAAGTCTACATTAGGAATTGGGCTCAAACCAGGACCATTAAGTTGTATTTGTTATTTGCCTACAATTAACTCACAACCCTGTGTATTGCATTTATATTGGATAGTGAAAAGAAAAAACTGTTTTAAGATAACATTCAGATACCATGGTAATCGGTTTATCTCGTTTAATCTCATAAATAATACTCCTACAGACATGCACAATGTGCCTTCAGCTTGCCCCGGCCCGTTGTCTAGTTGAGGGCTGTGCTGTGGTGGTGATGTGGTGACGAGTGCCGTGTTGTGACCCTGGATCTGACATGTTTTTGGGAATCTGGAGATCTCTGTCCCTCTGTCCGTCTCTGCTCTGGACAAGCTGCAGGCCTCACATCCTCATTCTGTCTTCAAAAGTCATGCCTAATAATACTAATATGGAGTTTAAATTCAAGCTGACATGTGTTTACTCTTGAAAATATAGAGGAAGTAGCTTTTTTTACAGAAGTAGATGTGAAAGAACTGCGGCTTGTCCTTTTTCCTATTGGCATGACTTATCTGACTCAAATCACTAATTGTGCAAATACCTTTTTTTTTTCCTCTTCTCTGGCTTTTATTTCCTCCTCTATTTAATATCTTTCTGTCCTTCCTTCTTTGCTGCCACTCGTTCGCTTTTTGATCCCCTTTCAGAACGGGTCTCTTCACCCCTGACCTGGCTTTTGAGGCAATAGTCAAAAAGCAAATTCTCAAACTGCGTGCTCCCAGCCTCAAGTGTGTGGATATGGTTGTGTCGGAGCTCACCGCCATCGCTGTCAAGTGTGCCGTAAAGGTAACCAGGGATACACTGTCAACAACTGGAAATTCAATTTTGTTTTGTGCCCCCCCCCCAGCTAAGTGCTAATCACATCAGAGCAGCATCACTCCCATTTTGCCCCATAGTCCAATTATTCTATTGCTGTATTCTGTGTCACCAGTGTATGATCTCATTCAGTATCTGATTTTATATATATATATATAGATATAGATATAGATATAGATATAGATATAGATATATAGAGATATAGATATAGATAGATAGACAGACATAACACAAAAAGGTTCATTTTTACCTTTGCACTGGTTTTCCTTTTGTACCTACTTACCATTTATGTCTATTTTTAATACAACAAAAATTCTTTGTGTGGTAGTTGGTACATGGTAAATGGCCCTTTTCCAACTTGAAGACTCAAAGTACTTAACATCAAGTACATACAGTATATCAACGCAAGCTGGAGAAGATGTACTTTAAAATATACTTCAGTGATATCAGAATTTTACACAGTGAGCGACTTAGCAGCTCTTGAGTACAGGTTTTGTCAGACTTGCTCCAAAATGCTGTTGATATTCTGGGCAGAGCTGACCCGGTGTTGCAGCTTGACATTTTGCTATCAGATGAGCTAGATCAAAAAAGACTGTAGTAAAGAGAGATGATGGCAAAAGCACATAGGCTCTGTGGACAGCCTCAAAACTGTGTTTCCATGGTAACACGTCTCCACCGCCATCTTGTGGTCAGAGCGATGCACTGCTCACGAACATTTCACCTTTCCGTCTTGTTTCTTGACTATCCACTTCAACCTTTATGTGTTTTATTTTTCCCTTACCTCTTCGTAGTTCAGA
Organism: Paratrypauchen microcephalus; assembly: GCA_036785185.1. NCBI lineage: Eukaryota > Metazoa > Chordata > Actinopteri > Gobiiformes > Gobiidae > Paratrypauchen > Paratrypauchen microcephalus. Next base: position 5,248,105 of record JAVJIX010000025.1, on the reverse strand, counting down.
TCTAACAGTGGAAAATGGCTAATACATGCTGTATTTTACTTAAAGGTCCAATATGTAACTTTGCTGGTGTAGGCCACTTATCTGCAAGGAGATGTTATTTCTTTGCCTGAAATATCAATCTAGCATTATTTTTATTACTCAAAACATACCTCAAAAAGTATGCATTATTACTCTACAGATTTTACATGGAAATGACATGGTCGCTCCAAACTGCTTGTTTCAATAAAGATTACTTATTTCAAAGCCATATTGTGGAACATTGTAGGCAGAGCCATAACCTCTCCAGTAGAAAAGTTACATAGTGCACCTTTAAAATACTTTTAAAAAGCTGTTTTCTGCTCCTAGACATTTTACCTCCATCTCTTGTGTGACTGTTTTGGCTGTGTAACTTTGTGACACTAAAATGTCACTTTCCCTTTTCTCTGTTTACTTACTCTTACCTCTAACTTCCTGTTTGTCTGTGATGCCGTGGGTAAGTTTAACAGAGCTCGAGCTCAAGTTTGTGCTTTTGTGCAACCGCCGCTGCAGTTCTTTGTTCTGTGGTCTTTTTCAGCTCAACTCTTACCCCAGACTGAGAGAGGAGACGGAGAGAATCGTGACCACCCATATCAGAGAGACAGAAGGCAAGACCAAGGACCAGGTCGGTGCCAAATGTCAGTTAAAATGTTAAGCCCCTGCACAGTGGGAAAGTCATTTTTTGGCCCAGTGACATTTACTTTTCATGTTTCAGAATTTCTTGACTCTTGACAGTTGAAAATTTGGAGAGAGGGGCTTTTACATTTGACACACAATTATGTTTTAATAACTTATACCCACCAGCTCCTCCTATTGATCTAACTCTGTAATGCTCAGAGAGAGAGTGACAGGTGAAAGAAGTATACAACTTGAATTCAGTATAGATCTACAAAGTGAACAAAACTCACATTAAAATTCAATCATTTCAACTTTATTTAACCATTACCTTTTCACCTTGACTTTGATGTGTCAATTTGAATTAATGTTATGTCAGAAATATGTATGCCTTTTTCCCCAGCGTGAAATCTGTGGTTAGACATGGAGCTCTTGAAATGATGTTTTAATCGAGGCCTTTCACTTCTAATCATAATTTTCTGCTTTAATTAAGGTGCTGCTGCTGATTGACATTGAGTTGTCCTACATCAACACCAACCATGAGGACTTCATTGGCTTTGCTAAGTATGTGTCCTGCTAATTTGACTCACAACCTGTTACCATGTGCTCTGAGCCCCAAGTACGTGTTCAACCTGTGTTTCTGTTTAATAACATGGAAAAGCATTGTGAGGGTTGCGAACTACCATTTTCACACATGTGGAGAGCTTTGCTGTGGTGGATTTAATGTAGAGCTCCAATTAGAGCCTAGCCACCTAAGAGCATGTGTTTTCCCGTGGGAAAGGACGGATTATGGTCATTATGGTGGCATGATGTGCTTGTCTCTACACCCAGCATGCTATGAAATGGCATATTACAAGTCAGTCAAAGGCTCCTGATTGAGCTGTAGATGTAACACCTACTATACTATACTGTAATTACTATACATTATCACTGTAGAGGTGGGCAGTATAGAAATTATACAATTACTTGGAAACTTGTGAATGCTGTTTTGAAGATATGCCAAATTATATGGCATATGGGTTTGAAAATTAATCATTAATCATTGCATTTTATATATAATTCAGCATAATTGAGCACTTACTAACATTAGACATCCTGAAATAGAATACATTTTGTCAGGTATTTTCTCTGTAAATAAAAAGAAAATACATAAGTATTGTATAAGCAGATGTGGATGCCATCAGTTCTTATTGAGTCGTACCTCTGCTGTGGCCTTGTGTACAGCTGCCTAAAGTTTGCCTTGTGAGAATCATCAAGGAACAAAATTGGGAGGGAACCTGGGTTACCATAAATAAATCATTAATTATTATCTATTGCATTTTATATAGCACCTTTCAAGACACCCAAAGCGCTTTACAGTTCATAGTTCATTCTCTCTCTCTTGTCAAGTTACTATTGAGGCTGCCAATCTGCGCTATCGGCCCTTACGACCACCACCAGTACTTACGCACAGTCCAGTTTCATACCAAAAATAGTAAAAATAAAAATAATACAAACTAGTTTTATAATTGTACGTACAGTTTAAAGCAATATTTCCTCTGATACATTATATTTCAAGCACATTTCTGTTAAAAATTCTGTTAAATTCTGTTAAAAATTCTGTCAAAATCTTGTGTAATTGACCAAAAATATTATATAATTTTGGTCAATATTTCAAAAGAGGACACAGGTAGACTATGACTTTACTACAGCCTTGTTTTACCATTAATGTCTTGAAGTTTAAATTGAGCATTGCCAAATAATCATATCAATTTGAGTGGATAAATAGATCATAATTGCAAAAGTAAAACTGACCTGATTCGCTTCAATAACCCAGTAATCGTGTGAGTTCATCGTTGCCCGGCCTCTGCATGGCGAGTGCGTTTCCCAAATTGTGGACAATACAGTGGGGCTGTTTAACGGATTCCATGACGTTACTTTCAGTCCTGACTACCGGAGGCTGGACGATGGTAGCAGCCCTGGGTACACCAACAGCAGGTGGGCTGACCAGATGTAGGCATGTGAATAAACGCCATTGTACAGGAACGCATGAAATGGCATAGCACTAGAAAGGACTTTTACATCTTTGTTGAAATCTAATAAACGGGCTGTAATTACAATTGAATTCAGTACAATTATATAGCACAGCACAAGCTTCACAAATACCTTGAGTATAAAGGTATAGTTATATTGCTGACCCTGTTATTCATCATATTTTGTCTGTCTCAGTGCCCAGCAGAGGAGCACAGCCGCGAACAAGAAGAGGCCAATGCCCAACCAGGTACATTTGCCCTTTTTACTGCTCCACATCTAATCCCCCCCGACTCACACCTCCCATTAGCTGCAAATTAATCAACCATGTGAATGCACCTGACATTGTAATAATGTAGCCCAGAGCCACCCATCCATCTGACCTGTCTGTCTTCATTCACTGATTTTAATTAGCAAATTGTAGTTCCTTTTTCTGTTTTACTATACTACTACTGTTCACCATAAGTACAGTAGTTGTTAAATTGTGTACAAGATTCAGATGGCGTTATAAGGTTTGTATAATTGTTTCAACAAGTGTAGAATTGCCCTAATGAAATAAAACAAATCCCCCGCATTTCTGCTTATATAAAAAGGCATTTGTTTTGATGGCTTATTATTAATTGCATGAAGCAAGGCATGTAACAGCCAAAGCTACAATAATCCTTGGGTTGTATTGGCTTTGTTGATGCTCATATTAACTCACAAACATCTTTTATATTATAATTCAGAATGTGCATGGACCACGCACCTTTTTACTTGAGCCATGATTATGACATAACCAAATGTGGATGACTTGAAGTTATTCTAATTGCATGTAACTTTCTTGCTCTTGTCCCCCTCTTCCTCTATATCTCTCTCTCGCTCACCTTCTCTCTCTCTCCCTCTCTCTCTCTCTCTCTCTCTCTCTTTCTCTCTCTCTCTCTCTCCCTCTCTGCACCTGTTTTTCTATCAATAAATGTTTGTTGTCGTAAATATTTATTGTTCTGGCCATGCCCTTCTTTTTTCTCTATCTCTCCATTTATTTTCCTCTACTACCCCTAAACTCCTCGCTGGCTCGCTTTTATCATTCCTTTATCCTATAATTCCCCCCACCCCCACCCTCTTTGCTGTAATACCCACCACCCCTTCTGTTACTGCAGGGTGAGATTCTGGTAAGTACCCCACAGATTTTAAACATGGCTTTGTGCATGGGCGGCAGGGGTAGACCAGGTGAAAGAACTGGCAACATCACACATAGGAACCATTGAGGTGTGTGCTTTGGATGGGAACTGTGCTGGACAAATATGGTCATGGTTTTACCTCCTGCAGCTTGGTGATTTTGGAGAGGTCCTGCCAGTGAAGGTACCGCCTCCAGACCTCCATGTGCCGCTGACACACTTCCAGTAATTTGGGGCTGTCAGCAGTTTAACTCAACTTAAACGTAATTGGATCTGTAATTGTGCATAATTGCACATAATTGAGCACTTACTAACATTAGACATTCTGAAATAGAATACATTTTGTCAGGTATTTTCTCTGTAAATAAAAAGAAAATACATAAGTATTGTATAAGCAGATGTGGATGCCATCAGTTCTTATTGAGTCGTACCTCTGCTGTGGCCTTGTGTACAGCTGCTTAAAGTTTGCCTTGTGAGAATCATCAAGGAACAAAATTGGGAGGGAACCTGGGTTACCATAAATAAATCATTAATTATCTCTTTTTACTGATTATACATGCATGTACATCTTCCACTAAAACTATATACGGTAGTAACAAAATTAGACTTCTAAAAACTTTGGGTCTTATCGATCTCTTGGTCCATTATTCAGAACTAATCATTCTTTGATATGGTGACTGGTTCTGTTCTATCAGAAGCACCTCAAAAGTGCATGTTTCTTGAATACACTTTTATTAGTTATACTTTAATTATAATTTTCACATGTTAAACAAATTCAAACATGTAAACAAAAGCACTATTTCCAGATGACAAACAATAAAGAAATTGCTCAATGAGGCAAACAACCTATTTAGCTCCCCTGTTTGTCACCTCCTTTATGTTTTATGTTGCTGCTTGTGATCTAAAGCATTGTTTAAGTAACATACTGAATGCACAGAGTGGGCAGGAGAACCCAAAAGCAGGCCAACAGCAGTAGTCTGTAGAGGACTGCTCACAAAGTGCATGTTTGTGAATAAGTCTGCTGTTATCCTGTCCCCTTGGATTCAGATTTGCATCCCAATTTATTTCCCATGTGCCCATGCCATCTAATCTGCAACCCATCTACGTCTTGTGTCTTGAGAATACAAAGTCTGTCGCATATCCTTTCGCCTTTATACTAATCTTTTGTCCGTAATTAACGCAATTTTAACAGCTTGCAGTTATGAATCCAGTTACTGATTGACACTGTTTTGTACTAGCTGCCATTTTACTATATGTTTTACTGACCCACTAACACTAACATACCACCTTTGACCCTTGAACTTTAGGAGCTGCATGGTCTGGACCCCATCTGCTCCTGTTTGTTAGTTTAGGGAATTCTTTTACATTACAAATGAAGAGCAACGTCCTTGGTACATTTTGCTAGAGATCTGAATGCTTTTGTCTACATATAACCATTGACAAACATGAAACTCTGCATGAATTGTTCTTTTAACATTTAACAATCTAAAGTAGACAAACTAAGTCACTTGAATAAAATATTAAATTAGCTAGTTTAGATCATATAGTTATAGATTGAAGGTAAGTATGAATGATTTCTGTAATGTTTGTAAGTAATACGTTTTATTCTGTCTTTCTTGTATCTTTCTCCCTGGTTTGCCTTTGTCCCCGCTCCTCCAGGTTATCAGGAAAGGCTGGCTGACCATCAACATCAGCATCATGAAGGGGGGCTCCAAAGAGTACTGGTTCGTGCTGACCGCTGAGTCGCTCTCCTGGTACAAAGACGAGGAGGTGAGTGGTGTTACAACCCAGCCCAGCCTAACCAATGTGCAGACTACTGTTCAGTGTTGGGCCCAGGAACAGGTAGTCTGAACACTGGGCAGGCGGGGGGGCAGCGCGGGGGGAAGGACCTGGAGGTCACTCTGGCTTGCACCTAGGATAGTAGACAAAAGCAAACACCAGCAGTCAAATAGATAAAATAAAGTTTAACACATGCATGAATAAAAGACTCAACTATTAAAGTATGTTTCTAAAATGCAATTATCTCGACACAGTTAGCTGGAGTACAGGCTGTATCTAAAGGCAACATAGATAAATACTTCACATATTATTACCAAAACATACAAGACATAGCTTAAATGTGCATATAACACTACAGTAAACTTAATCAGCTGAAATATTGTAATGACTGTCTAAAGTTGGCTAATTTTAGAGTGCAGTATACTACTCACCAATTTCACCGCGCTGCGTCGCCAAATCATTTGATAAAACACTACGTTCTAACATTAATCATTAAAGGTGCAGTCCAGTGGCCAAAAAGTCCATAAAGGCCAAGTAAACTTAGTGAGACCGCGTGCAGAAAGCCAAGGAGCGGGCGATCCAGCGAGGGAGGATGGTAGAGGCGAACTGACGTGGCAGGCGGGCTGAAATGTTCCAGCCGGGATCTGACTTTGGAATTTGCAGGAAATCGTACTGGGTTACGGGGGCCGGAGGGGGCGGTGTGACTGTGTACGCGATGTCTAAAAGCAAATTGATCATTTCAATTTTTTTATAATCCACAGTTTCGATTAAGTTGTTCGCAGATGTGGCCATGTCTCTTAATAGGCATATCCAGTCTGTTGAATGTTTGTTTGTGGTGCATGTGTGGTGGAGTCGTTGGCCTTTGTGAATGCGTGTGATGGGGGTGGGGGATCGGTGATGTAACTTGGGTCTCTGCCGCTCTGTTAGTGTGAGGGTAAATACTTCCAGATGTCTTTGCTCAACAGAAAGAGCGGGCACCCCATTTCTCTACAAGTCCCACCTTCCCCCAAAACTCCTTCATCAATCCCAAGTCTGGTGTAGATCAGAGTGAAAACAAATGATATCTTTACTCATTCACTCACACATAACTGTATAACAATATTCATTCACCTTTTATAATATGACCTGCTGTGTGTGTGTGTGCTCTCTTCTAGGAAAAAGAAAAGAAATACATGCTTCCTCTGGACAACCTGAAGATTAGAGATGTAGAGAAAGGCTTTATGTCCACCAAACATGTCTTTGCAATTTTCAACACAGAGCAGAGGTCAGTATTCTCCTTCTTTATAAATGAAAGAACAGCTGTAAGACTAAAATAAAGTTTGTCGAGCACATATTGCAAATTGTAATTAACTTTTTGGTTTGGGGGCCGTCAACTGCTTGTTTCTAGGGATATATCATTTCTCTCCCTGGAATGTTCCACAGTATTAAACATTAAACAGTTCTACGTTACATTTATTCAATTACAGGTGGGTTTACAGCTCAAAAATACCTAGAAAAACCAGCATTCTGACTGTGAGCGGGGTTAGCCGGTAACTTGGGCTGGTTTGATCTCCATGAAGATAGAAAGGTTTAATACCATACTGTGAAACGTTCCAGATAAAGCGTCCCCATGGAGAAAAGCATTTCATGGACCCTCCACCAGAAAATGTATACAATGAACCTTTCAGTTAATTTTGAAAGCAAGTAATGAAAATGAGCTACAAAAAAAGTTAATCAAATGTTAAATAGGGAAATATTGAAACCATATTGATGGGTGCTGGTAAACCCAACATATACTGTAGGAAAGGAAGACAAGACAGATTAGGTTTTTCACTTGCAAGTGGAGAACGGTCAGAGAGGAAAGCGTAGTGTTGAATTAGCTGCTTGTTCCGCCATTAACAACCAGTTGTTGAGTCCTGATATTCCTGTAGCTATTAGAAACCAATCATCTGTTTTTTGCGCTTTGTCGTTTATCCTAATCTTTGTACTAGTGGAAGTTCGTGGTCCTATCAATAGACTTTCCTTCTGCTGAGGCAGTTCTGTCAAGTCAGCCTGTGTTATGTTAGAACATATAAAAAACTTTATGCATGGGTCTACTCCTGATTTATTAATACATAATGATAAGGTATAACATGGTACTTTCAGACCATGACCTCCTGATTCTATTCCTTCTTCTAATGGTTCTGCTGTTGTGTTAAAGAGCATTACTAAAGTTAATTTGCCATTCAATTTAATCACTTCCATCTTAAGTCTTCTAGCCCATTTTTTAGACTCCTGTTCCCACCCATAACTATCTTTAGCCCACGTTTTATCTGTGGTGGCAAACACGTCTCCCCATCCAGCATAAAATGTAGTCATATACCAGGTATACCCTTCCCATTCATCACCTTTATATCCCCCTATCAAAAGGGTATTCATTGGTATGTGAATCATACTTATGAATTTCAATGTATTAAAACAAACATATGGTACAGAAGAGTATCCTTCTTCCTTTTTATCACATGGATTTTTTGGTATCAGGGGTGGAACTTGGGCTGGGATAGGAAGTCTCGCAATCCGTCTTTTTTGTCTTCGTAGGATTGCTGGGGGAATGGTGGTGATGTTTGTCTCATTTTCTTGGATGATGGGTGCCTCCCATAGATACCATACTAGTAGGAATGTCATTACAAAGAATGTCAACAATATCCAACACATTATAGCTGTCTTTAGCCATTTTGGTATTCTATTCCTGTGATTTATCGGCATCTTTGTAGTTTATAACCTTTTTGCAATGACTTTGATGAATCCAAGTTGCTCTCTCAGCTATTTTTAGTGCTGTTGGGGTTGTTAACAATACTTGATAAGGACCTTCCCACTTAGGTGAATACCAGTGTTTTTTCTTAATGCTTTTCACCAAGATCCAGTCCCCTGGTTCCACTAACTCTTCTTCCTGTTGAGAACAGGGTTGTTCTACTTCAGTATTTTTGTTTATTTGCTTTTCAAACATTTTTCTCATGTGTGACGCTAAGTCCATATCTTCCCCATCTTCCCATATTTGTTTAAATTGTGGTATTTTATATGGTCTACCAAACAATATCTCAAATGGAGTTAACCCTTGTATAGCTGTAGTATTTAATTCTAACTTGACTAAATCTAAACATTTAGTCCATGGTCTTTTAGTTTCTTCCATACATTTTTTTAAGTCTGGTTTTTATAGTACCATTTCTTCTCTCTACTAGTCCTGCTGACTGTGGGTGATATGAACAGAAGATTCTTAAGATTCTGATTATTGCAGAAATGTATACAAGGATCTTCGTCAGATTGAGTTGGCCTGTGAGTCTCAGGAAGATGTGGACAGCTGGAAAGCCTCCTTCCTCCGAGCTGGAGTTTACCCGGAGAAGGACCAGGTATCTGCATTCTCCATACTGAGTTCATTTATTTTATGTAGCATTATATCACGGATCAGTCATTTTTGTAACTGTCTTTTTTGTTTTAGATCATTGTAAGTGTAGAAAAGAGTGATGTGTCTATATTTTTATGAGCTGCATATTATTCTTGTTTTCCAGTCGGAGGTAGAAGAATCTGCCCCTGTAGACACATTTTCCATGGACCCTCAATTGGAGCGACAGGTGGAGACGATTCGTAACCTCGTGGACTCGTACATCGGCATTATCAACAAGTCCATCCGCGACCTCTTGCCCAAAACCATCATGCACCTCATGATCAACAATGTAAGTCATGTGGAAAATAGTTTCATTTATTTTTTTATTCTGTTTATGTTCACTGTTTTGTAATGTCTCGCCTTTAGCCACTAAAAACTGCCTTATTAAAATGGAATCTATTGGCCAAGAAATGAAACAGAGATTGAGAATGTACGATATGAAATTCATTCAAATTCAAAGTTCATCACCCTATTTACTGTATTACAAAATATAAATAGTCTTTTTTTGTGTTTTTCAGTCTAAGGATTTTATCCACTCCGAGCTCCTGGCCTACCTGTATTCGAGTGGGGACCAGAACAGCCTGATGGAGGAGTCTGCAGACCAGGCCCAGCGCAGAGACGAGATGCTGCGGATGTACCACGCCCTGAAAGAGGCGCTCACCATCATCGGAGACATCAGCGCCAACACCATCTCCACCCCCGCGCCCCCTCCTGTCAATGACTCGTGGATGCAGAACTCCAGGTACAACTTTTACAACTGTTTGAGTCAAAGAGATGGAACTTGAACTTGAACTTGAACCATTCTTTTAGCTCAAATTGGCAACACATTTTTGTTTTAGTTTAATTGTGAGGTTACAATAATCATTATTCCTGATTATTGCTGACACCATGATCAAACATGTAGTAGTAAATGATAAAATCCTTCACTTTCTTTCATTACCAGTGTCTAGTACACATAATGATGCCGAAAGTTTGATTTCATTCATGTGTAGTTAAAGGTTAACATCACTAAATCAGTAAAATAATAGTAAAATAATTGGTCTTGGTTGTATTTAAATTACTTATTTGTGCCTCAAAAATTCTCAAATAGTTTTGTTTAATTTTTACAGTTATATTGTGATTTGGAAAAAAAAAAAAAAAAATCAGAAAAACAGTTGTTAACTGAATGTTGACATCTCGAATTGAAATATTTATTAGTTCCACTGAGAAACAGACTGACAGCATGAATATTATTTTCTTGTGACCAGTACAAATTGTAGCATTTTATTCAGCCATAGAGGGGATAAATACTGATGAGAACAATGGGCATAACAAATCTTAAAATACATACATGAATTAAACAGTGACACATGATTTTTCTTTTGTATTAACGTCGTCTTCTGTTCTCCTCAGCCCTCCCTCTCAGCGCAGACCACCTCCCGCCTCCACTGCTCCTCCGAGTCGCCCTCCTGGAGTCCGAGGCCCTACTCCTGGCCCTCCATCAAACCCCTCTCCTCCGTTTGGGGCTCCTCTCAACCCATCCCCTGCCTTCGGAGCTCCGCCCATCCCGTCCCGCCCCGGCCAGCCCATGAACGCCTTCAACAGCGGTCAGGACCCCTTCAGTGCACCCCCACAGATCCCGTCTAGACCGGCCCGCGTGCCTCCCGGCGTGCCCAGGTACACAAACAAGTAGCCCAAAATGTGTCCTGTCCTCTTCTTTTCAATCACCGGTGCAATCTTTCCCCCATATGATTGTTTTGACTTGTCTATTATCTTTCAACTTTTCCTGTTGGTTGGGTTCATGTGAGGTTATAATTTCCCTGTAGTTTAAGTCAAATGCTGATTGTTTTTGACCCTGTGTATGGGTTAATATGTTTGTAAGGACTGGACATATCCACACGGAACAAAAACTGGCACACGGTTTAATGTCCGCTTTCTCGGCAGTCAACACAAATTATCTAAGCGAAGAAAATTGACTTTCAAACAGTTTAATTGTGAGAAAGTTGTAGCATGACTCAAAATACTTATTATTGTCAAGTGAAAAGACATTAAGCCATAAATGTGTATGGCATCTTTATAAACCCAGTACTAAGAATATTTTAGAATCATTTTAAGGGTTTGTAGATTTTCTTTTAAAGGTTGGACTACACATTTTACTTAAAAATTTAAGATTTTACGCAAAATCTTTCCCAGTTTTTCCCCAGTTTAAAATTGTACTTCCTGGTTGGAAATCAAGACATTACTTCATAACTGTAACACTAGGATAAAACTCCTCTAATGTACACACTAGGGATGTCAACAATTAATCGATTAACGGTTAATTGTCGATTAAGACGTTGGTCGATCAAAATGCATTAATTGTAATTAACCGCGGACACGCGGACATGCGCACCCGCGTGGTCATGAAACAAGGCAACCGCGCTGCGCCAAGATCGACTCACAGCCGACCGCAGGCGCCAACGGCACTGCTCAGCAGCCCCGGGTGTACGCGCGAGGCGAGATCGAACCCGGAATGCGTGCCGCTGCTGCTGGCTTCGCCGCAGCCCGCGCCCCGAGCCCCGCGCGGCTGGCCTGCGGCTCGGAGCGCGGGGCGCGGCGAAACCAGCACGCGCCCCAGTGGTTTAGTCCAGGTCTAGACCCGGTCCAGTCCAGGTCCAGACCTGGTTCAGACCTGGTCCAGTCCACGTTCAGTCCTGGTCTAGTCTCTTAGCCAATCAGGACAGAACACAATGTTACTCTATAAAAAAAATTTTACACTATAAAAAAAAAAATTGGATAGAGCGAGGGATTACTGTATTTTGTTATTCAGCATCAATACATTTGTCTGCTTTTTACTAAGGAACAATTAATTGAGGAATATACAATATAATAATACTATGATATGTTTATGACTCAGTGTTATGTTACTATAGCTTATATTCTTAAAGACCCTACTGAAACACTCAAATTCAGGTGAAAAACGCCGCTTATCAGTTAATCGTTAATCGACCGATAAGGTCAATCAACTATCAGTTAATGAATTAACCGATAATTTGCATCCCTAGTACACACAAATTATTATCTGACAAATAGAAATATAAGAAAACGCCTTTATTTTGTTGAGATAATGTTAAAAGTATCAGGAAAAAAATGTGTTTTTGTAAGTCTAAACTGTGCCAAACGTCTGGACTTTACTTTCTAATTTTCTTCACAAATTGCTTCTTGATTGGTGTAAAACTATAACTTATATTTAAAACAGGTATTATCTCATCAACTGAAGCCAAAATAGTCATCAGAACCAGTCATATGCACTTAAATCAACATTAGTCCCTGTTTTCCATCTGATATTAATAATAATCAAATTCAAGCACGAGGACCCAACCTACTGTCTCCTTTTCTCTTTTTATATCCATCGGGTTATTTTGGTCTCTCTCTCTCTCACTCCTCCATCTTCTCCTTGTTGCAGCCGAAGACCCCCTGGTGCTCCTTCTCACCGGCCCACCATTATCCGCCCTGCTGAGCCCTCCCTACTAGACTAGACCTGTGCCTGGGCCCATCTTTCGGTGTTGGGTTTGGGAGTGAGGGGAGGGGCGTGCTTCCTCTGTGTGTTCCTCTGCACACTTTCTAGGCCTGTACATGGCACGTGAGGGTGAAAGGAGAAAGGCTAAAGCTCATATGTCATATCAGCGTATCATCCACTTTTCTCAATATGTCCCATTAAGCAATGTCAATAAGCTGCTAATGTCGAACTGCTAAAGCTGCACTGTGGAACTTTTCTGATTGGGGAGTTCCTTCACCTGCTTGTCTTCATGGAGATGTTATTGCGTTGTGTGGAATATTCCACAGTATGGCATTAAATATACAGCTCTGGAAAAAAATAAGAGACCACTGCAAAATGATCAGTTTTTCTGATTTTACTACTTATAGGTTTGTGTTTGGACAAAAGGAACATTTTTGTTTGAGTCTATAAACTACTGACAACATTTCCCCCAAATTCCAAATAAAAATATTATCGTTTAGAGCATTTATTTGCAGAAAATGACAAATGGTGAAAATAACAAAAAAGAGACATGTTTTCAGACCTCAAACAATGCAAAGAAACAAGATCAAATCATCATTTTAAAACAACATAATACTAATGTTCACACTTCAGAAGAGTTCAGAAATCAATATTTCGTGCAATAACCCTTATTTTTAATCACAGCTTTCATGCGTCTTGGCATGCTCTCCACAAGTCTTTCACATTGTTCTTGGGTGACTTTATTCCACTCCTGGTGCAAGAACTGAAGTAGCTCAGCTTTGTGTTTGTGTTGGAATTCAACAGACGCTGGAATGGAATGGCTGTAATACATGTAGAGATGCTGATTTCAGAAAAAAAAATGCAGTGGTCTCTTATTTTTTTCCAGAGCTGTATTTATCAAGCATTTATTTCACTGCGGATGTAAAGGCATTGAAAAACGTGCATTCTTACAGTGAGCGGCGTCACCTCTCCACAGATCTGAATTGTAACTCCTTTGAGATAATTGAGTTTAATGCCATACTCTGTAATATTCAAGGCAAAGCAATAACATCTCCATGAACACAAGCAGGCGACAGTACCCCCCACCAGAAAAGTTGCATAGTGCAGCTTTAAGTGTCTACAATAATGATTACGCCTTTTAACCACTTGAACAGTTTTGCTGTGGACAATACCTTTTTAATACTTGGTTTACAGCCTCCTTTCATCCCATGTTTAGCTTTTTCAAAACCCGCCTTTCTCTGTTTTAGTTCTCCCCTAAACACTATATTCCTTTTGTGGAATCCTCCTAGATTTCAACCAGTACAATATTGTGACTGTTATTTTGCAATATCATGTTCTTGCATTTTATTTGAGTGACTTTTAATGATTAATGTAGCTTTAAAAATTCAAAACACACACACACGCAAGTCAGAATTTGTATGTTAAGAGATGGCTTTTTAAAACTTGGAATGGTCATAAGAAAGCGATCACTTCCAGTTGTGTGTATAGACTAACACTATGCACAGAAAAATAGACTAAAGGGCAAAGTATGACCTAAGCTCTCACCTTATCACAATTAAAAATGCATTTTCTCAATGTTTGTTCAACCCCAAAGGACTTTTAGCATTTATATAAACTTTTTTTCATTCCTTAATGTTCAAATTTAGGAGAAAAAAAAAAGCAGGGAGTAAAGGCAAGAAAATCAGCATGCGATTTATGTTGTTTTTTTACATACTGGAGCATAGCATAGTACCTGTATCCTATATTGTCCATTATTTTTGCCCCCAGTAACATTAAGTTAGCACTAACATCATAAATTGGTGTATGAACTTTCAAACTATTATTTATCAGCTGGGCATTCTCTTATCATTTCAACTTCTTGCAATGTATTTTTGGGTATATAGAGCTGGACAATTTTTAATTAATAATAAAAGCATCTATGGTATTAACATAATGTATTTTCTGTTATATTTTACGAAATTGGTGGAAAGGGGAGTGCCATTGGGTTATTTTGATGTTGCGCTTTCTCATTTAATCATTAGAAGAGGTGACGGTGGTGGGAGATTTGTACAAAAAGCATATTCTGTCTTGATAAACTTTTTATTTGATCCAACATAATATTATTCCTTATAGAAATAAATAGGCCTGGGACAGAATATACTTTTGATGTAAGTGCATAGTTTGGGGTTATGGTGACAGTTTTAATAAACCCTTTCGAAATCTATGAATTAAGCACCTGAAATACTCGCCACAAGCTGGTATTTTTAATTGGATATTTGACAAATTGACTGTCACTTTAACCAGTGCTAGAACACTGTAAATTCTCTGTAATATTGTAGTATTTTTCCTAAAGTGTGTGTATACCCGCTTTTCTCTTCTATATCTTTTATTTTCAAGGAAACCCTTTATTTTTTGTCAAGTGCCTGTAGCAATGAACTGATTTAACCTGATTTGGAAACTGGAGAGTGAAATAAAGGGTGTTGTGAATAATGATAATAAAAAAAGTTGTGGCGTTTGGTGATTGGTCTCTCCCTGTGTGTACTTCTATGCCCCACTTTCTTTTCAGACACCTTTTTTTAATTATTGTTGCACCTTTTCTAATACACATTACTATGGCAACCCAGGTCTGCAGGGGTGCAAAAGGGTGCATTGCAATCTCTGTTAAAAATGTTCGCATTGACACTCATTTCAGGCGCCTAAAATAATGCCACTTAATGGAAGTCAGTTTGGTCCGCACCCGGGCCTGGTACTGTCAGTTCTCACAGGCAGCTCTCAAAACAATGGCCCTTGTCTCATGAATTTCCACCCACCCTTTGACAGAGCAAGTGAAATATACACAGCCTTGTATTAACTTTTTAGTTCTTCCTACGTGTTATTTTGATAGTACATGACTGTAGGTTTACTTGAGTCATTTAGCTTTTTGAAATGCCTTCTTTTTTTGCAGTTTTTGTACAAAACGGCAAATGATCTGCCTTCATGCCTTTATCCTCTCTGCTCTGATACTAAGCAACTCTTTTCTAAACCCTATCCTTATCTAGTTTCTCTTTGGTCTTCTTTTAGGCCTACTGCATTAGGATCTACAGCTCTGTAAAAAAAAATAAGAGACCACTGCAAAATGATCAGTTTTTTCTGATTTGTTTGGGCAAAAGGAACATTTTCTTTCAGTCTATAAACTACTGACAATATTTCCCCCAAATTCCAAATAAAAATATTATCGTTTAGAGCATTTACAGTGGCTTGCGAAACTATTTGGCTCCCTTGAACTTTGTGACCTTTTGCCACATTTCAGGCTTCAAACATAAAGATATAAAACTGTAATTTCTTGTGAAGAATCAACAAGTGGGACACAATCATGAAGTGGAACACACTTTATTGGATATTTTTAACTTTTTTAACAAATAAAAAATGAAAAATTGGGTGTGCAAAATCATTCAGCCCCATTGAGTTAATACTTTGTAGCGCCACCTTTTGCTGCGATTACAGCTGCAAGTCGCTTGGGGTATGTCTCTATCAGTTTTGCACATCGAGAAACTGATATTTTTGCCCATTCCTCCTTGCAAAACAGCTCGAGCTCAGTGAGGTTGGATGGAGAGCGTTTGTGAACAGCAGTTTTCAGTTCTTTCCACAGATTCTCAATTGGATTGAGGTCTGGACTTTGACTTGGCCATTCTAACACCTTGATATGTTTTTTGGTGAACCATTCCATTGTAGCTTTTGCTTTATGTTTTGGATCATTGTCTTGTTGGAAGACAAATCTCCGTCCCAGTCTCAGGTCTTTTGCGGACTCCATCAGGTTTTCTTCCAGAATGGTCCTGTATTTGGCTCCATCCATCTTCCCATCAATTTTAACCATCTTCCCTGTCCCTGCTGAAGAAAAGCAGGCCCAAACCATGATGCTGCCACCACCATGTTTGACAGTGGGGATGGTGTGTTGAGGGTGATGAGCTGTGCTGCTTTTACGCCAAACATAACGTCTTGCATTGTTGCCAAAAAGTTCGATTTTGGTCTCATCTGACCAGAGCACCTTCTTCCACATGTTTGGTGTGTCTCCCAGGTGGCTTGTGGCAAACTTTAAACGACACTTTTTATGGATATCTTTTAGAAATGGCTTCCTTCTTGCCACTCTTCCATAAAGGCCAGATTTGTGCAGTATACGACTGATTGTTGTCCTATGGACAGATTCTCCCACCTCAGCTGTAGACCTCTGCAGTTCATCCAGAGTGATCATGGGCCTCTTGGCTGCATCTCTGATCAGTCTTCTCCTTGTATGAGCTGAAAGTTTAGGGGGACGGCCAGATCTTGGTAGATTTGCAGTGGTCTGATACTCCTTCCATTTCAATATTATTGCTTGCACAGTGCTCCTTGGGATGTTTAAAGCTTGGGAAATCTTTTTGTATCCAAATCCAGCTTTAAACTTCTCCACAACAGTATCTCGGACCTGCCTGGTGTGTTCCTTGTTCTTCATGATGCTCTCTGCGCTTTAAACAGACCTCTGAGACTATCACAGTGCAGGTGCATTTATACAGAGACTTGATTACACACAGGTGGATTCCATTTATCATCGTTGGTCATTTAGGTCAACATTGAATCATTCAGAGATCCTCACTGAACTTCTGGACAGAGTTTGCTGCACTGAAAGTAAAGGGGCTGAATGATTTTGCACGCCCAATTTTTCGTTTTTTATTTGTTAAAAAAGTTTAAAATATCCAATAAAGTGTGTTCCACTTCATGATTGTGTCCCACTTGTTGTTGATTCTTCACAAGAAATTACAGTTTTATATCTTTATGTTTGAAGCCTGAAATGTGGCAAAAGGTCACAAAGTTCAAGGGAGCCAAATAGTTTCGCAAGCCACTGTATTTGCAGAAAATGACAAATGGTCAAAATAACAAAAAAAGATGCATGTTTTCAGAGCTCAAACAATGCAAAGAAACGAGATCAAATTCATTTTAATCACAGCTTTCATGCGTCTTAGCTTGCTCTCCACAAGTCTTTCACATTGTTCTTGAGTGACTTTATTCCACTCCTGGTGCAAGAACTGAAGTAGCTCAGCTTTGTGTTGGAATTCAACAGACGCTGGAATGGAATGGCTGTAATACATGTAGAGATGCTGATTTCAGAGCTGTATTTAACAATATAGAACATTTTTCTTCTATATTACTATGAACATCTGCATCTGTTACTTCATTTCTTTCTTCTCCCCTTTTTTATTGCTGAAATTCAAAGCACCAGCACTAGCCCTCGTAATAAGATTAAATGATTAATATTGACTTGTTCTGAACAGGCGCCCTCCTCCTGCTCCACGTCGCCCACAGTGGTGACCGCTGACGCCTGCGCGCTGGACCCCCTGCACGAGGCCACCAGGACAATAACTGCTCAGTGTTGTTACTGATTTCAATTAGTGATGGACAAATGTTTGTTTTGATTTATAATATTTGTGCATGTTGTGTACGTAAGTTATCTAAAAATATACTTTTAGTTAATTTAACACACATTACTATACAATCATTTAAACCAAAATGAGAAGCTAGATTACTATTACTAGATGTGCCAAAGAAATACATTTGATATACATTTCTATAAATATATGGAATGTGCAGAATATTTTGCATCAGGGAAAATATGTAAATAAAGGGTTTTTTTAAATTAATTTTTGTTTGGCTACAAGTTTAAATGTTTATATGAAAATGTAGGTTAAATAAAGATAGAATTTAGCTGCTTAAATAATTAATGTAAACGCTGTCTTTGCCACTGTATTTATAGGTCGTAGAGCACACAAAATGGTTTCCTGTGAGCTTTAAAACCATGTTACAATGTTGTTACCTCATTAAAAATATACCTGAAGTTGTGATATATTTCACTCACACGTTTGAGTAGTCCTGCATTAGTCTGTGTACATCTCCAAAGCTCAAAATACTCTATTCTACCTTGAAAAGTCATTTAGTTGTTATTTTCGTGTTAACAGCTTTTATCTTTTGTTCAATTGAGATTGGCAGTTATAGGGCTGAAATGATCTAAATGATTCCAATGACGTTTAAAAACAGTGGAGCACTTCCTGTATTACAACATGACATCACAAGGTGGATCAGAGTGTTTGAGAGAGCAATATGCAAGGTGTATGTGTTAAACGTGTGTATGAAACGAGCACAACTCCAGGTACATTATAAAACATCATAACCAACCAGGAAAAGCATAATATGGGCCCTTTAAATAAAATGACAACATTGTTATACAATATTGTGCAAAACCATACTTGTTTTTGGCTGATTCGACTAGATACGTTTCTGTGAATCAATGGCTCAATTCAGTGACAAACTTCCACATTAGTGTATAATTACTTGTCCAATACTGTATAATTTCCCTTATAAATAATTCCACAATGACACACAGCATTAGTAAGTTCAAGTACAAAAAAACAAAACAATTCTCTTTAGAAAAAGTGTTAAGCCTTTGCGCGTACATTCTTTTTCTCATCAAACAATTTTTTCAGAGTGTAAATTTGAGCGGTGGCGACTCCCAGCATCACAAGCAGCGTCAGACAGGACCAGAAGGACACCCGCCATAAGTTATCCTCCAGGAGATAACGATCCCTGGCTTCGAATGTGCGGAGGGCAGCCTGCACCTGCCTGGTCCTGTCAAAATGTCTGCGGATTGTGTCCAAACTGGTCTGGGGGAGAGAACAAGATAAAAGTGAATACATGATTATTTATCACGAACGTAGCAGCAAGTTGTTTTTGTTCATTGTGTAACTTTTGGTGGAGAGTCCATCACCTGCTTGTTTCTATGGATATGTCACTGGAATGTTCCACAGTATGACATTCCAGGTGGTTTTATAGCTCAAAAATACCCAGGAAAGACATGGCATTCTGACGGAGCGGGGTTGCCTCTCCACAGATGTGAACAGTAACTTGGTCTGGTTTGGTCTCCATGGTGATAGAAATACCATACTGTGAAACATTCTGGACAAAGCTATAACATCTCCATGGAGAAAAGAATTTGGTGGACCCTCCACACAGTGCACCTTTAATGACATGAGATCTTGAAATACGACATGTTGGCATAAGTACAGTTACAGGGGCAGAAGGTTACTCATGTAAAAGTAAAAGTATCACATGAAAAAATCTATTCAAATTAAAGTATCTGTTCAAAAATGTACTTGATTATATACTGATATAAATATACTGATTTTTAGAACAATTAATGGACGGAATGTCATGATTCTGATAATGAATTTAGCTGATTTTAAGGTAATCAGTTGATTTCTTGTAACTATTTTTGTGTATTTGGTTTTGCTCAGTTGAGACGTAAACTTTAACAATTAAACGTGCTAAAAAGAAGTCTCAGTCATTTCAAAGTACTAAAAAGTAGATCTAAAATGTAGTGGAGTAGAACGTACAGATTCACAGGTAGTGAAGTACAGTGAACCCTCGCTCTATCGCGGCTCACTGTTCGCGGCCTCGCTGTTTTGCGGATTTTTTTTTTTTCATTTTATTTTATAGTGTAACAATGTGTTCTGCGTCCTGATTGGCTAAGAGACTAGACCAGGACTAAACGTGGACTAAACCAGGTCTAGACCAGAACTAAACCAGGTCTAGACCAGGTCTAAACTAGGTCTAAACCTGGACTGGCCCTGGACTAAACCAGGACTGGACCAGGTCTAGACCTGGACTAAACCGGGACTAGACCAGGTCTGAACCAGGATTAAATCACTCCGTGCGGCTTTTGCGTTCGTTTGTGCGTGTTCGGTTTGTGGCTCGGGTTGAGAGCACGCAGTCCGGGCGCCGCAGTTCTATCTCATGCTCGCAGCCCCGGTGTACGCGCAGCCTCACGCTGCATTCATGATAAACCCCTCATCGTGGACAAATCCGTGACAGAGCAACACGTGTCGCGCACTTCTCCAAGGGGTTGGTGCGCGTCTCGTCCCGGGACGTGGCAGTGCTCCTCACGCGTCTGGCGGGGCTCCCAGAGCCGTGTCTCCCCCCACGCGTCACTATTAATACATTTTGTTGAAAATCTATGAAAGTTTGAGTGTTTAAACTAGAGACAAATGTGAGAAAATGTTAATTCCAGTCTGAGAAAAGTGTATAATGTGTGTGGTGAGGCATTTACAGCCTTAAAACATGTAGAATAATTGTAAAATATAAAGTTGTCCTACTTGGCAGATTTCTCTTATTGGAACCTAACCCCCGCGATAAACGAGGGATTACTGTAAAAGTAAAAAATATCCTCTGTAAAATCTACTTAAGTGAAGTACACATACCTAAAATTTGTACTTAATTATTGTACTTTTACTTTTGTACTTTGCAAACATGTCATAATCTTCCAGACCATTGCCATAGAAATGAACAATTTGACACCAAATTTAAATTTTTTTCATAATTCTGAAACCCATGGACAGTTATATGAGTGAAGATGAGGTCTTTGTCACCCTGGTGTCCTGGAGCTTGTACTCGAGCAGATTGTCCTCCTTGTACATCTCATCCCACTCCTCCTGTCTCGTGTCACTCTGAGCATTAAGCATCACTTGAAAGTAGACTATCTTCAGGGATATTTTACTGAAGCTGTTGTCAAAGCACATTCTGTAGTCCCCGTCTTCTGTGGGGTCCACCCTGCACAGAGAGGGCACGGTGAGTCTAGAGTAAATAAACACAGATTTGGAGAGTTCAAAGGTCAAACGCACGTGTGGAGGCCATCGGATTTCCTGAAGTCGGAGACGAGTCGGTGTCCACTGGGGGAGATCAAGGAGAAGCCTATGTCCAGGCCTGACCCGGCAATTACCTATTTGGACAAGATCATTACCATATTGCTGTACAACATATTTTGAAATTTGGTTTAACTTTTTGGCTGTGGCCTACAGACAAAGTTGATACATAAACATAAGAGTACAGCGAAGTTAGAAAACGCCAACAGTGATATCAGGTGCAGAGATCAACTGATATGTTTTTTGTTTTTTTTCCATGGCCGATGCCGATACCAGTTGTTTAGAATTCAGCTAAGATAAGCTCAGTCTATATTTTTGGTCAGAAATGTAACTTCGATTTTGATTTTTACCACAAACCAAGAGAGCAACATAGACAGGTTTTGAATAGTTATCTCTTTTCATTTAAGTAAAGTTTTGTGTGTATCGATAATATTGATAATGGATATCTTCTATTTGTGTATATGTGCGTGTGTGTGTGTTTTTAAAGGTACATTTCGAAGTATTAGCCCGCCATTAAAATAATACTTTGTTTTAATGGGATGCTGTTATACTTTATTACTTCTCCTTTTGCGGAAATACTGACTCAGAACATTCAGGTCTGTTGCTGTGTATCTACAGTCTGTGGCTAATGCAGTGTCAGAACAGGAGGCCCACGCAATCTGAGAGCACCAAGCGACACACAGGAAACCCTTTGTAGACTGGACTGTTTCAGTAAACCAAGATCACTACACAGGAGAGGAACTGTGATATAATAATACGTCTAACTGAGGCAGAGATAAGTGTCATAATATATGAATAGACAATGTAAAAGTACAATAGGATTACACTTTATGATATTGCACCTTTACTAGCCTTAGTAAAACATGAAAACTTTTTAACTTTTCTATTTCAAATTATTCAAGATTATTTAATTTAGGAGTTAAATTTTGGGGATGAATTATTGGTGCACCGCACAACTTTTCTTGTGGAAGGTCCATTATACCTGTTTGTCTCCATGGAGATGTTATTGCTTTGCTCCATGATTTGTTCCATGATATGATGTCAAATATGCATCTAGCATTTATTCATTATTGGTGTTTCTTTTGCTTAAAACTACAATAATTCCTTCTGTGAATAGGGGTGACTCTCCACAGATCTGAATTGTAATGCAGCATGGTGCTGTAACCTGCTTGTCTCTTTTGTGATAGGTAGGTTTAATTTATTCTGTGTAACATTCTAACATTTCCATGGAGACAAGCAGGCGGCAGACCCTCCCCTAGAAATGCTACGCAGTGCAGGTGCAGCAATAGCAGTAGCAGTAGTAGTAGTAGTAGTAGTAGTAGTAGTAGTAGTAGTAGTAGTAGTAGTAGTAGTAGTAGTAGTAGTAGTAGTAGTAGTAGTAGTAGTATGGTAAGGCTATGTTGTAAGGAATATTTATTGCTTATGGTCACTATATCATTGCAAAATATGGGCAACACACAGTGGGGTCTTATTGAACTGTATTGTACTGTGGCATACTTTTAACTTTCACTGTTTCTTATTGCAACAGAATCAAGTGCATGCAAATAGATTAAATATTTACATTATAAGTAAGCCCCTCCTTGAACTGCCACCTTAACAGGGTGGAGGGGTTTGAGTGCCCAAATGATCCCCGGAGCTATGTTGTCGGGGGCTTCATGTCCCTGGTAGGGTCACCCAAGGCAAACAGGTCAGACTAAGAGTGGTTCAGAAGCCCTTTTATGAAGAGAAATACAGCAAGGCCAGTTACATCGCCCGGACTGATGTTACCGTGGCCCCACCCTGGAGCCAGACCTGGGTTGGGTGCTTGACAGCAAGCGTAAGACACAGCCCAGGGCCGTCCTTCTGTGAACCCACCACCCACCCAGGATCCGTAAGGGGCCGGTGCAGGGAGATCTGGGAGGCAGTCAAAGGCAGAGGCCTGGATGACCGGATCTCCGGACATGGAGACTAGCTCTGGGGACATGGAATGTCACCTCACTGTCACCCCTTGAGGGGGGCTGGACTCTCCATTTTTTTTGCATTGCCCACGGGGAGTGACGTGTGTTGGAATTCACCCCGGTGAACAAGAGGGTCATGTCACTGTTGAGTCAGCCAAAAGGCCGAACAGCAGTGCAGAGTACTTCTGGGACTTCCCGGCCTTCTGGGAGTCCCTGGGAGGGGTACTGGATCGTGCGCCGACTGGGGACTCCATTGTTCTCCAGGGGGACTTCAACGCCCACGGGGGCAACAACAGTGACACCTGGAGAGGGGTGATTGTGAGGAATGGCCTCCCAGATCTGAACCCGAGCGGTGTCCTGTTATTGGAATTCTTTGCTAGTCATGGTTTGTCCATAGTGAACACCATGTTTGATCACAAGGGTGTTCACCAGTGCACGTGGCATCAGGACACCCTAGGACGGAGGTTGATGATCAACTTTGTTGTCGTGTCATCTGACCTCCGGCCTCGTGTCTTGTACACTCGGGTGAAGAGAGGGGCAGAGCTGTCAACTGATCACCACCTGGTTGTGAGTTGGGTCCGCTGGTGGAGGAGGAAGCCGGAAAGACCTGGCAGACCCAATCGTATAGTGAAGGTCTTTTGGGAACATCTGGCAGAGTCCTCTGTCAGGGGGACCTTCAACCACACCTCCAGGAGAGCTTCTCCCAGATTCCGGGGGAGGCTGGGGACATGGAGTCCAAGTGGGCTTTGTTCTTGGCCTCTATTGTCGATGCGGCTGCTTGTAGCTGTAAGGTCTTTGGTGCCTGTCGTGGCGGCAATTCCCAAACCCGGTGGTGGACACTGGAAGTAAGGGATGCCGTCAGGCTGAAGAAGAAATCCTATCAGGCTTTGTTGGCTCATAGGACTCCTGAAGCAGCTGACAGACACTGGCAGGCCAAGCGTGCTGCAGCTCGGGCAGTCACAGAGGCAAAAACTCAGGGTTGGGAGGAGTTCGGAGAGGCCATGGAGGAGGACTATCAGACGGCCTCAAAGAAATTCTGGCAAACCATCTAACGCCTCAGGAGGGGGAACCAGTGCTTCACCTGTTGACCTTGACTGGGGATGTTGTTGGACGGTGGAAGGAATATTTTGAGGATTTCCTCAATCCCGTCACATTTTCCGAGGAGGAAGCAGAGGCTGAGGACTCAGAGACAGACTCATCCATCACCCTGGCTGAAGTCACTGAGGTGGTTGGCAAGCTCCTCGGTGGCAAGGCTCCAGGGGTGGATGAGATCCATCCTCAGTATCTTAAGTCTCTGGATGTTATGGGGCTGTCTTGGCTGACACGTCTCTAAACAGTTGGAGACAGTACCTCTGGACTGGCAGACCGGGGTGGTGGTCCCTCTGTTAAAGAAGGGGGACCAGAGGGTGTGTTCCAACTACAGGGGAATCACACTCCTCAGCTTCCCTGATAACATCTATTCTAGGGTACTGGAGAGGAGAATCTGACCGATAGTCGAACCTTGGGTTCAGGAGGAGCAGTGTGGTTTTTGTCCCAGCCGCGGAACAGTGGACCAGCTCTATACTCTCCATCAGGTGCTCGGGCATTCAGGGGAATTTGCCTAACCAGTCCACATGTGCTTTGTGGATCTGGAGAAGGCATTAAATCATGTCCCTCGTGGAGTCTTGTGGGGAGTGCTCTGGGAGTATGGGATCTGGGGCTCTTTGCTAAGGTCTGTCCGGTCCCTGTATGACTGGAGCAGGAGCTGTGTTTGCATTACCGGTAGTAAGTCGGACCTGTTTCCAGTGCATGTTGGACTCTGCCAGGGCTGTCATTTGTCACTGTTTCTGTTCATTATATTTATAGACAGAATTTCCAGGCACAGTCAGGGACCAGAGGAGGTCCGGTTCAGGATCTCATCTCTGCTGTTTGCAGATGATGTTGTCCTGATGGCTTCATCGAACCGGGACCTCCAACGTGCACTGGGGTGGTTTGCAGCCGAGTGTGAAGCAGCTGGGATGAGGATCAGCTCCTCTAAATCCGAGGCCATAGTTCTTAACCGGAAAAAGGTGTCTTGCCCTCTCCAGGTGGGTGGAGAGTCTCTGCCTCAAGTGGAGGAGTTCAAGTGTCTCGGGGTCTTATACAAGCAACCAAAATTACTGTCCTCTGCAGAGTGGCTGGACGCTCCCTTAGAGATAGGGTGAGGAGCTCAGTCACACGGGAGGAGCTTGGAGTAGAGATGCTGCTCCTCCATGTCGAGAGGAGCCAGCTGAGGTGGCTCGGGCATTTGTTCCGAATGCCTCCTGGAGGTGTTCTGGGCATGTCTCACCGGGAGGAAGCCCGGGGGAAGACCCAGGACACGCTGTCTCCTGGCTGGCCTGGGAACGCCTTGAGGTCCCCCCGGAGGAGCTGGAGGAAGTGTCTGGGCTGAGGGAAGTCTGGGAGTCCCTGCTTACACTGCTGCCCCCGCAACCCGGACCCGGATAAGCAGATGAAAATGGATGGATGGATGGATGGATTAGAATTAAAAACATTATGCAAACCTTATTAATAATCCTTCATCACAAAAAGGTATACTGTACTCAGAAACTCAATGTTTGATCCCACAACAATGTTTTTCTAGTTGTCAAACGTACCTCCAGTCTCAGTGGGCACCTTATCTGTCTACAAACTAGACCAAAGTTCAAAGCTCTATTGTTATTCATAAACTTTACGAAACATAAGCTTTTCAAAACTTTACACTAAAGAGAAAGGTGATAGTAATGAAATACAACACACTATAAACTGGTACAAGAATGGCCTTACCTGATATTCAAAATCCATAGTGTCCCCTGTCTTTGTGGGCTGATAGAAGCACTCGGTTGAACCAGCGGGTAATATAAATGTAAATTCCATATCTTGCTTTGGTCCCAGGCTCACAGTCATGTCTACGGAGAGAAACAATAGCAGCAAAAGTATCTCTGAAATCATGGTAAATTAAAAACTTTTCAATGCTTCACTAGTCCATAGAGCTTTCAAACAGTTAGTACTTCCTTGTTTGGAGAAAATGAGTGGAGTCACTATCAGCACTGACCAATAGTGATACAGAGAAATAAAGGCGCAAGCAAAACTGTCGGTCAAGCTTGTCACATGACCACACTTGTCACATGGCCACACTGTACTACTGAGACCTATGGATCTTCAAAGTAATGTCCCAAGATATTAGTTCATGTACTGTAGTTCTCGTCTTCTCCAGCAGAGGAAGCCCCAGTAACCAAGGAAACTACTGTATTATGGGTATGCACTAAACCTGATTTTGATTGCTTATTTGCTTAGGAAATGTGAACTTTTTTTTTTATTGATCAATTTGTAGAATCATTGTGACTATTCAGGTCACAATTTAAATGTTAATAATCACTATGACCATTTTAGAAGCAAAAAATAAGTCATTTCAGTTCAATATTATCGTTCAATTCCAAATATTGGAGTTCATAAAGTTGGTTACATATTAATGATTCAAATTTAAAAGTATAAAACAATACTAAATTAGTAGCTCAGATGGAAAGTTTGATTTAAAATAAATCCCTCAGATTGTAACATAACGAATTAAATATACTTGCTTGGAATCATGAAATACACACTTCTATGGTACTTACAAATGATAAAAAGTACAGAGACAAATCTGGACTTCCCAAGTAAAGATATGCAAACCAGTGGCAAAACAAATTCAGTTATTTTAGGAGTAAAAAAACCCCCATCACTACAAGGACATTTTTACATAAATGATTGAAATCAGAAATCAACACCTGTGCAGAATATTAGATTTATATATTGCTCCCTGTGTTTGCTATTTAGACTAAAATGTTAAAACTTTTTGAACACATTCAGTCGATATTATAAGACACGCAGCCCTCACAACTCTTCTCTCTGTCATATTACATAACCAAATGAAAGTTTCAGACGCCTCCTGTGCGCCTCTGCCTCCACACGTATCACACAAAAGCCCACCCATCATCTCACTCTCACACTGTCTCTGCTCTGGTCTCACTGGAGGACCACTTTGACATAGCACGAGTGAACCTGCTGACACAATGACTCAAGAGGGTGCAAGGCGCCCCACGGTGTTCACAGTGGACAGTTACCACACTGCGCCCCCTCCTGTGCC
This sequence comes from Paratrypauchen microcephalus, assembly GCA_036785185.1. Lineage (NCBI taxonomy): Eukaryota > Metazoa > Chordata > Actinopteri > Gobiiformes > Gobiidae > Paratrypauchen > Paratrypauchen microcephalus. The sequence goes on along the minus strand of JAVJIX010000025.1, from coordinate 5,220,913 downwards.
CCCCCGACCTGGACGAAAACGCCACATCGGCCCCACTCAGGTGCTGCTCTTCCTCCTGGTGAGTGTGGCTCTGAGTGGCATGGTCGTCGAGGCCTGGCTCATCTACCGCCTTTACCACCCATCTGCACCTGTGAGTATGAAATGTTACTAGAAATTGTATATTTTAACAACTCTAGTTACACTTCTATTTGTGTAATATTAATTTAAAAAACAAACAAACAGTATTATAATTGAGTTGAGTTTACTTCTGCTTAGTCACATCCAGAAAACTGCTGTGCTGTCATAACTTAAGTGAAAGTTTCCACTAAGACATGATGAACTGATTTCAGTGTAAGCCCTTTTGGCAACATTAATGTGTATTTAATTACTATGTTTGTGAAATGATGCTTCATTTTGTCCATTTATGTATATTTTCTATAGACAAAATTGTACATTTTGACATTCGTCCACATTTAAGACTGGGGGCTGTGTGGTAAAACCAGGCCGTAGCATAGTCTGATGTTCCATGTTGAATATTTGGTGAGTGGAAAGTTCCTTCAAAGAGCACATCTGCTGTAAAAAGCTTTAACTGTGCCACCACAAATCGCCCCATTTGGTCTCTTAGAGGAAGTGGTCTTGAAACTTGCAAAAATCATCGCTTCATGGGCAGTACAAAGTGTATTATAATTTAGAACCATGTCTTTGGGTTTAATGCAGTACAGACCAAATGTTTTACATCTCTATTATTTCATTATTTATTTATGATTTTTAAATTAACATAAATTAACACCACTGTCCACATTTATCCACATTTATCATGATGCTTTTCCTTCACAGATCGAAACTGCACTGCCTTCCGCCTCAAAGTTGATCGATGGTACGTCTTTTTTTTTCCCATATATTGTTTATTAGGTTTTCAATTTATCAATATAAA